>CM023487.1:35142170-35180402 GCA_013339685.2 Hyalomma asiaticum | reverse complement strand
AAATGAATCATCTTTTTTTTTCATGCCCCACACTATCACGCATAACCAATGAGTATGTGGTACGACGCATTCATAGCTACAGAACGACACCCATACCTGTGAGTGCCGAATTTTGTCGAAAAAATTAAAATATCAGCGATGAGAAATACATTGCCAAGGGTGTCTGCCCTTGGCGGTCTTCCTTAAGGTATGCATCACAGCGCATGTGCACAGCACTCACAGATTAAAATGTGAATTTTTGGGGCAGTGTACTGCACATCGTTTTGTTTCTAGAATGTTCATTTCGAGTCTCATCGGCGCAATATTGGTTCGCATACTTGTACCAGAAGCAAGACCACCGTTCGGGGTTAGATTCTTAGCTATGCGTCGTGGTTATACTGAGAGCACATGGCCATCTTATTTGATATTAATCAATGGTCACATGTCCCATTTCATTCCGTGAGCACTGTACTCTTTGAAAATAACGTATGAATTTCACTGAAAAGTGAGTTGCACTTCAAAACAACCTTTCAGTTGTACTAGGAGGTTGACCTTAATACCACTTTCTCTTTTCGATTTTTCCTTGTTGCAGTCAGCCATGATCCACGCACGCTATCTTTTTCATTTGCTCTTGCTAGTCAGTCTTCTTGTCGTCGTCATGCCCTCTCCTGGCACAAGCCGTAAGCATTAATTTTATTCCTTTTTATTAGGTCAATCGCGATCACGGCGACAGAGGAAGCAGGGCGATTGCCATGTCTCAAGTGAAAAATAGAAAGAGACGGATGTGAGATTCGGTGTACAAATAACCAAATTTGTGCCACTCTTGACTACTTAAATTTTATTTAGTACTTTTAACACAAAGTGTGTTATGCCGAGGTCAACCAATAATCAGTGACGTACTTTCGTAACGGAAATGGATGTCTGAAAAAATGAACATCCACTTGGAATGAAAAATATGGCCGCATATCTGCTGGCTTCACTGCAAATGACGTCGGAAGACGATAGTCTTTTGCCGGCCTTGGTGCGCAGTACCCGCTCTCCTCCTCATCCCGCCCCTCACACTCTTACCCCCACTCTCTCTCCCCCCCTAAAGGATTCAAAGGAAGTTTTGCTGAATTCAATTCAAATTTCCCGCGTTCGTCCTGCTTTCGCGCCATCTGTTGGGTAACGCCAGTTTTCAACGTATGCCCTCTGTCAAAAGGGATTAGGAACTCTGACTTTACTTTAGGCGCACACGTCTACGCTGTGGTAAATCGCTTCTTATAATTTTCGCCCAGCGGCGCTGCCGAACTGATATTGCCCTTTCTTCAACCACATGGAGGTGATTCTTGAAGATAGGAAGTGAAGGTGATGAGTGCACAATAACTGTCCATCCGCTGAGGTGAGCACACACAAAGGCTAGCGGCAGAGAAACGGCGGGAGAGAAGAACGGGAAAGTGGCTAGCTGTTTCGCCGTTTGCGGCTGCAGCAGTTTCACTTCGACACCATTTCTAACGCGTTGATTTTTCATTTATTAACGTAAACACAATCCCAATGTGTATTCTCAATTAAATCAACGCTGCGGATACCCGTTACGTACATGAACGTTGCTTCATGTAGGCCTGAGGTTTCCTTCGCGCTATATCACGTTGGCGTGTATGACCCCGTCTAGTGGTGCTAGTTTCGCCATTGGTTTTCAAGGCCCCTTTGAGACACAGTTGTGTGAAAGACAGAGGTAACCCAAAAAAGACTATAGAAGACTGTCATCTTTCAAAGTTCCACCCACTCGGACTCGAACCCACATTAACCCAGGAAAGGTGCTGGACGCTCTACCGTTACACCACAGGAACAGTAGTCCTATAAGGAACAGATGGGGCTTATATTTTTACTACAGCGCTTTATAAGTTGTATCTAACCGGTGTAGGGTTAAAGTAAATGTGTTTAGTACTGTGAACTACGGTACTTAACAAGCAAGCTTACTTTTAAGCTTGCTTGTTGAACTGCGGCATTGACTTGTAAATTGCGTTATTTACAAATTCAGTGCCGCTACCTTCGAGCATTAATGAAAACATGGATAAGCTCACAGTTTCCCAAGTGACTAGGGCATTGCCATTACGAGAAACCCATTTCGAATAACAATGCGTTTATCATTTTCCTTTCTTTCGGAACTTCTTTTGTTTTTGTTTTCATTGTTATCGCGTTTATTTTATTTTCATATTTTTTTTCTTTTTTGCTATTTATATATTTTTCCACTGCAAGATGTTCCCTTCGATTCTAGCCAGCAATGAGCCAATAAATCAGCTCTTTTCCCTACCCTTCCAACAGTGGTGATTACTATGCTTGCAATGAGGAGTGGCTTTATGGTTGCGTTACATACAGGTATGAGAACCTCTCGGGGTTGGGAGTATGCCGCCTCGGAGTTGAGAGGCTACAGTGTGGGCAGTGTGGCATCGTGACTCGCTGCACCGGATTACGTGCTCTGTCCGGGCAGACTTGATAGCCGTTCCCTGTGCAGGCATACGTCTTCGTAGCCGCGCTCTCTCCCCTTCCTGTACCCTTAAAAGGAGGGTGCTCTGCAGCACCATTTTACTCTAATGAAGGCCGATCCACCGGCCGCAAAGTCAGTAAAACTATATTGTTTTGCTCATCGTGTGAATCTCTTTCTTAAATATGTTTATTCGGGCTCAGGGAAAACTTCTTTCCGAAATATATATCTATCGATAGAAGGGAACGGGTCAAAGGCCTGTTTATTTGGTAGAAAGGAGCTAACGAAGTAAACAGACAAACAATCCAAGGAAAGCATAGGATAAATTATCATGTGGAACTATAGTATAGTAATTACAGATTAAGCCACGCCACACTACTGGCTATGGAACTCAGCTGCTGCGGATCCGAAGTTCGCAGGATCTTATGCCGGCGACGTGGCTAGTTTTCGATGAAGGCGAAATGTGAGACCCATGTGCTATGCGATGTTAGTGGACGTTAAAGAACTCCAGGTGGTCGAAATTTTCGGTGCCCTCCACTACATTGTCTCCCATAACCACGTCGCAGTTTTGGAAAGCAAAACCCCAGAAATAATTATTAATAATTATTGAATAAAGTGAAAGTAATGAAAGTGGACGAAGTGCATATCTGCAATAATTTCCATTTGGACCATCCTGAGCGGACGCAACTATGGCAGGAGCATCGCGTGGCGCTACAAGCGTAAGCTGGAAAGCTTGCTTTAGGGTACCGCCTTGTCGACGACCGTCTCTTTCCGTCGCGCGCTCCTGCTTGATAGCCGCGGCGCACAGGCAGTGCACCACCGCTTCTCGGTGCGCGCTACTTCTGCTCCCACGGCACATCTTCGGCGCACAACTAGAATCGCCGGGTTTGGCGCGCTACGCACTTTCTTTCAGGTTCCACAGCCGTGGAGCTAATTAGCTGTCCTCTCTCTCACACGCCGGCGGCGGTGGCGCTCGCTCCCTCCTACTGTGCTCGTATAGTGTGGTGCCTACGCCCGTGTCTCCCTCTTCTCAGCTCTACTTTGTCTTTCTTTCGCTGCTTCAGTCCCCCTCCCCCATCCCCCGCACAGGACGGTTGAGGTTTTCTCCTCGACGAGAGACAGCTACTGCTTTTCTCTTCTTTTCAATTTAAGAATATCTCTCTCTCTCTCTCGTACTGTCCTCCTCTCACTCTGAGTCTTCGTTCATTCGCGGAGGCAGTTCGCTGCCAGCCCCGCTGTGCTAGCCCAGAAAAATATATGCACAGCCATGACGCCGACGAAGAGGAGGCGACGGAACTTGTTTTCCATCTGAAATCCTCCGCGGATAAGGTGTACTGAGGAACGAAAGGTTTAGTCGTTGGCATACATTTCTCCTGTACGCTACGTCAGGCTCATTGCATCGGGTATACGTTTCCGCGTTTGCCCGTGTTACAGAAGAACGTGGTTGTTATATCTTTCTCTGTGTATGTGTGGCAATGCAGGGTCACGGACACGAAAAGCAAGAGACGTGTGCTGTCCACGTACCAGTACGAGCTTGCCAGCGGCTAGGGATGTCGCTTAACGAAACACGTTGCGGGGCTTGTCGGTCACACACGTTGCATGAAATATTCAGAGCTACTTTTAGACGTGGACATGACGGGAATGTCGCTCGCGAATCATTAGCCTTTGCATCGCGTATTGGTTTGCAGAGTGAAAAATGTACTTTTGGAGGCACCAGTATACGAAGTAGTTGATTTTCTGTTTTATATCCCAATGGTGGTTTCACACGAAACGCACCTGTTTGCCCACCACTAAGTGCTTCGACTGTCCTCGAAGCACATAAACATTTCTGTGAATTCTTCAAAATTTAAGCGCTAACAAGGCCTGAGGAAGACAATGACCACCAGTTCCACGTGCCTTTAACGAAACACGCCGATGCTTCAATTTCGCCCGTGAGCACCCAGTGAACAATACTTCAAGATTTGTCAGCTTCTCTCTGCATCTTTAATGACAAAAGGAATGGCACGTGTATTCTCCCCAGTACAGCATACTCATTTTCAATTACGGGTTTTGATATATTCACTAGACTATACCATGGTGGGTCTATGTTGTATCCTTTCTTGTCCTTGCCTTATACGCTCTAAAATTCTCAAGAACACACATTTACCGAATAAGCCGTCTTTTCGTTTTATCACTGCAAATGGCTTATCCGGATCTGTGGTCTCTTGATGCGAATTTTTGTCGCCATAGGGCCTAAGCTTTGCGCGGTATTTCTATGCGATGTACTACAAAGCTGGAACGAGCACTGTTTTATTGACTGCGTTTCACTAGCTAGTAGATCTTTAATCTGCCACAGGGAGTGAAAGTTGTCATGTGTCATGAGTCTCCTTGCCAATCATTTGATTTTGATATAAAGGAGAACTCGCTTAATGTCTTAAACACCCTTGAAAAAAGTATTTTCTACTGCAGTACTTTTTTGTCCTGTTGCTCGCTTGGTCGCAAAATATAATCAAGGCGTGTTCAGGGCGCAGTTATTTAATGATGCTCTTGCTTGTGAGAGAGAGGCGTTCATATTCAGTCTCTGTCACAAAAAGACAATAGCTATATGTTTGAAAGTCTGTCCATTCAGTATGACTCCTCGCAGCTTCACGACGTAGAGAAAGCGCCTAGTAAAGCATCTCTCAAAAGCGCACTCCGAGTTACCCAAAACCTCGCGTCATTTGATATTGCGATTGTATTTAGCGATGCTTCGCGACAAATGAGCTACTCCTCAGTGTTTTTGCCTGTACCTTCTTTCTTAGAGGATAAAAATGACGGCGAGGAAAAGCATTACAGGCACAAGGATGAGAATGAAGACGGCAGCAGTGCTAGTGAGACAGAAGAGCAGAAGGATAAGACAAAGGGAGAGGAAAGCAGCCATGAAGAAGCGCCAAGCGACAGCGGCAACGGCAAAAGCTGCCAAAAGCTTTCATGCAGAGGAAACATGAAAACCTGTTGCCTGTGGATCTCCGGAAAATGTCACTGCAAGTGCGGTAAGGGTTTGCATTTGGGAGTGGTTGCAGAAATACGTGTTATTTTTTTAGATGTTTTCCGCTTAAAGTTTATTGAAGGAAGTGTGCAGAACTCAGCAAAAAGCACAACCACTATGTTGAGTATGTTCCAGGAAGGGCAACTGGCTAACAATGTTAATTTGCAAAGTTGGAAATCAGACAACTGCTCCGAAAGCACCATACTGCGTGAGTGTATTCGAGGTATATTTTTGTTCACTTAAATACGGCACCTAGTTGGAAGTTCCATAGACACCAAACAAGACACCAAAAGCTTGTACGTTGTTCTAAATCCCCATAGCTGAAACTGTAATAAGTATATATGCGATAGGGGTGCGACACAATTCGGGGGCGTATGAACGCTGCGCTTGAAACTATGAAGTCGTCAAGTTATCTTACACTATACTTCATCACTACGGCCGTTTGGTCAAGCCGGTCAAGTTGGTATAAATACCATGCTTGAAAGGCAGTTCGTGAAGCGTTGTATCAGAGCATGCTTGAAGAGGTCGTAGTTTATTCATCGTTGAATTCATCGTACTCTGAAGCACGGCAGTTTGCTCTGGGCTGTGCACGGCATTTCAGCAAACTAGCGCTACTCTTTAAATTCACGTGCGCGTTACAAGGATGTAACAAATTCAGCATATTCTTTGTCGTCTTAATCACCTCGTACTATATTTAACACGACCTCAGGTAATAATAACAATTATTTAGCCAAATGCAAAAGTGCTGCTTTAAATGCAGTATGTCCAGTCGTGAATTTGCAAGACATGTTATTTAGTGTGCAAATGACGTATTTATATGCTAATAAATGCAATGACTTCAAGTATTTTAGGCATCTAAAATGTGGGCGAGATTTGAAAAATACTACATAACTAGGCGCTTGTTCCGTGGAGGCATTTGACCCCTCAGGCGTGCTAATAACAAACAACCGATGATGGAAGCACACAGACTGTGCTGAATACGTCACAAGAGAAACTGATAAGGGTTAGGCACATCGTTCACAATTTTGGCCTGTCCATGACTGCGGTCTGCATGCGTCATTGACGGGTCGTTGTTACCAGGTTTGATGGTGCTAATCGCACTGCATGCAAGACCTAGTCACGCGGTATTTCTCAAATGACGTGGGATTTTTTAGAAGCCCGGGAAAATTACAACCATTATGCTTATTAACAGGAAAATTAATCATGTACACGCTAATTAACATACTTTACAACTTCAGCATTTAGTGCATTCTGTTTAAAGCGACCGTTTAAAAGTTCGCTAATTGATTGGTAATGTTTAATATACATATATACCTGAGATCATCTCGAAAAAATATCTGAGGTGATCCAGATGATAGTAAGTATTTATAAGTTTGCTGTATCCCCGCGATGAGCAGGTAGACATCTTGGCATCTGTTCACTGCACAGCTCTTCTGGACTAGTGGCAGCCAAGAACAGTTTGTGCAACGAATGGAAACCGGTTGAATTCCTCCGCGAAGACCTCATTGCACAAGTCGGGAGCCGTGCGCAAATCCTCCATAAGCCACAACCATTCGCTAAGTTCGAAAACGTGCCAGTGAACAAGAACGGGTTGTCGTCTGAATCGTTTGGTGAACTCTTGGCCTGCAGTAGAGAAAGCGGCAAGATTTGTCATTAGGTGGGAGTCGCATCATGTCAAACTAAGCCTTTCTTTCAGTCTTTTATTCCCCGTACATCTCAGGAGTGTAACCACCTTCCCACTAGTGTCGCAACCATTACTAACAAAAAATTTTTTTGCGAAGCATTAGCTAACATTGTATAACCAGGTGAATTATTCTGTTATTTACATTCACACTGCACTCGTTTGTTTACTTTTCAACTAACTTGTTTGTGTAATCTGGAGAACAACTGTATTTCTGAATTCACTGTACTTTTTGTTTCTGTACTTTAACCACTCCCCTCTTTAATGCCTTACGGCCCTGAGGGTATTATAAATAAATAAAATAAAGAAGGTTTGCTGGTCAGCGGCAGTCTTGTTTTGCTTGGGTCGCGCCGTTCGTCTGGCGGGTGCTTTGGGCTAAGCTACAGCAATTTCGGTCTTGCTAAGTGGTGTGTATGGCAGCCAGTTGGGTAGTTACGTGCACATCTCGAAGAAAGCCAGAGTCTGATCATTTAGTCTGAGCAATAAACGCGTGACGGCGATCCATGCCCCGCAGTCTGACTCTTGGTGCGTCGAAGCAGTCGTATACGTCCGTCGAAACAGTCGCATACGACAGTGGCATACGGCCATCGCAGTTGCAGCCTTTCTACAGCGATCTTACAGATTTCTCAGCTTTCTCTTGAATGAAATCAACATGCGAAGGCGATGTGAAAGCACTCAAGCGTTATTGATGCATGTGGATGCACGCTGGCTATGAGACATCAGACGCTAATTCGACTCGAAAGAAACTGCGCATGTAATAATAGGTTCTTCAGGAACTGGAGCAGCATTTCACCGACAGCCTGCGCTTCCCTGAGACCAGCGAAGTGCCCAGTGCTGGTGTTCTTGAATGTCATGATGCAGTACTATGCTTCACTGTTGCTAGACGGCGGTAAAACCTCGGCTAAAGCACGCAGTGAGAGGATAGAAATTGTTGAGAAAGGATATACGGCAGCTTGGGTAAGTGGTTTAGGGGGTAGTTAACTCTCTATCTACCGTTGCGGAGTCGCAGGCTGTGAGTTGGTGTTCGCGAGGCAGTGGTGCGTTTACCATGTAGCAAATATCTGTGAAATGTGTTCGTGTTCATTTCTCGGGCGTTATTTACGTGGCGGAAATAGGTCAGTGAACTTTTAATGAACCCCGGCATAAGAAATTTTCCCGTTGGAAGACATAAACATACCGTTTATGGTTTCATTCTTTCTTTACAGTTGGCCCCGCAATTGTGTGCACTATTGTGTGGAGTGATCTTTGCCGCTTCCTGATGATATATGACTGTGCAAACAAAGGCGACTTTGACGAGTGCCGCTGCCGTAAGTGCATTATATTTCTAAAGTCAGACACACAAGTTTTATTGATATTCCAAGCTATTTCAAGAGTCACCACACAACGTCGTCTTGAGATCTTTTGCCTCCCTTAAGACAGCTAAACTGCTACTCACACGCCTATATGCTTCCCTTTGTACATCATGCCCAACAGAGGGCAGACGGTAAGCATATTCGGGCAGAGGACAGTGTGCTGGTCGGAGAATACGTAATTGGGTGGTACGCAAGAGGAACATTCTGTCTCCACCTCTATCATGGGGCTTGAACTTAAGGCCTTTTATGCGTGCAGTAGGGACCGGCGAACCTCAACGTCCGCCAGATAAAAATGCGCTGGCGGGGCTCGAAATGTTGAGCGAGCATAAATTGCCTATCGCTTTGCCTGCGCTGTCCATGCCGGCACCCTAAGGCTCAGTGCATCTCAACTCCCTATGCGAAGTGCAACGAGCATGAAAGATATGCATATTTCTCGCATGCGCTCATCATTGCGAAATTCATGTGTCTTCATGAGTTTTCACGAGCAAATCAAGCCGCTACAAAAACAAAGCTGTCCCCTTCTTTCAAGAACAAGGTGACGCTATGGCTTCACAAGCAGAAGGTGGACACAAAAATGATAGAGGCTTTTCTTTTGCTTCTGAAAAGGAAAGGAGGTCCATGTGTCAGCAGCCATTATCTGGACGCGAGTCCTGTAAACGCAAATGCACTCAGTTCATTTTCATAACCGGTTTTGTATAGCTGCTTAGTGTGTCTATTGTAACAACCTATATATATATATATATATATATATATATATATATATATATATATACACATTAGCAAGTCTCTGTTGTTGCTATACTCCTACAGTTGCAGCTTGTACCAAAGCAAGAGGGCTCAAGGAAGAGCTGTAAATTTTGCGTCTTCTGTTTTCCCTCCCGAGTGCACGGGACAGCTTTGTGGAATACAATGTTCCTCATTGGCTCAATTAACTATTATGCAGACGCTTGCTTTGACGTAGCGAAGCAGTAAATCTACGAAGATTTCTATGTCATGCCCTTACATTTGCACCCTTTTCTACGTGCTCTCAAGTTGCCCATTTCCAAGCTGTCTTCGCTTATTTCGTTTGCACAAGACATTAGATACTTATTTTCAACAAAACCACACAGGGTTTAAGGGAGGTTTTGTCAAAAATATTTACCTCCTACATAGCCTAACCGTCATGATTTAACGTGTCTTCGTTTGAGTCCATCATGTAAAAAGAAAGAAATGCGAAGGCAAATACATGAGCGTTGTACAGAGAGAGCAGCTAATGTCGATTTTGGAGTAGTATGGTTCATTTTCAGCATACCCATGACAACGGCAACATAAAGTGCGCATTTTCGACAGCTTAGAGACATCCATGAATTCTACATGAATTTGTTACAATATTTTTGCTCCGAAAACTCCTACTTAACAAGTGCGTGTTGAAATGTTCTAATAAAGTTAGAGCTTGTATAAATTTGCTTGCTTGTATCTAACCTAATCGTTCGAGGAAAGTCATCAGAACGAAAGATAGTGCTTGACTGGACAGAAACAGTCTGGTGTTAATCGGCAGCTTCACCGTATTACGGGACCATCGGTATGTAATACGACGTAGTAGTGATGAACAAATTAAAGCAGCACCGAGGCACTTGAACCATGACATCGAAGAGGTATGTCGACTCCTACTGAATAACAATGACGTAATATTAACGTAGGAAGGAGGATGGAATAATGGTCCCCGTTAGCCACAACCTAAAGAAGCCAACATAAAACGCATTCAAGAAAGGCCTAGGAGACACTAATTTTATATTTAACTGTGCCTGCAGTAGTTGTGCTATAAATCGAACGACGTCAAAAAGGACAAAGGCACCTGCCACTGGCAGGACGAGAAACTGCAACATTCAGGTAAGGCATCTCAATCTCTGCGAACTGAGCTGCGACGGCGCTGGTTACCCAACACAGAAACGCTTTATTGTGTGTTTCTGTACGCAATAACTGGGGCCTGCGCCCCTCGAAGCCATGACGGCGAGTGTGGAACACACTTGTTGCTAGAAGGCATCATGTGGCACGTGATCTTATTACGAGCTGGCTTCTGACGAATAAATTACATATTAATCGTGACACTGCTCGCAAGCATGAGGCATATTGACAAGATTTCATCTAAAACATTGAGAAATTATTGATTCATGATTTGTGGGGTTTAACGTCCCAAACCCAGCTCTGATTATGAGAGACGCCGTAATGGAGGTCTTCCAGAAATTTCGACCATCTGGGGTTCTTTAACGTGCACTGACATCGCACAGCACACGGGCCTCAACAATTCGCCTCCATTGAAATGCGGCCGCCGCGGACGGGATTCGATCCCGCGACCTTCGGATCTGCAGCCAAATGCCATAACCACTAGACCACCGTGGCGGGGCATTGAGAAATTAAGCTTTGCTTATAAAACAATACTTTCTGCATTGATATTATGCTTTTGATTGTGCTGGATATGTTCTTTCATACATAATCCACCACTTTAAATTCTAGCGATCACCCGCAGAACCTTTTCCCCTGATTTATATATATATATATATATATATATATATATATATATATATATATATATATATATATATATATATATACAAACACAGCCACGCACGAACCCAGAACTTAGGTCACAATGCAAAATCTGCTATACTGTGCAGCTGCCCGCTACCAGTTTAGTACTGTCGCATTTTACGCTATATAATCTCAGGCAGCAAAAAATGATAAAGTGCCATGTTCTTGATCGTGGTGGCAGTTGATGCAAAGCAGCTTAGTTTCGCGCACAAGAACAATTTTTATAAGTTCTATCTCTCAAAGGTGTTCAGGAGAAAATGTGTCTTCTCCAATAATAAAGAAAACAGTGCGCCACAGCTTTAATCTAACGCAAGCGCCAAACTATTTCGCATCAATTATCAAACCGCCCGGCAAGCTTATTCAAACGCGACAGCTTTGGGAGGTAATTGTGTCACAATGCTATCGAAAAATTTTCAGGTGAAGCCAAGCAGCAAATGAAACCCGTCGATTCAGAGACAGTGAAACGAGCACTCTCAACGATTGTATCCGCCATCCCAAGCATTCCTGGATTGCCGAGAGCGGTCTCTCAGACACTTCCAGTGATCAATAAAATTATCTCACCGTATGTTGCTCTGTTTGTGTCTTAAATGCGAAAGCTTCCAAGGTGAGGTTGAAGAGCATCGACAGCTTCCATCTAGCTACCTGCACCTCCATGCTCTCGTGGTCATCTCCTTCAAATCACAGTAAAATGTCGTTATAACGAACTTCAGGGGGCCACCGAAAGTTATTTGTTATTGTGAAAGCTCGTTACAGTGAAGACCGCGAAATTTATATTGACGACCGAGATTTTGTTGAGTAAAACATCCTACATATGCCATGACGCGCCCACGATAGTGCGCTTGCCATGCACTGTCCGGCACAGCTTCCCTAACGCAACTGACTCTCCCTAACGCAACGGACTCACCCTAACTCAAGACAGGGCATAGTCGACAAGAACCCGCGCATAGACCTGCGTGAACGAGCCCAAGTGTATCGTAAGCGCTTTTGCTTGTCGGCACACGTTGTTCACAACGTGTCGCTGCGCTAAGGGAGTGCATGTGTTTTACCTTCCCTGTCCACGTCCGCGGCGTTATTAAAAGCTGGCATCAAACCCGCGTGCTCTAACAGTAGCACATGGGTTGCCGCGCGAACGCAAGCGCTATTGTTCAAAATCACGAAAGTACGCAACGGCAGAAAACAGAGTAAGATCAGTGCATGAACCGCAGCCATGCGGGGGTAACAATTTTATCTAAAGTCTGCTCACTTAATGCCTGGCAGGTCCCAGCATTAGGGTTACCTATCTCTGAGGTTGAAACAGTCATAAACTTTAGGCCTCTGATTTTCATTGAAACAGTCAGGAGTACCGCGCACGTTATCACCTGGCGAACTCCTCCTTGGGAGAAGGTTGAATGCCATCCCATAAGAGACAGGTGAAGCCATGGATAGCTAAACTAAGGCGAATGTCATACGCTGGCACACATACAGAAAGCTGCTGACCGAAACGTTTTGGAAGCGTTGGCAAAAGGAATACCCATTGCACCTGGGACCTACGCACTTTGCTGATGCAAGATTGACCACGGCACTGAAGCAATGCGATGTCATGCTCGTGCCGGCCGACAGCACACCACACCAGCTATGGAAGCTTGCACGGACCATGGAAGTCTACCACAGTACTGACGGCCTCATTCTTTCCTGCAAGATCAAGATGCAAGGTGGTTTTCTCGCGATCAAGCTGATAAAGACTCTATCCGCTTGAACCGTGTGCCTAACTTGATTGCCTGGCCGAGAATGTTGATTATTGGACGTTCCGGGGCCGGCTGAAGAAACGAAGAGAAACAAGATGAGCACGATGCACGCGAGGGCAGGGCGCTCGGAACACCGGCTCATAGTGTGACCCGCCAGTGGTTATGGTGCTCGGCTGCCACCAAAAAAGGCGGGTTTGACCCCGGCCGCAGCCTTCGCATTTTCGATGGAGGCGAAAATGCGAAACGCCCGTGTACTGTGCGTTGTCAGTGGACGTTAAATAACCTCAGGAGGTCAAAGTTTCCCGAGCCCTCCACCTACGGTCTTTCTCTCGTTTCTACCTCTTTCACTCCCTTTCCCCTTCCCCCACGGACGCTTAGCCGTGCTCCCGACGGGGGCTGCATAGAGTCCTTTCCTTAACCGAACCACATTCATCACCATAATGATCCAATCCCCCTGGCGGGGTATGTGCCAATTGCAGAGCCCACAACAACAACAACACCAGCTCAGAGCTTCAGAGCTCGCGAAGAATAAAAGTAGCTTTTACCTTGTGTCTGTCTGACAGAATCCAGTGTGCTAGCGGCTGCTGGGACACCATCGTTTAAACACCACCGTAATCTTATTTCGAGGGAGGGGAGCTTTAAGGCTTTCAAGGTGCATTACACTGAGGTTAGGTTAATGAAGGAAATTTGCTTTCTGAAAACAACTCGGCTTATCGAGCGCCTTTGACACTGTAGACTGTGCTGTAGCTTTCACTTTCCCCCTATATCCTTCCCTCCTTTTTCTCCCCTTCTCCCATTCCCTAGCGTAGGGTAGCCAACTGGCCTCATAGTTAACATTCCTGCCTTCCTTATTTCTCTCTCTCTCTCTCTTTCATGAAGGAAATGTGAAATCCGGTTTAGTTCACCTAGCTTTGGGACGTTACGCTAGCATTTCTTATGTTAATGCGGGTTACATGACTTTCGCTCCTCGTCTTGTAAAGGTGCTGTCACGTGGTCGTGACTATGAAGGACGCAGCGGAACTCGAGGGGTTATCAGTCTGTGCCCAGCAAATCAAAACAAATCACACGGCAAGACGATAGCAACGAGAACAGTCAGTGGTTGGTCGACACAAATGCAAGCAACCAAAAACAAACCGAGACAAGCGCGTGCGTGAGTATGTGTACCACCTGGAAATTCGTATAGGACAGACATCTTCAACAAAGTGGAATTAACAGATATTAAGTCACATCTAACTTGGTTTGAGCATGCCAGACGTTTCTCTACATGCAAGTTTGAATGTAAAAAGCTGTGAAATTGACATGTGGCGCCCATCTTCGATATTTTTCCTCTAAAATGTGCTAATACTGGAGGCATAAGGAATGGTCAGTCAGAATATTACATCTTCTAGCAAATACTCCTTTATTGCACATTGCTCACCTGTTTTACTGCAGGAAACACTGGCAGACATTTATAAAAAGTGCTAATAAAATAGCATCCAGAACTTTCGGGTGCAAAGTTCAGACAGTGTGACGAGCCAGAACGTGGACACCAAAGCAGCGACTTTCATTAGCCTGCAGCACTCACTAACTCGCAACCTATGGATGCCGTAACAAACAGACCGTCAGATTCCTGTAACCCTGATATACTTTAAGGGAACAAGCAGCGGGAATTATCGCACTTAGCGCGAAAAGTGAGAGCTTGTCTTCTTCCTGGGAACCTCATTTGTAGAAAAATGAGTGAAGAAGATCCGATTTAATTCCGCATGCGATGTTTAAGTCGCATGTAATGTTTCCCCCAGGACATTGTGTAATGTATAGCATGTATTAAGTATCCCAATACATACTCGCTAATCTAGTCGACACACAAAACGCAACAACGCGCATACTTCCATAACTCCATGCTAACGGACCTTAAGAGATCTTTCTGTAGTACTTAGCCCGGTTTTCAAATTTTGTTCTTCTAGGAATGAACATCTTGTATATAAGGATAACAATTATTTAGCACGGATCAACGCGAAGTGTGTTCTCACGCCTAATAGACAAGTAAAAAAAGTAGATATCAATCATTCGTAGGCCGAAATATCAACAGTGCAAATGACAAGTAGGACGTTTCTGGAAGCAGACGAAATAATTTTGATTGAGAAGACAGCACAACATGAAAACAATAGTCAGATAAGGATGCTTATGTGTTAAGGCTGGTGAAGGCGCGCAAAACGTGCGAACGAGTGCACAGGGCAAGCAGCGGGAGCACAACCAATACAGCGTGCACATATTCTCGGTGGACAACAACCGCAGAGGTATATTACTTCAACGCTTAACATTCGGTATATTACCTTACCGCTCTGGCATTTGATATATTCCCTTAAGAAATATGCAGACCGTTATTGCCGAAGTACGTTGCGTTCTGATGAAAGCTCAAAAAAATTTTTTTGCACGTGTTACGCATAACATAAGGAGCTTTAATTATCGTGTTTTTTTTATTACCCGGGTACATCCACTATTCGACAACGCTGCTTCACAGAGCAGAGATATAGGGATTATTTCACGTTGCGCAGTAAGGTTTAACTGAGGACATTGTTACAACGTTCTAGTTTTGTTTGCTAAATCAACTTTGCAACCGCTAACATAAATTCTGTCATCACTCCGGTTTTCAAATTGAGAAGGTTTGTTCAGAAATCTAATAGATACGTGTTTCTGCACGCCTCCTTCGTAAGACGTTTGGTACGAGAAGCATCCTTCATTTTTTAGAGCCCCTGTTTTGCTTACCGTCTGGTGGCGGTATATATGCATTTTGGTGCATCACCGAAGAGGCCGTTTCTTTTGTTCCTAAATAAATGCAAAAAAGGTCTTAATAGTCTTTTGTTCCAGATTATCATGGCAGAAGCTCGGCTGGGATTTTATCTTGCGTTTATCGCTACACTTTTTCTCTTGGCGAAGCAGCGTGGCAAGTGCAGCCTAATTATTAACGGTCAACCGTTAAACTACTCGCCGTATAATGCACAGGTAGTTTAAACTATCCATTGACGTAACCAAGCATATTCGACAGAAAAAACACTTGATAAAATATAAGCATACGACTAATTGTTTCTGACAAAAGATCCCGTGATTTCCCCATTCGGGGTTAGGACTGCCAGCCTCCACAGCTTTAGACGCTAGAGCAGTTCTCTCTATAATAGCACTTAACCTTAGGGACCCATTGTGTACTAAGAGATATCGTGTGATGAGTGGAAAACGAACCTTGGGCGTCAGCGCTTGGTGAGTGCCGGGGCAGAGGCAGACCAGGAAAATGGGACACTGTAATGGTGGGCCCAGCTAGCGCGTGTTGTCTCCGTTGTATTGCTTTAATATTCACAAAATAATAACGACAATAGGAAAGTATTTGAGATGCTAACGTTCTGGATAATGACGTGCTGGTTCGAGGGCTACGAACTCAAAATACAAACACCACAATCATGATCAGGAAAAACACTAACAGAAGCACGACGGACACAAAAAATTGGTGTTAAATACTATGAAGGGCTGATACAGTTCTCCAACGGTGCACGTCGCGTACGCGCTATGGAGAAACCTCTCCATTGATGGGCCGGTGAGTTATACGAGGCTCTTAAGGAGTTGATTCGGCGCATCTGCTACCATTGGTAGCAGATGCGCCGAATGCCTTGCACTGATATTCTTTCAGCGCGGTTTACGATCAAGTGGTACAAGTGAAGCGGCAGACCATGAACTGCGCTTGCAGCACGACCATGCTTTAAGTTGAATGCAGCACTGTGACAATACCTAGCTCTAGCTGGTTTTTCTGGAACCTTGCGCCTAGATTTCCCAGAACAGCGCACGCTCGAACAAGAACGGCTGCAACCCATGGCCAGACCGCTCTTCCACTGCAGGAGCAGCACAGTCCCGTTTCGGCTGGCCGACAAGTGTGCTGGGGCACTCCACGCTGTTCGAAACAGGAACACACAGCTCTCTTTCCATCAGGTGTCAAAACACCATCCCGGTCCCTTGGTTGCTTGGCCTATCCTGGCAGCGCTAGCTGAGCTTGTCCAGCGTTCTGAATGACACAAGCTTCCATGTCTTGTTCTGGTCACCTGATCAGCTGTGGCCCGCATCAACGGCTGAGGACTGGCCAAACGTTGGGTGCTAAAAAATAGCCTAAAACTTACGAATGTGCAAGTCTTACACAGTTAATGCAAATTAAAGGATACATTTAAGGTCTATGTGCACGTTCGGCTAGCTTATGCGCAAGGAGTTCGTCATCCAAGCACCTTTAGTCTTCTTTTGCCGCTGAAGCATTCTCTTACTAGAAATGTGGTTGATTGGTGGCTGGGGTTTGACGACCCAAAACCACGCTATGATTATGAGAGACGCCGTAGAGGAGTGCCCCGGTAATTTCGACCACGTTGGTTCTTTAACGTGCACTGACATCGCACGGCACATGGGCCTCAATATTTCGGCTTCGCCGTATTGCAGCCCCCGCTGACGGAAGTCCATCCCCGCGACCATCGGATCTGCAGCCGGGTACCATAGCCACTAGACCACCGTGGTGGGGCTCATACCATGGCGGCGACTCTATAGTTTTCTTTAAAACTTAATGAAATAATCTATGCTCAGATAATGTACCCGTTTAACACGGTGTATAGTCACACGAGTGCTTAAACGTACACTAAAGGCATATATTAAACTGAACAGTAGTGAGACTAGCTCGAGAGATGAGTTGGAGGTAAACTTCAACTTTGCACTGATTTTCATAATTTGTTTTACATTTTTTCGCGCCCTTCTCCAGCGCGTCAGATGTTCCTACCGCAACAATTTAGAAATGCTTTTCTTCTCCCATTTTGCCAACGTTTAGGTTAATGGCACTGGAGGGACAGAATTGACTCATTTTATAACGAAGAAGCACTGCTGACAGGCCACTTAAGTGAGGATCAGAAGCAGCACAACACACTCTGTGGGCATTAAGCGAAGCGAGAAGAGTTGTTAGTGCATGCCATGAGGATTTCTCTCTTTCTTTATTTATTGAAGTAATGTTTCTCTCTGCTTGATCGCTCGCATTATTTCAGACACAGAGAAGATATTTCTGTACGAATAAAAAGAAGAGATCTTAGGGTAAGTCCTTAAAACACGCAAGTGTTTAAACATGCAAGTTTTTAAAAGTGCAAGTGCTGAAAACATGCAATTTTAGCTCAGAAGAAACCAAAACGGTAAGACTAGGTAGACTTCTCGACAAAGTTCTCCAGGTGTGAAACTTCTCGAGGTTTGATGCTGAATACACAGTATAGAATTGACATCTTGAAAAACAGGTATTTTCTTTTTCTCGACTTGCACACCACAAGACTAAAATCTGACGTAAAAGCACAAGTTCTGTATTATTGTCGCTCCCGCAATATTGTGAATGACGTGTTTAAAACGAGACGTACGTAGATATGCAAGCGTAATAATGTTTCGCACAATTTGCAGATGACGCTTCATGCAGAATACTCTGTACAAGTAAAACGGCGTCATGCTTACATTTAAAGACTGGTGGATGCAAGTGCGGCTGTGGTAAGGCATAGCTTCTCTAATGCATCCTATTTCAGTCATGCGTTTTCATTGCTGTTTTTTATATTGCAAATTACACATCTTCAATGCAGTTATTCATCACTTATACACCTGGGGAAATTGTTCGAGTTTGCTTTATTTTCTGCACACGGTGCACCACCACCGAAGTCACCCTTTTTAACCTGCATACTATTCAAGAGTTAAAGTGAGCAAATATGAATTTGCGTCTAGGCATGAATATGCTCATGGCAAAGCTATTTGTGCCACTTAAGAACATAGAAGGCTGCTATTAAAAGGCTCCTGGCAGAACAAGTCTTGGTTCGAGCGTGCACGCAATACACTTTCACATAATGACAGGCAGTTTACTACAGTCGCTGAAACGTAGTTCTGCACCACAGCATACCACGAGAATTAAGTTGCAGTGCTGAAATATGAATAGCATTAACACTAAAAAAAGTGCTCCTGACCACGCTCTGCGCAGTAGATAGAAAATTTATAGGCATCACATCAAGAAAACAGGAAAGGACACAACAGATAGTAGAACAAACAGGTCGAACCGACATTCTAGTCGACATTTAAAGGGACTGCCTACCTCTCGGAATTTTTTTATTTTTAGTGAAAACCAGACTTTTCCTTACACTGACGGAAGCGAGCACACTTGTACACCATAAAAAAGGAAAAATATTTTGAACTGAAAGTCGGTAAAGTCGGCAGAAACCTGAAAGTCCCTGAAAGTTCCTGAAAATATTTTGAACTGAAAGTCGGCAAAGTCGGCAGAACTGAAAGTCCCTGAAAGTCGGCAGAAAGCAACCGGTTTAGCCATCCTCGGTGATGAGTGTGGGTTTCTAAGTGTAACGAAAATCCAAGCAATACCCACGCGAGTAGGATTATCCTACTTAAAAGCAAATTAATGTAACTTACGATTGTATTTGACACGCATGTGGCAGCGTTCTTTCATGACGAAGAGCGACATTCCTTTTTTGAAAACATGGTAGAAGAAACTCAGCAACCAGTGTTGCCGGCGTTTCTGCACTTACAGAATAGATGACCGTGAAGATGGAAAAAAATTCCGCTGACTTCCCTGTGAAACCACTGCACCCTTGTTCAGTTCGAACGGTACGTTTTCTATTGCGATTAAGAAAATACAGAAAATCAATGAAGGACGGTAGCGAAAGAAGTGGATCTGGGCAAGCCACATTGTCATCATCGTCTTGTCCCCATCCAGTGCAACGCAAATGGCAGTTCCAGTCCTGTGCTAACATCGACCACTATTCCATCAAGCTGCTTGATCTCATCTTCCCACCCAACTATCTGCATCCCGCTTGCACGGTTGCAATCTCCAGGGATCCACTCTGTTACCTTTAACCACCAGCTGTAATCTTGCCTTCTCATTAAACGCCGTTCCTACGCCCACTTCTTCTTGATTTCCGCTAAGATGTCATTCACGCGCGTTTGTTCGGTGACCCACTCCGCTCTGTTGTTACTTAATGTTACACCTATCATTTCCCGTTTTATCCCTCAATGCTTATTCTTCGACTTAAGTTGAACACTCTTAGTGAGTCTCGAAGTTTCATCCCGTCCCCGTGGGTGGTAACCGGTAAGATGAAGCCGTCTGTATTCTCTTCTCTGGAGGTAAAATTGGAAGCTGCCACTGCTTACCTGCATGTCACGTATGGCGCAGTAAAGATAACCGGCGTTCGACTAGGACAATCGGATATATGCCAAGTGATGGGAAATACAGCACTGGGTGACAACAAATTAGAGTGAGTGACGAAGCTAGAAAATTTGCAGGAATAAAATGGAACGCAACGCAATGACACAAGATCAGATGAAGTCCAGTTTGTTGGGAGGGGCCTTCGTCCTGCAGATGTCATAGAACGGTCTGAAAATGATACTGATAGCCCCACAACAACAAGAGTATAGGGAAGTTTCTCAGGTTAAATTGATGGTTGGTGCGCATTGCATGCGAAGTATAAGCAGTGTAGTATTCAAGCTGAGAACTCGCAAAGATACCGCAATGTAAGCAGTCCACTTGAACTAGCAATGATGCAGCACATTTGCGTTTACTGCGACGTACGGCACCACACTGTGTTGCTCTTGCGTGACGAAACAGGGCAAAACACATTGATTCAGCGCGTGCGCCTTTTCGTGAAATTTCTGCTCTGGCTATATTGCGGGTACGCTTAACCTCAACGTCTCTTCATTTTTAGTAACAGAAAACGAAAACAGAACAAAGCCGCAGTAAGCCGCAGTAATAGTTAACTCATCCCCACTGTTTGAAAATTCAGTAGGATTCTGCGTGGTATCGGACTACTCGTAAACAAAAGGGTTGAGGGTTGGGCTTGTTGGATATTCATTAGAACGGTTTTAAAGCACGAAGGCACAAGTACAAGGAAGAAGTAGACACCCAGTGGTAGCTTCCAAGAATCTTTATTGCCACGTCTCTAGCATGTGCTTATATGCACAAAAGGGCGTATCCGGGAGAAAAGAAACGATGCAAAGACGTGAAATAAGAGGATGACGTTGGTGTTTATAAAATAGGCGTGTCAAATGTGCTATAAAAATGGAAACGAAAAGGACCAAGGAGCCATCACTGTGTGTCAAGAGTTCTTTCTTGTCCTTGTGCCTTCGCGCTGTAAACAAGTTCTACTTGTAAACACTCACAGCCCGGTGGACTGAACTACATCGATAAAAAAAATATGTGCAATATTGTCAATGTTCTTTGGCGATTTCTGGAAATAACGCGAGCATTTCTTGCTCGATCTGACATGCTGCGGTAAAAAAAAAAGCAAGACAGCTTGTTCTCGTCTCTTTCTCTCGACACTGCTTCAATTTCCAGTACCGTCCAACACGCCATGCGATCCGTGGAATCGTACCAAATGTAAACCTGGCGGTAATTATCCCAATTGCTATCACAGACCGGAAAAGCATGAATGCGACTGCTATTGCCGTTGTGAGTACTCTTTCACACGTTATAGAAAAAAAAAGCAACACTGACTACGTGGTTTAAGAACAAAATGTACATGAATGAAGCGTTGTTCAAGCAGCAGATAGGCATAGAGAGTCACTTTTTGAGAGATGGTTCTGACAGGTACTGACGAATTTCATTAGAGGCCGAGGTAATTTGGGAATAGAGCGTGTGTAATAAAGACGACCAGCGACCATATAGGCCGTCATATGCCCATCTCTCTCCCTCTCATATATATATATATATTTTTTTTTTTCAGTAGCTAAATCAACGTATGTATAACCGTAATTGCTGCTTTTGGGAGCGCTTACTCTTGGAAACGCATGTATATATAATAGAATACAAATTAGAGTACCGTTAAGGATACAACGCTTTAGAGTGTCAAATACCTTAATATCTATTTCAGAAAGGAAGCCTCTGCAAGCACTTAGCTCCTGCCGCGAATTACGAAATATTTGGCAAGCTGGATTTCACTGATGACAAAAATGTACCATGCTGGACACATCTGCTTACATCGTCCTGCATCATCATATAAATACAACGTTGGAAAGTTGTGAGATTTACTGTGGAAAATAAATTGTTACGAATCTGTTGACTGACATTTGCTCTAATGTTAAAAGTACTCGCGCCTTTTATTAGGAGTGTAACATAGCATGTCGCACTGTCTCAAGAAAGCCGTGTAAATTTTTCGCACGACAGAACATGCTCTTTACACAGAACGGCCACTATCCATTTACAAGCAAACCTCCATGTGTGGATAGCAGTATGCTCCTTCCCAGAGCTGCAGAGAAAATTACACGGAGGGCCGCGCAAGAGTGCTTAGGTGTCTTTTAGCTCTTCTTGACATGGACGGAGCCTAGTGAAACATAATAAGTGAAGAAAAAGTACCAGCCTTTACTGGGGGCACATAATATGAACAACAGAGCTAGCACACATTTTATCATTCAAGCACGTTGGTGCGTACATGCTTGTGTTATTCGCGAGCTTCCCTTTTCGGTTCTTCATTGGTTAAGTAACTCCACGTTCCTGATGACCACAATATTGCGCTACAGTACTTTTGTTTAATTAAAACAAGTTGTTTAGACCCTTCGCAGGCAGCGCTAATCCTCGACTTAGATACCTGATGATAGCGTTCCTACCGCGGTGGTTTCATAAAGTTTGCGTGGCTGTATGCAAACGCCGCCATACGCAATGAGAGTATCAGCTACATGTTATTTCTTCCTTTCACTCTATACGTGTGAATCATACCCGCAAATTTCTTGGATAGCAACTTTCACTATAATTTCAATTAATAAATGCGAAGGATTTCTTAGCGAGCTTGAGCCACTTTGACCGTATCGATCCATCCATCGATCCATTCGTCCAACCATGGATGAATGGATGGATGGCACGTTGGGGCACGTGTACTGTGCAATGTCAGTGCCCCGGTGGTCGATATTTTCAGAGCTTTCCACTATAAAGTTTTTCATAATCATGTCGTGGTTTTGCGATAGGAAACCCCTGAAATCAATGAAATCAGATATTTCTCCATCACTAACATTCTATTTCTCACGAAAGGCTGTTGCAACGCCTTCGTACTTTCAATGAGGCCGCAGTTTCATTTCACTGAAAAGAAAATAAAGTTTCTCAATAAGCACGGACCCCTAACCGGAACATACAATGGGTTGTAGCCACAGCCTGCAAAAGGAGTTCACGTATTCTTCATAAAAACGTACGTGCAGACCACTTTACCGCCTGCTGCTTCAGATTTCCTTTACAAAATACAGAGTGAAGTAAAGAGTGGTTCTTTGCACGGCGCCCACCTACAAAATCAATGCACAAAGCAAAGGTGTTGGACTTAATGAAACAACACAACTCAATCTTCCATGAGAATTGCAGCAATAAACGAAAAGGTGAAACTTTCATGTGTCTGTGAACTGTTCCGGCTTTCCCATTCCTAACTTAATGCACCTCCTTAGATCTTAGTGCAGGTTTATATTCGTATCTTTGAGCAGGAGTCTATAACATTCGTCGCTTATTTAAACGCCGTAATAAAAGAAAAGAATGCGTATTGCAACGCCCTCATTAAATTGTGACACCATGAAAAATGTACATGCAGAACTGGCGCGCCGAACAAACGACAAAATGAGTTAAGCAATGGCGGATTGGGAGAACGCGCGAGAACGGCGTGTGTTGTAGAGGAATGCTAGGTTTCGTCTTTCGAATTTATTGCTCTAGCGCACCGTTTGAACTGGGCATACATTTCACCACAACAAACGATTTCAAATAGTTCAGCAGGTCTGAAGACTTCAAAACTCTTTGTATTTTAGTGATATCTTGTTGCTTAGTGTCCTGCCTCCGCGAACATGTTAAATCATTCATCGTGTTACATCAAAGAGCTATTCGATTTGGCTAGGAAGTGTAGCAAGCAAATCTATGAATAAATGGCAGTTTTTTTTTCCTTTGTACTACGGTGTACCTCTTGTTCCTAGCGCAACAGACCCTGCATCTGCCTGCCGGACGTGGGGCTTTCGAAAAGTTTCACGACGCTTCCCTTGGTACATCGTCTGCCATCATAAAAGGAAGAGCCCCACCAGTGTACTACAAACTTCTGTATGACGGAGGATCGTATTAACACGTGCCAAAGCGTCACGATGCACCACCAGTTACAGATGAAGAGATCGCTAAAACAGGGAATGTCACTAATACAAGGTGTCTACAAGTGGTCTTTTCGTCCGGACGGAGGTCAGTCCTGACGAAGACAAGTCTACTTGTCGACACGTCCACGGTAGCGACATTATCTGTCCTCTATTGTTTTCAACGAGTTCAACAGTTCGAACCCCCTCTTCCCCTGAGCCTCTCTTTTACTTTGGATGTCGGTTACAGAAACGTGCATATCCATTCCCTCACACAAAGATAAAAATACAGCAAGCCGCACACTACAGACAGCTACCAACGGTATTTGGTAGAAACCCCAGCCTCGTGCACGGCATGTATGTGGACATGTACAGTACAAACACATGGAATTCGCGTACGCCTCATCATATTCTATGGAGGGGTGAGGATTTGATATAGAATACGGACAATGCCAGTCCCTCGGTCTCTTTCACCACTAGCCTCTGCACGCGCTCGAAGACCGCACGGCTAAGCTCGAACCTGGCACCACAACCCTGGGCAGTCCAGCGAGCCGAGGAAGCCGCTTGGAGGCAAGGTGTCCAAACGGCTGCGGGCGCCCAGACGGTCCACTAAGAAGACGCCAGACTCAAGTTTTATTGCTTTGAAAATAAAATTTACGTCCTGGTTCTTGGTAGAAGGCACACGATCCTGAAAATGTTCAGATTTTCCCTAATGCGGAATCTTTAATCATGTCCAACCAAAAAAAGAAGACACAGAATAAGAAGGACACGCGGTGGTGCTTTCTATTCGAGGCGATGCGCTTTCTTGACCGTGAGGCTTGTCTCAGGGCTGTTTTGAGCTTGTCACCATTCTGCTTTTCACTATTTCCGGCAGAATCCCATTGTAACTAAACATACGTAGCCAAGTTTCTGATGGTGGGAAGCTGGCAGGGCGGGATTTCTGGGCAAGTCCAAAGTGAATGATTACCGAAGTCGCATGAGCTGTTACACATTTCTACGAATAGCTTGTTTTCTGCTGCAGTCGCGATTCAAAGATCATCGAGACGTCGTCGAGGCGGTCCTATTGTCGCATTCTATGATAGGAAAAGCGGCGCTCCATAATGTTCTTTTTTTTTTTACCATGAACACTGGTAACCTATGAGATGCACAAAAAATTGCTTATGTTGGTGTCCCCTATAGGTCGCTATGGCGGTTATTATCCAGATAGCCCTGATTTTCCAAATAATTTTATCCCGAGTGGCCCTGTAATGATGGCTGTGTCTTGTATAACCATTGCAGCCACATTTTCAGCATGATAATATCAAACCTCAACAAAACCCCAACTCCATCGACACAACAAGAATATGTAATGTCGAAATACACACTAATGTTTTATCGTAATCGAGTTAAGATGCCCTTGTCGAGGCCTATGCATTGCTGTAAGCGCTGAACATGAAGGGAAAGTGCCTATGGATGCCGAACGAACCAAGGAGATTGCTCGCGCAGGCTTTAAATTTGTCATGTCATTAATAAATGCTCGGCTTTTACAAGCCCAGACCACGATATGATTACGCGGCACGTCGCAGCAGACTACCGCTTAATTTTCGAGCAGCTTGGCCTTTCTGACATGAATTGACATCACACCTAACACCGGCATCTATAAAGTTTTGAAATCGTATCCTGAAATCAAGGTGAGTTTTATGATGTAAAAATAATTCTGGAGTGAAATTGGCGGCCTTTCAGCCAAGAGGTGAGCCCACTCTAACGGCAGAGCAGCGGCTGCGTAGTTCCAGCTAAACAAACGACAGAACATATTTCGCAGGCGTGTGCTCCAGCATTATCTTTGCAGTCGCTACACTTCATGCGACAAGCACGCCGTTCTTCAAATAGAGGCGCTTGTCTTTGTATATGGCATTTAAGACCGTTACGAACAGATGGTACGTCCCTGCCATGATAGCAATGCAAGCTAAGCATGCTCGCGCTATCGCGTCCTGCTCTTAAATGCAAGCCTTTAAAGCGCTCTTCTTCTTCCCTTTTTCTTTATTGAGTGCTGTTTCCTAAGCGTTATTCCAAAGAAGACACGGCTGGTTCTACAGCTACACAGCTAAAGCGCCTTCAGGAGAACTCTTTAGTGCAAAGCAACACACACAAGAAAGAGGACAACCCACGTGTCCTAGATGACCTTGTTTATGGTATGCATGGAAAATCAGCATCTGTTTATGATCTTCTTTGTCTATGGCATAAAATTCTCTAGAATTTCGTTCCAAAGGATAGGTTGCAGCTGTGGTATTTCACATTGTGTTCATGTGTATTCAGAAAATCGCTCGCGATTGCGACAGCTCGAACGCTTGCGGTGAAGTTGCTTCCGCATGCTAGCTCTTCTTTGCTTCGTTTTTTAGGTCGTCCATTTACAAGTGCAAGGCAACGTGGAAATAACATTGTGCAGCACAATAAACACTGCGGCTAGAGAAGAGAAAGATGGAAGGTGCTGCGCCCGTTTGAATACGTTTCGTAAAGCCAGCGATATGTGACGTTTCCCGCAAAATCGTGATGTACACGTGCTTATACGAAGAAGTGTTATGGAAAAACGCCTCTGCTGGAGAAAAACTATAATAAAGAAAGGCGCCACAGCTCAAGGTAATGGGTGTTGCTATCAGCAAGCATTCATCTCTCATTTTACCAATCAGGCGTTCATGGCGTTCGTAATCAAATCAACCATGGTAAATGACGGTACTGTTAAGACCTGTTTAAGATGCTTCTTTCGTTTTCTTCCATTTTTTTATTGCAGGAAGTACACACTGTGAGCAGTATGACAGCATCATCCCGCGCAGTACACAACGTTCATTAAAAGTGAGATAACAGCCCAGCCTTTTTCGTTATTCTAATGTCCTCAGGTTCGTGCCTGAGGATGTTAGATTGTTCTTGCTGTGACAAGGCATAAAGTAGTACACCTTCTTGTCGTCGATGAAGAGACAGTCACCGCCCTGACGAAGACAAGTCCAATTCCCTGTTCCCAGTTCTAAATCGTATTTTGCAATCTGTTCATCAATTCAAGCCTCCATATTCCCCTGAGCTTCTCTTTTAGCTCCCTTCCTATCGTGTATTTTCAAGTATTTCCACTAAAGATGATCTCGCTATATCTCACAACCATGTATTTGACCAGGCGCAACAAACCTTCACGGTTCGATTGATGCCTGCTTCTTACGTACACACCACTCATCTTCACGTCTCACTCTGCACTATACCATACTGTTCATGGCCATGCCTTGTTAGCGGCGTCTTGGCACACACTCGGTTTTCAGTGGCGCATATCCGTTCAGTTTTCTTGAACGAATCACGGAACAACATCGGCCTTAAATAGGTACGCTGTTCAGAAGGGGCGAAAATGCTTGACACTATGGCATGCTTTCGGGACGTAAAGATTAACGGTAACAATATCGCGTGTGTAACATACCCACCTCCGTAGGTGACGGATGTGCTTGTATGCGCCAACAGTGATCGAATGCTGACTTTGACATTCTTTGCCATTCAAGACAGTCAACAGCCGGGCGACGCAGACATTGAAAATTTGGTGAGAACGCACTTTACGCCGGATAAACAAAAAGAACACACGCTGCTTGTTGGGACTGGCGGTTCAGTTTGCACAACACATAAGCCAGCAGGTATGGGTGCTACAACGACCAACGACAACTAATCACGTGATAGATACTGCCGATGACCACTTCGCAGCTGCAGTTGGAGTGATTGTCCAAAAGCGGTCATGGTGTTGTCGCGCCTTTAACCTCAAATGGGGCAATGTGTGCCTGGGCGGAACAATATATATGTATTGCTATCACTCAGGCTTCCATAGTCTACGTTTTCTCCACTCCCTTGCAATAAGCCGACGAAACTTGGGTGCACACACTAGCACACTACAAATTAGAATTCCCTTGAATGAATGCTAACTCTTACATTCTAACGCGAGTTTCAACGTTTCAACGTTAGGTTGGACCATGAACCGCCGTTTGGCGCCTCAGGACTGTCGAAGTTTCTGGTAATGCTAAGTTGTCATAGAGCTAGTCATTTTACACAAAGACGTGCAACGAACTCGCAACGACTTCGCTAACTGGCAAGCAATGCTATGTTGGTGGTTTGTGGCTCTCTGTTTTGTCGACAGCGATCCGAAAAGGTGTTTTTGAGAATCCAATTTCTTTGTGGCTGGCGGCAAGCTGAAAAAAATCTGTCTGTGAACCACTTACCAGTGGTGCTTCGGAAGAGTTTACGAAGCTCACAAGGAAATTCGCTGTGTGTTGACTGGGCAACGCCCAAGAGTAAGCGATAAGAAGCAGCGTCGGCCTGTTCGAACTTCAACTCTATCTAATGAGCACCCAACAAAATCGTTATTTTGCTTAATGATTCCTGTCTGGCAAATCCTTGCCACCTCGTAAAACTTGCATTGTAACAATAAACATACTCTGCGCATGAACTAAAGCAGTGCCCGAAGTTATTTGCTATCCTTGCTATCCTTGACCCTTTGATAATAATTTCAGATATTCTTTTCCTTGGGGATCGCAGTATCGATGAGCAGTAAATGCACATACATAGACACGCACAACTCGCGAGGACAATGCACGGGCTTTACCGAATATACAACCGTCTTGGTGCACGACACTAGATTATATCGACATTCTGGTCGGTGCCGAAGCGTGTGGCGTTTATTTTTCCTAGGAGCTACTCTTAAAGGTGAGGCACGTACAAAGATATTCAAACACACAATAAAGCATATTCTGCTTGGGCAACTGTTCACAGCCGAGGGAGACACGCAGAAGAAAATGCCTGCAAAACAAAGCTTTGGTTTTTACAAGATGAATCATTCCGCTGGCACAGCCGGTACTGTTCCCTTGAATAATGGAAGTAACACTAGAGCAATTACTTATACTGAATCCTTACGAGAGGGTCACGTCTGTAGAAAAGAAACATATTTACATTGCCAGCTGCGCACCCACAAAATCATACTGAGACAGGTGACGCATGTACTGATGCGTGTTCTTCGTATTTGAGGGCTGTTTGCGACTGAAGTATTCATCATACGGAATGTACAAGAGTTGAGGAAACTAAAGGAGGAAAGTGCACAGGCAAGATCTTCACGGCCTTCTGCGATCGGCGTTCCTGTCGCTGTCACTGTTTGGGCAAATATTCCGCTTCATGTTGTAAGTATTTTACAAAATGAGGAACAAGTTGATGATATGACCCGGTTATCCGTTTATATACCGTTGTACCAATAATGAAATGGCAGAATAATCGTGCTACGTTCACGAAATTGTTTAAACGGCTAGTATAGTATGCCCGCTTCCAAGTTATGAGATATATGCACAGCGCGGATGGAATGCGACTTACCATTTATTTCATATTTCATACTATATCTAACAGAATAGGCACTCTTCTTAACTGCCCATCTTCACGCACACCAAGTACTCTACAGAAGATCCCATGAGGAATTGTTGACTTATATATGAGAATTGTGGTCATGACACCAGTCACAGACGTTTGTGTAGCTAGCTTCTTAAGCAGTTATGCTTGTAGACATTGGCCCCGCTGACCTATCACGGTGTAGCCGAACGCTGTCTCCACGGGACCGTGTATGTACCTCGTTGAGTGTACAGATTTCAAGCTAAATGTGTCAGTGGAGTGTGTACTATAATCGAAGTGCGGATACAGCCACACGCATAGTCATGCGCAAGCCGATCCCACGTAGGCATCCGCACTACCCGTGCCTTTGACTAAATGCATGTCAGACGCGGAGATGTGGAGTAGGGCGCCATAGCTCTTTCCAGTCTCCTTTCATCACACCTAAACTGTGTGGCACAGACCCCTTCTCTTGACCAGGTTACGATGATCAGGGCATACTGAGGGGACGCAGTCTAAACGCCGAATGGCTGCTCATTGTTCACCGTTCGCCTTGCTCTTTCCGGTTTACGAGGTGTTTGCGCGATATGCGAGCACTGGCAGTCGAATGCGTTGAACTCTGTATCCCTGCACAGGGAGTTGGTGAGTCGCAAGCAAGTGACCCGCGGCTGCTTCCAAGACTAAATTTTAGGAGCTTCGCGGAAACTTCCTCTCGTCGCGCGAGCTGGGTTACGCGAGTTACCTGTTTTGCTGGCTGTACTTGTCCTTGCCCTGATATTCTTTCTTGAGTTTGTTTTACTGGTGTGTTATTTTGGGCCTGGGGTGCATAGCTCTCCATGGAGAGCTTTCTTGGCTTTGTTTTATTTGTCTGTTATTTGTGCGATGTGGAACTGGCCCAGACAGTAAATCATCCCTTACAGAAGTGCTATATGTAGTGATATCAGGATTTGGGCACGTGTCTGTATATGGCCGCGTTTGTCTATATTGTGATACAATCATATTTAGCAATGAAAGACCAACACGAGGAATGCCATGTAAGACTCTGATACGTATTGGGCAAATACGGCCAGATACGGACACGTTCTATATATAGCCAGATATGCATATATGGCCAGATCATGGAAAAACGATGGGGATCTAAGAAACTTCTACGTCGCCTTAGATTGTGACAGATTCTTTAAACCACTGAAACCTCAGCAGCTACCCAAGCATTGCGAAACATCGGGGACAGGTCATACGTGAACATCTAAAAAATCAAGCACAATGGCATGCGCGCTAGCAAGAGCCACCGAATTCGTAAGCAAACCACATCATCAAAACACGCACCTGGACGTCTTATCTACAACGATGTGTCCACTTGAGTTTTCAATTGTGGCTGGTGACCTCAGCAACCTAAAAAACACACTGAAATATGTTCAGCATGAGAGAGTTTCATATTGCTCTAACTTTAAGCTTAGCCTTTCTAGTCCTCCTGTCGCCAATTTTCCTGCGTAGAGGCACTCTTTCACTGCAGTAGAACGCTGACGTATGAAGGGAAGCCAAAATGCCCACCAATGTTCCCTGCTCTAGTTTCTGTTCTCTGGACAAATCAAATTTCTCATGTAGACACCAATTCATATACCAAACATGTGCGTGTATGGCGTGTTTACTATCAAATAAATGGCTTCCGCGCAGGAAACTATGCCTGGGAATCGCTTCGGTGTATCTGTCGTTCTGATCGGCTTTGTTACAAATAGCATAAGCGTTCAAAACAGCAAGCAAGGTACGTATATGCCTCCACAGCAACACTCTGTCTGTCTTATCGTAAAATGTGCCCAGACGTTCTTTAACTTAAGCGTACTTACTACACCAGTTATGGGGATAACGAAAACCGCGTGGGAGGCGCATTGACCGCGTGTAACTCCTTACAAAATGCCCTCAGCTGCTTACTTAGTCTCTTCGCACATCTCAATATTTTCAGAAGCCTTAACCATAGGTTATTGCAAAGGAGTGATCACATCTTTAGGTTAATTACTCGTTTGTCCCTACAAGCCCCCTGAGACCTACACAGGCAGCATCCGAAGATAAGAAAACGTGGCGGATTGAGTACAAACTAGCTCAGTTCATGGCGTTTGCTCGCCAATCCATTCTACATTTGCAAGTACTATTTCCTAATGTGACAAACTTCCGTGTCATTCCAGCGGCACACTGTCTGGCAATGAGAAACAGCCCGGTTGTGTAAAGTGTATATAAAATGACAGAATCAGAATACAAGAGGAGTCACCTTCCGTTGCCGACAACGGAACATGTTCCAGCATAATCTAGCTGCCCATGCAGCCACTTTACAATAAAAACACTGTTGAGACGTAACGATGTAGTGGAGATTGCGGAAGCTTTTAATTACACGGCCGGGCTCTTGTGGGAGCACGTACACCTGCCGCCGAATCCTGCCAGCCAACATAAACACTCGGCGCCGACCAGCTTCGTTCTGCGCCTGTCTGTCTGAGATTTAGCATCGAATTACAGAATAATGAGCTAACACGCCGTCCTAGCTTAAAGGGGTCGTAAGCCATCCTCCTGGCTCGGTGAACAAACGCCTTCTACGGCTAGCATATGCTGTAAAGAACGCCTCAGCGAAATTCTGCAGTCATTTGCGACGCATAGCGCTCACAAGCGGGCCCCGAAGTTGCTACTCACGAGCTCTCTTTTCGAAGAATGGGCTTCTCCTCCCTCTCGTTGTAGCTGCTCTAAAGCGTCTACACAGCAGATGTTGCTATCGGCGGGTCGCAGACATAAATTTATTTATTTATTTATTTATTTATTTATTTATTTATTTGTTTGTTTATTTCAATACTGCCGGTCTAATCTTCAGACCTTCGGCAGGAGTGGGTACAAGTAAATACAAAAAGAAATGGTTACAATAAACACATATGAGGCATTGCGGCATTAATAACAAAACCTCTGTTAGCGAATACATAAAGAGAAATGCCACAACTGAACATCGATAAAAACATTGAATTAAGATAATAGGGAAAAATATATACAACAAACTCGTACAAACAAAGCAGCAACATATTTAAATAACTATTGCAAACATGGATGAATAAACATATGGAAAAACTGAGTGTCAGGCAAAGACATTTGGAAAAAAGAGCGTCAGGGTTCATGTAAAACTACGTCAGAGCTATTTCTTATGGATTGAAGGGCCTGTAGATAGTACGATAGCGACTGGCATTCCACCACAGTTGAGGGGAGGGAATTCCAATTGGTTGAATTCCAATTGGTTGAAAAGAATACTGGAACATGTTGGTGTGACTAGAAAACTCGGCCACTTTTTTAGTATGATGGTTCGTTGATCCATTTGCGGGCGCGCCGCGTTCATGTACGGGTCAGGCCCTTCGCAGCGAACGTTTCCTTAATCGAAAGCGTGGTATGTGCCGTGCGTTCGCTTTTCTTTGCATTGTGGGCCCCTAGGCAAAGTAGCTGCTGGATATACGTATAAATGTATTTGTTAATCCACAAGCCTTGTAGATGCAATTGGCAGGTGTCCTTGAACTACCTCTGCGTCGACACGAATGGTACGGCGCCAAATTCACAATATATTCTTCCCCAAGCAGCAAAGTATGCACGCGAACACATTGTAAGAAATAATAAATGACCATCAAAGTAAATTGGCGCTTGTTCATTGATTGTTCCCCTATGGGCTCAAGTGGATGACTTTCCGGGAGTCGAACACAAGACCCTGACAGCAGCAGAGCCGCAAATCTTTCTTGAATAAGGTGGTTATGGGACTAGAATGGCTCAAGACGGATTGGGAAGTATTTCGGAGGGTTAGAAATGGTTGAGGCGGAATAGCGGGGATCAAGCGTACTAAGGTGGAATATGGGATAAGGCGGATTTGTGTACAATAAGACGGATTAGGACGAATTATGGAAGGTTAAAGCGCACTAGGGTGCATTAAAAAGTATTAGGTTTGATTAAAGTGAATTAGTGTAGATTAACATATATTAAGGACGACTAGTGGCGAACAGGTAACATTGGGACGGATTAGCGCGCATTACATCGTATATAAATGAATATACATTAAGACAGATAGTGACATATTAAAGCAGCATGACAGTTGATCGATTGTTTTGTGATGTTTAACGTCCCAGTACCAGCTCTGATTATGAGACACATGGCAGTGGATAAGGATGGATTACAGCTGACTAATGTGTATTAAGGTGGATTAATATAGCTTAGGGAAGATCAGGCTGGATTAAGCGAAATTATGTCGGATTATGGTGCGTTCAGAGGAATTGAGGGGGATTAGGGCACAATAGAGTGGTTTATTGGATTAAGACATACTGAGGTGGATTAGAGCGCATTATGGCGGATTACAGCAGATCAGAGTGGACTAAGGTGGATAAATATGTTGCACCTAGGTTGCAGCAAGACTGATAGCTGAGCTAGTTGGTAGTTATCCATATTTAAACTCTTTTAGCGCGCACGAAAGACACAGACACAGAAAAGAAGGACACACGAGCGCTAACTCTCAGCTGTTTATTTTTTGGAAGAAGCAAACATATAAATACTGAACAAGTGGCGCAGAACATGTGGCACAGAGCATGAGGCACAAAGCACAGCGCAAGTAATGTGACATATTGTGGAGTGCTAAACAGAATTTAAAAAAAACTAACTCCTTGTCAGTTAGTACCACCGATGGGTGACTAATGCATTTTTCAGCACACCTGTTTATATGAAAGGCCTCAGCAACCTCACGTGTTAGTTTATCTTTGTCACCTCGGTGGTACTAACTGACAAGGAGTTACTTTTTTTAAATTCTGTTTAGCACTCCAGAATATGTCACATGACTTGCGCTGTGCTTTGTGCCTCATGCTCTGTGCCACATGTTCTGCGCCACTTGTTCAGTATTTATATGTTTGCTTCTTCCAAAAAATAAACAGTTGAGAGTTAGCGCTCGCGTGTCCTTCTTTTCTGTGTCTGTGTCTTTCGTGCGCGCTAAAAAAGTATAAATATGCACCTAGGTTCTAATTTTCGCTACATTTCAACTACTTTAACGTCCCACATTTCCCATTTAAATGCGGGAGGAGAGATCGCTTATTTCGTTCATCTTGTGTTCTCAGATTCAGTTTTGAAAATTAGCTGATACGTCGTATATTTTTTATCTAGTGTTTTGTTGTTGCTTTTCAAGTTGCGAAGGTTCGCCGTCCTGAATTACAGCGCATGGAACGTCGCTGCAAAGCCGACCATCAATTCCTAATACCGGAGGGAAACCTGGAACTGGTATTGGCAAGTGGTGTAATTTTATCTGCCGTTTCAATGAACAGAGAAACGCAACTCCCCTTTCTATTGCAATAGCTACGTTTTTATGATATAAAACATCTCGTCTTGACCATGGCTGCTCCTCTATCAACAAAGGCATGATTGGTGTTCCAGCAATGCAGCTTAGCTGCCTTTTTAACGGACTTCACGGAAACTCAGCTGGCGTTCATTAATTTGTTAAAATCCTCGAAACAATGATCACATCAGCATTTCATGCACATGGTAGCTTTGAAGATGTGGTGTTGCACAATATGTGCATGTTATTTCGGAAAATATCTTGCGACTGCGGCAGCTTGAATATGGGCGGCATTCTTTCTTCGCCGTGATAATTGTTCTCCGCTGAGTTTCCGGGTCATTTGTCCAGCTTCCCAACCCAACTTGAAAAAAACAAACAAACAAATAAAATTGACATGGCACATTAGAATATAATGGGTAGTATGGAAAAAATAAGAGGTACTGCACAGGTTTCAATGCATGTCAACACCAACCAACGTGCTTGGTGCAACATAGGAGTGTTCTGTAACGCTAATGACGTGAGTGCTGGAAGAAATATGGTGAAAAAAGCGCCACCATTGACTGGCGTAAAAAAATGTAGTCATCCTCCATACAGCTTTGACTTTACCAATCAGGAAATTTCACTACGATTTTGTCCGCAGTGAAAGAGTCGGAAATGAAGAGGCTGCTAACAACTGGTAAATGTGCTTTATCCATTTTTGAAAAGCGGCTGTGCATTACGACCCTTTAGACTTAGCTACGACAACCCTTACGGTTTAGTGAAGGCAGTAATATTCCCAACTGAAGTTTGAAGTTTGAAGTTTATTTCAGGCAAAGGCAAAAAAAAAAAGAAGAAAGGTACAATTTGCCTAGGGGACCAGCGAAAAGGCATAAAAGCCTGACAAAGCGCCTGCCCCCTCTAAACCCAAAACCCACCAAAATGACACAGTGCGCAGTGTAAACTAAAGAGTCGAGAATAAATTAGGCATAAATGAGTTTCTACACGCAAAACATGTGTGTACAGGAAAACATAAATGAGCGAAAATTTGCTCAGGCAATGAAATCAATAAAGCCTGTATGTTTCTGACAAATGAAACAGACTGTAGAGGACATAAACAAACGCTAATGTAAGACATGTGAAATACCTAAGAAACTTGAAATTTCACTACACAAGGTTTCAAAAATCAAAATCGAAGGGCAACAACATCAGTAAGCAAACATGTGTGACCAATAAATTAAACACAGTTTAGATAACATAGCCAAACGTTAATGTGATTTACACAAAAAATACTTCAGCGAATGTGATACAAAAATGATGACGGTGATTATGTTTGTGTAGATAGGAAGTGTTCCTGTATCTTCTTTTTAAAAATGCCATATGAGACTGTATTTTCAATTAGAGATGCTACAATCGGTTGTTCGTTCAGGAAATGCGGAATTTGATACAATAGTTTTTGTGTGCCGTAATTCGTACGTGGTTTCTCATATGTATACACCCTATGCCGTAGGTTGTGACTGTGATCTCTCGGGAGATGCCTCTGATAAAACCCTGAGCGATCAGTTCGTACCTGTTTATAAATAGCATTGCAATTTTTGTTTCATGACGTTGGTTACCGTAAGTATATTATGTTCCTTAAAGAGAGGCGCGGTATGATGCCTGAATGAAACCCCTGAAATTAGTCGTATAGCTTTTTTTTGCAAGATAAGAATTTTATCAGTGTTTGCTTTAGTCGTATTCCCCCATACAAGAAGACAATAATGGAGATGTGAGTGAACAATGGAGTAATATAGTTGTTTTTTTAACCACAGAGGGAGGAGTTGTCGCAATTTGCAGATTATGCCCGTGGATCTGGAGATTTTGGTACGAACGTGGTTAGTGTGTAAGGACCAATCTAAGTGTTCTTGAAAGAGTATTCCAAGAATTTATGCGCTGTGACACGTTCAATTTTCTGCCCTTCAAATGTTATTGTAGGCTCGCTTGCGATAGCCTTATTGCGTGGGCGGAATAAAACATATTTTGTTTTTTTGGTATTTAGTTCTAATCTATTGCACTTAAGCCAGTCAGATAGATGTGTCAGCCACAGGTTTGCTTGTTGTTCAAGGTGATTGAGCGAATTACCGGCGAAGAATATATTGGTGTCGTCCGCGTAGAGAACAACATCGGGTGTTAGCGGTATGTTAGGTAGATCATTGATGTGAATCAAGAAAAGCAGAGGCCCTAAGATTGATCCTTGTGGAACGCCACAAATGATATTCCCTACGTTAGATTTAGTGTCGCCGAGACTGGTGTACTGTTGCCGATTACTTAGATAGCTTTTTATAAGTTCTAAAGCCTTTCCTCTAATTCCATATGAAGGGAGTTTCCGTAATAAAATATGGTGCTTAACCGAATCGAACGCTTTCTTGAAGTCGAGAAAAATTCCTATGGTAAGTAACTTATGTTCAAAATTGTCAAGTATTTTTTCTTTAATATCCAGTAGCGCTGTTTCAGTACATTTTTTCTTTTGGAAGCCATACTGTTGTTGTATTATCACATTTTCTTGCAATAAGTAATTTGAAAGTCGTAGGTTGATAACTTGCTCAAAAACTTTAGAGAATATAGGTAATAATGAGATAGGCCTATAGTTATTAAGGTCATTTTTATTACCGCCTTTAAAGATGACAGATACTTTCGCGATCTTTAGCTCATCAGGAAAAATACCTGAACTAAGAATTGTGTTAGCGATATGTGAAAGCGGCTTACTTATGGTGTGGGCAACTGCTTTAATAGGCTGGGGTTTTAATTCATCCACGCCACATGCACAATTATTTTTTAATTTTTGCAACAGTTTGTATATTTCAGATTCGGATGTGGGAAACAAGAAAACAGAGGATGAAATGTTGCTAGTTACATAAGTATGATTGTCTATCTCCTCGACAGTGGTCCCACAATCCCCAACTTTAAGGAAGTGTTCATTGAACATATTTGCAAGTGGCGCACCCGAGCATGGCTCACCGGCTTTTACGTTTGTGCAGCTGTTCTTTACTGATCTTCATATTCACTTTTTTCAACACAGCAGGAGCAACTCAACCGTCATGTACGAGACCGCATACCACATGCGACGTCAGCATTACCAAGCTGTGCTGCTTAGTTAACTACCCTACGTGCCATTGCAAGTGCGGTAAGTATCTCGGATCATATATGCAACTGCAGCCGCTGTTAGCGTGTCTGAAAATACTTGTGTAGGCAAGTACAAATACTATAATTCGGCAGCGCCACTCCCTATGGACGCGAAATAAAAAAAGTTCACAGCATATCCACGGAGTGAATGATGATGAGTGGGCGAAGCTCCGGAGGTTCATCGTAGATCGTGCCGAGTTCCGGATTAATTTAGTTAACGCGCACGCTACAAATCCTTATGGTTCAACTACGCGCAAGTGAAATCTCCCGCCGGCACTTCATTGCAAGTCAAGATCCAGTGCCTATATATATATATATATATATATATATATATATATATATATATATATATATATACTCGCCCTCGGCGCGTGCCCTCCCGACCCGCGCAGCTCTCAGCGCGAGCCTCCCGGCGGCGCGAGGTGGCTACATCCATACAACATCTACCTACTACTACTACGACCGGGAGGGTACGACCCACACCCTAAGGACCCTTCGCCCCTAAAAGAAAGACATCGAATGATAAAAAGAAGAGAAG
>CM023487.1:35093908-35142070 GCA_013339685.2 Hyalomma asiaticum | reverse complement strand
ACTCATCATCATTCACTCCGTGGTTGTGCTGTATTTTTGTCACCAAAATTTCGTGGTAGCACCAGGGAAGCGTTCCAACGGCTGCACGTTGGCGGTATGCGTCGCGCTTGCGTTTCAGTCCTCCTGGCCGATCCGTGTCGACGGCATAATTTCGACGGCGACGCGCACACTCGCACGTCTGAGCCGTATTTATTTTTTAGGGGCGAAGCTCCTTAAAGCGGCACCCGTTCGTCCCTCGTCGTAGTCGTAGTGCGTAACCAGTCTTACGCTTTGACCTCCAAGGTGCTGCCGGTGGGAGATTTCTCCTGTGCGTTGTTGAACAATAAAAAATTCGCAGCGTGCGCGTTAACTAAAAGCCGAATTCTTCTGTCTCTCATTCCCCATTAGCAGCCATTGGCATGTTCCAGTAGGAAACGTTAGTAGAAGTAGAAGTGTAAGTGTTAGCTAAAAGTCGACTTCTTCTGTCTCTCATTCCCATTAGCAGCCATTGTTTACCTCCAAGGTAGTGCCTGGTGAGATTTCTCCTGTGCGTGATTAAACAATAAAAATTTTGTTCAAAACGCCGTTGATTGATGAAATAAACCAACGAAAGACGCCAGATGTTTTCTAAAAGCAAAACGAAAAGACGCCAGATGTTTCTAAAGCAAAACGAAAAGACGCCAGCTGCTTAACGAAAGACGCCAGGTGTTTTCTAAAGCAATGGTTTTATATTCAAAACCATATCGCGATACAGGTTTGTCAATCGTTTCACGTAAATTTTATCGGGCGAATTAACGGAAGAAATTTCACGGTTTAACCGATGATTACTTCCAGGAGCTTCGCCCAATCTCATCATCATTCACCTCGTGGATCTGCCGTCAATTTTTTATTTTGTTCGGTTAAGGAAAGGACGCTAATTTCTGATGATAGTGGTTCGGTTACGTAAACGTCGCTAATTTCTGCAGTCCATATAGAGAGCACGGCTAAACGTTCGTGGCGGTAAGGGAAAGGGAGTGAAAGAGATAGAAAGGAGGGAAATGCCGTAGTAGAGGGTCTCGGAAATTTTGACCGCCTGGGATTGTTTAACGTGCACTGACAACGCACAGTACACGGGGCTCTGGCATTTTCACCTCCATCGAAAATGTGACCGCCGCGGCCGCGATCGAACACGAGTTTTTTGGGTGGCAGCCGAGTACCATAACCACTACACCACCGCGGCGGACAACTAATTTCTACAGCCCATGTCGGGAGCACGGATGAGCGTCCATGGGGTATAGGGGAAAGGGTGTGAAAGAGAAAGGAGCGAAAAGCAGTAGTGGAGCGCTCCACCTGGGGTTCTTTGACGAGCACTGACAGCGCACAGTACACGGACCTCCCATTTTCGCCTACACCGAAAAGGCGACCGCCGCGGCCAGGATCGAAACCGCGTTTTTTGGTGTGGCTGCCGACCTCCTTAAGCAGTACACCACGGCGGCGGACGGGTGCCGAGGAATGAGTACCAGCGCCGACGCTCACCTTACTGACTCCGCTTCCCTGTGGAACGCAGCACACGTGCACGACCCATGGCGAAAGCTAAGAACAACGGAAAACTAGCTTGATCTCTTACGCCACACTTGAACAATCATACGCAATTGGTGAATGAGGCAGATTTAATAAAGGCTAAGGCGCCTTACATTTGGAGGCGGCTAATCGCAGTGCGCGTTCTAGCGTTGACCCCGTCACGTGGCCGCTACGGTTAGCTGGGTCATGTAATCAAGAAAGCAAAACCTAAGGTTCCGCGAAAAGCAAACCTAAGTTTGCAAACACTGCCAACCCGCCGTTCATGTGAAACCATAAGGAGGTGTGACGAGTCCGAAACGATCAATGGCTTCAGAGACAACACCCCGGTACATAGGGTGCCACAGCTTCGGTGCAAAAGACCAAATCCAGCAGATACCACCTGTGGCGCAGGTGGCGACGCGTACAACACCTCCCTTGTTGCGACACTTCTTTCAGCCTTTTGCAGGTGCTGTCAGCTTTTCGTCTTGTTCATTTGGGAGTATTACGACGATCACAAACCAAGCGCGTGTCGTGCAAACGCGGCTGTTGCAAAAGTTTTCTTTTTCCTAACGCACAGGAACATTTGTTTTGCTGAAAAAGAAAGCGAAGGCCAGTTACAAAGTAGATTACTCGAAAAAGCAAGCTCTCATGATCGGGGATCGGATGAATTCCACGGTCTATACGTATGTCTTACTGGCTACTGCAATGGCAGTTCACGCACTGACTTCAGTCTTTTTTCGCTGTTGCATACTTCCGTGATAGTAAGCATGGCGACCACGTTGGCGTGCAGCTACCAAAGTCCAACCATTATCTGATCATGCGAGTTCGATGTTAACTTTTGATCAAGCCGCGGGCCGTGAAGGTAACCGCAGTGTCGCCCCGTGTCGTCGAGTTGTGCGTCACGTGTGCCGACAGTAACAGCGCTTACTGTACACTAGCGCTCGTTCATGCAGTTCTCTGCACGGGTTCTTGTCGACTATGCCCGGTCTTGAGTATCGGCGCATCCGATGTGTCAGAGAACCGATGCCGACAGTGCACAGCAAGCGCACTGTCATGGACGCGCCTTTGCAATAGAAGGATGTTTTATTCAACAAAATTTGGATAGTCGAGAATGGCGAACAATTCTAGGAGGCCCCCTGAAGTTTCTTATAACGACAATTTACTGTGAATTGAGCCAGATAACCAGGAAAGCATGGAGATCTAGGTGGCTAGGTAGATAGGGGACGTCATAGTTGTTCAACATCACCTAGGAACCTGTCGCATTGAAGACGCTTACAGAGCAAGATAAGGTGAGATAACTTTATTGATCACTGGAATTGTCTCAGAAACCTTTCTTGGTATTCCAGGAATGCTTGGGAGGAAGGATGTAATCGTTGAGATCACTCTTTTGACTGCCTCTGTATCGACGGGTTGCATTTGCTGCTTGGCTTCACCTGAAAATTTATCAATAATGTCGTGACACATTCACCTCCCTAGGCGGTCTCGTTTGAGTGAGCTTGGCGTGCGCTTTCATAGTTGATGCAAAATCCCTTAGCGCTTACGTTTGAGTAAAGCTGTGGCGCATTGTTTTAATTATTGCAGAAGACACATTTGCGTCTGATCACCTTCGAGGAATAGGACTCAAGGAAATGGCTGTTGTTTGCGAAATTCAGCTGACATGCAGCCACCGCTAGCACCATCAAGGACATGGTACTTTACCATTTTTTGCTGCCAGAGCTTACATAACGTGTATGTGAGAGCACTAAGCCGGGCAGCTGTACAGTATAGCATATTTTGCATTGTGACTTATGTTCTTGGTTTGTGCGTTCGTTTGGTGAGTTCGTGCTTTTTCATAAATCAGGGGATAAGGTTTGCTAGAGTTTATAGTAGTGGAATACGAGCGAAAAAGAGGAAAAAAAAAGTCCAGCGCCATCAAAAGCATTATATCAAGGCCATCAGTATTGCTTTATGAAAATGATTACTTTCTCGACGATTCAAATGAAATTTTATCAAAATGCCTCATGTTGAAATTATTGTCACGATTAATTCGACAATCTATTGGTCAGAAGCCAGCTCGTAATAATGTCACATCCTACGTGGCGCCTTCTAGCCAAACGAGTGTTCCACACTCGCGGCCATGGCTTCTAGTGGCAGAGGCTAGCACTCCCCTGTTTTTGCGTATAGAAACATCCAATAAAGTGTTTCTGTGTTAGGCAACGACCACCGCCATAGCTCAGTTTGTAGAGAATCGGACGCGTTACTCGAAGGCCACATGTTCCGTTCCTCTTTTCTTTTTCAGAAGCAAAAGGAAAGAGTCTACCATTCTTGTGGCTACCTCCTACCTGTGACGCAATAGCGTCACTTTGTTGAAAAAAGGAAATAGTTTTCTTGTGGTAGCGTCTTGATTAATGAGCGGCTTCATGAAAACGTATCCCATGTGCACATGAGTTTTGAAGTTGTGAATACGCATGTGCTTCATACGCGCTGCACTTTACACAGGAAGTTTACATGCACTGAGCCTTGGGGGTGCTGGCATGGCAGCGCAGACAAAGCGATCGGGCATTTCTGCTCAATCAACATTTCGAGCCTCTCGGAGCATTTTTATGTGGCTGACTTTGATGTTTAGCCGGTTCCTACTGCACAAATGAAAGGCCTTCACTTCCAACCCCATTTGCTAGAGTTGGAGACGGAATGATCCTTCTGCAAACCATCCGTTTCTGTGTTCGCGCCCCACACCCTCTCCTCTACCCAAATCTTCTTACTGTCTGCCCTCTGCGGGCACTATCGACAAAGGAGAGCATATAGGCTTGTGAGTATCGCTGCTTTAGCTGTCTTAGGGCTGGCGAAAGATCTGAAGACGACGTTGTGTTACAACTATTCAAATATTCGGGAATGTCAATAAAACCTCTGCATCTGAGTTTAGAGTTTAGCTCATAATGCACTTACGGCAGTGGCACTCTTCAAAGTTGCCTTTGTTTCCGCAGTTATACAGGTTTAACAGGCGACAATAATCTCCCCATACAATAGTGCACACAATTCTGGAGCCAACTGTAAAGAAAGAATGAAACCAAAAATGGCATGTTTATGTCTTCCAACACAAAAATATTTTACGCAGGCGTTCACTATGACTTTACTGACCTCTTCCACCATGTAAATGATGTCTGAGAAATGAATACGAACACATTTGGCCAATAAGTGCTACATGGTAAACGCACCACTGCCCAACAAACTCCTACTCACAGCCTGCCACTCCGGAACTGTAGATGGCGACCGTACTACCCATTGAACCACTAACCCACGTTGCCATATATCCTTTCTCAATGCTTTCGGCCCTCTCACGGCGTGCCTTAGCGGAGAATTTACCGCCATGTAGCAACGGTGAAGCATAGTTTTGCGTCATGACATTGAAGAATACCAACACTGGGCGCTTCGGTAGTCTCAGAGAAGCGGAGGCTGCCGGTGAAATGCTCTTTCGGTTCCTGGAGAACCTATTCTAGTATGCGCACTGTCCTTCCAGTCGGATTAGCGTCTGATATCCCATGGCCAGCGTGCGCCCACATCTATCAATAGGGCTTCCGTGTTTCTCCACCGTCTTCTCCTTCACACGTTGATTTCATTGAACAGAAAACAGCTGTACAAGCGCTGCAGAAAGGCTGCAACTACGACTGCAAAATGACAATTCAGTACGCCACTCCTTCGACGCGACGACAGAGAGGCAGCAGGGCGAGGAGCGCCTTTGCGTGTGGATTCCTCGGACTTAAAAAATCGAAATCGGGCGTTCTTCATAGTGAGCACGTGGCCACCCAATCGGCTGCCGTATAGACCATATAGCAAGACCGAATTTTCGTTGCTTAGCCCAAACGACCCGCCAGAAGACCGTCGTGAGCTAAGAAAACCAACACGACTTCCACCGACCAGTAAATCATGACAGAAACGAACTGCGCGAAAAACACGGACGAGGAAGACACACGCACAAGCGCAGCAAGAAAAAGAGCCCAAACAACTAGTAATATAATTTAGAAGGATAGAACGCTGGGCGAGTTGGTAATGCATGACAGAAACGAACTGCGCGAAAAACACGGACGAGTAAATCATGGAGCTTTCACAAGCCATCGATTCACGGAACAATTCAGACGACAACTCGTTCGGGTTTTCTTACGAGGTTTTACCCTTTGCCACATTTTGTGGTTTACGGCGGTTTTCCTCAGACCTCCAGGCGTGTGCATTGAAGTGTTTCGGATCGCAGTCGTGGACCGGGACAGAAGGGTGAGCCGTGTGGCTACCCCTTATCATTTTCTCTTTTGACCTATTCAGAAAAGTTTGCCAACGTTAGTCATCGATGCTTTGTTCTTAGCACGCCTGAGGGGTCAAATGTCGCTGCGAAGCACTCGCCTAGTCGCGTGGTACTTTCGAAATGTCGCGCACATTTACGTGTCTGAAATACTTGTAAAGCGTATCACTTATTGGCATAGAAATATATTATTTGGACACTAAATAACATGTTTTACAACCTCTCGATTGTATGCATTGAATCTAAAGCAGTAGTTCAGAATCTGGCGAATTATTAAACCTTATTATTACCTGAGATCATTTTAAATGTAGTCCTGAGGTGATTAAGACGATAGAAAAAAATACTAAGTTTTGGAAGCGTGGTCTAGTTAGTTGAAATGCCCTTTACGAAACAGAACAAACTGCCATGTATCTTCGGTGCATGGTAATTTTTAACGCTGAACGAACTACAAGCCCTTCAAGAATCAACATCATCATCATCAACCGGTTTACGTCCACTGCAGCACGAAGGCCTCTCACAACGATTTCCAATCCACCCTATCCTGAGCGAGTTGGTTCCACTTAATGCGCGCAAACTTTTTAATTTCATCGCTCCATCTAACCTTTTGCCTGCCTCTGTTGCGTTTTCCCTCTCTTGGTATCCATTCCGTCGCTCTTACTGTCCATCTGTTATCTTTCCTCCTCATGACATGTCCTTACCAGGTCCACTTCTTTCTTTTAATTGATAGAATAATATCAGCTACTCCTGTCTGTTCTCTGATCCATTCCGTTCGTTTTTTATCTCTTAGCGTTACCCCTATCATTTTTCTTTCCATTGCACGTTGCGTGCTCCTTAGTTTCATTTTTAGTTTTTTCGTTATCCTCCACGTTTCTGCACCGTACGTTAGTACTGGGAGAATTCAGTGATTGAATACTTGTCGATTTAGTGAGAATGGCAAGTTTCCAGTCATGATTTTGTAATGCCTTCCTAATGCGCTCTAACCCATCCTTATTCTACGAAGAATTTCTCTTTCATGGGTGGGAGTTCCTGTCAGTAGCTGTCCCAGGTATACGTGTTCGTTTACAAGCATGTTCTTTTTAAAAACCATCGTTATTTCGAGCAGAGTATTTATACCGCGTTGGCAGACTTAAACGTTTTGTCTGATCTGCCGTAGTTTTCAGATACAATATGAGGTAATTTGACGATTCCGTAGTCTCATCCACAGCGTTCGTACACGCACAACACTGTTGCACCCATACTGCATACACCCTTGTTGCAGTTTCAGCTATGGTGCTTAAAACAATGTAAAAAATTTTGGTTTCCTGTTTGGTCTTTATGGAACTTGGAAGAAGCTGTTGTATGTTACACTGAACTGAAATATACCTAGAATACACTCACAAAATACGGTGCTTCGCAGCCGCTGCTAAACTGATTCTCCGAACAGTTCTCTCATTTCCAAATTCGATATCCACCTTGTCACCAACTTGCAGTTTCCGGAACAGGCGCAACGCAGTGATTCTGCGCATCGCTAATTCCCGCAGGCTTCTATCAATAAAACTGAAGCGGAAAATTTACAGAATTTCATGGTTTCGTGCAATCATACCGAATGAACATTCTTACCGCACTTGCAGTGGCATTCTCCGGAGACCCACAAGCAACAGGTTCTATTGTTGTTTGTACATGGAAGTTCCTCACACTTTTTACCGTTGCCGTTGTCGCTCGGAGCTTCATCATGGTCGCCTTCTTCTCCCTTTTTCTTATCCTCCTCCTCCTTTTTCTCAGTAACACTGCTGCTGTCTTCACGCTTATCCTGTTGTGTGTGACCCCTTTCCTTGTCGACGTTTTCCTCTCCTAAGAAAGAAGGTACCGGCACCAGCAGCGCTGTGTATCTAATTTATCATGAACCACCGGTAAGTGGTTTGCGTACGTGCTTGAAGAACAGTCAAAAAAAGATCATGCTTTTCATTTCTCTGCAATAGTCCAACTTCAGCTGCGGTACCACGGCAATAAACTTGTTATTCAAAGAATTTGTTCATTAAAATAAGACTGTTAATAATACGAAAAGTGTTAACAAAAATTTGCGTAGTTAAGAGCGGCGCACATTTGGCTCGTAATTCACCGAATCCCACTTCCATCCCCGTCTGCATTTTTTTTTCTTTTAACTTTGAGCATGCTAATCTCCATGCTTCCTGTGTCGCTCTGTTCGTTATTGACTTAATAAAAACAAATGAAATATTGCTTACGACTTGAGTCTGCCGACGGTATGATGACCATAAGAAGATCGATTAACAAGAGAAAGTGGAAAAGATAACGTCGGTGGATCATCGCCGACTGCTACAAGGAGAAGTGATAAAAAGGGAAAGGAGAAAAAGGGAGTCAAGGCCAATTTTCTAGTACAACTCTAGGATACCTTGGTCTATAATTCAACATTACATCTCTGTTATAATCGTAGTTTATTTTCAATGGGCACACTCCTCACGCAATCAAATACGCCATGTAAATATGTGCTTATACAAAATAATATGGTCAATTGCTCAATATAGCCACGTCATATATCTATGGATCTGGCCCCTAACCGTGATGTTATGTCTGGTGCAAGTATGCGAATCAACATTACGGCGACGGGACTCGAAATAATGATGGTAGAAATTGAGGATGTGCTTTACTTGGACAAAAAAAAATCGCATTTCAAACTGTGAGTGCTCGACAATTCCGGTGTCATGCACACTTCAAGGAAGATGGCCAAAGACACCTCTTGGAAATGCATTTTTTTTTATCCACGACATTTGATCTTGGGAAAAAAAATGGACCCCGGTACGTTGTGATTTGCACATACTACGGGTTAGGAGGCCGTAGATTATTTTAGCTTGTCTGCAGGTTCATTTACGTGTACAGATACCAGTTCACCAGAAAAGTGTACGTAATCGACAAGGCTGATAGTGAGACCTCATCATGAGGAGCAGAATGAGATATGCAAAGAGCGAACATTACTGTGGCTTACATGCCTTCCTTGATTGCTAATGTATAGGTTTGACCACGAATTAATAAATTTCAGTGCCGTTATTGCTTTTTTTTTTCGACGGGAATGCTTATGCGAATAAAACTAAAATTGAAAGCATTCTACTTGCGTTGTACCACAGCGTTGTTGTAGCGTTATGTTGTTGTTGCGTTGTGGAACTACGAATGCGTTGTAGCACCGCATACTCATCTCTTATCGCACATAAAAAAAAGTGAAGCATTTATTTACTGCATCTTTATCGTTGTTTCTCCTTTGTCATTTGTGGAGAAAACTTGGTGCGCGTTAACACCACCTATTTGTCCTCCGGCGTCAAGGTAACCTCATAATTCACGATAATGAAATTGCGTGAACGCAATAAAAGACCTTCCCCTGCCGTGAACAAGTTAAATCTTTACGGAATAAAGGGAGGATTATCCGTAGCAGCAAAAACAGAAAACCACCTGCTCCCAGCAACACTCCAGTAGTACTCGCAGTTATTGTCGATGATGAACTCATTTTCTATACCTAAAATTTTGGGCGCCAGCATAACGCTCTCGTGCGCTGCCTGCTTTTTCACGTCAGTACGTGAACCTTATTTGCTGATGTGTATCTTTGTAGCGCGCCATCGCTGGTCGCCCCGATCGTCGCTAGCCATTGCGTGATGAGAAAAACACAGGCGAGCCACAGGACTGCTACGCCTACAAAACGCAGCAACCACGTTTGAAAACTTTCCCGCGTATATTCGAGACAGCACAAGTCCAGATCACAGTCCTAATGCCGTAGATGTTTTGAGACATGTTCCTCCTTTATCGCCTAGTATGCCCGTGTATGAGTCTCATGCTTATGCTGTAGCTGTGACCCAACGAAGTGCTGTAGTACCTCTATGTTCATACTTGAGCTTGATCCATGACCACGTTGTCTCAAAGGCTATCCTATAGCTAGTGGTACAGGCAGTGCAACCACCTAATTAGTGAAGACAGCACAGTGGTGGTGATGGAACAGGCGGAAACGCACTACACGCGCTGCAAGTGCGGATGTAGCTGATGTGGCCGGGAAACTTACCCGAGAAGGCTTCCAGGCTTTCCGTCACCGTTTAAAACGATATCGTTCAACTGCTTGCAAAATCCTTCTTCTTAGCTGACAGTGCCGAATTTAATGCAAGGTAAGTTGCGAGGTGTTCAAACGACCTTGTAATTTTCCTAGGTGAATGTTTATTCCTACTTTCGAGTTGATTTATTTCCCTATTGTCGATGTACTTGGCGCATATCGTGTATGTTCTGCTATTGTCTGTTCATAGGAAGAAGAAATACTTCCTGCTTATACGACGTGTGCAAAGCTAAGCGAAAGTGCAAGCGAAGGTGTTGCATAGGCAATTGGAATTCGTAATTTTTCTTCCGGAAAACCTGGACGCACTGGGCTTAGATGCGCGCGTGTAATAAGGGGAAATGCGTTGAGCTATTCGAACATAAGTAGGCATGATTGTAAGCAGTTGTTTTTCATAAGGGAAAAGCAGGAGGGCGACTGCGACACCGCTGGCCTTCATTAATATTGTGACAAAGACCACGTCTTAGCCATAAAATGGTGGCGCAAACAAAAGAGGCAGATTCTATTAGAATCTACTTCTGTTGCACTGTCATTTGGTTCATTTTGGTTCACTTGGTTCATGGTGGTTCATTTTTCACTGTCATTACTACCATAAAAGCAGTGCAAAATGAACCAAGATACGGAGGAGGAGGAGGAAGGAAGGAAACAGAAAGGCAGGGAGGTTACCCAGAGAGCGTCCGGTTGGTATAGAATTAAACATAATACTGTGCCTGTCGTCATATATCCTCTGTTCAGAGCGATATTCGTTTCAGTGCGAATTCTGCGGACGGTGCGCCCAGTACAGCTTTTCCAGAAAATACTACCTTCTTAGTGCAAAGGTTTTTGGCCTTTTATGTTTACGTTTTGTCATTTACTTTTATTTTTATATTTATAATACTTGCTCGAGCTTTTGGCGCACCAAAACCACGATATGGTAATAAGAAAGTGGGCAGCAGAGAACACGGGAAGTCTTGACCACCTCGTGTTCCTTAAGCTGCACTGACAATGCACAGTACTGACTCTTCCAGCATACACGAACCCTTCTAAAATACGACCACCACGACAGGAACGGAACATGTGTCCTTTGAGTCCGCAGCCAACAGCCCATAACCGCATCTTTTTTATGTTTTCTCGTTTACTTGTTCTGATGTCGCGCTTTAGTGAAGTTTGGCAATGCTGGAACAAAAAGTTATTTTATTGCTCCTGAAATTATCAAACAAGTCATGCCTTCCGATTGAATATAAACATTTCTTCAAATTCAAATAAACATTTGCTACAATGCGACCTTTAAATAGCAGAAAACCGGTTCAACCGCAAGAGAATGTTGCAGCGCCATTTCATCGACCAGTACAGAGGCCACCACTATAGCGCTGAAAAAGGAAGCCAACTATTATGGTTAACATAGACACGTAAAGACGAACTGAAGAAGCAGTTATGCTTACCGCATTTTCTTAGACATGTGTAGTTTCTTTGAATTCCTACAATGAGTGAGGCCACATAGGAGCTCACTCACGAAAATTTGAAGGCATACATAGTGAAACGACTGCACGAGCACGACGCACATGAAAGGACCAGGGTTTCATCACAGCAAAACGGGGGTGGTGGTAAGCAACGTTACTGAAGACTCAGGTAAATCAGTAGGCTGGGCCTAGGCCACCTCCGAGGTAATCCTGCCTCCTCGCTGCTTCGCGAGTTTGCTGGAATGCTCATATTTTCAGCCGGGATTCGATCCCGCTATCTTCGCATCAGCGTCCGAGTGCCATAACCACTTGACAACCGTGGCGGGGCGCGAGATGTTATCTCGTCGTCAACATTAGCTGCGTGACTTGCTCGCCACAGGAAGCAGTGTCGCGTTTCCTTTCTTTTTCTGTGCGTGTTTTTTTTTTCTCTATCCTTTTCTTTTCTCTTGTCGTGTCTCCTTTCTATTGTCTTTCATTCCCCTCACCCCACTTCCCCTGCACAGGGTAGCCAGCTGGTCTCAGCACTGGCTAACCTCCCTGTCTTTCCTCCCTCCTCCTCCTCCTCCTCCTCCTCCTTTGGGCAACTAATCTTTATGGTGCAACCGGGATAGTCACTTTGACCTACGTTTCCGACTAGTGGTCTTCTCTTTGTCGGGGCACATGTGTTGTCTTCGACGAACGTCATTTGCGGGTGTATAAGTAGCTGATCGCCAAACATGGCTCCTCGTGCCCCTTGATTCTCGCGGTTCACATTTCAGAACCGTGCTCTTAGAACTTCGTCTCTTCGCTTTTACTGCATTCTATGTGTTTTGCGAGCTTGCCTAGATTTCAGCGTTATTTAAAAGCGCATGCACATTTCAGTTACTATTTTTAGGTTTTTGCGGGATGCTGTAGTGACCCGTGAGAATGAATGCTGCTTCATTTTTCTCCACAAAAGCAAACAGCAAACAGGAAACCGCGAAGAGTGACAGCACCCTTTAAATGTCAAGCATTTATTCATTTCATGCGGGGTGCTATTTGCAATCTTTATACCACCAGGAAAGAAGAGACGCTATTGCACTAGCAGACCCATGGTATGTCTCCCAATCTGGTTTCAGCTCATCAGTGCAGAACTGAAAAAGAAAGCGTGAAAGTCGGGTTTACGCAGCCAGGTAACAACAACAACAGCAACAAAAATGAACCGCGAAAGTGACAATGCGCGCCATAGTATACTACATTTCTAACGTTCCGCTAAATTGTGACCAGTATCAAATCGGATCCCATTCGGCAATTACTCAAGGTAGGTGATAAGGTCAGCGCTAATTCACACAGAGTGTGAAGAGGACTTCGATATTGCGAACATTCGTCATACGATTTCCGTTTTTTTTTTTTTGTCTAGGTGCGCTGACTTCACCAGGTGATCGTTTGAAGTCTCGTGACGCTTCAACGTACGTAGAAATTGTCTGAAAAATTGTTCGTAGGCAGTCAGTGTTCTTCGATAAACGAGAGTACAGTATTGTCAGTGTCGGTAATTTCAAAGCACATCTCGAAGATAACAACTTCATCAGTACTTCTTTTGAAAACAAAAAAAAAACGTACTGTCCTTATTGCCTTCCGCTAATGAACTTGCCAAATGTTTTCAAAAATACCTAGACAAGCCCATTTATGAAGTCTCCATAAAATCGAAACTGTTTATTTCCGGACTTAACAGAATCAAAGCACAGCTATGTATGGGTGATGCTCCGTGAATTCTTGTGATTCGTCAACGACAATTGTAGCGTGGAAATGCTTATAGCCCACGAGCGGCAGCGCATGCCGGCGTAACTCCACCATGAAAATGCTCAAATACGTCGCAAGTGCTGGAGTGTTAACTTTCACTCTCCTTTTCAGACCAGAAAGAGCGGAAATAAATACTAAGATGCATGACTCAGCGAGTGTACAAGTTCTGCCAAATGGTGGCCTCCGCAAAGAGCAAAACGCATCCCGCAAATGTAGCCCCGCTAAGTTGAAAACACGAATTGGTACACGTTCCCTGGTTAGGCCGCTTGACAGAGTGACATTGGCTACCAAGTTTCTTAGTAACGCTTTTAGATTTACAGAAGAAAAAGGAAAGCAGCCAGAAAGCCAGAACCACAATATTGCCAGAAATGAAGAATGAAACCCCGAAGTATCATTTCATGCCAATGTCTGGAGCCAAGCTCCTGGAAATGACGTTACATTCACGAGTGAGAAAATTTGAAGTGAAAATGGCATTTTGGGAGTATCGGTCGTACAAGAGCAATTGAACCACATTATCTCAATACATTTTATTACATGCAAACAAAAAGCCAGATGTTCCCTCAAGTGATTTAGGAAAAGTTTGTAGGAGCCCTCGGAGTACTAACAATGGAAGTGATTGCTATCACCCGAGGGAAATATTGAATTTCGACCAAATTCTGTATATAAAGCAACGAAATGTTCTAAAAGAAAATTCCCCGCGTTTTTAGGGTAGTCTGCTTTAAATGAACTTCCACATGCCCGTGTTTCTCGACAACAACAACAAAAAAAAAAAGAGGGCACACAGATAGGCTGCTTTGAAAGCACAGGGATCGGTCTTTTGCAGACAACCCAACTCTTCCATCGCGCAACGCATCATAGTTTACTATAGAGGTCTAACAATATGCGTTAACTTCAAGCAAATCCAGAAAAATTTGTAAATCTCTGTCAGACGCTTGAAAAGTGCATTTAATAACCACAAGTGTAAAAGGCACAATGGAACATGTGTTCTTTCAGGGGATTAATTATTAAATGTCGTGCACTTCCGCTCCATGATAGAAGGATTTATTTCCGATGGTAGCTTCACAGACGAAGTGTCCAAATTAGATTTTAAACAACAACCATTCTATTGCAAAACCAATTAGTATATGTTTCTGCAAAGTAATATCACTTTTAGAAAGGCTCAGGTGATGTAGCAAATTATTGATGGCGTGGATAAATTCGTGCATTCACAAGTGTTATGCGTGCTTTTAGGCCTAACTCCAATTGCAGTGTGCTAACCACGATACAGACCGCATCGGCACTTGCAGGTTACAGCTTCACTGGTACAGCAGAGAGAGTGAGCCTCGGGGCAAACGTGGTTGCGTAAAGACGAACAAGGATCCGCATCACTGACTGCAAGTAATCAGAAAATGAATTGGCAGCAGGTATATGTAAATAATAAATTACATCTGTTCGAATAAAATGAGAAGGCTGAATAGAAATAGGCAACCGATTCTTAGGGGTCACTTCAACTATCTCATAGCCATTTCAAACGACTAGCCAATCAATGGAGAGTCTGGTGAGGAGGCATATAATAACGATTGACGTCACACCACCCACCCACAAACTTACGCTCTCTTATGCACGCGCCTAAACATCGCATCCCCCCAATACATATACACAAATACGCAAACAAAAGACATAAGCGAAGCGCGCGGGTCTGTAGATTAAAAATAAACATCTGCCCCCTCTAGAACCGAAAAGTAAAAACTAAAGCCATCCAGAACCGAACACCACTGCAATAACCGCAAAGCCAGAAGCTCCCATTTTTTCTTCATATGTGCAAAAAAGTAGTCACCGAGACCCTCTCTTTCTGAAAAGGCAAGTTAACACTAAAACTTCAGGTAAAATGACACAGAAGTAAGTGGAAATGTCTATGAAATGCCTCCAATTAGATGATGGGTCCGGTCGCCATGCAACGCTGCCGCGAGCAAAAACGGCAGCCAAGTGCACCAGCTTGGGCAGATTGGTAAAGATGCGTAACTGCAAATGTGTAGCGCCTAGACACACCGACAAAAGCAAGAGGCGTAGGCAAGGCAAGCACTACCTTCAAACCATCATTTGGAACTGGCAGATTCACGAACGTTGGATAATACATGTGAAAAATCTAGCAGAATCACGCATTGTGGGAATCGGTGGTACGCGAGCAAGTTAGCGAGGATATTGCCTATGACATTGAGCCAACTGGGACGAGTAGAACCAATGTCTTTATACAAAGCGCATGAGTACCCACTCATGAGTGTGCTTAACGTGGGCTAACCGGGAACGTCGACAGCACTGTGGCGACTCATGGTACGACGTAATGTTGGCACTCAATTTAGTCCAAAGCACATACGTCTGTTTTGTCCAAGAAAAAAAAATCCACAGCATATCCACGGAGTGAATGATGATGAGTGGGCGAAGCTCGGGAGGGTCATCGTAGATCGTGCCGAGTTCCGGATTAATTTAGTTAACGCGCACGCTACGAATCCTTATGGTTCAACTACGCACAAGTGAAATTTCCCACCGGAACTTCATTGCAAGTCAAGATCCAGTGCCTATATATATATATATATATATATATATATGAGTGGCCGGTGAACGGTTCTCCAACGCGAGCAGTCGGTATTTCCCAATCAAGAAACTCGCTAGGAGAAGCTGCCTGCACCAACGTTGTCTCTCGCGGGTGAGGGCGCATTCTCCTTCTTTGCGAGCTGGTAGAGTGTTCCTCTAAGAAAGAGCGTTTCCATCAACGAGCGCCTTTCGCTCTCTCTCTCTCTCTGTCTCTCTTTCACAAGACAGCAGATGGAAGAGTGATAGAGCTCGCGCGCCGGGAGGCACGCGCCGAGGGCGAGCGCGAGGTGGCTACATACATGCTACTACATACATACTACTACAGAGGAGGGAACGACCCACATCCTAAGGAGCTTCGCCCCTAAAATTGTGGGCAGCATGCACTATAAGTGCAAGGCTTTGTCACGGTGGAGCTGGTAGCCTTTCCGTGCTCCTTTTACGTCATCTTCACTTTTATTTCCCATCTCGTTGCTCTATCGTAGTGTACATGGATATGTTATGGTTTACCTTTTTCCCCTCCTCATTTCTTTCTTCCGTACCCTGCCAGAAAGCGTTCCAGAAACGTCTATGCTTCGTCTAACCCATCACCCAGTCGAAAACCGGCCTATACATATTATCCGCAACTTCGCGACGATTGTCATTTGGAGGATTCGATGGCAGTAATAACCAATTCCCTTAAGTACATTTGTTCCTTACAGTGGACTAATGGTTTCGCTATCCATTAGAACGCATGCCATTTATAGCCCTGCCACGGCGGTCTAGTGGATATGGTACTCGGTTGCTCATCCGAAGATCGCGTGATCGAATCCCGGCCGCAACGGCTGCATTTCGATGGAGGCGAAATGTTGAGGCCCGTGTGCTGTGCGATGTCAGTGCACGTTAAAGAACCTCAGGTGGTCGATATTTCCGGAGCCCTCCACGACGGCGTCTCTCACAATCACAGCTGGTTTTGGGACGTAAAATCCCACAAACCAAACCATGCCTTTATTAAAGTTTTCTCGTTTCTCTTTAAGGTGCACAGTATTTCCATAGGTGTGTAGGGGTAATTTTTGGTCAGTGTTTTGAAGTTCGTGATAGTTCTGTGCAAGAGCCCCTTTCCCAACATTCCTTGTACTCTCCTTACATTGAGGAGCACGGGGGAGGTAAAGCCACTGGGTTGGCATTTTACGGTAGGCACGTAAGGAAGCATCACGTGCTTTGCAAAGCTTTCGTGATTTGAGAGTTCTTCTTCAATCTAGACCAATAACATAATTGTACAGTGACCATTACATCAACTACGCCTGAAGATGAGTAGCTAACCAAGGATCGCGTCGCACACATTAACTCTAACAGCCATCCTTAATATGGTTCCTCCTCTAAATGTCTTCAATGCATTTTAGTACATTGCTTTGGAAACTACTAAATTTTAAACTTTGTCAAGGGATGCCCCGCCTTACGGGTCACAAGTCATGTTCGAAAGGATGAAGTTGTACATTACGCAAAGCGCGTCAAGTTTATGTTCGCCTCAAAAATACTCCAGTACAGCATGCCAAATGAAGTCCGTTATCTTGTGGTAGTATGTGCGATTTTTTTTTTTGCTTCGTCCCTCTCTATTCGTGTGGTTCTACGGGCAAAACCGTAGCAAGCTCTCTCTTGACAGGCGCATTCGGAACATTGCAGGGCGGAGGCTCGCAAACGCATATATGGAATGCCCGCTCCATAGAAGGCACCGCTAATATATTTGTTGTATATTAGCGTTTTTATGTTCTTCATTAGATCCCAGTCATGAACTCGAATAATTAACAAACAAGTTTGCATAACAAGTGCTAGTACACGATTGTTTATACAAAATGTTTGAACAACGTCGTACCAATATTCTTTTGCCCTAGGTACGTTCGTGCAATGTAGTGTATGGAGAAAGCTATCCACGTACCACAACTGCAATCACAGAGCTCATCGTCGATGAAACAGGCTACTTTATAACCTGCCTGACATTTCAGTAGCGGGCACTCTGGCTCCACTGAAATAAAAGAGATACGCTATGAGCGAAGCGTGATCAGTCTTATAGAATGAACGACCGAATGGCAATACATAGAACGCATTCTCAAGGTAATTTAGGAAGTATAAAGCACCTTTTAAACAATGTTGCACTTTCTTAAAAAGAGAGCGCTCCAAAACATTTTATAATGTAGCCACTCAAGCGCTGCGCACACAAACATACACGCACATACGTAATAAACATGAATCACCCTGCGCTGAACGTGCTTATGCTCCTTATTCTGCTCTGTCCTTGACCTATGTGTATTTTCCCCTTGAGCAACGGACATTCGTCATCCGTTTGTAATTGTCATACGTGAAATAGTCAGAATTTCCCTGCACGCGAAGGCACCTTCCCAAAACACAACGAACGTGCTTGGCATAATCTCCGTTGAAAGAAAAATATCGACCACAGCTTAGATTCGTTTACCAAGGTCATTTTCTAAATCTGGAAAGTTAATTTTAAAACACTTCATTACGGCGCTGAACACGCTTTTCAGCTGTGAATCAACTTTTAAGACGGTGCTTTTGAAGTTCTGCACATGATGGCGAAGAAATCTTTTTGGTTTCCACCATTCGTGTCCTATTTTTCAACGGAATTCACTTTAAGTTAGCCAAACGAGGTAGTATTAATTCGAGAGACATAATTACATCTAGTAAAAATAACTACAGAGGTGAAAAGACGATGCAGTCAGCTTGATTGGGATACTTGTCTCAGATCCTGCCAAGTCCGTTGAAACCATAAGTAATTCCTTTAAACCGCTAATGGAGAAATCAAACGCAGCGAATAGCTTACCACAGTGTGGAACGGCCAGAAATGCAATAATCAATAATCCAGCAACCTTGAACATTGCTGCCATGCCTCTCTGCAACGAAAAGTGTGCCGTTTCTGAAATATCTGGAACCCTGCAGCGCTGTTCTATAGGGGTTGCAGTAATTGTATGCGCACAGTAACTTCCAGATATACAAGGCTCCAGAATATGCAAGCGCACAAAAATTTCCGGATGACCAAATTGTGTGCAAGTTTTTTAACCCAGGATTGCGAGATACGAACTTAGGTGAGCGATATAAAAGCATTGAATTTTTCACCGAAATGTAAGGAGCAAGTAAATGACACCAAAGGCGAATGGGAAGCAAGGAAGAAAGAAGGAAAAGGATTGGTGCTGGTGCAGGGGCTCGAAGAAGGGCCAAGTGCCTTAATCACTGCATTACACACCGATGCTCAGAAGTCGGCGAATTGCTGTTTCCTTGATGTTGCGTCCAACACAAGTTTTTATTTGGTTTGTGCACCGATCACTGGAGGGTGTCTGTGTCCTTAGCTCTTAGAAGTGATGTCAGCTTTGTTGTGCGACTGATCTTACGTTGAGGAACTACCTTTACTTTTATCTCACGTTGAGAAACTGTCTTTACTTTTTAAAGTAAAGATATGTTGGCAAACGAGAGGCAGTAGCATTCATCATTTCATACTTAAGGGATTCCCAAAGAAGCGTGTTCGCAGCATTGGAACGGATCAGAGGTACACTGACAGCTAGTGCGAGCACGCTTGGAGGTCTCGTGTTTGTGGATCGCCGTGCACAACTGGGCTGAAGAAGAAAAGATAGCGCAGCGGACGCACCTGTCAGAAACATTTCACAAATGAGTAGCAGTAAGACTACAGCTAACTGTAGTCTTACTTGTGCCGGGAAAATATCCGAGCACTGTTTTTGGGCATGGATGTCAGGATCGCATAGGTGCAGCTGACATAAAAAAAAACATTTTTTCCAGCAGGTGAGTAAAACAATGTTGTTTCTGTGACAGTGTTTTTTCTCGCTTCATTGGGAAACGTGACAATTTACACAGACTTAATCACCGTGTCACAAAACAGGGCCCACTTCGTCGAAGAAACTGGCATCGAGTTAGACGGAGCGCCGAAAAACAACAAAGAAATAAAAACGGCGCACGCCGCACGGGATTCATTGCGCCCACAATCACGCAGCAGCTGGCAGAAGTCTAGACGGCGAGTTTCTAGAATGTGGCGGAAAATTGTGGAACGCGGCAGTGAGTCATCCTATCACAGCGGGTGAGCGCGCGAGTCACACGGAGAGAGACAGAGAGGAGGCGGAGAGTGCGTACCGACGCTCGTCGCGACATGAGAGGGAGAAAGAGGCACCACCCAAATGACGAAGGTTCCAGTTGCATCAAGAATATTCCCTCAAATTAGTGGGCGCTTAGATCACGTGGCCCGTGCCGAATCTTCGATTATGACGGCCGAAGGCAATATAAGGAGTCGACCACGGGCCGACAGCAGCAGTCCTAGTCGTCTGAGAGTGTGATAGATGAGAGAAGAAAGAAGACGTGAAACAACACTGCTCCGCGAGCCAACCGACGAGCACGGCCTTGAAGCTTCATGGTGAGAAAGCACTTCGAGTGATATTGGGTGACTTTTTTATTTTATTCTTTATTTTAGTGCATGTGCTTGTACATTCGGTGTTCGTTTCGTGTGATGTTGTAGCCCATCTGTGTTTGTATGGTATTTTGGAGATCCGTGTTTGTACACGTTTTTTGTGTTACTGCCTGTTTGATGAGAATATATTTCTTTTGTTTGATCACCCTTGGCTCTGACTCCGTCTTTGAACCACTGCTGGCGTTTTGCTAATGCGCCGAAGGGACGTAATAATCGTCCAAACTTTCGTGGAATCATTTTCGGGGAAATGATACGTCGGTTCTTGGAATCTTTTCCGGCGATTGCGCCCCGTGTCCCACAACTCGGGATCGGCGACACATCGAAGGGTCAAAACTTAACGTGTGACTTCTGCTTTCGTTTTGTATTTTTCAACATGCCCTCTAGCTCGTACTTTATTGCTCACATTGTGTTGTCGTCCGCAATAAAGCCTTGACGGTCAAACATACCAAAAGTGAAAGCCCTTTTTATCAGGTTGGACTACTGCTGTCAGTCCGAGCGTGAGGTTCTAATTATTAGAATCAATGTCTGCTATTATTCACTCTGCTGTGAAACAAATAAAAGTGCTACAAATAGGAGAATATCATCACCTTTTCTAGTCAGTAATCAAATGGTGTAGTAGAAGAGCTTACTCAGTGATGTAGCAAGGAAGATTGTAGAGAACCTTACACTAGGCGGGGACAAGGACACAAGCTAAGTTCTTTTTAAATATTTACTTGCCGCAATAAAAAGCTCTATCCACTAAGTTCTTAGCACAACTATTCTTCATATATAGTCCTGAGCGAACAAAGCAGCTCGACAGCGTAAAACTCAACATTGCAAGGCTCTCTTCATTGAGACCAAATATACTTGAAATGAAATTTTACTCTCATAATAACTGGGCTGCGTTGCACATAAACATTGGTCGTTTTGCAATACACACGTCATGAATTAGTTCGTGTACAGTTGACTTCGTCAACTATACACGATAATTATTAAAAAGAGAGTGCGTTTCCAAGAACGCCACATAAACCACAGTAATTTACTCATAAGCAAATGTACAGTGCTCAGCGTATAAACCGCGATACTCAGAGCGGCCGCCTCTTGATATTTTCTGCGGCGCCGCTTTACGCTGGGGGCACTGAGATGCGTTGGGGACACTGAGATGATCTAGTTCTCACTCAGTGAGAGCTACAGACTTGTTGAAGCATTATGACTTCGTTTGCTTCCTCTTTGATGAACTACCGCACTCCAGGAGCACAAAATGCGCCTGCCATCAAGCGGTCCGAGTATCGAGTTTCAATCGATTATCACGATGATCGCGTCTAAAACGAGGAAAACCGACCTACCTGTTACACTGCCGCCTGCGCAGCCTGTACCACTTTCGCTCGGTTGACGGTCGTTCGTTTATACTGCTTGTTACGGCTGCCAGCTGCCTCGAACGGAAGGCCACAGAAGCAGCGAAAAGTGTAGCGGTTTCACGCAGCGTGCACTGCACGCTAAAGATGAATAGCGATGTTCCCGTCACCTGCAGTTCTCGAGCTGTCGGCGCTGCAGTTTTTTGGAGGGGGTAGGGCCGAGTCGGCGGCAGTGGAGGGCATGTGGCACGAATACCATAGAGTGTTTCTTGACACTGGAGGTGAGGCTCCGATGCAGCGAGCTAGGCTCTTCCACTGGAACATAATTCTAGCTCACTTTCGGTGGCATATACGCCGACGTTTCCATGCTTTGTGACGACAATGTGTTCAAAAAGGTCGCTCGTCAGAGCGTGCCCATCGGGATGCTTGTTTATTATCGTGCGTAAGCTTTTTGGGTTATTGTAAGTTACTCAATGTTGTGATCCAAACTAGAAGAGAAGCTCAGGGGAATACGGAGGCTTGAATCGATGAAGATATCGTTGAAAACGATGTGGAACAGGGAGCGTCGCTGGAGACAACGTTTCGACAAGTGGACTGGGCTTCGTCAAGGTCGGCACAAGTCCACTTGTTGAAACGTTGGCTGCAACGGCATTCCCTGTTCTACAACGTTGTTAGCAATATATTCATTGATTCCTTTTGTTTTGGCACCTGGAGTAGCAAGCCAGGCCATTAACCAGGCTAACATCTCCGGAGTCATCAATAAAATATTCTCTCTCTCTCTCTCTCTCTCTCTCTCTTTGTTTTGGCATTTAACAGTGTTATTCAGAAAGCCTACCTCAAATGACCTACGTTCAATTAAGTGCGACCCCAGAGGCCAGCAGCCGCTTGTCTCGCAACCCTGCGTAACTCTAGGGCAATCTTCGCCACAATAAAATTACCACTTTAAGGTAAATTAAGCCAACTTAAACCAATCATCATTTCCTAACCCTCACTTATATTGATTTACTGGAGGAACTAGTTTAACTTCTGCAGTTCAGCTGTTTCGTGCAATGAGTTGAGGAATCTTTCAAGCTTCAGCTACTCCGTCAAGTAATAATTAATAAACCATAACCTGTCTCGTAGTTTTAGGCAAATACGGTTTTCTTGTGCGTCTTCTTTCTACTTATGGTGCGGTGCTTGTGCGGCTAGTTTTCTCCAGGCTGGTCCCATACAGCACTTCAAACTACCAGAGTGAATATTTTGTTTGTTGATTTTATCAGAACTTCCGTTTCAATCATTTCTCATGTCTCTGTAAGCTCGCACATGAAATGTGTCACCAAGAAGACATCTTACTTATTTTTATGTGTGTATGTGTTCAAAAGACACGTTTCGGTGCTAACATGAGAGTGCATTGACAATTTATGCCTGTTCTATGCTCTTGTCATTACGACGAAGCGTGAAAAAAAGGTCACATTTCCCTAGCTGGGAATAAATACATGCATACAACATCGAAAATTGAGCTATTCTTACTCCCATAATTTACTGAGTAATCTTGCTTTTGCCTAGAGGCAGAAGCCTCGGCAACACACATTTAAGTGTGTTCATGATAACGCTAGAGGTTTAAATAACAGCCAATGAAAAAGGTGGGGAAATGTTGGATCAGCCAAAAAAGAAGGCTGGCAAGAAATGCTGGTTCATCGAAAGAGGAATGCGGGTAAAGAATGAAGGAACAGCCATGAATAAAGACTCGAAATAGCGGTTCGAGTTGCCGTCGCTTATACAGGCTTACCAATATTTAAAATACAAACGATGGATAGTGTTCGCTAAAGCCACATTTTCCCAACTTTTCTATCGTTAGACGACTGGTAGCCAACGTTGGACAAATCAAGTTTTAGTTGCAGCACGTGCCCCGAAGTCCAATATTGTTCCAATATTGTATCCTATGTTTTGTAATGTTGCATCAAGATCGGTCCAATGTTGTTGTGTTGCCTGGGAATACTGCTACAGCCAGTGGTTTCCACAAGTTATCTCGTCTTCAACATAGCTGTGTTAATTGTTCGCCACACGAAGATTCCATCTTTTTGCCGAACATCTTTGGGCAACTAATCTTTGTAGTGCAACAAGGTTTGTCACTATAACTATACATTTCGACAAGTGATCTTGTCTTCGTCAAGGTACGTCAGTTGTCTTCGACACACGTCAGTCGCAGTCGTTTATGTAGCGCTGACCGCCGAAAATGTCTCCGAGATCCCCTTGGCATCCGCGCTCTCCCTTTGAGAACAGCTTCCTTAGCTTTTAGTATTTTAATTTTTACTACTTTCAATATGTTTTGCTAGCTTACCCATATTTCAAAATTATTCATTTACAAGGGCATTTCAATTTCACTTACTTTTCAGGGTTGCGGCATGCTACGTTAGAGTAAATGCTGGTTTATCTTTCTCCAGAATAGCACACACCAAACAGAAAGCTGCAGCAAGTGACACCATCCTTTACAATGCAAAAACGTTTATTCATTGCATGTGGGCTACTAATTATATCCTTTGTATCAACAGGAAAGAAGCGACGCTATACTACTAGCGTGGGCCATGATGTTTCTTCCTCTCTGGTTTCATCTGATCAGTGCAGAACTGAAAAAGAAAGCGTAAAATCTGGTTTACGCAGCCAGGTAACAGCAACAGCAATAACAAAAATGAACCACGAAAGTGACGACTGGTGCTATAGAAACCTACATTTTAAATTTTCCACGAAATTTTGACAAGTGTCAAATCGGATCCCCTTCCGCGATTACTGGATAGATCATACGGTGAGCGCTAATTCACACAGTGCGAAGAGAGCAGGACTTCAATACAGCGAAGACTTATCATTCGATTTCCATGTTTGTTTTGTAGGTGGCTCGCTTCATCAGGTGGTCGTATGAAGCTTCCCGACGTTCCAAGGTACGTAGCAAATGTCTGAGAAGTCCCTAAATTAACAAGCAGTCGGTGTTCTCCGATAAACAGGAACATAGTATTGTCAGTGTCGGCTCTTTGAAAGCACATCTCGAAGGTAACAATTACTTTCGTACTTGTCTTGAAAAAAAAAAAAGCGTACTGCCCGTGTTGTGTTCCACTAATCATCCTCATGCTTGCCAAATGTTTTCCAAAGTACCAAGACAAGCATATTTATCGTGTCCACAAAAGTCGAAAATGTTTATTTCCGAACTTCATCGAATTAAAGCGAAGCTGTATATGGGTGATACTCCATGAATCCTTGTGATTCGCCAACGGAAATTGCCGCGTGGAAATACTTGCAGCCCAAGGGGGGCGGCGCATGCCGGCGTACCTCCACCTTGAATATGCTCAAATACATCGCAAGTGCTTGAATGTTAACTTTCGCTCTCCTTTTCATACAAGGAAGAGCGGAAATAAACACTAAGATAGATAACGCAACGACTGTGCAAGCTCTGCCAAATGGTGGCCTCCGCAAAGAGCACAAGGCATCCCGCTAATTGGTATACGTTCACTGGTTACGCAAATTCATGAAGCCACATTGGCTACCAAATCTTCAGCAATGATCTTCGGTTTACAAAAAGGCAGCCAGAAACAAGAACGAGCACGGTGCCTAAACCAATTAGGAAATCCCGCAGGGTCATTTTTTGTCAATATCTGGGACCAAGAACTGAGCACTTAGGTTATATTCACCCGTCGGGAAAGTTCAAGTTAAAACGGCATTTGTAAGTGTCAAGTCATACAATGCGACTGAACCTTATTTTCTCAATTCGGGTTCATTTCACGCAAACAATGAGCCAAAGTTCCCAGAAGTGATTGATGAAAAGTCAGGAGAAGCTGTCGGAGCACTCTTGGCGGAATTGGTTGCCATCACCCGAGGCAGATCTTTACTTTCCAGAAGACGCTCTATGTAAAACAACTGAAGAGCTGAAGAAGAAATGCCCCTTATCTTTTAGAGTATTTTCATTCCACTAAACGACCTCTCGCGAGCACCTATTTGTTCGTAACAAAAATAAGCGCACACAGTTGGTATGTTGAGGAAACGTAACGGACTTTTCAAGACAGCCCAACTCTTTCATTTTGCAGCATATCATATTATAGAAGACAGATCCAACTATACACGTTAACTTCAAGGTAATTTTGTAAACTCGAAATCTCCGTGGAGAAGATGGAAGTGTGTTTTCAAATAGCCGTAAGTGCAAACCGCACAGCGAAATAAGTGCTATTTCACGAGTTAGTTATTGTTAAGTATTGTTAGTTCAGCACCGTAGGCAACGATTTATTTCCAACGGTAGCCTTAAAGAGGAATACTGCCCAAATTACATATTAAACAAGTATTTCACTCCAGAAATCAATCAATTGGGGGCTCAACATACGACTGACTCTTCTTCATCTCTGCCCATCATCATCACTTGTACATTTTCCCCCATCTACATGGATCATCATCAGCTGCTTGGCTCGCTCTTCATCATTGGTCACCATAGATCGAGGCTCGGCTACAATAAAAGGAGTTGCTCACTTTTCTCCAAAATCATGTCACTTTCAGGAAGGCTAAGCTGCTGTGACTAATTAATGATAAGGTGGCAAAGCCATCGATTTATGACTAATCTGCAAGTATATGCGCGTAATTCCTGTCGTGACCTCCTACACACAATACACACCACATCGGCACTTGCAGGTTATGCCTTCGCTTGTACAGCCGAGCGAATAAGCCTCGGGACAGGAGTGGTTGCGCAAGGATGAACAAGGATCCGCGTCAGTGACTGCAAGTGAATAAAAAGAAATAGTTAATACATTGACCCTCTTTTGATTAAGGTGAGAATACTGAACACAAATAGGCTGCCAAGTCTTATAGGATTTCTCCAGCTATCTCATAGCCAATTGAAACGACTAGTCGATCAGTGGAGAGTCTGGTATGGATGATATAATGATATGAACGTCACACCACCTACCGCCCAACCCAGTTTCCCTTCCGCACGCGCCTAAAGACCATAACCGCCCCCCCCCCCCCCTCCTCTAACACATGCAGGCACACACGCACCCAAGAGGCATAGGCGAAGCATAAACGTATACTGAACAAAAAATATAGATGTTCCTGCTGGGTAATTTGCACTCAAGCCAAATACCATGGAGATAATCGCAATGTCATAAGCTCCCTTGTTTTCTTTATTTGCGCAAATATCATTCCATAAGGCCCAATCTTTCTGAAAACTCAAGTTAAGGCTGAATCCTAGATGGCAGATTCGTCATGATTGTACAATACACGTAACTACGCTGCAGACGCTCGACCCAGTAGGTGGAACCTTGGAAATGAGCCGCGCAATCAGCATAAAATGACGATCAAACGCCCCTCCCCGTGGCAGCGCCTCCCACAATCTGCGGACTTCGAGTCTTCTTTTGCCCCTCATTGGCTCGAATGGTTAACATAACTACGTTTGCATAAGAAATGCTACTGCGCGATTGTTTATACAAAATGTTTAAACAAGATTGTACAAAATTTTTTTAACCTAGCTATGTTCATGCTGTATAGTATGTGGAGAAAGCTCTTTACATACCACAGCTGCAATTACAGCGCTCATCGTCGATGAAACAGGCCACTTTATTACCAGCCCGACATTTCAGTAGCGGGCACTCTGGCTCAACTGAAATAAAACAAAATACGCGAAGCATGATCAGCCTTATAGAATGAGTGACACAGGGACAACCTTTATTACGCTTTATCAAGTTATTTCAGGAATAGTAAGTAGAAGGCACCGTTTAACCAATGCCGCGGTTCCTTAAAAAGAGAGCGCTGTAAGAATTTTTACAATGTGGCCACTCAAGACGCTACACAAAAAACCTAGAATCCTCCAACACTGAATGTGCGTCTCCTACTTATTCTGCACTGTCATTGGCCTATGTACTTTTGGTGCTTCGGCTGCTGCCATCGGTCATCAATTTTTAATGACCATACGTGAACTAGTTCGAATGCCCTGTACGCAGTGCCAGTTCCCCAAAGCACAGTCAACCTGTATGGCATAATCTCTGTTGAAAGAAAAATGTTGACCACAGCCTAGATTCAAAGACCACGATAATTTTGTAAAGCTGGGGAGATAATTTTGAAGAGCCTCATTGGGACGCTTAACACACTTGTCAGTTGTAAATCAAATTCTAAACCTGTGTTGCTTAAATCCTGCAGGTGATAGCGAAGAAATATTTCTGGTTTCCATCATAGCTTTCCTCTTCTTCAGCGGAATTTACTGTAAGTCAGCGAAGCGTGGTAGTATGATCATGGAACACATGTTTACATCTAGCATAAATAACTAAATAGATGAAGTGACCATGCAGTCATGTTGATCAGGATATTTTACTCAAGTCCTGCCTACCCCGTGCAAACCATAAGCAACTCTTTTAAACAGCTGATTGAGAAATCAAATGGAGCGATTAGCTTACCGCAGTGCGCAACGGCCAGAAGTGCAATCATCAATATTCCAAGGACCTTGAACATCGCAGCCATGCCTCTCTGCAACGAGAAGTGTTTTGTTTCTGGAATATCTGCGACATTGAGGCGCTGTTATATCTGGGATCCAGTATATATATGCGCACAACAAGTACAACAAGTTCAAGTTGATCAAATTGTGACATGGCTTATTGCAGCTTAGGTGTCATACTGCGTCGTTGTCGGTGTTGTCGTAGGAGTCTGCATTTGTTCATTGGCTGAGGTGGCAGCTCACGTGATCTCTATTTGACCGATCAGGTGTAATCGGGCGTGTAGGGGTGGTCTTTTAGGTGTAGGGGTGGTCTTACTTTGCATACTCTACATATTAACGCTTGCGATGTGCTGCCAAAAAAATGAAAAATAGAAAAAAAATCTGTTGGAGGAGCTCCAGTTATAACTAGGGCCCTACGCCCCAAAGGTGCCAAAGGTGCAATTCAGGAGGTGCCTACCTCCGGAATTACTTGTAGTGGGGTCAATTTTGCTAACGTCCTCAACAAGACAAAACTTATATACATATAAAAAACATGAGTTTTTTTTTTTTTTTTAAGAACGCGACATATAACGCACGTCTATTAAACACGGCACAGGGAATGATACAGAAACCGTAGGAACTTACTCAGATGCAACTATATAGTAATCAGTGTATCAAACGCGATACACGGAGCGCATGGCGCGTAATACTTTCCGCGTCGTCACTATGCGCTGCGGTCACGATGGTTCCTTGTAGTACTTAACAAGAGCGAGAGATTTGTTGAAGCACTGCGATTCCATTTACTTCCTCCGTGACCAAGCAGCGCTCTCTAGCAACGCAAAATGCGCCTCCCATCAAGCGGTCCCAGTATTACATTTCAGTCCCTGAGCACCATATACGTTACGTCGTCAAAAACAACAGAATCCAACCTACCTGTTACTTGTCGTCTGTGCAGCCTGTGCGACTTTCGCTCGCTTCGCGGTTGTCTATACTGCTTGTTGCGACTGCCAGCTGCCTCGCATAGAAGCCCCACAGAAGCAGCAAAAAGTGTAGTGGTTTTACGCAGCGTGGACTGCACGCCAAAGATAAAGAGCAGTGCTCCCGTCACGTGCAGTTCTCGAGCTGTCGCTGCGGCAGTTTCCTGGACGGGATAGTGCCGCATCGGCGGACGTGGTATAGGCATGTGGCAGGAAGACGATATTGTGTTTTCAGACACTGGAGATCAGGCGCCGATGCAGCGAGCTAGGCTCTTTCTCTGGAACGTAATTCTAGCCCACACCAGCGCTAACTTGTTTTGCGGCGAATATGTTTTCCAAGAGGTCGCTCGTTGGCTTGCATGCCATGGCGATACTTGTTTGTCATCCCGCCTATGTTTTTGGGATTATCATAAATTTATAAAAAATAATGTAAGTTTTCGTAGTAGGCTTTTATATGCCAACGTTTCGTAGTAAGCATTTATATATGATACTTTGTTTTGTTTTGGCATGTATTAGTGTTGGGTGGTTTCGAAGGCACAGTATTTCAGGTACTACCTCTGATCACCTACACGTATCTCGTATCTGCGTCCCGATACTTCTGGCACGATGTGCATCAGTTTGTGTTTCTGATACTTGAAGCAATGCAGAACGCCAGGTCACGCTAGTTAGTTTGATTGATTTGATTGATTTGTGATGTTTTACGTCCCAAAACCAGCTCTGATTATTAGAGACACCGTAGTGGAGGGCTCCGGAAATTTTGACCACCTTGGGTTCCTTTAACGTGCACTGACATCGCACAGCACACGGACCTCAACATTTCGCCTCGATCGAAATGCAGCCGCCGCTGCCTGGGATTCGATCCCGCGACCCTCGGATCAGCAGCCGAGTGCCATAGCCACTAGACCGCCATGGCGGGGCGAAAAAATCCTTACAACACTCTTATAATTTTTCCTTCGTTAATGAAAGTTCATAGTTTTCTTTGATACTTTGGTCTATGTTACCAAAAATGTGTCATTCGTGTGCGGGAAGACCTAGAGCAACGCGCACCTAACGCTTGTTCACTTATGTGAACATTAGTTGTGACGACTCCAACGCTTTCTTGCAGCCTGGAAAGTAACCCGAACCTTTAACGTGGCAACTTCACCACATGAAATTCAAGTGTCCTGAAGACTTATTATTCCTGCGAATAAAATTGGTGACACAAGAATGGGAAGTTCTTTGTGAGAGGAATTGAAGACAAAAATCGGGAGGTGTAGGACATTCCGGTGAGACCACGCTATCATTCTACGGCAGGCAAAAATAAGTAGCAGTGGACTGACGTTGCCGACCTCTGGGTTCTTTAATGCTTAACATATTTGAATGCATTTGCCTCGGTTATTCACCTTTATTGAACAGCATGTGAGCGATCTCCATCCCACTTTATGTGGCGTGTTTGCTAGGCCGAGTTGACCAGACTGAAGGCATTGCAGCATTTTGTGGGCGTAAGTACGGCGTTTATTTATGCCTAATGGTAGAAAAGCTTCCTACATAACTGGAGAGAATTTCCAAAATATTAGACGTGCCCTTTATAATAAACACATTTTTGAAATCTTGACGTTTCTGGCAAACAATTAAGTTTATGTGAGAGCTTAAAATAAAATAGAAATTCATAACGCCACAAAACCATATTTCGCAAGAAAGTACGAATGCGGAAACACAAGTCCAACATGTTTTATTGTCCTCTGCTTAATTTCTCAATCAGTCAGTATGTATTTCAGAACAAAGTATAATCCAATGCATGCTATTCATGCAGTTCGGACCCCAGGACTCCGAATGAGTTGTGCCAGATTCCATTGTTTATATCTGTTCTACAAGGTACCACAAATAGGGCTACACATTTCAACGGAAATGTGTTACACAAAGGATTATTTTTAAAAGGCAACAGGTCATGCAATGACAAATAAGGAAATTAACCTTTTGCGAGTTTAAGAATTGTCCGTGAACTGCTGATGCTGGGACTGAAAACAATGCTGTATGAACTAAATGTAGAGAATTCATCATTGTATGAAAGATAATGAAGTCGTGAGAAGTAAATTCATGAATTCTGGGAACTCTGGTCCGCTTAAGAAGTTTCCGATTTTTTTTTTTTTGCAAAAGATGTCATCCGTACACAAGTGCGGAAATGTGCCCATAATGTAATATTTTACTTGGTCATTCTTGGAAATAAATATTGTGATCAAAAGGTCCAGGTTAACAAGCACTCGTTATTCGTGTGTTCGCCTACCGATGAGAATAGGCGTTTACCGCTTGTCTGCTTATGCGCAAAATAAAAAACAAAAAGCCACTTGTGGCTCCAACGCTTTCCTGCAATCCAACGCATGATACGATCAGTCAGTTATTCTGAAGACCTCGCGAGGTAAATCTCAAGGGCTGTTAGGCGCCCTTAGTCTCACTGCAAAAACTGTCGACACGACGATGTGAAGTTATTGATGGCATGAATTCAAGATTAAAAATTCACTGCGTGTTTAAGTTCCTGCCGAAGCCACGATATGGCTGTACGGCAGGCGAAGGTAGGGGTACTGAAACCGCCGACCTAGTGGTTCTTTAATAAGAACCTATATTTAAATGTACTTAGTACTACGCGCTTATGCCCTTTCGAATGCTGCCTCTGAGTAGGAAACCGAAACTGATTGATTACTGGGGTTTAACTTCCCAAAATCAGCTCTGATTATGAGAGACGCCGTAGTGGAGGGCTCGGTAAATATTGACCACCTGGGGTTCCTTAACGTGCACTGACATCGCACAGTGCACGGGCCTCAACATTTTCGCCTCCATCGAAATGCAACGGCCCCGGCCGGGATTCGATCCCGCGGCCCTCAGAACAGCAGCCGAGTACCATAGCCACTATACCACCGTGGCGGGGCGAGGAAACCGAAACCGCGTAATCTAGCGCTCCAGTGCGACTACTCCCCTGTCAAGCTACCTCGACAGTCAAAAATACACATAGTCAGAAAATGGCGTCAGGGGTGTTTAGGAAACGCTGGGATATTCCAGCAAGTTGAGTGACGCAACCTTTATTTGCCGAAAAATCCCTTTATTTTCATACACATTCAGTCCAGGAACTTGATTTACTAATCACTCAGGTGCGGCATGACCATCCACTGAAAAACCGGGTTCACGGAGAAACCTTGCTTCCAAGGGCCACCCAGGAACTGAAAGGAGAACAAGCGACGCAGTACGTATTGACACATATCGCTTGAAAGAAATTTTGGGCTATTTGGTATGCATTCATGTTAGCTTTAAGGCGCCAAAAGACACGAACCAAGAGAAGGTACACAGGACATAGCGCCTCTGTCAGAGCGCCTCTGGATTAAACATCAGTCAGTGTCGTGGCAGAGGAGTCTTCTTTTTCTGTCCTTGTACAATCATGTTAGGGGCGCTGCTTCGCCATTGTGCACGGACTGCAATGAAGTGGTACACGTTGACCACTACATCTGGTCCTGCAAGCGCTTTTGCACTGAAAGAAACGCACTCATGGACAACAAGAAAAAAAAAAGAGGGTTCCCACATGCTAGCACTGAACAAATTATATATCCGGAAGGTACACTGTACGGTTCCAAAGAAGGTGTCGGCCCTGCTTATAACGTTTCTCCAAGAGACAGGATTGAGTGACACGTCGTGTCTCATGCGACATGGGCAGAGACGCTCGGGCGGAGAAATTGCCGGCCAGGTCTGCCTAAAGCTCCTATATGATGACGATCGTTGTTCGATTAAGGAAAGGACGCAAATTTCTGCAGCCCATGCAGGGAGCTCGGCTAAGCGTCCATGGGGGGAAGGAGAAAGGGACTGAAAGATATAGAGAGGAGAGAAAAGCCGTAGGGGAGAGCTCCAAAAATTTTGACCACCTGGGGTTCTTTCACGTGCACTGACAACGCACAGTACACGGGCCAGGGCGTTCTCGCCTCCATCGAAAATGCGACCGCCGCGGCCGGGATGGAACCCGCGTTTTTTCGGGTGGCAGCCGAGTACCGTAACCACTACAGCGCCGCGGCAGACCTAAATATTTTTTTACGTTTTTTAAGTAGCGACAGCTGTCTCCTCTCCCGGCACCCTCTCGCTCAAAGCCCGCGTCGGCAGCCATGTTCTTCCTAAGCACGTGGAGCAGAGCACGCGCGCGCACATAGCGTCCGGCCGCCAACATACGCTTTCCTATAAAATATTATAGTGGACGTGCCATGTGTAATGAAATGCCTACGGAAACGCGCAACTTTGACGTTATCGCTCCAGCATTCAAGTAAAAGCTTTAGGAAGAACATGGCTGCCAAAAGCAGCGCCGACCAATCAGATGCGCCAGCGGCACCATCAAAGCTTTTCGCTACTTCTAAAAAAACGGAAAAGATATCTAGGGACTCTAGGTCTGCCAGGCTAACACCACCTGTAGCCACAACATCGCTATCACTATCACTATCGCCTCTGGCACCTCAAACGCCTCAGGACAGATCGCCTCTGGCGCTCTGTCCTGAGGCGTACTGTCTCGTGGTTTCTGTGTTTTGAAGCCTTAAGCTAATACGAATTCACACAACTCGAATACCATAAGGATAAGTTCCAGCTTTTATTGTAGCCCGCACGCGGTCGGCCAACGCATACTGTGGTACCTCCAACTTAAAACGTCACAACTAAGACTATTGAACGAGGTTGGGGGGAAAGCGTAACTGTCACCTACGCCTTGTCTGTCCATAGAGCAGAAGTGGTGAACTTTTTAAGTAGGTGCTGTCCGTTGCTTGTATAGGATAAAACCTGGACGAAATTCCTGCTTAGACGGATGCGCAGCACGTGGTTTCATTACCCTGAGATACAGTCGTGACATTTGCACAGGTTTCCCTGTTTGCAAAGTAGCATCGGCTTCCGTGATAAACATGAGTCGGTGTCTTGCAAGAGGAGACAGAGAGAGAGAGGAAAGACCTCATTGATATCCTGTGAGTTTCAGGGTTGGGCTGTAAGTCCCGCCTAGGCTTCGGCCGAGGGTTTTTGAGCCTCGATCGGCGGCTTCCTTGGTCCTCTTGATAGCCCACTGACCAGAGGAGTTTCTTTTGTGCGTGTAAGTGTAAGCGTTCACGTGTTTCGGGACACAGCGAATGTGTAGCAAGAAGGAGGAGGAGGATAAAACTTTATTAGTCCGGTGAGTTAGTGGGACGGGCCAATTGTCCCTCCTAGGTGACTGCAACGAAAAAAAAAATCCAGCAAATCCCACGCATTGTGGGAAGCGGTGTCAGCGATGAAATTGCCTGCAATGAAGTGTCTCGTATTATATCAAGCCTTACACGCAGGTTTAAGGTGTTTCTGCGCATAAGTGTGTGTATTCTATGCGTAGGCTAAATAGGAACGTCGCCCCGCCACGGTGGTCTAGTGGTTATGGCACTCGGCTGCTGATCCGAAGGTCGCGGGATCGAATCCCGGCCGTGGCGGCTGCATTTTGATGGAGGCGAAATGTTGAGGCCCGTGTGCTGTGCGATGTCAGTGCACGTTAAAGAACCCCAGGTGGTCTAAATTTCCGGAGATCTCCACTACGGCGTCTCTCATAATCAGAACTGGTTTTGGGACGTTAAACCCCACAAATCATCAAATCATCAAATAGGAACGTCGACAGCAGCATGGTGACCGAATGGTAGCTCACAGTGCAACGTAACGTTGGCACTATTGCCAGTGAACAGCACAGGCCTTTCTTTTGCGGATGTAAAGTGCACGTATCACAAGAGTCTTTTTGCGGACGTTGTATGTATCATGAGAGTAGTCTGCTGAAGTATTGCTACGGGTTCGAGCAAAGTTGGACCAAAGTTGTCAAGTGATAATAAAGCATTTGCTGTTTATTACAGTGCTATGGCAGCACTGTAATAATGTTCTAATGTGCTGTTATAGCACATTAGAAGTATAATTCACGTTACACAAGCACCAACATCTTAACTGCCGGTTTGATAGGTTTAGTCGCTACATATATCGTGTAGGAGGAGCCGCTGTAGCCTAATGGTAACCAGCTTGCTTAGCACCATGTCCCCTCCCCCCCCTTAGTGCTAGGTAGGTTGTATTTCTGTGTTCCTGTTATTTTTATATTTGAATTGCAAGCTACGGCAAACGGCGTGCATTTCTTATTTTAGGTGTGTCCTAATGATATGTAAGATGCCTATTTTAGTTGGTCCTTGATTGCCATAGGGTGTATAAAATCCAAACACCTCTTTTGCTTGTTTTGCTTGTTTCTTTATTTCTTTCCTCATAGAGGGCAGAAAATCGAAGGCGTCTGTGTTGTTTAGATATCTTCACATGCCAAAGCGCGGGTGCATAGACCACTGGTTAAGGCACTTTCCTTCGGAGAATGGCGGACCGGCTTCTGAAACCCTGCACCTGTGGTTCCCTCTCTTTTCTGTTTGTTTCCGTTTAGGTGATAGAAAATGTAAGGCATTCCTGAGATTCAGTTATGCTGATATCTCGTAAGCGTTGGTGTTTAATCATTTCTGTTGGCCTTATGTCCTAAAACCATGAACATGAGAGGCTCTGTTGTGGAAGGGCTCCGAATATTTAGACGACCCGGTATCCTCGACCATGCACGCCCATCTAAATGCAGCGCCCACGGCAGGGATTCGATACCGCGACCTTCGGATCAGCAGCAGAGTGCCATAGCGACTAGACCACCGTCAAGCACGTGTGTTTAGTTTAGTGGATAAGCCGCTTTCCCTTTGCTAGGGCCAAAGTTCTAACAATAGAACCGGTGGAAATCTTTTTGCACTCCGATGGGCTCTTTAAGAGGAGGTCGGAAAAATACACATATTAGTTTCCGTGCCAGTCAGCAGAGGGCACCACGAATTCCATGGTTCTGGAAACTGGTGCTACGACCGAACAATGAAGACTAGGCCGGCACAGGCCACACTACCATACCATGCAAGCTTCGCTCAAAAAACTTCGCAGCAGAGAGCAATGTCTTTATAAACAAGAAACGTGAGGTAGCAAGCGTTATAATTTTGCGTTGGTCGCATACGTACGAAATAAGTCGTTACAATTCTTCGTGAAACCATCACATAATGACACCATGAAGCACACATATAATACGCGTTAAAGATACGAACGCACCACAGCGGCACTTGCAGGTTGAAGACTCCGTGGAGCACTCTAGTAACTCATGTGCACTGCAGTGACTCTGGAAGTGCTCGATCACGAAATGGCATGGAGCTTTGTCCTTTACTGCGAAAAGAAACAAGACATTCTCGTTTTAAAACAAAGAAACACAGTGAAACGATTGACGCAGCCTGTAGTAGGAAATGCAGGAAAAATTTTCCCCCAGAAATTCTATATCGCACACGTAAATGTGCATTAAATGCACAAGCGTCTTTTTGTAACATTCTTGCCGAATCTCCGCTTTAACTATTTCAGTCGATATCACAATGTAAGCTTCGAGAGACATGAAACTTTGCACACGCTGTGGGAACCAGTTAGCGAGAAATACGCCTAAGCTGAATTACTTATTCAGCCAAGTGTTACGGGCAAGCTCAAAGAAATTGTGCCATTTGGCTGGTTGCGTGAGAAATGTGGGCTGAAGAGACATGTCGACAGCACTGGTGGGCCTAAAGGGTGGCTCACCGTGCTACACGTCACCGGTTCATGATGTTAGTTTTATCGAAGAGGATTACTCGGCGAGGTACGCCGGTGTGGGTGTCACTGGTTGCGGCCGTTGTAATATTCCCAGAAGGTCGAGCAATGCAGGGTAAAAACGTGTTTATTCACGGTAGTGCATACATGTAGTCTATTGCGCTGCCAAAAGAGTGGCTAACAGGAACCTCAACAAGCACTACGGGTGACAACATTATCTTCTACAACGTTATTTTAAAGATCTACCTCCAGGGAAGAGTCTCCCTGGGTGAGTGGTAGTGTTCTTTCACAGCCTCTTGCTGGGACAAGTTCAATCTCTACATTCGGTTATTACAGAAAGCTTGTATGTATCTGTGCGCTTCTTAAGTCTACAAGAAACGGCATCTTATTTGTTTGTTTGTTTGTTTGTTGTTTGTTTGTTTGTTTGTTTGTTTGTTTAACCAGCGCACAGTGTCTTCTCGCATGATTGCTAGTGTCCCTTTGTCGGTCGTTAACTGACATAGGCATAGGTCACGCCCTACGATCCCGATTCTCTGTGTATACCAAGTGCAGAAGAGGACCAGGCAACCCCTGATGCCTAGGTGGGAAGACAGACAGAAAGACAGATAGATTGACGTCGTCAAAGCTTCTGAAGTCCCCGAAAACATTGTTCCCATTGGCAGAATTTTCTGGTCTTAGTACATTATATCTTCGAAATAACAAAAGCCGCACTTGACGTTTCGTAAACTAGGACTTGAACAGAAACGATGTACCAGTTCTTATGTGCTGTGGAGTAGTGGCACTAGCATCGCACACGTTGAAGACGCCTTGTACCAGCACACGCAAGTATTCTTCATTAAAATAGAGATTTAATTCTTATGAAGCTAGAATGTTTACACATTTTGCTTCAGAGAGCATTGATTCAGCCATGGTGCCGACAATAGAAAAAAAGGGACTCGCTTTGGCTAAGTGATCAGCCTTGCTCTTCGGTGCGACGTTGTTCTCACTGCAGCGTCGCACGTTAGCGTCCCCCTAGTATGCGGGACATTAAAGGCACGAGTAAAAGCAAAATTTATGCCATTGCCACTTCGCTGAAAGTCTAATGCACAGATTAACAAAAAGTCTGACATGCGCCACTGCTCGGCACCATTAGAAGGTGAAACAGAAAGGGGAACAAATGTTGGCCACGCGTTGCAAAAGTAAGTACCGCTCAAATGATATCAGGCCAGATAAGTGGGTAATTAAAAGCGAACGGGGACAAAAGGCAAATATTAAGTCGATGTGTACTTTTGAAATAATATTAAACAAAGTCTTAGTGGGGGTTTCGTGCCACGAAAGCGTACAGTTTGAATAAAAATCGCAATTTCGCGATCAGCATTCAGACGTCGCCGCCTTGAAGATCCGTTTACGTAAACTAGTAGACTCGCTGTTGTCTCTCCTCACTCACTGACAGTCGAGCCCCTACGCCAAAGGCAGAAGCAGACAGGAGAGAATGAGGGTTCAGCTATGGCTAGCGTCCCCCCCCCCCCCCCCTCTTCCTGGCGAGTAAGACAGTGAGACTCTGCAGCAGCTAACAAATCGGCCCCGCTGCATACCGCCGCCTCGTCTACGCCACCATGCCAAGTTCGCAGAATATCTTGGAAGTGACGCAAGCTGAGTAGCGCAACTGCCTAAATTTCTCCTTGAAGAAAGAGCTGGTGTACACAATACTGACGTTTCAGACGTTCTCAAACACTCACCGACTATTCAAAACAAAAAGGTTGTTCGCCTTAGCGTCTCTTGAAAGAGTGCGCAATACACTACAGGGCTATTATAATGGACAATTATTGCAGGCAGAAGTTCTTGTAAGCTACCTGAGAGGACACATGAGAATTAAACGCAATTGAAGAGTAATACACTCACCACAGAAGCACTGGCACTTGGCCTCCTTAATAAAACATCCCACTTGTAACTCACTCCCGCAACTAATGAGGGGGCATTCCGGATCCACTGGCAAGTAAAGAAAAAATAGCAGATTCATTTGCTTGCAGGCCCTGTTGCTCAGTGGAGCAAATTATATCACGTCGTTCCGATGAAAGTAACAGAATCTTCAAACATGCTTAAGGAAAAGTGTGAAGAGTGATCATATTGTCACATAGCTACGACGACGACAAAGAAATTGATGTGGGGCACAGGCAGCAGACGCCCTCACAGCTGCTGCGCTCTGTGCAGTTTTGCCTGGACAACTGTAGGCTGTCCCTCGCACAGTGAATACTCCCCGTAACAATATTAACAAAAGACAGCTCGTGTCCCCCTCGCTCTTCTCGATGTTCCCATCAAGGATATTGATAGTGTGGCTTTGATGTCTCGCCTGGTAAAAAGTACCACCTTTCTCAGTCAGCGTACTCGTCCATATGGTCAATTTACAAGGTAAAGTTTAATTTCTACATTTCACAAAAGAGACCACCTAGAGTGAATCCGCACTACAGATATCATTTCCATTGGTTAGCCTTAGTCATGGAGCGTTTTACTAGAAAAATGTATCAAATAACATCAGCCCAACTTTATTAGTGTGAGAAAATGAAAAAATAAATAGCGGTTTGATATGCTAATGTGGGAGTTTGCTCACACAAACGAAGATATTAAAGAGAGAAGAGTACAGTTCAACTTACCTGAGGCCACATGGGATATAAAGCGAGAAAGCAGGAAACCGATCACTGCGAATCTCATCGTAGTGGAGCTGCAATGAAATGAATAGCAACTCTTGTACATGGTGGCGGCTATGTAACTGCTTTATTGGTGGCTGCTTCAGAATATCAGTTCGGTAAATTTGCCGAAGGTTACACTTTAACAAATGCGAGTTCCGGGTTCCAAAGAAGAAAAGATATGCGCGCTGCCCAATCACAGAACATAAATGAAAACGACAGTTGAAAGGCGACGTATGACATGTACGTTACAACACGACCAGTGGGCTTCCGCTGTTAATGCAACGAACGGATGCAGGAAGCGTGCTAGACGCGTTTTGCCTGCTCGGCTCACATGTCAGCCATTGAGAAATGCAGATAACGGCTTCTGGTGTTGCTTTATTTTTCTGCCTGCTTTTGTATGCTAGCTCCAGGAAACGTCGTGTGTAAGAGTTCGGCAACTGTTTTCGCGTTAGCGACAAAATACCATTTGCTGGAGCTTCTTTTAGAGGCTATTCCTAACAAACAAACGCTAGCAAGCGAGGTTTCAAATCATCGGTGTCTCGAAATAACGATAACGCTTTTCTTTCTACTGCAATGTTCAAGTGCACATACAACGTTCTACCACATCGACTGCGCATTGACGCGAGACGAGTGCCACCTTCAATGTGAGCGCGCCCGTTTGGGCAAAATCGAATCGTAGAGCCGTATAAAAAATAAGTATCGAAAATTTCTCATGAACCGTCCCACAGGTAGTATTAATGTCATAAGTGCTCAATGTTGTTCTCGCAGAAATACCTGTGTTGAAAGTTGAACACGCTCCAAATACCCGAGTTCAGAGTTACGTAAATTGGCAGTGTGAATCCTGAATTATTTATCTACTTTCTGCGTTCAAGATTGGCCAAAAAAAGTTTCCTTGCGTGTGTTTCCTTACGTTTGGGCTGATCACATTGAGTGCCACTTTCATTCTGGCAAAGTTTCACAAGATGATACCTGACAGCGTCGCACCATGTGGTCACTCACATCAGCCAGGTTGCAAAAGGACCAGAACGCCACATCCTCCAGATGGGAGCAGGGAACCTCTGCTTGCGTTCACGTACCTTGCCCCAGAGAGTTACCAGCTCAGGTTGTTTCCGGATAGCTGCCTTCGCTTGGCATAGCTCTATCATGCGTAGCGTCCTCATATGAAGACAGCTAAATAAAAGTTAATAACCGAAATCCGGTACCGCTTCTTGTTTCCAATCCGGCATGATGTCCTCATTTAACGACTGAAGAATGATTGATTGATTTGGGGGGTTTAAAGTAACAAAACCAGCTCTGATTATGCGAGGCGCCGTAGTGGAGGTCTCCGGAAATTTCGTCCACCTGGGGTTCCTTAACGAGCACTGACACAGCACTGTACACTGGCCTCAACATTTCGCCTCCATCGAAATGCAGCCGCCGCGGCCGGGATTCGATCCCGTGACCCTCTGATCAGCAACCGAGAACCATAGCAACTAGACCATCGTGGCGGGAAAGGATTGAAGAATGGTTTCGAAGCATGACAAACACCGCCCTAAGTGTTGAAGCTATCGCTGGAGTTGAACGTCCAGTACTAAAAATACAGGTTACATATAGGACGGAATTTTCAGTCTAAAAATAATTGTTCCCACCATCGACACACTCTTTCACGTGGTATCTTGTATCTAGAAAGATTTGGCCTACCTTTAGTACGCGAACGTACTTGTGGCGTCATTTCCAAAAATGTCCTCATTTGAGGACACTAATCACTGGGCGTACCTCGGTGCAGCAGCGTGAACTTTTGGAAGGACTACCTGCATGGCTGTATGTTTTCATGCAACGCCCTTTTCGTCTCACTTTTAGTGCACAAACGTATCTACGCCCACTTGTATTTGAACAGGATGGCATAAAAACGCACAAAATTGGGCGTCCTTTTTTTAGGATATAATACTAGCGGCCGGCGTTCGTCAGTCCCTTCTTGAATAAATTTCAGGAGCATTCGCATGTGGCTACGCGGTTAAATACGCCACTATTATCGTTTTTGGCACGAATGGCTTAATCGTGAAATGATGGCCAACATATCCAACTGAGTGAACATTTAACTATAGTGTTTATCTCTAAAAACGCAAGCGATGATGACATCCTAGCAAATTTCCAATTGCGGGATAAGGAGGGCGCTTCACATAGCGAGCAATTCAAGCAGATTTTATTGGTGACAGCCACTTTGCGAGCAAAGCATCGCCGAAGTTCGACCATCAACCGTTTCTTCACAGTGCTTTGTCGCAGTAAGAGTAACCACTCGCGCGGTCGGTACCACGTGCAGTGAGGTCTAACAGAACATGCTGGTGGGCCAATTGGTTTATGACTGGTATTGGTGTCCCATCAGTTGATGCCACATCAACTCTGATGAACTGATGTCACATCAGGGCGAACGCAGCAGCACGCAAGCCTCAAGCACCACGAATGAACGATCCGCACAGGGCACCCTGAGAGGGTCATTCATCTGTGGTGTTAGGTATTCCAAACTAGGTGGCCGGTTTCAGTCGAGTCGTTTTGCAAAAGTAGGTGATTAGTAAACATGTGCATTCAATCAATTTTGGGTCACAAGAAAAAATAAATGTTTCAGAGTGCTTCATTTGAGAGAAATAAACATTTTATTTAATATGTGGAGTTGCTTTGACGTGCAGGACAAATATTTCTACTGCAGAAGCTTCGCCGGAGAGGACGCATCTCTCCACAGTGGCTGTATTCCTGTCATTAGTTGTTTACTGTAAAAAAATGCGAGATAATTTGAGAAATGTCATGAGTACATTCATTGAAGGTATTTAAAGAGAAACATCTTGGTTACCAAGGTGAGCCTTACTTATGAATTTCTCAAAAACTTATATCTGGAAATGGACTTTTGCGCACAAAAAACAGGGACGCAAGATGTAACACAAAAAGACAGACGAAGACAGACGAAGCCTATGAACTGACAGTCTACTTACACATGTTTATTATTCACATAGGAAAAACTTAAGCATCAACATATGCACATTTCGAACTACGTATGTACTGAAACACATCCAAAAAGGTATGAAAGAATGTATAACCTCCGCGATGTATCAACGCATCTGATAATATAAACTGTTCTCTCTAGAAGACAATACACACTGACTATAATTATATGCTCAGCGACCTTACCGCACTGACATCGGCACGTGTTGACATCAATGTCACAATGCATACTCTGGTGGGCATCACAAGTTCCATCGTAGAATCGCGCCACATAGCCGCAGGGATCTTCGCCCAGCACTAGGATAAAGAAAAAATAGCGATTCGTACAAGTTCATCGCATCACTGAAGCAATACCTTGTTATAACTAGCAGTGGGGAGCGTAATAAAAACAGACTCTGTTTAGCGACGTTTATCGACGATAAGTGGTAAGCCTCTCCGCGTCTAGTGTGAGGCTTGTTTTCAAATATTTGTGTGTTAGTTCTCCCTCTCTAGGCGCGGCCATTGGATCAGCAAGTCGGTGCGACGTCCTCAAGCATAGCAACTTGACGCGACAACTTTGCTTTACTCATCGCTACATTGGCAGGGTACAAACGAACCAATTAGACTTCCTAAGGCTTTCGGAAACATTTTTCGCGGTAGGGTACCTCACCCCCCGCCCCCGGTATCATTATAGCGCCGCGTGGTTGAGTGTCCGCCTCAATTGCGCGTGGTCGTGGGTTCGAATCTGCGTTACCACCGGCACCCATCGGTGTCACAAAATGGGTGCAGGCATCCCCCGGCCGAAAATTCGTCTTTCGCTAGAAGTGAACGGCCTGGGAAGGCAGGTGGAAACGTATGGTTGAAAACCCTCAAAAGAAAAAGGGCGGGGGGGGGGGGGGGGGGGGTCGTACTAAAGCTTTCTTATTAAGCCGCGAGTACAAGTTCCCCTGTGGTCCGCAAAGCGAAACCCTATAGACCAGTGTGACGTGGAGAACGTTATCAGGGCACTGCTACTCGCAGCCAAGGAACAGAAAAGTCTGTGTTCGCTTTATTCCTTACAATATCCACACATGTACACACGCTGAGGGCACAAAAAGCTTAGTGTCGGTTAATGCTGCGCATTTGCCGACACCGAATACGGATAGCTCACAAGTCTTAGACATACCCATGAGGTTGATATAAACGCGTGGCTATTAGTTGTATTGGGCAAGTTAGCTCTGACCAACAACGCCAAGGGTGATATATCCACGATACCTAAAGGTGCTGGAATGGCAAGGTTTTTCAAGAAGACCCAAGTTTGTGTTTTACTATATGCTTCCCACTGCTATTGCAACGAGTGAAAAAAAAATTCTTCCTCCGCGTTTCCTGTCGCATTTTGCGGTATTACATGTCTTTTTGCGGTATTAATGTCTTATCCAATTACTAAATCACCCACAACTCTTGAAACCTCCGAGCGATCGACCTAGACATCGGCTGGGTCGAGCTTTGGCACGAAGACCATGGTCTGAGTTTCCTTTAACTGCGTAGTTCTTCTACTGCGAAACTTGCGTAAATTTTCGATTTAATATCATGAAATCTGTATGATGTAATCGCTGGGCTGCTCGCAACAACGGCTTTATAGGGAGCCACCACCACTGCGTTAGGGAGCGCGCAGCGGACGTGTTGATGCCCGACGTCATGAAACGTAGCAAAATGACCACCTCCTTACCACAAAAGCACTGGCATCTCTCCTCCGTGAGGAAACAGCCAACACTCGAGTTTGGAACGCAGCTAATCAGAGGACACTCGGGATCTGTTGGGAAAACATATGCAAAAAAGTAGCGAGCAAATAGAGTTATAAGTTTTCAATCAATTTCTCAATTTCCCTCTATTTTATACAAATAAAGTCTTTACACAAGAGAAGACAAGGCCAGTGCGAATGAGTACTACTTAAGAGTTCGAATCAAAGTATTTGAGCAAGCTAAATCGTGTTCGACGGTAAACTTTTAAACTTCGTACTGGGAACTTCATACCTGGAACCGAGACCACATCTGCTGTGAGACAAGCTCTCTAGCGCTATCGCGTCAATATTTCCTTTGTCTTGTAGCTAATTACTTCCGTAGACGACATAATAGCGCTAAAACGTTTTGCGTTTTTCTTAATCAAAATCATCAACGTTTTCTTGGAGAAATCCTCAATGTTATTCTTGTTTTACGTTGAACGTGGAACAAGGCTTTATTTGTATTGCAGCCGTGTGGCATGACCACTACACCACCATGGCGCCGCCGCTCGCTGAATGAGATTTGCGGTGAAAGTCATTCAAGTTATCATCCAGATGCATTCACAAAACTGCGCACACAGTGGACTCTGCCTTACTTAGAACCCGTGTCTTGACCACCAAAAACGAAAGCATATTGATTCCATGCAGCTCTGGTGCGGCGTTCTGCCCGAGAAAGGCACATTTCTACCTAAACTTGCCAATTTTAGATGGCTGCTTAAGTGCTCAAGATAAGGCCCTTCATAATGACGTTATTTTATGTGCGGGCCCCTTGTCTAGCTGTAAGTGGAATGTGTGTAGTTTGAAATGAGTTTATCGCCTAAAGGAAAGAAAATGTACCAGCCTAAAAGACGAGCGAAATAACTACAGGAACATCGCTATCGCGTTCTCATTTTTGCCTTACACTAAAACAGCGCATACTGACACCTCATGACCTCTGGGGTTAGGCTGTGTATAATTGATCACATAACTTCCTCTTGCTTACTTTCTTTAAAGACAGTATATTACCTGAAGCCGCTGTTGTAAGCATGGTAAGGACCGTGAGCCCAAGCACGATTACGTTTCCGTTCATGGTTGGCTGCAACGCGAAAACAAAATGTCAGTGTGGCCTCGCTTCTACAACGACAGCTATATACCTACGTAACTGGGGCTCGCATTGCAGCGTCATCATCAGCATATGCTTTCAAAATTACAACAACAATAATAAGTTAAGGCTTTCTGAGCAATACCTTTCTATTCAGGCGCATCCTGTTTGTTGCGAAAATGATCATCGTAATGTAATGAAGAGATTCCTTTTACATAATGACTGCCACACAGCGTCGTTTGATAGTCGCGTATTACCTAGCTATTCCTTTGTCTGCCTCTTAATACCTCTTGAGGACTTCGGATTTCTCTCTCATAAACAGCTCACTGACAACGTGCACGCCACATTCCTGGCTATCCTGACAATGCAGTGGCGTATTTCTATACAAACACTAACTTTAAGCGCTGCTCACGACTGATAAGCAACAGTTCTAGGCACAAACTGTGAGATTAATTGTGCTGGTGCAATGACTTGATGTCAGATTATAATTTATGCATATACCATACTGCAAACCGCTGCAGTGTCCCACACGGAGGGGCTATTGTCTGCATGGAGACGGTTCGAAATAAGTTCATGTGGGATAGTTGGCTCACATCGAACTTCTGCATTCTGCGTGCTGAATGGAGCGTGCTGCATGTGTTAAAACTACATACAGCACGCTGTAAATTTAAAATTAAAATGGGACATACAACGCGGCATTCCAACGCACTCATTAAAATCTGATACACTTGGAGGTACGCGATCTTACTATGAGACGTTTCTAGAAAAAGAGTCCATTAAACACGTCCTCTCAGGAACAGTGATCGGTAATAGAAAGCGGAACTGAATGTGTGCACCTCACAATCACACACACACACAAAAAGAGAAAGAATTCTCTTACCTGTATCTAAAGAACCAGCTTGGGGTGTCGTGTAGAAACGGGCCGCGCTATTTATTGCAGTCAGGTTCCAGCGCGAACAACTCTGAAAGAGCTCCTTCCGGTTTAACATCTATTTAAGTCTTAGACATGGTAGTAAACAAAAAAAAATAGTTTTAGCCTAAACAGAGCGCGCAGGTGAGGAAATGCGTGGCGAGCACATTTTCAGACCATTGCCTCAGCGACGGTCATATACAGTATGCAAACATAATGACGCCCGGATGTTTTTTTCCAAATATTTTCTATCACATGCTTGCTGCGAAAGTGCTGCTGCACGTCGTTGATAGGGACGTTACCTGATAACGCTGAAACTTCGGACTTCGCATCCTTAAAGCGACTTAGCCTGTACACAGCGCACAGTTCTTCATGTCATCAAACGGCTCAGGTTCCCTTCAAAGGAAGCGCTAGTAGGTCTGCTCTTACGTTTAGTTCCACGAAGCCAGATAAGTAAACAGCGGTACAATATGCGGTAAATAAGTACCAAAACAGATTTCTCCAGAAGATGGGGTCTCAACAAAAGAATGCTGCCCAGGGTTTAAGAGACGCATATCGCTTCGTAATCTTTCTACGGCGTCATTTATGTTGATGCGTTATCCCTGCTTTGTAAGTTATTTCATCTGCTTCATCCTGCGAAATGTTCAATAAGTATAGTAACCAGCTTTTCCTCGCCTCTATCTTATAGATTCTTTCCGAATACCGAGCAGCGAACGTTGTCCACAGTCACAACAATACATCCCTTCACCGCGTGTATATTATTCAGCAGATATTTGTAACACTGCAGTGTAAGAGAGGGAACCCTTTCTCAATAGTGGCTTTTGTATTGCCCCGTCATTCCGTCAAAACACAAGTACAGGAGTAGCCTCGACAAACAAACCTGACGTACTCTGAACACCTTGCAGTATTCCTGACGTGTGCGAAGTTCGGTCATGACTGCTGTAGCGTGTGGCCTGCGGAGTTCAGGGGCAGCCGCATCTTTATGAGCTAGCTGCTCAAGCCTGAAGACTGCTACATAACATTCGCTGGTATCGACGTCCACAATGCATTCAGCGCTCCCCTGACAACCGGAACTGCTCCTGTGCTAGCACTGAAAGTATGTGCTCAGATGTTCATCTTCGCCTGCAAGCGAATGTCTGACATGTTCGTTAGAGCACGAATGCACATCACTTTGACGCCGCTTGCGTGAACGTGTGTTGTAAGCTGTGATCACGATATGTAATGTTAAATATATATCTCTACGTATTTATGGAATCTTCCAGCAGATATTATTGTGCTTCTGCCGATGTGCATTGCGCAATTTCCGCAGATGTCTTGAAAGGTACTTCCAGTACCTTCACTCCTGCTAATCAAAAGTGAACTTCGCCATTGAGGTGGGATATAAAGTTTCCGAAATCCGCCGGCTTGCTGTATCTTTGTTCGAGCAGGCACAGTCAAAATGAGAATAATTGTTAGGTATACATGAGACAGCGTAGACAGCTTCTTCATTCATTAATATAAGGCACATCACTACACACGTAGACACTTTTATTTCTCCCTGGCCTGCCAGAGAAAAGCGATGTACTCATGGTCAAAGTGAGATACGAGGCGATAGAGGATTCAGACAACGGGCACAAAATGTCTCGGAGGACACCCTTGCTTGAGACCTCGCGTGATTGAGGCAAATGTCGGCTTTAGCACCCGCTGAGAAGTGACGTCGCAGATAAGCCCACATAGAGGATTCCGACCTTATATTCGGCAGCAACCCAAGTCTCCTAGTACGCCAAACATGTGCCTATACTAGTGACATAAATTATTATTTATTTTTGTCCAATGTACTCCTTCCGAATTCAGCTTTATGCCGTCAACTAATCTATCTGTTTTGACGGCACATATGCACCAACCCCAGTTCATCCTTTGTTCTCTTTATGTGTTTCCATATTTACTGCATATTCATATGTTCATATGTTCACATTTGTCTGTTTAGTCACTTTATTTTAAGTATATTATAGTGCGAGATGCCCCTATATAATTCCTGATAAGCTGTCGACACCGATTCATGGCCACTCCCCCAGAGTAGGTCATGATTTTCATCATCACCCAAGCGCTTATCAGTTTCGCTTATTCGCTAGCCTTGCGCCGTTGGTGCAAGCTGCGCTAATCTTTTTTTTATTTCTGAAATACGATATGAAGTGCTGTATCTTGTTCTAAACGGGAAGGTTAACTTGCCCCGGGTGACATCTTATGCGTGTGGTAGGTACTATTGTAAATTTGCCAAATCAGTGAGTTCCTCGTGGCGAGTAAACATCTGGGGCTCGGTGACAACTCGTATCGTGCTTACTGAGTGGCTGGTACCCTATGTAATTGTAGCAGGCGCCT
>CM023487.1:34959790-35093808 GCA_013339685.2 Hyalomma asiaticum | reverse complement strand
GTGGCGTTACCATTCCCGCGCGCGCGCTAATGAATTTTGTATCTCTTTTTCGACTCAGTGCTCCCCTTCAGTTCATATTCTGCGTTCATGTTGCCCTCTTGCCATCTCTTGCGTCCGTCGGTGCACGCCTTACTTATGCGTAATGTACCCTTACCAACTAGCTCAGCTTCTGATTGTTCTGCGCTACTTATACAACCTTTGAGCACATAAGCGTTTGGAGTCGTACCCGCGACCTTGCCAACATGTAACGGGTGTCCCCTATGAGCGGTCGTAGATCCACTATATGTAGAGATGTGAAGGCGCCGTTTGCCATTCAAGAAGGTCCGAGTTTTAGACAAAGCTAAGTGTCTCACAGGCTAGCGTGGCAAAGTCACTCAAGAGAATACAAAGGGCCAGTAAACTTCTTGCGCCGGGAGAGAAACTCATTATCTACAAAGATAAAAAGCGATATCTACTTACTGCATGTTTGCTGACATGTTTCCTCACCATCTTCAGCTAAAAAAAAGAATGCAGTGCATATTTACTCAGTTTACAGTCTTTAACAGGTCATTCCCCAAATCCATATCCATATCCAAAATTCCATATCGTACCCATATTTCGGCTCGTGCATTCAATACTACAAAAAAAGTAACAGCACAAGCACGACAGATACGACGCCATATAGGCGGAAGTAGTAGGATTAACAGAACGTTACATAAGCCCAGAAGGTAAGAATTCTTTCTCGTTTGAGAACCACGTGCCGTCTACCGCTTCATCAATTTGTTGCATAAAACGTAATAATTTCTCCCCGTACTTATTGACCTGCTTCACCTATGCCACTGTCCTTCCCGCTTAATAAGTGCCTTCAAGCAACCACGCGGGGAAAGAAGGGCAATTCGACAGTAGCGAAAGCTCGACTTGACACGAACAGTTTCAAGAACATCTGCGAATATTGCATGTTTGCATTGCAGGCATACGAAAAAAGGTCGTATGTAACCTAGCCCAATTCGTAATTCCCATTTCACGCTTGCGGAACCAGAGGCTCGCAAAGCCGGCGAGGTAGAAATTCTATTCTTCAGGCTAGTCGCGTCGTACCATTTGTCGACTACGTTGCCCCTCTGGCACGTATATAGCCAGCCAGTCCTCGACGACTTAGTTGTCAATTTCATCTGAACATAGGCGGGTGATGTTGAGGCAGCGCGCCGGGACAGGCGGTCACTCGGGGACGGGCCTCGATTTGGGGTTTTGACCCTTGCCACTGGTGCTGGAGGTGACGTGGGGCTTCTTACTTCAAAGTTTGAAGACTACCAAGCGCTTCCATGAATTAATAACAAAATTTATAGATATTTATACGCAGAGAATCATTCACTGTGTAGCGTTCGCGGGGCAGCTCTACTTTTTCTCCTCCTCCAAGTGGATGCTGTCTTTCTTGAATACAGTATGAGTACACGTCCGACGAGGCATACTCGTGAAGTGCTATCCGATTCTATTGCAATACACAGACCGAGCGTGTCTTTATCTGTTCAATGCAGTTCACGCCGTTTACATGGTAATTGTAGCAAAAGCTGAAAGGATCTTAAGTTATTGGATGCACTTCTATCGCTTTAAGAAATTTTGCTCCTAAGAAGAACGCAGCGTTAGCACGTTGCGCTTAAAGCAGTTTTCATGGCTGGCAGCATGCAGTACTGAAACGCGCATTAGCTTGATGCTAAATATAACAAATATTGCGCAAAGTAGCCGCTTACGTCCCCGCAGTAAGCGCGTTGTGTGTGTGTGTGTGTGTGTGTGTGTGTGTGTGTGTGTGTGTGTGTGTGTGTGTGTGTGTGTGTGTGTGTGTGTGTGTGTGTGTGTGTGTGTGTGTGTGTGTGTGTGTGTGTGTGTGTGTGTGTGTGTGTGTGTGTCTTTTTGTTCCCTATGACTCGTTCTTCGCCCAATCATAGCAATTTCGCTTAATCTCTTCACGCCCAACATGCATTGTCTTAGTGTGCGCGATCCTTGCATATGATTTGAGGAGCTCCGTCTCACGCGTGATTACTGTAACTCCTATTCCCGTAAAATCAATTTCTTTTGTAAGTTCTGTGCACAGGCGCGGTTAATATGAATCATCGATATTTGAATCATCATGACTGACTGCATGTAATTACCAGCGCGAAAGATCCGAAAAGGAGTAGATTGGGTTGTCCTTGTGCAGGCCCCTTGTCCAGTCCCCGACAAATATAACAACTATATATTATTGCAACATAAATTGTAATAATTGTAACATAAATAGGGCGCAGATAGGAGAGCCAGTGAGGCGTTTATTGGAGAAAGCTGAATCGACCAGCCGTTCAGGCGGAGGAAGCGCGAGCACCAACAACTGTCCTCGTCTTCGTCTTTTGCTGGCTCTCCTATCTGCGCCCTATTTATGTTACACATGTATTAATACTAAACATATTTTGTATTTTGTGCCCGCATGTTTGTACGTGAATTTCGCACAAGGGATGTATGCGGCCACAAACTTCGCAAGTCCTTGCGTAAATTCCTTCTAAACAAGGTTGCATGCAATACCACGAAAAGGTTTCAAGTACTCACAAGTTGTATGGACCCACCGCTTAGTCTTGATAACAGCACATGTGTTATTTCCATTTAGATATTCCATATGATCTTCCTCTAATACCTCTGCGTTTTCAAGATCAGTGAAATAAGCGTTTAGGCTAGAAGCATTGCCATACAAGTACATGGTTTCGTTTTCTTCATACAATGGCAGGGTGTCCGTAAAATGCCTTGTAATATACGACACTGCCACTTAAGGTATTAAATACAAGTAGAATGAAAAGAAGGCACCACTTGTTTTGGTGTTTCTCTCAAGAGCATGCCTTATTTGGCTTCCCCGTGGCTCCTAAGTTATGCTTATTTTGATTCCTCGTGGCTCCTAATTTATGGGTTTATGGGTATTCACGAAGCATTTACCATTCAAAACAATGAAGCCGAAACCCTCAGAAAGCAGACTATAACACTTCAAGTAAAGCGAACTGTATTGCGTAGCCGGAACCAATTAACTTAACCACATTATAAAGCCGGCTATCCAAATAACACCAGTCATAACCAGCATGCAGCGTGGGCAATGCAACGTAGGCATAATGTATCAACTCGTATAACACATTTTCCCAAGTCACTGAAATAGCTAAAGCAAATGCGTCCCTTTCTATTGCCAAAACACGTTCATTTTATCTAAATAAAATGTATTAATGCTGCCACAAGAGGGAGTTTATGCCTCACACACTTGTTGTCAGTTCTTCAAAAATGTAACTTCGTACGTAACTACGTGGTGCAAAACAAACAAAGAATGTTTTATCAATCATCAAAAATACAACGACGCCTTCATCTCTACGCCCACGTTAATGCCCGCGCTACTTCAGCCTCGTCCCCGCAGGCACCTACTTGCGGCAATGTACTTGTTCCAATGGGATTTTTCTAAAGGTTTACGACTTATATAACTGTCTAGTGCTGTGAACACCGCGTTTTACAAAGTTTTCAGAATCTTAATGGACCCTGAAACGGTCTATTGGTGATTCTGTACAAATATTTTACGACAGCAGGTAAAAGCTGTCTTGAAACGCGAAGTACGTACGTTACTCTTATTGTACGCTTGCTTGATGTCGGACTCCACGATGACCGTAGCTGCAGTGAGACTGACGAAATGAGCGAGTATTCTATTTTAATCTGTACTTAAAATGGGCTCGCTCCGACTGTGACGTTGTACGTCAACTTTTCCTGCGAGTGGTTTCGACGTTGTTATGCTGGTTGCGCTGCTGGTTCTTATTGGTTGGGAAAAGTCCAGAATAAGAATACCTGTCACACATGCTTACAATGCACTGACTGTAGTAAATTTTAGGACGAAAACACACTTTATGCTTGCTTAAGCTACTAAACTGCATAAATTTGCGCGTTATAGTTTCATTTTATGTGCAACTGACACAACGAGCGCTGTGCGGTCCGCGTGTTTGCTGCCCAAGGCCACGACGCCATCAAAACGCGCGGTAACCGTCGTGGTAGGAAGGACACAACGGACAGGACGGTTCCGGTACCGCAAAATGTAAGCCAAAGCCTCGTTTTGAGTGGAGGCAGCGCCACGCATCTCTGGGTGAGTGAGATGCGGAAGGGGATGCCAATATTTGTCGTCTGATCTTATTTTAAATTTGCAAGCTCATGTAAATATTCAAAATTACCTTTTTGCGACACGAGGAAGCCTTTTCAATGACACGTGAGTGACACGAAGAACTCTTTTCATTGCAAAACTCGGCGAATAAAATTGGTTGAGCGAAGTGTTAACTAGGTGCATAGAATTGTTTCAGTATAAACAGATAGGAGAGGGTTTTTTTTGTTTTTTTTTTTAGCTACACCTGCGACAGTTAGCCGTTATGCCGAGTTTTCAGGTCACGACAAACGTTTTACCTCGAGCAAGAACGGCTTCGCAGTTAAAACATCCACAGTTATCGGTAACGCGCACGTTCTGCCTGGCCTGTCTTCTATAACTTTTCGTTCCTGGTCGGTGTTCGCAGCGATTTCGCACGCCAAATAAACTTCTTTGTGTTTATTTACTTTAGATAGCCGCTCTACTCCTCTGCGTGTTCGAACTGCGGAAGAAACGCTTCGTCGCGAGGTAACGGTGCTTAAGGTTTCCTAAATGAGGCTATTGAATAAATTACTTACTTTCGTATTCAGAGCAATCCACTGTGTCATTTCTTTTTAATGTGCAATATTTCCTATAGGTGATAACAAAAATGAATTATTTGTCGGGCAACCGCAGCCGGCAATGCATCTTACTCTCGATCTCCACATTTCAGTTCCCTTTCATTCTTCTTTACTAGTGAGCAGAATTCTTTGAGATGTATGACTGTCTGGTTAATGCCTTGACGATCTTCCCGCCAGCATGAGTAGTCCCGCCAAGTTGAATTTACAGTCCATGCGCTTTTATGCTGGTACCAAAACTGCAAAATAAAAATAAAATTGCCTTCTCAATATCTGCTGTTTATGCGAAAATATATGTCTTACATCAAGGTATAAGAAATGCAGTTCATCTTTTCGCTACCCATATATACTGGTTTCTAAACCTGCAATATCTGTGGAAATAATTACGGTTGTTGTGCGGGTGTAAGGGCAGAAAATGTAAAAGTAATAGCTTTATATGTTATGCAGAGGTGATTCAAGAGACATTAATTAATATGTTCAATTTCTCTTCTCTTTCATTAAAAACCGTTTTCGCGCGATCTCGTTGTAATAGTGATGAATATGACGCAGTGATAAAACTCAGTCACGATTCCTGCAACTTTCGCGCTAGACAAAAAGTTGGCAGATCCCACGTGCAGTGGGAATCAAGGAAATGCGAAGCACGCATCAGGAACGTAAAATGGATTTGCATTGTTGTCGCGGTATCCCGAGTTTGGTACATATGAAGTTAACGAAACGGCCGCAAGAGCACCATGACTGTGGCATGTAAACCATGCCGCTCATGTCAGGCATGCCATGATTCTACCGCTATGACCTGTCATTTACGTTCGTCACGCAGTCGTGTTGTGCAATAGCAGTTTTGGTATACATCCCATTAACAAAACGCTTGGCATGTAGATCATGCCGCTCATGACATGCATGCAACGATTTTCATGTTGTGACCTGTCAGGCATGTTCGCCATGCAGTCATGTGGTGGCATACCAATTTTCGTATACATCCCATTAACGAAACGGCCAGGAGAGCACCAAGACCGTGGTATGTAAATCATGCCGCTCATGACATGCATGTCATGATTTTCATGTTATGACCTCTCATTTGTGTTCGTCATGCAGAAATGCTGCGGCATACCAATTTTCGTAAAAATCCCATTAGCGAAACGACCAGGAGAGCACAAAATCGTAGGCGGCTAGATAGATAGATAGATAGATAGATAGATAGATAGATAGATAGATAGATAGATAGATAGATAGATAGATAGATAGATAGATAGATAGATAGATAGATAGATAGATAGATAGATACGCTCAAAGTCGCCGAAGTTCGCTAAGAAATGCTTCGCATTTAAAAACTCCCAATCCAAGTACGGTCGTCGCTAGTGTGGGGTTAGTATTGATAGCACGTCGCAGCTGCTCTTAACCACAGGACGTTTCCTGTCACTAACAGCGTACACAAAAGTACATTTTTTCAGCATGCTATTATTACTATAAGTATTCCTCACACAACATGGCCATATATGCATATTTGGGTATATATGGCAAGGGCCTGTATGGGGCCATATTTTCCCACTACGTATGAGAGTCTTACATGGCATTCCTCGTGTGTGTTTTTCATTGCCATATATGTTTCTATCATGATTTGCGGAAATACGGCCACATACGGCCACGTGCCATATATAGCCACAATTGCCCAATTCCTGAAAATCGCCATATATGACATTTTTGTAAGGGGCAGCATGAGCCGCATTTACTGCGCGCTTGCTACTTCTTGCTGCCCTGAAAAAGTGGCAAGCTCAGTGGCTGTTACGAAGACGAGCAGCACGTCTCCTCAGCATGCCTGCATGTTCGTCGTTAAGGCGAGCTCTTCGTCCAGTCTAATATGTTTGGTAAAGACAGACAGATGACGGTATCTCCAAGGATTGCTTGCTGGAAGTACAAGAAGCATAACTACATGTCTTTGTCATGAGACTTGTCCATAACGTGTTGAAAGCAATGAATTACCACCGATAAATTATATTTTACAGCACATTTGTGGCCCTTCAAATTCTTTCTTTGAGCAATGATGATCTTGGAAATTCAATTACTTTTTCTCCTTTGATGGATTACAATATTACACATTACAATCTGTTCGGAGGCACGCTTCCGAGCACTGCGCAATCACGAGCTGAAGTGCTAAGTGTTCGTTCGGTAGAACACCGACTTCCCTCTAGTGCATTTGTGAAGTGGGTTTTTTTCAGCGTTGCACCGGACGTCTGCGCGAGAGAACGCGGGCAAATGACCAACACAAATTTCGAGATACAGCTGCTGCTGGAACTAAACAAGGTGCAGCGAAAAAGAAACGTGGGATCCATAAACGCGGAATAATTATTTAAAATATGGCTTGGCACATATAGCAAGGCAGCCGGTGAAATTGAGCCAGAAATATCGTTACCTGGACGCACGTATGCGTCACAATCCTTCTTGTCAAATTTCAAGCTGCGTTTAGAATTAACATGGCAGCGTGCACCCACTAAATAACTTGTGTGCTACCCTGGTGCTTCAATTAGGTTCTCTTAGTGGCACTCGCATATCAGTAGTGTTGTGAAAGTTGTCTCACTTGATGTACACTACCCACATATCCAATCCCGGTATGAGCTAGGCGTTATTTATTTATTTATTTATTTATTTATTTATTTATTTATTTATTTATTTATTTATTTACTTGTTTATTTATTTATTTATAAATGCCTCTTTAATAAGAAGGCACGTTCTTTGATTTCATATGTATACATGAAGCTGAACTCCAAAGATTCATTTCTGGTATTCCTATTCCCACATCTAACGACCCCCGTAACACTGGTCTAGTGGCTACGGTACTCGGCTGCTGATGCGAGGGTCGCAGGATTGAATCCCGGCCGGGGCGGGTACATTTCGATGGAGGCGAAATGTTGAGGCCCGTGTATTGTGCGATGTCAGTGCTCGTTAAAGAACTCCAGGTGATCGAAATTCGCGCAGCCCTCCACTACGGCGTCTCTCATAACCAGAGCTGGTTTCGGGACGTAAAACCCCAGAAATCGATCAACATCTAACGACTACAGTTATCGAAAACGGATACGAGAGGTGAACCGAAGGTACTGCTCAAGAAAGACAAACGGCATTCGGTGCTCGCGCCACTGATAACGTTTGATGAATGTTTAAGGTACGCGCCTACGGATCCGATTTTTTCCACTTGTTCTGCTGGCGGCTTCACGATTTATGCTGCGCTACATGTGTACGCATTAGTACTACCGTTATAAAAAAAATTGTATGAAATGTAACGCAAGGAAGTAATCGACTACTTTAGAGTAATTTACAGTTACACTTCTTGAGGCTCATATTGCAATTTTAATCGGTCACTGCTGTGCAGGAATTGTAGGTGTTATCTATTACACTCTTCAGCAACTTGCACAAGTCTCCATATTATCTATGACACCCGTGTATCCTTTTTCTTTCGTAGGTAGTCTTTCGAGCCATACTCAATTCAGCACACTCATCGTTACATATTTAAGGTTACTGCTGAAAGAGTAGCTTACCACGAAGCAGGAAAGATGAAATAAACAATAAGCAGTTTGAATAAATGCGTGTTGATAAGACGGCTTAGTTTAGCTCTACCACAATATGCATCGTTTTGTACTACCTCAATCAATCTGGGGTGCAAAGCTTGCACTTGGCTACCTGCAACATTCTGCCGAAAAAAAAAAATATCAGGGACAGATCTGCCGCCCATATAAGTATTACTTTGAACCTACATTTCAGAGTGATAAGACACTGATGCATTGAGTACCACTTCAAGTTTTCGCCCCTACACAGCCATGCTTAGTCAAGCCGCAACCATGACTCAGCTTGATAATGCATTTCTGTGAAGGGACAGTGACATGGGTGGTCATCATCAATCACACCTCCGCTGTGGCCCGTGCTGTTCGAGCAGTGTTTGGCACTACTTAACGGTAGTTTCACAGCAGGAATGGGAAAATCAATGATATTGTGGCAGAAAAGTTTGCCCATAAAGCATTTAAGGATGCGGGACTCGCTAGTTGAGCTGACGTAACTCTAATGGAAGCGCACAAACAGACCACGAGGCATATTAGTCATCGTATTCTCGGAGTTATCTTGCACAACCAGCTTACCGTATAGAACGCATTGCATGCGGCGGTACCTTGCGTTGAACCCTCATTTTCGCCACACTTCTGCAATTCATCATCATCTGCATCGCACCATTGTTCTCCACAAATAAAGATTAGGACAAAGATGGTAAGCTTAAGCATACCAGCCATTGCTCCCACTTTGAGAGAAAGATGTTCCACGCTTACAACCACAAGCAGAAACACTTATATACTTCCATCCAGTAATTATTAGTGCTATTTTTCTTTTAAAGTGGGCAGGGGAAAGGGACGCCTTATGACGTCACTGACGCAACGTCAATCGCTATGTAGTGATGAATACCCCGTTGAAGACGATGAATAACAGGCAGCGTCGCTTTAGCTATTTATTGAAAAGTCGGCTTGTCTTTGCCTGGGCACAAAACGCGCTTCCTAGCTTCCGTTTCTACACTCTTTGTACACTTTCACACATGCTCACAAGCAGTAAACAAGAGAGCCAGGTGGGAGACAAAGAAAGAAATGGTTGGAGGAAATGGCGGGGCCGTCTCCTTTCCATCTATTAGCTTGACTGATAGATTGTCAATGACGTGCGGCATAGAAGGAAAAGAAAAGAAGGCGCTGGCACCTTTGTAGTCTTCCTGGAACTGGATGGATAGTCAGCGCTTGGAAAAACACTTTCGTATTATGAAGTGATCGTGCCGTACATGAGAAACGGCTTAACTTATATTCGGCGCGGCCTTTATTATTCAGGTTATTCAAGGTTTATTCAAATTCATATACAATTAAGTACAAGTACATAATACAGAATATAATACAGAAGGAGCTCCCAAAGTACAAACTGTCAGGTGGACCCCATGTAAGTACATGTGCAGAGAAATAAGGAATACAGCTAGGCAACGAAGGGAACAAACAGCAAGTAAATAAAAAAATTAAAGTTATATGTGTAAGCAAAAAATACACCAGTAATAGAACAAGAGTATGACTAACTAATAAAACAATAATAATAAAACATCATAACATATGCGCAACACTTTCAAACGTTAACTTCCTATTGAGCCTAAAACACTTGAAACTTCCCGTTGGAACGTTTATATCCTCAGGATTGAGTGTATTGAACTTGAAGTAATATATGATTCTCCTTATTTCTTTTCTCTATGGGAGCAACAACTTGACTGAAGTGTAGGAAGTTTGTATCCGCCAAAACTACGACCAGCCACAAAGTTCTCTGCACTACCTTCGGCAACTATTTGTCAGCGCGGTGTCCGTTAATTCTAAAATGAACTGGTTACCCAGTTTTCACCCAACGCGATTCAAAAGACATTCATTATTTCTTATGTGGCGAGTGGCGGGCCCCAAAAGGCATCCGACTTAGAAGGAGAGAAAGAAGACGTGTGTGTTATACGCTGTGGCGCCGCTCGTGAGAGGCGCGAGGCCCGCGAAGCGCGAGAGAGCGAGACAGGCCAGCGAGCTTGCAGCGAAGACGTGCTGTTCTCGGGGAACATCGCGGCTACCGGTCCGTTGCGGTTCCCGACTGTTCTCGGGTGCGGTCTTGTTCTCGGGGAGCGACCGCTCGGCTACCGGTCCGTTGTGGCTCTACCAGTGCTCGGGCAGCTGCTCGAAGGGCCTGTGCTTGTGGCCACAGGCTAGGCCGTGCAGCGAACCGGCGACGCTTTGGGCCACTGGTCGCGGCCGTCCACGAGGTCTCGCCTAACTCCAAGACTACGCGCCTCGGGCCCGTCGACAGAGTCAGGTTGGCGCTTCGGCTACGACGGCACCGTAGCGACACCGCACCGACGCCGCAAGGTGACACGAGCGAACCGCGCGAGTGGTACGTGTCAGTCAACATAGTGCGGTCACGTGAGACTCCAAGGGACAATTTGTACGAGCGAACAACTTCGACGCGACTGACGCGACTACAGTATTTGTTTATGTGTACGTCCCTGTGCTGACATAAATGTTTGTCCGTGTCTGTGCCTCAGCCCCTTTCGTCTGAGTGCCTGGGCCCACGAACATCTTACACTTATAATGTTTCAATTTCTCTTATAACCGTGATGCCGAAACCACCGGCTAGTTAGAGAATGATCTAACCGTACAAATTGGTTTACTGTCTCACTTTACGGTCTCTTTAACGTGCACTGGCATACCTCAGTACAGAAGCCTCAGCATCATGCTTCCATCGCAATGCAGCCGCTGCGGCCGGGATTCGATCCCGCAACCTTCGGATCAGCAGCCGAGTGCGATAGTGGTCTGCTGGCGGTACGGATTTCGATGAAGGGGAAATGTCTGGGCCGCTATGCTGTGCGACGTCAGCGCACGTTAAAGAACCCAAGGTGGCCGAAGTCTTCGGAGCCCTCCATTATGTCCTTTCTCATAGTCGTATAATGGTATTGGGACGTAAAAGCCGGGAAGTTAACAACAATTTAACAGAGGATGTTGCAGACAATTTTATTATCGCACATCATACAGCTTCGACGAATTCAACCATGCTATACTTCAAACAATTGTCACACCCTTTGAGACACAATGCAGAGAACCGTATCTAATATAAAGATTCAATGCACTCCGGCCTGTGGGAATGCATCAACGTTCCAAAGGTAGTTCTTAATTCCATCAGATACAATACTGGTTTAACGACCGTGACTAGTGAGAGCTTAGCCGCTGCGCGAATATAACAAAATGATGTTCTTCCAGGAAAGTCTCGCTCCAGGTGCTCACTCCCCATCCATTTCAACAAAGGGTACATTGGTGATCGCGTGTTCTTTTCTATTCCCATTGTCTCCTATGTCGTTGACAATCCATTACTCAGGCTGACACATGGAACCACTGCCACCTTTATTTTCTCGTTTTTTTTTCTTCGCACCTGCGCCTCTCTTCCCTTTCCTGTGTAAGTGTGGGTAGAGGACACAAAGCATCTGGAAACCTCCTCTAGGGAAGGCAGCTGTTACCCTAGAGAATGCAAGTCGACTTTTCCACACAATGATCTGGCGGCTTTCTCTGCCTTTCATAGTTCTCAAAGATCTGTTTGATCAATCGCCGCCTTACCTCGAGCGCCTGCTCTAGTGTGGGAGGCGGGATAGTCACATGGTGCTTGCAGTCACAATGATACTCACATGAAGCTTTCAATCAATAATACTGTCAAAGCCACCGTGAGTATTAAATTCGTCGTTCCTCGAATGCACTTCTGTGAAATCGTCATTAAACAGCAGCTTCACAATAGACAACTGACGCACTGGGAGACCTTTTCCAAGTGCAACACGCACGACTTCCAATAGCAACGCCGGTTTGAATTACTTTAGCGCCTTTATAGAGTCAAACTTTAGCTAATCAAACCATCTCGTTTCGTCTAATATATATATATATATATATATATATATATATATATATATATATATATATATATATATATATATATATATAGGCACTGGATCTTGACTGCTGTGCGTTGTCAGTGCACGTTAAAGAACCCCAGGTGGTCTAAATTTCCGGAGCCCTCCACTACGGCCTTTCTCTCCTCTCTATCTCTTTCACTCCCTTTCCCCTACCCCTACGGACGCTTAGCCGTGCTCCCTACATGGGCTGCAGAAATTAGCGTCCTTTCCTAACCGAAACACAATCAATCAATCAATGAAGTGCCGGTGGGAGATTTCACTTGTGCGTAGTTGAACCATAAGGATTCGTAGCGTGCGCGTTAACTATATTATTCCGGAATTCGGCACGATCTACGATGAACCTCCCGAGCTTCGCCCACTCATCATCATTCACTCCGTGGATATGCGTGAATTTTTTTTCACGATACGACCTTGCACTACATGAGTGCACGGCGTGGCGGTTAGGACGTTGAAAATGATGAAAAGGGAATGTCATCATAGCCACCGTTTTCAGAATTAGGCTTGTCTTTGTCAGGACAACAACAACTGCTTTACCCAGCGTCAATTACTATGTGCTTCCGAACCTCTCTCCCACACTCATAAGGAGAGAAGGAGAAAAGAGGCAGGTGCGAAAGATGTAAGGGAAAAAGGTCGGCGTTGTTCCGCGCATTGCAAGTGTATCAAAAACTGGCTGAGTTGGCAGGAATCCACTTCTGAAAGCTTTCTTGGGTGCACAGACAACAGACAATGACGCACTTAAGGTACGAAGAAAAAGGAGCCCTGACTCCCACGTCATTTTGAGGCACTGAACTGTGAGTCCGCACCTGCTTGCCCTTTTACCTGGCGTCTTTGTCCTGTGCGCACTGCATAAAGCGCCTATTCTAGTTCCATGTTTTCCCGTGACTAATGCGTTGTGGAAAAAGTGTGGTAGAAAATAAAGAACATGATGGCGTCATTGTACTGTTCGTGGAACTGAGCGGACTGCCAGCTTGAAAAGATACTTTCGCAGATGATTGATTTCTGGGGCTTCCCGTCCCAAATCCATGATATCATTGTGAGAGACGACGAAGTGGAGGGCACCGAAAATTTCGTCCACCTGGGGTTCTTTAACATGCACTGACTGACATCGCACAGTACAGAGGCCTCAAAATTTTGCCTTCATCGGGAGGCAGCTGCCGCGGTCGGGATTTGATCGCGTGACATTTGGACCAGCAGCCGAGTGCCATAGACAACAGAACACCGCGGCGGGGCCAGTTAGGTTGTATCGGCGAAATGGCTTAACACTTACTCGCAGTGACCTGTAACGCGCTACTGTGTATAACAAACTCAAAAGCTCACTTTGAAACGTCTATGCCTGCAGGCTCGAGTGAATTGAATACGGGCATGAGATACACGATTACCTGTACTTTCCATATTTGAGGGGGCAGAAATTCAAGTTAAGTATATAATATTTATGTTCGCCAAAAATGTGGTCAACTTAAAAAAATGCCGCGCCACTGTTTTCGGAATTAGTCGCGCTGTCTCCGTGACATGCAGTTAAACTAACATTGATTCCTTGTCCGGTTTCACCAATGTAAACACTTGTGACAGAGTCAACATTACAACAATGTAAATGACCTTTAAACTCGTGAAAGTAACACTGGCCTATATATAATGTACATTGTCACTTCGCGTGTTTTTAGCACTAAAATCACTTTGATCGTGTTTACAAGTCTCACATCTTTGATGAGAGCGAGGTATTACGTTGGCTGTATACTGAGTCATTCCTTTTCCCTGAACTTGCATGTGTTTAAAGGATCCTTGCAATAATTTCCGAACATTGTCTAAAAAATTGAAGCTTCCGCTAATGACCCAAGGCTAGCGAAGCAGATGGGCACTTGACTGGTCTGTCTCCCGCACACCCGCACCTCGTCGAGGTCTGAGGCTTCGCTAGGCCCAGCGAACGCTTCTCAAAACTTTTGCACCGAGCTCAGCGTAAAGGTGCCCGCGTCGAACCACAGAGGGTGGCAAACCCGGCCCACGTGCCCTCGGCTTGATGCCGTCACACCCACTTGTTAGGCTACACTATGCGTTTGTGCATAGCTTGGCGCCATGAGAGTACGAATGCTCTCTAATGGGAAGCTATGCACAAACGCACAGCTTTGCGTCCGCCGCGGTGGTCTAGTGGTTACGGTACTCGGCAGCCACACACAAAACGCAAGTTCGATCCCGACCGTGGCGGTCGCATTTTCGATGGTGGCGGAAATGCCAGAGGCCCGTGTACTGTGGGTTGTCAGTGCACGTTAAAGAATCACCGGTGGTCTAAATTTCCGGAACCCTCCACTACGGCTTTTCTCTCCTATCTATCTCTTCCACTCTCCTTCACTTCCATTCATGTTATACCGATCTCATTGAGAGAGGGATCAGCCACGTTCTTTTTTTTTTAAGACTCGTTCGCTGGGCCTCGCAGTGCTTTGCGAGGCGTTTCCGGAAGCCTCGGACCAGGACTAAGTGCAGGTGTACCAGAGACAGACCTGCACCAGCAAAGTTCCTATCAGCTTCGCTGCTTTGCTAGCCTTGCGTTATCAGCACAAGCCTCGTTATTTTAGACGATGGTAAGAAATTATCGCAAGGATCCTTTAAACCCATGCAGGTTCATGCAAAAGGAAAGACTCGGTATATAGCCAACGTCATAGCATGCTCTCTTCGACGATGTGACCTTAATGTTAGAAGCACGCGAAGTAATAATATCCATTATATATAGGCCAGTGTTACTTACGCAAGCGCAAAGGTCGTTTACGTTGTTGTAATGTTGATTCTGTCACAAGTGTTTACATTGGTGAAACCGAAAAACGAATTAATGTTAGTTTAACTGCGCACAACGCAGACACCGCGACTAATTCTGAAGACTGCGATGCGGCATTTTAATATGACCATAGTTTCGGCGAACAGGACAATTATATACTTGCCCCGTCACGGTGGTCTAGTGGCTATGGTACTCGGCTGCTCATCCGAGGGTCGTGGGATCGAATCCCGGCTGCGGCGGCTGCATTTCGATGGAGGCAAAATTTTGAGGCCCGTGTGCTGTGCGATGTCAGTGCACGTTAAAGAACCCCAGCTGGTCAAAGTTTCCGGAGCCCTCCACTACGGCGTCTCTCATGATCAGAGCTAGTATTGGGACATTAAAGCCCACATAATAACAATTATATACTTAACTCGAATTGATCCTCCTTCAAATATAGAAAGCACAGCTAATCGTGGATCCCATGTCCGTCATCAATGCACGCGAGCCTGCAGGCACAAACGTTTCAAAGTGATCTTTTCAGTTTGTTATACATAAAAATGGCAGATCCCACGTGTAGTTGGAATCAAGAAAACGCGAAGCACGCATCAGGAACGTCAAATGAATCTGCATTCTTGTCTGGCTATACAGATTTTGCTACACGCAAAGTTAACGAAACGGCCGCAAGAGAAGCAAGACTGTGGCATGTAAACCATGCCGCTTGTGACACGCATGTTATGATTGTAATGTTATGACCTGTCACTTACGTTCGTCATTCAGTCGTGTTGTGCCATACCAATTTTCGTATACATCCCATTAACGAAACGGCCAGGAGAGCACCGAGACCGTGACATGTAAATCATGTCGCTCATGACATGCATGTCATGACCTGTCATTTATGTTCGTCATGCAGTCATGTTGTGCCATACCAATTTTCGTGTACATCGAATTAACGAAACGGACAGGAGAGCACCGAGACCGTGGCATGTAAATCATGTCGCTCATGACATGCATGTCATGACCTGTCATTTATGTTCGTCATGCAGTTATGTTGTGCCATACCAATTTTCGTGTACATCCAATTAACGAAACGCCACGAGAGCACCGAGACCGTGGCATGTAAATCATGTCGCTCGTGGCATGTATTTCATAATATTCATGCTATGACCTGTCGCTCATGTTCGTCATGCAGTCATGTTGTGCCATACCCATTTTCGTATACATCCCATTAACGAAACGGCCAGGAGAGCACCAAGACCGTGGCATGTAAATCATGCCACTCGTCACATGCAAGTCATGATATTCATGTTATGACCTGTCATTTATGTTCGTTATGCAGCCATGTTGTGCCATACCAATTTTCTTATACATCCCATTAACGGAAAGGCCGAAAGAGCACCAAGAACGTGGCATGTAAATCATGCCGCTCACGACATGCATATCATGATTTTCATGTTTGACTTGTCATTTATGTTTGTCATGCAGTCGTGTTGCGGCATACCAATTTTCGTATACATGCCATCAACGTAACGGCCCCAAGAGAGCACCAAGACCGTGACGTGTGAATCATTCCGCTTATGACATAGATAGATAGATAGATAGATAGATAGATAGATAGATAGATAGATAGATAGATAGATAGATAGATAGATAGATAGATAGATAGATAGATAGATAGATAGATAGATAGATAGATAGATACGCTCAATATCGCCGAAGTTCGCCAAGAAATGCTGTGCATTTAATAGCGCGTTGCAGACATCGGCGAGTAAATGTTAAGCCGTTCCGCCGATAGAACGAAACCGGCCCCGCCACGGTGTTCTGTTGGCTATGGCACTTGGCTGCGGATACGAAGGTCCCGAGATCAAACCCGGCCGCGGCGGCTGCATTTCTATGGAGGCGAAATGTTGAGGCCCGTGTACTGTGCGATGTCAGTGCACGTTAAAAAATCGCAGGTTGCCGAAATATCCGGAGCCCTCTACTACGGCGTCTCTCATAATCAAATCGTCGTTTTAGAACGTAAAATCCCAGAAATGCAGAATGCAATTAATGCATAAAATAGAATGGAGTTGCGCATAAATGTTTATGTATACTCCGCAGTGCAGTTCATGTATAAAATGTTTGTCACATCACTGTTGACGTAACCTGCATCCACTAAAAAATCTCTCTGTAATTGCCTATACAACAAACGCCATGGTTGTAGCCCTCATACTACTGAAAATGTTTCTGAGCGTCTAGGACTTAATCTGAAAGAAGGCACTGTTTAGGCGATTATCCCTGCCACTAACTGCTTACACATAAGTGCGCCAGAAGAAAAGTCTATTAATTATGCCCGAACAACCACACCGTGTGCCTATTTTAAATGCGAAGCATTTCTTAGCGAACTTCGGCGAGTTTGAGCGTATCTATCTATCTATCTATCTATCTATCTATCTATCTATCTATCTATCTATATATCTATCTATCTATCTATCTAGCCGCCTACGATTTTGTGCTCTCCTGGCCGTTTCGCTGATCGGATGTTTACGAAAATCGGTATGCCACATCATGACTACATGACGAACATAAATGACAGGTCGTAACATGAAAATCATGACATGCGTGTCATGAGCGGCATGATTTACATGTCACGGTCTTAGAGCTCTCCTGGCCGTTTCGCTAATGGGATGTATGCGAAAATTGGTATGGCACAACATGACTGCCTGACTAACATAAATGGCAGGTCATAACATGAAAATCATGACATGCGTGTCATGAGCGGCATGATTTACATGTCACAGTCTTGGTGCTCTCCTGGCCGTCTCGTTAATGGGATGTATACAAAAATTGGTATGCCACAATATGACTGCATGGCGAACATAAATGACAGGTCATAACATGAAAATCATGAGATGCATGTCATGAATAACATGATTTACATGCGACGGTCTTGGTGCTCTCCTGGCCGTTTCGTTAATGGGATGTATACGAAAATTGGTATTCCACGACATGACTGCATGGCGAACATGACTGACAGGTCACAACATGAAAATCATGATATGCATGTCATGGGCGACATGATTTACATGCCACGCGTTTCGTTAACGGGATGTATACGAAAATTGGCATGCCACAAGATGACAGCATCATGAACGTAAATGACAGGTCATAACATGAAAATCATGATATGCATGTCATGAGCGACATGATTTACATGCCACGGTCTGGGTGCTCTCTTGGCCGTTTTGTTAGTGGGATGTGTAGGAAAATTGGTATGCGACAATATGACTGCATGACGAACATAAATGACAGGTCATAACATGAAAAGCATAACATGCATGTCATGGGCGGCATGATTTACATGCCAGGCGGTTCGTTAATGGGATGTATACCAAAATTGCTATGGCACAACACGACAGCATGACGAACGTAAATGACAGTTCATAACATTAGAATCATGACACGCGTGTCATGACCGGCATGATTTACATGCCACGGTCCTGGCGCTATACTGCCGTTTCGTTAATGGGATGTATGGGCTCCGTCTACTGAGCAGAGGGCGCTACGTAGCTCTCGTCGGTAGAGTTACTGTATATTTATGCTAGCATATGCTACCTACGGTAGCATATAGAGTAACTCTACTCGTCGGACGGCTCAGTCGCGCACGGTGGAAACCGAGGCGACAGCGATGCGCGCGTTTCTTCGCTGCTTTCCGGGCGTGCTGCGAACCACACGAACGCTCGCGGCGTCGCCCTTTAGAACAGTTTGCCACAGGTTTGGAGCGCGCGTCTCAGAGGAAATAAAACGAAAGAAGGTGGGACGGGCGGTCGCTGCTGCTATAGAGTTGGAGACGCGCATCGCGTTCGCGTATTTCCCTGTAACATTCTGCCCAATTTTGCTGCTTCTCTCCGCCAGGCAGTGCATTCTGGCGCTGATGCCGCACATGAAAACTCGACTGCACGGAGCCTATACGAAAATTGGTTTGGCACAACATGACTGCATGACGATCATAAATGACAGGTCATAACATGAAAATCGTGACATGCATGTCATTAGCGGCATGATCTACATGCCACTCGTTTCCTTATAGGGATGCATACCAAAATTGCTATGGCACAACACGACTGCATGACGAAAGTAAATGACAAGTCATAACATTAGAATCATGACATCATGACGTGCGTGTATGATCGGCATAGTTTACATGCCACACTCTTGGTGCTCTTGTGGCCATTTCGTTAACATCATATGCACCGAACTCGGTATAGCGAGACACCATTGCAAATCCATTTTACGTTCCAGATGCGTGCTTCGCATTTCCTTGATCCCCACTGCACGTGGGATCTGGTAATTTTTTTTATTCAAGCAAGTTACACTGCAGTCTATCTCATACACAAATGACCCCTTTAGTCTTCTAATATGATGGGGCGTGTTTTAATGTGTCACACTTGATTCCACGGCGTTCGCTATTCAATTTGAGGTAAACAATGCAGTGAAATGCCGGCTGGTGACTTAACAGCAATAAATCGTAATGCGACGGGGTTTAGTGACGTGTGAACTTCAAGGGAACGGAAATGGCGTCCTCCAACAAACGGCGGGTGGCGACCAGCTAAAATTCGTTCAAGCGAGTTCTTGAGACCTAGGCGAAACCCTTGGTGTGCGCACGCCTGTTGCTTTTCTCCGTGTCCATTTTGTGCGCTCAGCTCGCACTAGAATGTACAACCAACAAGCCAGCATCACCACCCTCGACGGAGCGCGGCCAGTCAAGCACACACACAGACACACACACACTGCGGCGCAGCGTGCCTAGCCACGCGGTATCTGTTCGTCGCTTCAAGGCCAAGCGGAGATACACGGCGGAACCCGCTCGACCAAGCTTTTGCTCTATAAAACATTCATCGCCCTTTCAGTACCTTGAGAAAAAGAAAGAGTGAAGAAACCTTTGTTTACTCGGATGTAGCTCTAGATAGGCCCTACTACAGATGGCCAGCAGATGAAGCATGCTGACGGCCTGAAGGGCGCGCTTGAGGACCATGTTTTGTATGTACAGGTCCGATTCGCGCAGCAGGGCCTCCCAGTCGTCCGGGAGCAAGAATTCCCCCAATTCTGGAGGCGGGGGGCCTTCCTTGCATGCCCAGGGCAAACGATTAAGAGTTGCTCTCTCGTGGAATATTGTGTATCCAGGAGAAAATTGTTTGGGGAACATGTGAGAAAAGACTGCCGGGTTAGGTTAGGAGTCAGTTTGGTGCCTCCTCTAGGCGGTTCGCCACTCTTCACTGACCTAGTGCGGGAGCGGAAACTTTCTTCCTCCAAGGCACAGCTATGACATCCTTTCTTCTTAATAGGCAGAACCATGACATCCTAAAATGTCGCAGAAAATTATAGATGTGCAGGCGACGCCTTATATTCACCAAATGTGGCACAGTATTGCGAAAGCGATACCACCGTACGGTGTACAATAAAGATTTTTGCGCGCCATGCTAGCTATCGGGACTCTGCATGAGCACAGAAAAAGCGGAAAGGATGCACGGTGTTCGCAAGGGGAATAATATGAAAAGTCATTATATTGTGCGACCCATGTCGTTCTTGAAATTCCGTTGACACGTCGGAACATTTACATCGGGCAAAGCGAGCTGATGTATCAAGATGACCTTTCGGATTTTCTCTCGTCAGCCTGGTCGACCAACACCTTTTAAATATTTAAAGTTTCTTGGAGTTCGGCAGAACAAGAACCGCGAGAAAGTTAATGATGTTTTTGAGACTGGTGTACAAAAAAAAGAGCGTGTACATATGTTCTTTTGTCTCTATAAAGTGCCAAGAGAGAGCTTTCTCAAAAGGCTGAGCTTTCATCTTGGTTAGAAAAAGAGAAATCGTGCCTGTGTCAACGCTCATATTTTTCTATTTCGCTAACGGCGTAGCGCATGCGTTGCTGGTTCGATGTTTAAGAAATATTCACATTTCAAATGTATGCGAGTTGCTACACCAGCGGTACGGCACCTTCCTTCGTCCGAGAAGCTGAGCCTCAAGTTTTAGCTAATTTCCTCATAATTCCTATACAAAGCGCAAGTGCCTATTTCATAAGCTCGTCTATAGTGCTATCCACTCAACGCTGCGTCTCGTAAAGCCTTCTCGCGTCACACGTCGATCATATATACCACTACGCTTCGAACGTATTTCAGGTATAACTACTGCATTTAATTCATCGGCGGCCGATAAATTTTTTGGAATGATGTTCAAGCGTACATTGTCAACATTCGAAATGCAACCGATTTAATGGTCGAGGTAACGGCCATCTTTTCTAATTGATGTGTTATTTAAGTATTAAATAAGAATGGTTTTCTTTTCCTTGTCTATCACGAGAGTGTTTTATGCCGGGGTCCACCACGACCCCATACGTCACTACCGTAACGGATACGATGCGGTAAACATGTAAGAAGAAAAAAGAAAAACACTCGCGAAAATTCTGTTGGTGCTCTAGGAATCGAACTCACAGCCCCCCGCGGCACGACGAAAGGTGCCAGGTGCGCTACCACTGTACAGCATCGAGCATGTGGGGCGTTAGCGCATCAACTGCGCTAACGCCCCACATGCTCGATGCTGTACGAACGCGCCTTCTCGTCTAGTGCGCCTCATCACGCGCGGATCTAGGCGCACACTGCCTGGAATGGTGCCACCACCCAGGAGAGGCGAAGTCGTTTCTCCTGGATGGGGGCACCATTCCAGGCGCGTTCCAAAGTCTGCCTCAGTGAACGCGTGCACAGCCGCGTGCATAGCAGCTTTCGCACAGCTTGCACCGATAGCGCAGTGGTATGGCACCAGTCACCTTTCTTCGTGGGTAGCATTTCTCCGTCGACCGCTCTTCTAGCGTGCTGGGAACAAAAAACTGCTGCGTTGAGCACCATGGCGTGGCAACGACGCTGACGGGTCAATGTGGCGCCAGTAAATATGACTGATACCTTTGTCGCGCGGCATTTACTATAGACTGTGTCCAGTTATCAGGTATACTGCGTCGGTTGCCACAATGGGTTGGCTCTTGATGTTGGAGACGATGCGCGAACGTGGGTTCATCCACGTCAGTGGGTGCCGTAAAAGCGAAACACTGACAGCAATGGACAAGTTCACCTCGACGTAACAATAAACATTCAACTGCTTATGCGAAGAGACATTTCACTTCCGTGTCATACCGATTCCTTTGACAGAGGGATCAGCCACAGTTTTTTCAACTTCGCAGATTTTGTCGAGCGCAGCTCGTGTCGGAGCGCCGAAGATGGACGGAAGTGTTGTTCCTCCAATCACAAGTGGCGATTTGTTTCAAGAGGCCACAGTGGACGATAGAAGAGCGTCTATTCCGGGCTGTCCAAAAGGCCATCTTCAACGGCAGTACGCTACCATGTCGCTCGCATCACACGGGTATTTTTTTTTTCAATGTGTGCTCCACACACACACACACACACACACACACACACACACACACACACACACGCACGCACAAGAAACTTATTGGTCCTTCAGAGCAACGTGCAAGTGGATGACTAATCTGCATGCTGACACAACTAATAACCGCGTGCCAAGACGCAGCTTTTCAGGGTTCGAACGTGCGTTCACGCAGTGGCAACTACACGGACGTGTAGATGCCACTGCGTGAACGCACGTTCGAACCCTGAACGCGATGTATTCTGTTCAGAAGACGTCATGTATTCTGTTCAGAAGCTTCAGTACCAAGTAAACAATCCAATGCAAACAGAGCTTGCGGATTCTCTAGTTAGTGCACCTCGGGAGGGACCCAAGGACTGGTGATATGGCACTGGTTTCGGAGGTCTACGCTGCCCGTTTTCGAACCGGTGGGCACTTATCGCCACGCGCCGTCGGGCTGTGGTGATGGCGGTCAACCTTTTCCGTACACATACGGCTTGCGACGAGATTTCTGTTCATTCGCGTCATCTACAAGCGTCCGAAATCTACTACATTTATCCAATCGAGCCAATCGTTCATTGCGGGTCGATGAGCATTGGAAACCCCTTTATGAAACAATCAAGGTTCTGACTATTCGTACATGCCCAGTCGTTAGTAATTCTCGTGTTTTAAATGCGAAGCATTTCTTGGTGCACTTGAGTCACTTCACCCTATCTATCTATCTATCTATCTATCTATCTATCTATCTATCTATCTATCTATCTATCTATCTATCTATCTATCTATCTATCTATCTATCTATCTATCTATCTAGCCGCCTACGCCTCGGTGCTGTCCCGGTCGTGCCGTTCACCGGTAATAGATGTATGACGAACACGAATGGTTGACCTTTGTAACACTAAGATGACATACTCGTCGTGTACGTAACGATTAACGATGCTGTAATCAGCGTGTGGCTCATACCCGTATCGCTGGGTCCGTGGAATACGGGCATGCACCACAGATGCTTGAATTGCCAACAGGGCCAGGCCGACAGAAGCGGGCCGACAGAACGGCGAAATGTGCCCCATTCTGTCGGCCTGGCCCTGTTGGCATTTGACGTCTAGTGCAAGCCGGCACACGCAGAGTGGCTCCGGGGGTCGTATGACAGGCAGTGACAAGACGTCATTGTCATGTACTTATAGTTTCACTGCTTCAGAACCTCGTCTTTCTGTGCGACTCTTTTTCCCTCTTTTCTTCATCTCTTCCTTTCTTCTCCCCTGCCTACCGAACCCCGCCGTGCGGTAGCGCTGAATGCCCGTTGCAAATGGTGGCTGCAATGGTGGCTGCACCTGTGCTGCGCCGTTCATGCACGAACTGGACCCACCACCCGTTCCCCCCTCCCCCCCCCCCGCTTTCCTTACACAGTCCTTCTTTTTCTGGGGGTTGTTGTAATCGCAAAGGCAATAGGCAAACCACTTAAGGTACTCGACTGAAAGTGTCGTTTGTGTAGCTAGACATGGGTGGGCCACGGTATCTATACCTAATTGATGGATTACTTTTCAAAATACCCATGTACTCGGATAACATAGGCGCGACAAACGACAGTCATCCTGTGCCCTTTCCTTTGTTTCCTTTTTCTTTTTCTTCACTCTCTCTCTCTCTCTCTCTCTCTCTCTGTGTGTGTGTGTGTGTGTGTGTGTGTGTGTGTGTGTGTGTGTGTGTGTGTGTGTGTGTGTGTGTGTGTGTGTGTGTGTGTGTGTGTGTGTGTGTGTGTGTGTGTGTGTGTGTGCACGCGCGCGTGCGAGTTGCTGCTTTTGCTTGACTTGCTCATCTTTTGTGCAGTGACGACGCCACGATTCTATATTTTAATTTCTTGTACTTTTTGTATTTTTAGTATTTTCGTATATTTTTGCTCTACTCATTCTCTTTTCCATCCTTGTCCTTCTCTCCATACGATCAGGCAAAGTGTGGTATAAATGGTCATACTGGCCTGTGGATATTGTTAACATATGTTCAGAAAGAAAGGTCGGCCTCCGACCGAAACGTTGATGCAGTAAACGTTCGTCAGAGGCGCATATAGTGTGTGTGTGTGTGTGTGTGTGTGTGTGTGTGTGTGTGGGGGTGTGTAAGTGCGGGTGACAAGCAGGCCCCTTGTGGAAACACGCACACGGACACAAGAAACGAGAACCCTGTGTCCACTAATATCGACTACCTCAACGACACCTTTCACTATACCGTATGTTATTAACCGTCAGTTGGCCATTATGTCTCAGGGGGAATTTATTTCGCAATTTAACCTACGTCTGTTGCCTTCTTGACGAATGCTGCTTCGCTACTCTCCATGCTAAAGCGGTAGCAGCGTATGCTCATAAAAACCACCTCGCGTTAAAATAAACAATTGGTTCTTTATCATCAAGTGCTGAGCTATAGGCACTTGACGTATATGTATTTCCAGAGTAAGACAATAGGGTACATGTTTGCTGTGCCACGTTCATTGTAGGAAACCAGGATGCTGACGTCATTGTTTTCACATGAAATTATTGTACTCTGTCAGATACGTATAGAGTGTAGCGCTGGGCTGCAGGACAACACGCGACGCACATGCTAGGAATTTTAGTGCTGTTTGGCTTACGTCAACGCTATCGCGATAAATAATACAAGCAACTTTTGAAATAAAGAAAAAAAACGACCGTTGACGTCACTGCGGAGCTGAGGTGGTTCTTTGTACGTGCCATGGTTATTACAAACATTACGTGTCGCGAAAGTAGGAGAGCAGTCGCAGATACACAGGCGTTCACTACGAATTTCAATCGGAACGAAGACTAGATACAGGATATATGTTGCTGCCAGTGCGAGTCATCTCAATCCTCTGAACAAATCCTCTGAACAAACGAAAGAGCGCAAGCTTTGTGTCATACAAAGCACCAGTAGTCTGACGCACACATGACTGGGCCATTTCATGTGTCCCTAGCTGTGGGACCCAGAGTTACAGAGGACCCAGTCTGTCCATTGTCGTCCTACTCACTAACTCGTCCAAAACACTTATGGCATGTACTTCCAAGTCCTCCGAGCAGTTGTCCAATGCGCGTTGTCCTTGCATTCTTGACAGGGTGTCAGCAATAACCAATTTCCTTCCAGGGACAAATAACAACTGGTAGTCGTATTTCAGCAGTTGCAGAAATAGCCTTTGAAGTCGAAGTGGTATGTCACAAAGTGTTTTCCTTGACATAGATATCAGCGGACTGTGATCAATCTCTATGACAATTCTTCGACCTAAAACAAATTCATTGAACTTCTCACAGCCAAACACTACTCCAATAGCTTCCATCTCAATCTGGGCGTATCGGCACTCCGTTTCTGTCAGCACCCTTGACGCATAGCCGACAGGGCGCCATTCGGTGCCATACTCTTGAAGAGCTGCACCTAATGCAGAGACGGATGCGTCAGTGGACAGCTTTGTAGGTAGGGATGGATCAAAGATTGCAAGAACAGGAGCTGGCGTCAGCATTTTTTTTTAACTTGGCCCACTCAATGTCGTGCGCTCCTGTCCATTTGAAAATGGTGTCTTCACACAAGAGACCACGCAGTGATTCTGCCTGCCTTGCTAAGTTCGGCAAGTACTTGCTGAAATAGTTAACTGCTCCCAGCAATCTCTGAACTTCTTTTTTTGTTGTTGGTTTCTGGGATTGGTCGAGGCACTCCACCAGTTCTGTGTTCGGTTTGATGCCTCGCCCACTTATTTGGTCTCCAAGGAAGTCTATCTGCTGTACTCCAAACTTACACTTGCCCCAATTAAGTGTGAGACCTGCTTCACTGGCTGTTTTCAGGGCATTATGCTGTCTTTCCTGGTGCTCTTCCAATGAGGCACCCCAAATTATGTCATCGATATACATGTGTACACCAGGTAACCCGTCGAAAATCTCAGTCATTTTTCTTTGAAGTATCTCTGGAGCCGATGCAATACCAGACGGCAGCCTTAGGAATCGGTAACGGCCGAATGGACTGTTAAATGTGCAAATGCGTGACGACTTATCGTCAAAGGGTATCTTGTGACATCCGCTGTCGGCATCAAGCTAACTAAAAAAATTCGCTTTCGATCTCTTCTCTGCACGGAAGTTGAGAGTGGACCCTCTTCAAAGCCTCATTCACCTTTCTAGTGTCCATGCAAATGCGAAGTTGGCCATTCTTCTTTAGCGCAATAACAACCGATACCCGTGAACAACTTGGGATACTGTCGGCGAACACACTCAGATAAGTCCTCTTCGTTGACTTGTCTGATTCTATTAACTAGACCAAACTGCTCGCAAGCTTGCTGTCCTAGGATTGCCTGCCGACCCTTCTTTACAACAAAGAATTCCACGGTTCTTGTGTCTCATCCTATCCGGGCCGGGAGGCATACCTTTCCCATGTGCAATACTATTTCACCACCGCCATAGCTACGCAGTACAGCCCGAGCTGGCTGTGGCTGCCGCTGATTTCCCAGGCCTTCAAACTACGCGGCAGCAGGTTGGCCTGCGCGCCGGTGTCGACTTTCAGCCGCACTTCACGTCCTGCAATATCAGTCGTTGCCTCCCAGTCGCGCCTATCAGCCAGGCTATAGCGTTCTTCCATGCCGTAGATATGTGCAGCACGGTAAAGGCGTCGTCATCGTCGTCCTGCCGTTCAGTGATGTCGTTGACACGCGTTTCTCTTGCTTTGCAGCTAACTGAGAAATGATTCGGCTTTCTGCCCTTAGCACAAATCTTTCCATATACTGGACACTCGTGGGGCCTATGCGAACGTTCGCAGTAGCCGCATTTTTTTTATCTTGGTGCCTCCCATTGTTATACCCTTGCATATCCTTCCCGTATTGCTGATAGTTGCGTTTTTCGTGCGCCACTGCGTTCCCGCTATTCTCTTCACTCCACGCTTTGCTCTGTGCGGCAGCGATTTCTTCAGCCTTTGCCCTCTCAACCGCTGTGGTGAGTGCCAAGTCTCGTTTGGCTAGCAGCTTCTCTCTCATCGTCTTACTGGATGTGCCGTACACTATTTGGTCACGCAACAACGATTCTCGGAGGTTGTCAAAATTGCAGCTTTTTCATTTCAGTTGCAGATCACGGTAGCATTCTCGAATGGCTTACCTTCGGCTTTCGTACGGCTTCGGAACACGTAGCCCTCGAACGTCTCGTTGCTCTGGGGTAGGCAGTAGGCCTCGAATGCTCGCACTATCTTGTCGTAACTCTTCTTGTCTTCATCGGTGAGATCGAAGGTGTTGTAAACGTCTATCGCCTCTTGGCCAGCGAGGTGAAGCAACATGGTGGCTTTCTGGGCGTTGCTGCGCTGTCTGGCTGGCTCGTGCGACTCCGTGGCAGCCAAGTAGAGCTCTACCCGCTGCTTGAAGCGGATCCAGTTATCCGCCACGTTATCCCCAAATCGCAGCGGTTCTGGGGTTGGAAGGTCAGTCATTTTTGAATGAAGGAACTGGCCACTTCTGACACCATGTATCATACAACAGACATGTGCAGTGGCTGGGGAAGGGCTGGTGCTTATTGGGCGGACACCGGAAGTGCGCGAGCGCGTTGCCAGACTGCCTGGCCGTACATTGTATCGTTCTAGCTTTCACCGACACAGCAATTTTGACCGAATGCAGCAAATAATATTAGTAATAATGGTAATAATAATAGGGTTCATTGCTCTCACCATACTGCGAAAATCGGCAAACACCATCGCTGTTCACCAACACTGCACACCGCGCATTCACACACACTGTGTCTGTGATGCGGGGCGTCTGTGCATTCCTCTTTAATCGGGAAGACGCTAGTATGCCACCGGTATGCGGAAGACCCGTGCACGCGCTTACTCTTTGAACGTCTGCGGGACGCGGCCCGGGTATTGCCAGCTAGCTCGTCGACGCGCGTTCCTGGTAGCGTGAACGACTGCCGATCAGTATAAGTAGACGTGAGCATGTGCGTGAGTGAGCACCACTGAGTTTTACTAGACATGAGTGTGAGTGGCAGTGAACACCACTGGGTCCGAGTATGTGTAAGTATGAACGCGAGTGAGTACCTGTAGGTGCGAGCAGAGGTAGGTACTTGTGAGTGTGAACTTGAGTAGGCACCTGTGGGATTGTCGGTGTGAGTGCGATTCTCGAAAAAATTATCTTGAGCAATTAAGTAACAGTGGGTGGTCGCATATAGCGCAGGCCTATGCCCCAGTCTACTGAGGTGACGGTGGCCCTTCGTTAGCTGCTTCAACTTCCATGTACTTTTACTAAGTTCCATGATATGCAATACAAGTATTGAGGGTCGACCGTGGTAATACATAGAGTTAGATGTCCTGCTATGGCTCAAACATTAGAGGGCTCATTTTCGTTCAGCTATATTCGTGATACAGAAAATATATTAACTCCCGAAATATACATCAAAGCTGCGAGTGTCTAACAGGTCGTCGTTTTTCGCGGCATTCTGGTTGCATGGAAGCTAAGGCCATCATGAAAGCAGCTACCTTCAAATTAAAGAGGCGACAGCACGGGAAATCAGCGTGTGCGAATTCGTGGATGGTCATCCTTGAAACGCAAAGAAGCGACTCGTTTGGATCGTACCTGGAAAAGTGGGCTTATTTGAGAAGATCAATATCAACTTAATCGTAATAAGAAGCTATAAAATGTCAAGAAATGGGGCGCGTCCGATCCAGTATCGTAATCAGTGTTTAGCGACGTGGTGGGAGCGGAGTCCGTTTATTTATTTATTTATTTATTTATTTATTTATTTATTTATTTATTTATTTATTTATTTATTTATGTAAGTTGCCTCACAGACTCCTACATAGGAGTATTGTGTGAGGGCGGTGGAGGATTACATGAGTAGAAGTGATGATAACGAGATCATGAGAACTTCGTTATTTATACAGTGCTTAATAACTGTTAGTGCGTTACGCTGAAAACAAAGAAAGAAGGCATTCTTACTCAAGCGTTAAATAACACATCAATTAGAAAAGAACGCCGTTACCTCTGCCCTGAATGTGGTTCCATTTCGAGTATTAACCATGTACTACACCGGAAGGACATGCCAGTGAATAATTGCCTGCGGCAAGGCTGATGAATTAAATGCAGTGGTTTCACACGAAATGCGTTGTAACCTTAGTGGGTTATATGAACGAAGTGTGGTACGAAAAGGTCTTACGAGACTCGGAGTAGAGTGAAAGGAACTATAGACGATATTGTGGAATGGGCACTTGCGCTTTGCTTCTGAATTATGAGAAAATGAGCGTAAAACTGAGACCCAACATCAGGGATTAAGGAAGAGGCCGTACCGCTGGTGTAGCAACTCGCATACTTTTGAAATGTAAATATTCTAAGCACTTTCAACGTACTTCATCTTTCTCATCTGTACATAGCCTGTTGTTGTTCGTGCTTGAGGCTGGCGAGTGCCTGTAGAATAAGCGGGTCTGCTGGCATTGACTGGTCCGGTCTTCCTCGCTCTTTCAAAGTGGTGGAAGCGCGTCAAGATCCCGACGTCCTCCTGCATTTGTGAGCTCCCTGGAGTTACGTTCCGGTCGCCGTCTGCACCCGGCCACCCCAACAGCTAAGGATACATCGGACCCTCGCCCTTCCGTTAGCCCTAACGCTGCCACAGCGGTGGCATCGGCTCCATCGCCTTAGTCTACCATCACAAGCCCTCAACGCGACCAACGTGTCTTTGCTGGCCTTCGCGGTAATGACGTCGACGATTGGCTCCACACCTCTAACCGAGTGTGTTCAGTCAACCGGTGGACGGACGCCCACAAGTTGACCAACGTCGCATTTTATCAGACCATTGTTGCCAAGACGTGGTATTTCAATCACAAATATGACATCCGCGATTGGTCCGTATTTCCCACCAAGTTGAGACTAATCTTCGCCTCCTTATCTGAACATTCCGAGGTCGCGAAGCAGACACTGACACTACGTGTCCAACTTCCGCACGAGTCGCACACCTCGTACATCGAGGATGTCTTGGTAATGTGCCGCCGTACGAACAGCGAGATCAAGAAACCGAACGCGATAGACACATATTAAAAGGAATAAAGGCAGTCGCATTCAACGCCCTGGCGATTCAACATCCAGCCACAGTTGAGGACATTACTTCGTTCTGTCAATGCCTGGACGAGTTGCAGTCCCTCCGCGTGCAAGAAGACAACGACCCGCGCCTTCTCCCTCATTCCGATTTGTGGGCTCTCATCCGTAGCATCATCCGCGAGGAGCTCTAACAACAAGAGCACAGGCGTTCTGGGGTTGCCGGAGAATAAAAGGGTCTGCTCGCGTTGACTCGTCCGGTCTTCCTCGCTCTTTCAATATTTCTTATACATCCAACCGCCAATGCATGTGCTACACCGTTAGCGAAGTAGGTTTGACAAAGTGTTTGGCACAGGCACGATTTAACTCTTTCTAACCATAATGAAATTTCGGCCTTTTGCGAAAGCTATCTCTTGTCACCACATAGAGACAAACCAACTTATACCTGTGTCGCGCGGGCACATTGCAAGGCTTCGAAAAGCCCACAGTTCTATCGACTCAAGTTTTGGCACTGCTACACGGCAATTTTGAACGGCCGTTGAGTCGCCGAGTTATTTCGCAACAACATGGCGGCAACCGAAACTTCAATTCTAATTCGCACTAATTGCTCTTGCTATTCCCAATGACAGCAAGAAAAACTTTAAATTGACCTTTCTCATAATCTCATGTACGAAAAGAGACAAAGTGTGTGCTACGTTTTGCAGTCATTATTAAGAAAACGTGCCTCTTTTGACACTGATAAGCCTAAGTCCCTAACGTGAGCCTCATAAGTCTTGCTCTTTCCTTTCGTTCACTAGTCTCAGAAACCTCATGCATCTCTCTCGCGGTTCTCTTTCTGCCGAATTCCATAAACTTCACATATTCAAAAACTGTTGGTCAACCAGGCTGACGAGAGAAAATCCGAAAGGTCATCTTGATACATGAGCTCGTTTGCCAGATGCAAAGGTTAACACGTGCGAACGGAATTTTAAGGATGACCGGCTTCGACAATATCCATGAGTGTTCGTATTTTTCACTTTGCAAACACCCCGCTTCCTTTCCGCTTTTTCTGTGATCATGCAGAGTTCTGATAGCTAGCATGCGGCGCAAAAACCTTATTGTACACCATACGATGCAGTCGCTTTTGCGAGAGTGTGCCATATTTAGTGATCATAAGGCGTCGCCTGCACTTTTATGATTTTCTGCGACATTTCAGGATGCATGGTTCTACCTTTCAAGAAGAAAGGATGTCGTGGGTGTCCTAGGACGAACAAAGTTTCCGCCCCCGCGTAAGATAAGCAAAGATGGGGAGACCACCTGGAAGAGACACCAAACTTACTCCTATCCTAACACGGCAGTCTTCTATTATATGTTTCCCGCGCAATTTTCTGCTGGATAAACAATGTGCGACGAGAGAGCAACCCTTAATCATATGCTCTGGGCATGCAAGGTAGAATCCTCCCGCCTCCAGAATGGGGGAAAATGTTGCTCCCGAATGACTGAGAGGCCCTGCTGCGCGAATCAGACCTGCACATACAAAACAGAGTCTTCGAGAGCACCCTTGAGGTTGCCAGCATCCTTCGTGTGCTATCCATCTATAGTAGGGTCATATAACCTGGCCCTATCTACAGAGACAACCAATTAAAGAAAGGTTTCGTCGCTCTCTCTCTTTCACAAGTTTGTGGAAGGGATATGAATGTTCTTTAGCACGAAAGCTTTGCTCACCTGGTCGAGCGACTTTCGCCGTGTATATCCGCTTGGACTTGAAGCGACAAACATGGCGTGTGACTACGCACGCTGTGCGGCCGTGCATCATATGCGCGCGCGCTGTGTGTGTGTGTGTGTGTGTGTGTGTGTGTGTGTGTGTGTGTGTGTGTGTGTGTGTGTGTGTGTGTGTGTGTGTGTGTGTGTGTGTGTGTGTGTGTGTGTTGCCTTCACTAGCCGCGCTCTGTCACCGCTGCTGCTCGACGGTTGCCGCTGCTGACTACCCCTACCTCGCTGCCTGTATTCCCATGACTCACCGCTCTCTCCGAGCTCTCTGCCACGTCCGTTATTGGGTAGCGCTTCGGTTGATTCTGTTCAGCCGTTGTGGCATGATCGTGCGATGGAAATAGAAAGTGGGGACGCTGGTCCATCTGTGCTAAAGTGGTGTGCGCGTTCGCAGCGCTGAAAACGGCAAGCTGCATCGGACCATCCTGCGGATTAAACATTCCTGGTGTAATAGACCTGGTGTTTCAGAGAGAGTCGTTGCGCTCAGCTTACTTTGTGGCCAAGATTGAAACGGCGGCAAACTACTTCACCTTCCATAGAACAGTCTTTGCTGCCTTAAAACCACACCGTAAATAAACCATGCAAACAATGCAAAACATGTGGTTGTCTATATGGGCCCAACTCGGCTTAGCAACACAGCACTACCAGCTCTCGCTTTCACAACCGACCCTAGTTGAGCTAAGCCGCAGCCATTTTTTAACTGGACATGACTTCTTTTGCGTGCTGGAGGTCACTTCAAACGTCTCATTGTGTCGAGACCGATGGTTGTCCGTGTGTGCAAGTCACTGTACTTGTAGGCCTAAAATGGTTAACATGTTACAACTACGCCCAACGTCATCTGATGAAACCTTTACAGTGTACGGGCCGTCAGGCGCTCGTTGCAGTAGCCCAGTGTGGGAGGAGAATGGGAGGGATACAATGACCGATGACAATGAACTAGAAGATGGTGAGGTGCAGAAAAAGGAGCGGCAAAGACAGAACGAGAACGAGAGAGCCATACGTATTCATGTCTAAGTCACTCTATTACTGTGCTGTGCCCTCTGTACTGGCACAGGAGTTCTTTAGTTGAGCCTGTCCGAGGCCGCGAATGCCCAGAGCGTGAGGTAGTCTGTGCCCTCCCAGGCAACTGGCAGAATCGCTAAGTTGAGCACCAGGCCAGAAGCGCGCTCGTACCAATTTTTTAGGGGCGAAGCACCTTAGCGTCGAGGCTTGTCCGTTGTCCGTTGGCGCCAACACCCCCATTGCGCATGCGCAACAACCAGCCAAAGTTCACAAGGAACGAGAACGCGCCCTCGCCAGCGAGAGACAACGCTGACGGAGGCAGTGTCTGCTAGCGAGTTCCTAGATTGAAAAACCGACTGCTCGCGCTGCACAACCGTTCACCGCTGGATCTTCACCTACAATGTAGTGGCGGTTCGAGATTTCTCTTTGCGTAGTTGAACCATAAGGATTCGCAGCGTGCGCGTTAACTAAAGGTAACCCGGATCTCAGAACGGTCTACGACGTGGGAGCGCAGGAACCTCATAAGGACCAGAAGTATAAATGACAACGCGTGTGTAAATATACAAACACGTTGTCACTCATTTACATGCATGAGTGGGCAATGTCACGGGTGATTTACGATAACACCGAACGATCCCCAGTGTTTCGCCCAGTCGTCAGGGTTCACTTGGTGGGGATGCGTCAATTTTTTTCGGTAGGATCCCTGCAGCGATGGCGTGTGCCTTTCTGCCTCCCATCCAGCAGGGGTGGCGGGTGCTCAGATATTTCCTCTGCTCTGCGTTGCTAAGTTCACTTAACTAGCTCTTAATGAGTCTTGGGCAGAGCGGGCTCATGGCAAATGTGGATCGGTCCTTGCTAAAGTTGACCCGTGGCAATCCATCCGTTAAGTCTGGTTAGTTCTGGAGTAGTGCTGCCCGGTTTCCGAGGTTTTCTGTAGAGGTGGCTGGCGTTCGCTACCACAGGCCAACATTCCCTAAGGGCCCATTAATTTCGGCGTATCATTAGAGAGCACTGCATTGTCTTGTCCAACCAAGCAGTGTCTTGCTTATCCGTTGGCAATTGCAGCCTAATGTCCACTACACTGGCGTATTATAGGCAGTGTCCCTATATATAACGACATATTGCGATTACAAGCCTGCTAGTACAGTTCCACATCCTACCATCACCATCATCATCATCATCATCATCATCATCATCACCCTGTATAATCCCACTGCGGTGCAAATCCATAGGCCTCCAATTATCCTTGTCCTGAGCTAACTGCGGCCAATTTATCCCCGTAAACTTCTTTATCTCATCTGCCCATCTGACTTTCTGCCGCCCCATGCCACACTTGCCTTCTCTAGAGATCCACTCTGTTATTCTTAATGAGCAACGGTTGTCTTGCCTTCCCATTGCGTGCCTTGCCCACGCCCATTTCTTCCTCACTTCCTATAGCCTAGTGTTCTTGAGCGCCGCGGAAATGACACAACGAACATCGCTTCGGATATGTGCACCAGCGTGCTTCGTAAATATGATGCCTGGGCTCGCGCGTACGTGACCACGTTTCTTAGGGCCGTAGCCGGACCTTTAGTCGTCAAATTGTAGTGTAACGACCAGGTGAGCAACATGTCAGGCACTCAACAAACTGCGTGATCGTGGTGTGAGCCCCTTCCATATTTGATTTCGCACTTTCAACGTACTTCATCTTTCTCATCTGTACATAGCCGACTTCATCCCAGTTCTTCTTCGTGCTTGAGGATGGCGAGTGCCTGGAGAATAAACGGGTCTACTCGCGTTGACCGGTCCGGTCTTCCTCGCTATTTAAACATTTCTTAAACATCCAACCACCAATGCACGCGCTACGCCGTTAGCACAAGCAGGTTGACAAAGTGTTTGAATCAGGCACAATTTCACTTCTAACCATCATGAAAGTTCGATCTATTGCGAAATCAATCTCTTGGTACCTAATAGAGGAAAACTAACTCATATATGTGTCACACGGGCACATTGGTGGGCTTCGAAAAGCCCACAACTCTATCGACTCAACATAAGTTTCGGCGCTGCTACACGGAAGTTTTGAACAGCCCTTGAGTCGCCGAGTTATTTCGCAACATCCCAGCGGCAACCAAAGCACCCGCTTCAATTCTAATTCGCACTAGTTGCTCTTGCTATTTGCACCGACGGCAAGAACCAAATATTAAATTGAGCTTTCCCCTCATGTCCCAAAGGGACAAAGTATGGGCTACGTTTTGTAGTCGTTATTCAGGAAACGTGACTTTGCCACTGCTAAACCTAAGTCCATAACGTGAGCCTCAAAAGCGGTTTGATTCACACACACCAGAGAGCGCCACACGCAGTCTTTCCCACCAGCTGCATCTCCCTTGTTTTTTACTGCAGTAACGGCGTATTCTTCATAGAACTCATACAATAATGTGAGAGCGTTGGCACTTCGGCACGTCTCCACTATTTTTCACCTGTGTATGATTCTGCTTATTGATACAATGACATAAATGTGGCCGTGGCCTCCGAAGCTAACGCGCGCGGGAGCTGCCGGTGCGCCAAGTCTCGGAGTTCGCGCACTTCCGCTTCACTCGCTCAACGGCCGTCGAAATCTCGAAGGAGTTGTAGGGTGCTCCGTTGACTCGATAGACTGTCGACTCGACGGTCATCGAAGCCGCCCGTGTATCAGCTCAAGCTTGACCTTTGAGCCGGTGGACGGGCGGTTTGAAGGCCTCCGAAACACCCGTGTGACACCAATACAACAGACATGCTCTCATTTTGTTCACTAGTGTCAAGAACCTCATGCATCTCTCTCGCGGTTCTTGTTCTGCCGAATTCCAATAAACTTCACATATTCAAATACTTTTGGCCAACCAGCCTGACAAGAGAAAATCCGAAAGGTCATCTTGGCATATGAGCTCGTTTGCCCGATGCAAAGGTTAACATGTGTGAACGGAATCTTAAGGATGACACGCGTCGACAATATGGATGAGTTTTCGTATTTTGCACTTTGCAAACTCCGTGCTTCCTTTCCGCTTTTTCTCTGATCCTGCGTAGTCCTGCTAGCTAGCATGCGGCGCAAAAACTTTATTGTACACCATACGATGCAGTCGCTTTTGCGACAGTGTCCCATGTTTAGTGATCATAAGGCATCGCCTGCACTTTTATCATTTTCTGCGACATATTAGGATGCATGGTTCTACCTTTCAAGAAAGGATGTCATGGGTGTCCTAGGACAAAGAAAGTATGCGCCCTCAAGTAAGCTCAGCAAAGAGGGCGAAATCGCCTTCCGGAGGCACCAAACCGACTCCTAACACGACAGTCTTCTATTATATGTTTCCCGCCCAATATTTTGCTGGATACACAGTGTGCGACGAGAGAGCAACCCTCAATCCTACGCACTGGGCATGCAAGGTAGAATTCTTCCGCCTTCAGAATTGGCGAAAATATTGCTCCCGGGTGACTGAGAGGCCCTGCTGCGCGAATCAAACTTGCACGTACAAAATAGAGGCCTCGAGCGCGCCCTTGAGGTCGCCAGCATGCTTCCTCTCCTACCCATCTATACTAGGGCCATATAACCTGGCCCTATCTACAGAGACAACCAATTAAAGGTTTTGTGACTCTCTCCTTTTCACAAGATATTGAAAAGGATATGAATGCTTTTTAACATGAAAGCTTTACTCACATAGTGGAGCGACTTTCCCCTTGTATATCCGCTTGGCCTTGAAGCGACACACATGCCGCGTGACTAGGCACACACTAAACAAAAATAACCAGGAACGGGAGTAAACAGCTTGTCCTCTAGCGCACTACCTTTCCTGGGTTTTGCTTTCTACGTAACAGTCAAGGTAAAAATTTACTCTCACGCTAACCGAGTAGAAACGGCAGTAATTAGTATTTACCCCCCTGGAGGTTTTCAGCGAGTATACGCGGAGTAATTTTTTACTGTCTAAACAATGTTTTCTCGGCTTTATTTAAAGTTATTTTTAAAGCTCATTCGAGGTTTACTGTGACTGGGTAAACACTAGGCTTACGCAAAATGCAGACATCACTCAATTTATTGAGCAGTAAACGAGGACTTACCCTTCGAACTTATAACATTGGAAGCACGTTTTCACTCGATGAGAGCGCAACAAACACAGGCACAAGCGCGGGTGTAGAGATACTCGAAAGTGCGTTTTCACTTGACCACCGTCCACCAAGACCGGCGCTAGGACAGCCAGCATCGCTCGAACTCAGCACAAAACCACGCCGCACTGGTAACACTCGGCGTAGTTCGCCGTGTCGTTGTCGTACTGGTTGACGATGCGGTCAGTCAGGAACGTTTGCGACCATAGTTTCCGTGCTTTCCCAGAACTCGGCGGTGCCTTCGAAACGACGATAGGCATAGCTGCCGGAGATGTCACGGTATCACGTTCTGGTTGACGGACACCGGCGTACGCGCATCGGCGCGTGCGCCACGCATATGCACTGATCACACTCACGACGTTCACACTCACGCCCCGAGACGTCGCGTCCCCTCTTCCGCGACCGACGCTTTTGACGAACAGTTGCTTGCAAACGCGTAGCATGTGGCTAGGCCTAAATAGTCATTCGAGAGCTATCACGGCCTCCACCCCTGCGCCACGGCAGTTTGGAGTTTTTTACCACGTGACGTGGTACGTAGTTTTTGATCACGTGGCTTAAAACTCTAGACTGGGGTTTTTTTATCCCGTGACACAGAACCCCTACGTAGTAAAATAGGGCAATAACGTCCTTTTACTACCTTTCTACCAGGTGGTAGTAAAACTATGTCATATGCTCCTTTTACCGCAACAAGACGTAGTAATTTTGAAAACAAGGGAGTTTTTAAGGATCATGAGCCGCGAAAACCCAAATATCGGGAAACTTTTGCTTACAGTGCATTCTGCGCGGCCGTGCATCATATGCGCGCGCTGTATGTATGTATGTATGTATGTATGTATGTATGTATGTATGTATGTATGTATGTATGTGTGTGTGTGTGTGTGTGTGTGTGTGTGTGTGTGTGTGTGTGTGTGTGTGTGTGTGTGTGTGTGTGTGTGTGTGTGTGTGTGTGTGTGTGTGTGTGTGTGTCCTTGACCAGCCACGCTCAGTCGCCGCTGCTGCCCGACGATTACCGCTGCTGACTACCCCTAGCTCGCTAGCCGTATCCCCATGACTCACCGCTCTCTCCGAGCTTTCTGCCACGTTGGTTAGCGGGTTAGCGCTTCGGTTGATTCTGTTCAGCCGTTGTGCCATGATCGTGCGATCGAAATAGAAAGTGGGGACGCTGGTCCACCTGTGCTAAAGTGGTGTGCGCGTTCGCAGCGGTGAAAACGGCAAGCTGCAACGGACCATCCGGATGTAACATTCCTGGTGTAATAGACCTGGTGTTTCGGAGAGAGTCATTGGACTCGGCTTACTTTGTGGCCAGGGTTGAAATGCCGGCAAGCTACTTCACCTCCTATAGAACAGTCTTTGCTGCCTTAAAGCCAAACGGTGAATAAACCATGCAAACACTGCAGAATAGGTGGTTGTCTATATGGGCGCTACTCGGCTTCGCAAGACAGTACTACCAGCTCTCGCTTTCACAACCGGCCCTAGTTGAACTAAGCCGCAGCCATCTTGTTAACTGGACGTGCCTTCGTCTGTCTGCAAGAGGTGACTTCGCAAAGTGTCATTGTATCGAGACCCATCCTTGTCCGTGAGCGCTTGTCAGTGTACTTGTAGGCCTAAAATGGTTAACATGTTACAACTACGCCCAGCATCTTCTAATGAAATCTTTACAGTGTACAGGCCGTCAGGAGCTTGTTGCAGTAGCCCGCTGTGGAACGAGACGACGACCGATGACGATGAACGCGAATATGGTGAGGGGCAGGAAATGAAGCGGAAAAGACAGAAAGAGAAAGAGAGAGCCACGTATTGATGTCTAACTCACTCTATTACTCTGCTGTGCCCTCTGCACAGGCATAGCAGTTTCCTATTTGAGACTGTCCCAGGCCGCGAATGCCCGCAGGGTGAGGTGGTCTGTGCCCTCCCAGGCAACAAGGAGCATCGCTGAGTTGAGCACCATGCCCGACGGGCGCTCGTACCAATTTTTTAGGGGCAAAAACCTAAGTTGCGAGGCTTGTCCGTTGTCCGTGGGCGTCCACACACCCACTGCGCATGCGCAACAACTGGCCCAAGTTCACAAGGAACGAGAACGCGCCCTCGCCAGCGAGAGACAACGCTGACGCAGCCAGCGTCTGCTAGCGAGTTTCTTTATTGAAAAATCGACTGCTCGCGCTGCACAACCATTCACTGCTGGATCTTTACCTGCAATGTAGTGCTGATAGGAGATTTCTCTTGTCCGTAGTGGAACCATAAGGATTCGCACCGTGCGCGTTAACTAAACGTAATCAGGAACTCGGTACGATCTACGACGTGGGAGTGCAGGAACCTCATAAAGACCAGGAGCATAAATCATAACGCGTATGTAAATATACAAAAACGTTGTCACCCATTTACATGCATGAGTAGGCAATGTCGCGGGTGATTTACGGTAACACCGAACGATCCCCTAGTGCTTTGATCCCCTAGTGCTTTGCCCAGTAGAATGACAAAGTGTTTGACACAGGCACGATTTAACTCTTTCTAAAAATGATGAAACTTCAGCCTTTTGCGAAAGCTATCTCTCGGCACCTTATAGAGACTAACTTATACCTGTGTCACACGGCCACATCGGAAGGCCTCGAAAGGCCCACAACTCTATCTTGTTGTTATGTTGTTATGTGGGGCTTAACGTCCCAAAACCAGCTCTGATTATGAGAGACGCCGTAGTGGAGGTCTCCGGAAATTTTTACCACTGGGGTTCTTTACCGTGCGCTGACATAGCACAGCACACGGGCCTCAACATTTCGCCTCCATCAAAATGCAGCCGTCGCAGCCGGGATTCGATCCCGCGACCCTCGGATCAGCAGCCGAGTGCCATAGCCACTAGACCACCGTGGCGGGGTGATAGATAGATAGATAGATAGATAGATAGATAGATAGATAGATAGATAGATAGATAGATAGATAGATAGATAGATAGATAGATAGATAGATAGATAGATAGATAGATCTACCGACAGAAAATAAGTTTTGGCGCTGCTACACGGCAGTTTTGAACGACCGTTGAGTCGCCGAGTTATTTTGCAACAACATGGCGCCAACGAAAGCACCCCCTTCATTTCTAATTCGCACTAGTTGCTCTTGCTATTCGCGCCGACGGCAAGAAACAAGCTTTAAATTGAGCTTTCCCATAATCTCACGCATCAAAAGAGACAAAGTATGTGATACGTTTTGCAGTCATTATTCACAAAACGTGCCTATTTTGACACTGCTAAGCCTAAGTCCCTAGCGTGAGCCTGAAAAGTGGTTTTATTCATAGACACCGGATGGCGCCACACTCCGTGTTTCCCACCAGCTGCATCTCTTTTGTTTTTTTATGGCAGTAACGGCGTATCCGTTCTAGAACTAATGCAATAAAGTGAGAACGTTAGCCCCTCGGCACGTCTCCACTATTTTTCATCTTTGTATGATTCCACTTATTGATACAATGACATATATGTGCCGTGGCCTCCGAGCTAATGCGCGCGGGAGCTGGAGGTGCGCCAAGTCTCCGAGTTCGCGCCGCTTCCGCTTCCGTCGCTTAACGGCCGTCGAAGTCTCGAAGGTGTTTTAGGGTGCTCCGTTGACTCGATAGACTATCGATTCGACGGCCATCGAAACCGACCGTGTAGCAGCTCAAACTTGACCTTTGAGTCGATGGACTGTCGGTTCGAAGTTCTTCGAAACACCCGTGTGGCACCAGTACATGGTCCTTCTTTTTGTTCACTAGTCTCAAAAACCTCATGCATCTCTCTCGCGGTTATTGTCCTGCCGTATTCCAATAAACTTCATATATTCGAAAACGGTTGGCCAACCAGGCTGACGAGAGAAAATCTGAAAGGTCATCTTGATACATGAGCTCGTTTGCCTGATGCAAAGGTTAACATGTGTGAACGGAATTTTAAGGATGACGGGTGTCGACAATATGGATGAATTTTCATATTATTCGCTTTCTAAACACCGCGCTTCCTTTCCGCTTTTTCTGTGATCGTGCATAGTCCTGATAGTTAGCATGCGGCGCAAAAACCTTATTGTACACCATACGATGCAGTCGCTTTTGCGACAGTGTGCCATATTTAGTGATCATAATACATCGCCTGTACTTTTATTATTTTATGTGATTTTTTAGGATGCATGCTTCTATCTTTCAAGAAGAAAGGATGTCATTGGCGTCCTAGGACGAAGAGAGTTTCCGCCCCCGCGTAAGAGCAGCAAAGAGGGGGAAGCCACCTGGAGGAGACACAAACTTACTCCTATCCTAACACGGCAGTCTTCTATTACATGTTTCCCGCGCAATTTTCTGCTGGATAAACAATGTGCGACGAGAGAGCAACCCTTAATCATATGCTCTGGGCATGCAAGGTAGACCTCTCCCGCCTCCAGAATTGGGGAAAATATTATTCCCGGATGACTGAGAGGCCCCGCTGCGCGAATCAGGCCTGCACATACAAAACAGAGTCATCGAGCGCCCCCTTGAGGTCGCAAGCGTGCTTCGTCTGCAACTCATCTATTGTAGGGCCATATAACCTGGCCCTCTCTACAGAGACAACCCGTTAAACAAAGGTTTCTTCACTCTATCTCTGTCAAAGATATTGAAAGAGATAACGATGTTTTTTAACACGAAAGCTCTACTCACCTGGTCGAGCGACTTTCGCAGTGGATGTCCGCTTGGCCTTGAAGCGACAAACATGCCGCGTGACCAGACACGCTGCGCGGCCGTCCATCATATGCGCGCGCGCTGTCTGTCTCTCTCTCTCTGTGTGTGTGTGTGTGTGTGTGTGTGTGTGTGTGTGTGTGTGTGTGTGTGTGTGTGTGTGTGTGTGTGTGTGTGTGTGTGTGTGTGTGTGTGTGTGTGTGTGTGTGTGTGTGTGTGTGTGTGTGTGGCCTTGAATAGCCGCGCTTCGTCGCCGCTGCTGCCCGACGGTTGCCGCTGCTGACTACCCCTACGTCGCGACCTGTATCCCCATGACTCACCGCTCTCTCCGAGCTCTCTGCCACGTCGGTTAGGGGGTAGTGCTTCGGTTGATTCTGTTCAGCCGTTGTGGCATGGTCGCGCGATGGCAATAGTAAGTGGGGACGCTGGTCCATCTGTGCTAAAGTGGTGAGCGCATTCACAGCGGTGAAAACGGCAAGCTGCATCGGACCATCTGGAGGATGTAACATTCCTGGTGTAATAGACCTGGTGTTTCAAGGAGAGTCGTTGGGCTCGGCTTACTCCGTGGCCAAGATTGAAACGGCGGCAAACTACTTGACCTGCCATGAATTCCCACAGGATGAGGTGGTCTGTGCCCTCCTAGGCAACTAGGAGCATCGCTAAGTGGAGCACCAAGCCAGAAGCGCGCTCATACCAATTTTTTTTGGTAGGTTCCCTGCAGCGGTGACGTGTGCCTCTCTGCCTCCCATCCAGCCGTTGCGGCGTGTGCTCAGATGTTTTATCTGTGCTGCGCTGCTGAGTCCTCTTAACTAGTTGTTAATGAGTGTTGGCTGAGAGGGCTCGTGGCTAAGTGGATAGGTCCTTGCCAAAGTTGCCCTGTGGCAATCCATCCGTTAAGTTTGGTTAGATCTGGACTAGTGCTGCCCGGTTTGCGCTGTTCTCCGTAGGGATGGCTAGTATTCGCTACCATGGGACAACATTCCCTGAGGGCCGATTAATTGCAGCGTAGTATTAGACAGCACTGCATTGTCTTGTCCAACAAAGCATTGTCTTGCTTATTCATTGGCAATTGCTGCCTAACGCCCACTACATTCGCGTTGTGTCGGCATTGTCCCTATATATAATGACATATTGCAATTACAAGCCTGGTAGTACTGTTCCACATTCTACCATCACCACCGTCATCATTATCATCAACCTGTATAAGCCCATTGCAGGGCAAATCTATAGGTCTCCATTTATCCCGGTCCTGGGCTAACTGAGACCAATTTATCTCCACAAATTTCTTGATCTGATCTGCCCACCTAACTCTCTGCCACTCCCTGCCACGCTTGCCTTCTCTAAGGATCCATTCTGTTGCCCTCAATGACCAACGGTGTTTGTAATGGATAGAGGATTATCTCTCACGTGCGCGTGTGTACGGCTAACGGAAAGGAGCGACAAATGACGCGCGAGTAGGTTTGGGGCGTTTACGGGACAAGACGCTGCTAACATGCCAGTACACGACGAACAAAACACGTACAAAACTAAAGCAGCAAACTAGTCCTAGCGGCAAACCGTTCGAACTGAACAAGGCCTTACATGTTAGTTCACCAGTGAAGGTGGCTCCATGAGGTGGCGAACTTCGGAAGCAGCGACGAACCTTGTGGGCGAACCAAGGTACACAGTTGGCACGCGTCCTGCGTGCGGTCACAACGAAAGCTCAAGGCCTCCCTTAGGCCTCGCACAGTAAGCACGGCTTACTGTGCAAGGCCAAATGGATCGCACCCGGTTGTCCCTCTTCACCCCGTACGCCGTCACAGCAGGAGCCACGCCCGAACTTGACAGCACCAGGTAAGCATCTCGGGTCCAGGACCTCGCCAGGAACCGGGGACAAGAACTACCGGGGACAGCGCGCCGGTTCAGCGTGATCTTCCTCTGCGTTGCCTGGTCGCCCTGCCCTGCGCGTTCCGCACACACTTCTCGTTCTGCTCTTCTTCTGCTTCTCTTTTGTTTTCCTTTCGTTTTTTTCTGCCGCTGCCGCGCGCACCACGTGTCCTTGGCTCGCCTTCTTCACATCTCTGTTGTCTGACGATGGCGGCATGAAAATCTTCAAAAGTTACCAAAAAGTTTCTACACGCACGAGTTCCCGTTTAAATTTCGTTCATTCTCTACATTTTTCTCCATTTGTCTCCGTTTGTCTTCATTTGTCTACATTTGTCTTCACATTACATGCCCTGCTCACGTCCATTTCTTCCCCGCATCCTATAGCCTAGTGTTTTTTAGCGCCGCGGAAATGGCCCAAAGAATGTCGCTTCGGATATGTGTACGAGTGTGCTTTCTAAATAAAATTTATGTCTGTGCTTGAGCGTACGCGCCGACGTTTCATGGGGCCGTAGCCGGTCCTTTCGTCGTCAAAGTGTAGTGGAAGCGAAAGGTGAGCAACATGTCAGGCACTCAACAGTGTGATCGTGGTGAGTGTCTGAGCACCTTCCATATATGATTTCGCAATGTTGTGCCCCAGGAAGCCAGAATATTGGTGAGTTTGAGTCAGGGGATCCGGATTAGAAAAATTTGGTGAGTCTGAGCCCGGCTGGGGAAGAATCTGCCGAGTCTATATTCGAGTTGATGCGACTGAGAAAAATAAAACTAGTGAGGCATGGTTCAATTTAATTTGGCTGTGGAAAATGCTAGTGAGCTTGAGTCTAGGTGACCCTGAATAAAAGATATTCTGCGCGTATTGGCCGGAGTGACTTCAGATTAAGAAAACGTTTTTGTGGGCCTGAGTGTATTAGTCAGGCTAAATTGAGTTTGCTTTTGTTGAGCCTGATTCCAAGTAAGCTGAAAATACGAAGTACGTTTTTTTTTTTGAGCGAGTCCGCCTGCGTCGAAAACTTTTCCGACTTCTAGAACTCGCTTCATTCTTCCACGAGCCATGTTTATTGCCGCGATGCCCCGCAGCTACTGCATTACCACATGTTCCGTGCGAGGTGACCGTTCAGTGCAGTTGATGACCTTTAGTCTATTTACTAACTATGAAATTATGCTCATTTAATTTTTTTTGCTTTACCTTAAACAAAACTTTTTGTTTCACTTGACAGAGATTTCCCAGCGACACGGGGAGGCTAGGACAAACAGTAGAAAATGGCGTTGTACAAGATCGTTGTCGAGGGTTCGTCTGGCTTTGTTCCTTCGGCTACAAGGCTGCTGCCATTGTGGTGACACATTTCACTCAAAGCATGTGAAACCAAAGGAAAGTTTTTGGGATATCTTAAATTATAACGAATGCGTAACATTCGTTCTCCCCCTGCACTACAATGTTTTCTGTTAACGTTTATGTACACATCCAGCCAAGTTCTCGGAACTTTGTGCTATAGACACAAAGCGATATTTCTGAGTATAGTGTTGACACACCCCGCACTTGCTATGGTGGAAGAGGTCCGCTTATTTCTCGAAATAACTTCTCGCCCTATGTTAGAGCACGGCAGGTCTGGACGCGCGCGTTCGCTCCCTTCTTTACGGCCTGCTCACGGGGGGCTGTTTCTACATATCGCCGCAACTTGGCGGGGGCGCTCCGAGCCAACCCGCTCTAAGATCCCTAGATTAACCCGCTCTAAACCATTTCCCGGCCGTTGCGGAGGCTAGCGCGCGCAAGGAATGTTCGGCCTGAGACTTGCCGCGTCACTTTCTGAAGCTCCTCTTTCTGGTATGCATGGTACCAATGCGATGAGAACACTATAGCAAGCATCTATGATAGCTCCGGTGATTTCCGCTTTTCGGAGGGGGAGGCACAAGCCACTGATTTGCCCGCTTCTGCTGCTCATGAGAGCACTTGCCATTGCGCGCCATGCCCAGAAGGCTTGGCCGCATGATTCGTCAATGATCGTCAGAACAAATGACACGAAACATTCGTTTTGGGAGGAAAGTTGTCTTCAAAATATTTACTTCAAATGAACATATGCCAACCATTACTGCACTTGAAAATTATACAATATGGACATTTTTGTCGAAAGTATCACAATTCTTTTTTCAATATTAAAATAAATATCTCGAAAAGGGGAGAGTCACGTTTTCCCACAAGCAGCCGTGAGTCGCAATCACAGTAGAAGCAACATAATAAAATAATAATAATAATAATAATAATAATACAGTCGCACCACACCACACTGAGTCCTTGCATGCATACAAATTCCCAAGCCCTCACGAGTCCAGATGCAGTCTTCAGCGTGCAAATGAAGAGTTTAGAAAGATTTTCTTATGCAATAATGCACGCCGTCGGCGAAGAGGAAGAATAAAGAACTTTCACAGCAACCGCTCAATATCGCACAGAATGTTCTCCATGGCACTGAAATAATATAATGCACAAGAAGAACTGAAAAAAGAAGCACTGCTGCAAAACGCTGTCGTGATGCTTACGGCTAGTTTAAAGTAGCCATATCGTTAAAGGCCGGAAATGTTTCCGCGTGGGCTTGTGAATATAGCCAGAAGGCCTGTCGTCCCGATCTGTTAACTTTTTTGTGTAGTTCAAAAGAAGAATCCGAAAAACTAACGCCGTCCGTTTTTTGCGCTGTTTATCTTAAGTATGCACAACCAACTAACCCAGTCAGCTACGTTGTTACCTCTGTTACATAAAAGCGGCACACACGCAGTGCTACGACCAACGCCGATGTGCTCAGCCGCTGCGATGAGGCCGGTAATTTCATCGTTATCGCAACAGAACATGTGATGGTTCCGGGAAACATCTTGACAATCACACATTTGAGCGGTTTGCCACAAGACTCAGCAAATCCGTCTCATTGTAGAAAATAAGCAGAAGGACGCACTCGGAGACATCTACATCAGCATGCCGTCTACCGCCCCAAAACTGCGTTTTGTTTATGAAGGACGCCGTAGTGGAAGGCTGCGTGAATTTCGACCACCTGGGAATCTTTAGCGTGCATCTAAATCTAAGCACACAAGCCCCAAGCATTTTTGCCTCCATCAAATATAAGATGGTCAAGTTTAACCAACCAACCAACCCATTCTTGTTGCTATTAGCGCTAAGTGTACGTCTTCTTTTGTCGAGTGCATGAGTACCGAGAAAGCCAGACTGTCCCCACACGCACCCGTACTGCTTTCACCACTTCCTTCATGAGGAAGAAATAATTAGCACGATAAAGCGGCCGGGAACAGGTGGTTTACCGTACGAAGCGCATACAAAGCAACGCACTTTGGGGGGTTGGCTCGCGACGCCCTCACGCGGAACGCGCCGTCGCCACTGAGTAGAAACAGATCAATTGTACGCGCGGCAGCTGCTCAGGCCGTAAATGAGGGAGAGAACGCGCGCGTCCAGACTGGCCGTGGTTAGAGGCGTATTCTAATGAATTCCTTTAGAATTCTATTGGAGGAACGCTCTCAAATATTTTCTTACTACATTTATGCAGAGCACAAATAAGACGTGGGGGAACGCCCCTCGCAAAACATTTTTGTTGAGCCACGTTTTCGAAATAATTGTGACCGGCTATTCACTCATACACACACTCTCTCTCTACGACATTAAACATACATATATAAATAGGTAATGCACAAACCATGACTGCGCCTTCACAGTTAAAAAAAATGTCTTGGTGTACGTGCATATCACTGCTCTTCATGTGCTTCTTTAATGAAGCGCTTTCGTCCGGAAGTTCTCCACCGAAACCTACCGCACCTAAGTACAATATACGCGATGTAAGTTGCTCTGCATTATTTTGAATCGTTCACCATTCCAAGTTAGCTTCGGTCGCTATATGGCTTGAACAGCCTGTATTTTATCTGTCGCTATTTCGTCTCACTATTATTTAGTGTTTGATACGCATTTACTGGTCACTCTGCCCGTTACATCTCCCGTGCTAGGAGATTTCTTGTTTTAACTCCAGTTTCCAAAATGGGGCCATTGCGTCAGCTTTTTATCGTTTTGCACCACACCAGTACCTCTTGTCACTGCCCATCATTCCGAAGGCAGTATATCTAATCACATTGCCAGAAACTAGTCCACGCTATAGTGCAGGCGTTCTGGGTCAATACAAAAGTCGCGAAGAAAGAGAAAATTCAAGCAGTTCCACGCAGAGGAAACCATCGGAACGGCGGATCTCCTTTTTTATCGTCATTTTCAACGTAACTGGACATGGCGTCAAATTATAGATGTTATGACGTCTCGGTTATGACAGCGATGCATTCGTACTCCACCAGAAAGACATGTCCTTTATCAACTGGCGGTGGCTCGATACTCCAGCTGTCGCAACTATCTTCTGACCGTACCTTTGTTTTTATTATGTGGGTTTTAATGTCCCAAAACCAGCTCTGATTATGAGAGACGCCGTAGTGGAGGGCTCCAGAAATTTCGACCACCTGGGGTTCTTTAACGTGCACTGACATCGCACAGCACACGGGCCTCGACTTTCCCCTCCATCGAAATGCAGCCGCTGCAGCCGGGATTCGATCCCGCGACCCTAGGATCAGCAGCCGAGTACCATAGCCACTAGACCACCGTGGCGGGGCCTTCTGACCGTACCTGATCATTCACCATGCACATGTACTACTTCCTTTCTTTCTTTTAGATGCGAAGCAGCTTATGGCGGGGGCTTTGTCCGTCCCTCCCTCAGCTGTGTGGCGTCCACACCCGCACTGCGCATGCGCATCCTCCTCCCCCTCCTCTCCTTGTCTCATCTCCTCTCCTTTCGGCATTCCTTCTCTCGTCTCCGATCGGTGCTTGTTGACTATGGAAACGCTGTTTCTTCGATGAACACTTTACAAGCTCGCAAGGAACGAGAAGGCGCCCTTGCCCGCGAGAGACAAGACTGACGCAGGCAGCGTCTGCTAGCGTAAAACCGCTGCAAACGCGGTGTGCACCCCACGTGCTGCTTCGCATCGCCTCATGGTCCCCTTTAGCAGGAGACAGTGTGATTTTCTTTCTTTTTTTTTTACATTGTGCGCTACGGAGATGCAGCCATGGCTGCGGAGACGAAGCTACCAGTTCGACACTTCTGCACTTTATCGCACATGGGCATTTGCAAGTGCCTCTGCATCTGCGGGAATCCAACCCGCCACCAAGAGCTAAAATTTTCCCGTACGTTGTCGTTCATTGGCTTCCAAATATTCGCTAGCATGATGAAATGGGCTTAGGGAAATATTGGGACGAGTGCGCGAGTGGGTGATGGGCCGGAGTCAAGAGCGGATTCGTGACGCTAGACAGACCACGAAGGGTCGAATTTGAACAGCTCGCCTGTTAACATGGCATGGCCTCCTAATACTGCTTTCGCTCTAATCAGGCGCGCTATATGTGCTTAAGTTAGCCATCCAAGCTTGCTTAGTAGCCACAACGAATTTCACTTGGATGTCCTCAGGCAACAACAGATTCGAGGTATCACAATTCCACGATGCTGTCTGCGTCCACTTTTAACTTCACATTAAAGAATATTTTGCGTGTGTTTAGGGTCGATATAGCGTGAAAACTATTTATACACCATCCATGTCTTTCTTAGCATTAGCGCTCTACGTCTTGTACAAATATTTCGGATCGTATTCGCTCGCACAGCACAACCAAAACTCCGAAAGCTGCACACCTTATCGAACACATACAGACTGCTTATGCACCACATCTACGGGGGAAAAGTGCTTCCTTGATCTTTCGATCACCTTCTTTGACACGATTGATCCCTCATTATGCTTCCGCATTCACGGGCTGCGTCAACTTATGTTTTTTACACTTGATTGCACAAGCACGACATTATGCTTTTATTAATTCTCCAATATCCTTTCCTTTCGCGGTGTTTGATGTTTTTTTTTTTTCACAGCACTAGGCGATTTCACAACGCAAAGTGATGGCCATTCCTTACACAGGACCCACGCTCAAACTCCAACTCGGCGTACACTGGCGCCGCCCGTTACCCTGGCCCTAAACCATACTTATACGTTAAGCTTTATAACTTTCCTCGGCAATGACGCAGAATCGCCCTCTGCTAAAGCGGCTTTTTCCGTGTGCCCCGCTCGACCGCTGAAGCTGAAGAAGCGGCCATAGACCTGGCAGTGGCGGCCGATTCACCACCATACCCAACGACTGAAAAGCCGCCGTATCCAACTTTACACGTGGCATTATGGCCCCCACAATGCTGGGATTAAGCCTTAGCACTCTCCTTCCAGGTGAGAATGAAGCACTATGCCCCATCCAACTCTCATAAGTTCCGGCTCGCGCAGGGAACCCGGGGAACGAAGCGGCCACCAGTATGCTCGAGGGTTCGCTCGTGTGGTGGGGCCCATTGTGACCTGGGGGAACATGGAGCCCTGACGCGACACTCCGATATGACCCAGTATTACTGCCTGCCGAGACAGTTGAAACCAACACCACATTACATTTGACCTAGCGCCACGAGTTTACACGATGCCGCCTCCAAACACCTTCATTTCCGAACCCGCACATCTATGCGCACATACACCCCGATATATTTAAACCCGATTGCCCGAAATGCGGCTCAACAGCCACATCTAAAGGGCCTCTCACCAGGCCTGACCCATAGGAGCTGACAGATTTAGTACGCACATTACGCACTGACGATCACGCCTCTCAAGAATCGCATCACCACGAGCCGTGGAAGACACTCAAATCTGAAACTGAGTGTCGCTTCCTCTCTTCCTGCAAGCATCGCGCGCCAAGAGGACAGGATGATGTTCCGCACAGCCATGGCACGGTGCGTCACCCCAATCCGCCTCTGCATCCCTAAAATCCATCGCACGGCACACTCGTCCAGAATACGCGGCGGCAACCCGAACCGCGAATTGTCCAATGAGAAGGCGCCACTCAAGCAGCGCGCACCTCTGAGCGGACTGCCTGCTTCCTTTAGATGCGAAGCAGCTTATGGCGGGGGCTTTGTCCGTCCCTCCCTCCGCTGTGTGGCGTCCACACCCGCACTGCGCATGCGCATCCTCCTCCCCCTCCTCTCCTTGTCTCATCTCCTCTCCTTTCGGCTTTCCTTCTCTCGTCTCCGAACGGCGCTCTTTGACTATGGAAACGCTGTTTCTTCGATGAATGCTTTACCAGCTCGCAAGGAACCAGAACGCGCCCTCGCCCGTGAGAGTCAACGCTGACGCAGGCAGCGTCTGCTAGCGTCAAACCGATGCAAATGCGGTGTGCACCCCCCGTGCTGATTCGCATCGCCCCATGGTCCCCTTTAGCGGGAGATGGTGTAATTTTAATAATACAGCAATGATATTTCGACAGTTCCTTCCCTTTTTCAATATTTGTCCTAATTTTTTTTTATCTTTTTGTTGCTCCGGCCACAGCATGTGCATGTGGGGAGGGTATCGTACTTAGAGTAACCCACACTCTCTGGTATCATGGTCTCTTCCCGCCCCAACCATTTTTAGGGGCGAAGCTCCTCTTAGTCTAACCTTGTCACGCGTCAGTCGTCAGGCGTAACCCGCGTGCCGGGAGGCACGCGCTCGCCCGCGGCGCGTGCTTCCCGGCGCGTGCCTCTGTCTCTCCCGGAGCGTGCCTCTGCTGCCTTGTGTGAGAGAGAGAGACAGAGAGAGAGCGAAAGGCGCGCGTTGGCTATGGAAACGCTCTTTCTTAGAGGAACGCTACCAGCTCGCAAAGAAGGAGAACGCGCCCTCACCCGCGAGAGACAACGTTGGCGCAGGCAGCGTCTCCTAGCGAGTTTCTTGATTGAGAGAGAGAGAGAGAATAAACTTTTATTAATAACAAATGCACACTGAGCCTTCCTTGGGTGGGGCCCTCAGTCCAGGGCTCCATTGCCTTGCGCGACCCTGCGAGCCCGCTGGACCAGCTTCTGCTGTTCCTGCCGGCGTAAGCTGAGCAGTGCAGACTCCCAAGATGAAGGGGTGGGGTTGGGAAATACCGACTGATCGCGTTGGAGAAGCGTCCACCGGCCACCCATATATATATATATATATATATATATATATATATATATATATATATATATATATATATATATATATATATATATATATATATATATATATATATATATATATATGCGCACTGGATCTTGACTTGCAATGATGTGCCGGTGAGAGATTTCACTTGTGCATAGTTGAACCATGAAGATTCGTAGCGTGCGCGTTAACTAAATTAATCCGGAACTCTGCACGATCTACGATGAACCTCCCGAGCTTCGCCCACTCATCATCATTCACTCCGTGGATATGCTGTAATTTTTTTATCTCTGCCAGTAATGGGCACGTTAAAAAATACATTTCTGGTACAACGACCCCTTTTGGGAACTTAAGAAACTCCAGTGTATAACCAAAATTCGCCATGTGGCTTGGTGAGGGGCCCTTTGATCATATTGTATCGGACTTCAGGGGACGACCCACCATGTGCCAATCTCTTAACCACACCCTCGGCTGAGGGGTGCGAGGAGTGTTTGACCTCCAGCAGCCTCGGTTTCCACTTTCATGCCATACAAAAAGCTGAGGGGGCAGTAACCAGACTCGATCTGGCGAATCACCCTACCTCCGTAAACACTGGCGAAAATAAGGTTCTCTCTCTTCCATTACAGTGTAACGACCTCGCCAAATATGCGAACTGACTAGAAATTTTCCATGTGCTTTTTTCAGTTCCTCAACACAAATGAAGCACTATGGGCTAGATATTCTGACATGGCTCCGTATCAGTTCTGCACCAAATACGAAAAAACTCATATAAATCAAACAACAATTTCTCTGAAGACAACGGCATGGTGGGACGGTAATAGGTAAGGACTCTTTCAATGCGAATCACATCATAAGAAGCAAATCAGGAACTCTTTCAAATGCTTCGCGGTCCGCGTAGAAAAATTATCTTCCGGGATATAAGTGTGATACTTATCTAGTGATGCAAATAAGGAGACAAGAGGCATCGTGACATAATGCAATAAATTAGATTAAATTCTGTTTATTTCAATTGAAGCATTCAATCTAAAGCTATTAATTAAGTTCAAAAATTGAAACAAGCTATTGTACGGCAAGGTTCACACGGCAGCAGTGGCGCGAACAGCACGGCCGACAGCTCATGTGGTCTTTCACTTTGTAATGCAGGATACTACAACCAGTGCTAGACAAGGAATCGGTTACGGGCGCAAGAGCACTGCTTCGTCGTCCTCCGAGTCTGCGCATTGCATCCTGCACCCAGCATGCTGTTCGCCACGGTGAAGTGACGTCGACAAGCATCGGAACATAAATACGTGGACGCCGAGAGGATCCTTGTTCACACGGCAGCAGTGGCGCGAACAGCACGGCCGACAGCTCATGTGGTCTTTCACTTTGTAATGCAGGTTGGTGCTTTTACACCTTTATGATTTACACTAGTATTTAGTGAACTGCCGTGCCACTGCTGCCACTGTGGAAACGCGCTTGTAATACCTAGATTTGCTCTGCTTCTTTGTACCCGATTACACTTTACTTTTGTACTGATTACACTTTCAGCATATCGGCGTACACTTCAAAGTGCCATGGCTAAAATAAGCAAAGAGCTAGCTTCTGTACTTGAAGATTTGAAGAAAGAAATAAAGGCAGAATTCAAGGCTTTCAAAGATTCCTTTGAGCGCGACATGCGCAATCAACTCAAGGAAATCAGATCCAGTTTGTCTTTCATTGACAAGAAGTATGACGATTTTCAGGCCGAAATAAAGAAAGTTCTTGAAGAAAACAAGCAACTGAAAGATGAAAACATAGATCTCAGAAAACAATGTGACGTACTTGCTGCTCAGGCCATGGCACATGAAGGGCGTTTGATAGAGTGCAAACAATACTCGCGTAATGCCAACATTGAAGTAAAGGGAATACCGGTTGAAGCAGGCGAAAAGTTGACTGAGATAATGTCAAAGATTGGTAACACAATCGGTGAAGACATTACCGCGGCAGACATTGAAGTATGCCATAGAGTCGCCGTCCCTGGCAACCCGTCTGCAAAGAACATAATAGTTCAGTTCGTTCACCGGCAAAAGCGGAACGCTGTTCTCAACAAGGCCAGAAAAAATAGATTCTCATGTGAGGAACTCGGTTTTGCAGCAAAGGCGCCTGTGTACATGAACGAGCATTTGTGTCCGGATCGTAAACGCCTGCTGGCACAAGCCATCAACAAGAAACGCGATGCAGACTGGAAATTTGTCTGGGTTCGCGGAGGCCAAATCTATGCAAGAAAAAGTGAAAGTAGTCGCGCACTAAAAATTTCAAACACAGCCGATTTGGCTAAAATAAACTAAAACTTCAAACACTCAACATGGATTGCCACAAACTAGTCGAGCCACGGGCGCTAAAAGCACTCATAGGTGACAATAGCCTACAAGTATTTCACATGAACTGCCGCTCGGTCAACAACAAAGCTGACGAGCTGCAGTGCCTTTTTGACGCCTTTAATTTTCATTTTGACGTTATTATGTTCAGTGAGACTTGGTACGGCAGTGAATCAAGTTATTTTGTATTAAAAGACTATACGCATTTCGCGAAAAACAGATTTGGGCGCAGAGGGGGTGGGGTGTCACTGCAGGTCCTGAACACACTGAAGATTACGGAAAACCAAAACTTTACGTTGTCTAGCCCATACATTGAAATGTTAACAGTCGAAGATGCGCACAATGTTTTTTCTGTGCTGTACCGCCCACCGGACGGTGACATAGAAAAATGCCTTAGTCTTCTAGAGGGTCTCCTAGATTACGTGTCAAGAAATCAGCTTCGTTTGTTTCTTTCTGGTGATATAAACATTGATGTACAGGCTGTATCACCGTCACAGAAAGAGTTTATATCATTGTTGCATGCTTACGGTTTTTCTAATCTTATCGATGCCCCGACGCGTGTCACATGCTCCAGCTCTACAACCATCGACATTATAATCACTAATTTTGACGGCAGAACGACTTCCGGTACAATAATGTCGGACATCAGCGATCACCTTCCTGTATTTGGTTTTTTTTCTATGCACAGCCCCCATCAAACTCCTAACAGTAATCCTTTGCAATATCAGCGCATTGATGCCATTACTTTAGATCGTTTTCGAACTGCTGTTAGTGCACTTGAATGGTGCGACGTGTTGTCTTTGAACAATGTAGAAGATTCATATAATGCACTCATAACAAAAATCAAAGTTGTATATGACAAATGCTTTCCATTACAGCGCACTCGGAAGCAAAAAGCCAGAAAGCCTTGGATGACGTACGAATTGATACGTAAAATAAAAACAAAAGATAAATTGTTCGCCCAGTTTTTGAAATCCAAAGAACTTTCGAAGTGGCAGACATACAAAAAATATCGTAACCAGTTAAACCGGGAGCTCAAAGTAGCTAAAGTAAACTATTTTAAGAACGCATTTTCACATTCAGCTAACAAAAGTGTGAAGAATCAATGGGACCATCTAAATAAAATTCTCAACTGCAGTTCTAAAAACATTGTAACGTCGCTTACGAAGGATGGGCTTACACTTAGTGGAGAAGACCTCTCTAATGAATTTAATAATTTTTTCATTAATATTACTGAAACTTTGTGTTGTTCTAGCACTCCCACAAACTACGTCCATCACGCACCCGGTGTTTCACATTCGCTTTTCATGTTTCCCACAACAGAAAGTGAGATAATTACAATGTTTTCAAATCTTCGAACAAGTAAAGCTGAAGACAAAGATGGATTTCAAATTAAACCTTTTAAGTATGTTATCGACCTGTTAGCTCCAGTGATGATGCACATTTATAACCTCGCTCTTGGTACAGCAGTTTTTCCCAAACAAATGCAGGTAGCGAAAGTTACTGTCATCCATAAAGGGGGTGACGCATCAAACTTGTCTAACTTTCGACCAATCTCGATTCTTCCAGTGTTATCAAAAGGCCTAGAAAAAGTGATATATATCAGAATTAACAAGTTCTTAATGAAACATGATGTCTTATCTAATTGTCAATTCGGTTTCCGACAGAAAATGTCCACAGAAGCAGCATTGATGAAGCAAAAGGACATTATAATTGATGGATTTGAAACAAAACAATGAGTACTCGGGATATATGTAGACTTTTCGAAAGCTTTTGATCTCCTAAATCACGACCTACTAATACAGAAACTCCAACACTATGGAATAAGAGGAAATAGCGTAAGATTATTGGAGTCCTACCTGAAACACCGAAAACAGATGGTTGTTCACAACCGTGCATTTTCCAGACTAGCACCCATCCGATACGGTGTACCACAAGGAAGCATTTTAGGGCCTCTACTGTTCCTTCTTTATATTAATGATATTTTTTTTTGCCCCAGTTGCAGTAAATATCATAGCATACGCCGATGACTTAACCATGTTAATTTCACGTAAAACAGAACAAGATGTATTTAATAAAGGCAATTATTTTTTGGAATACTTGCGGCAATGGGCACTCAAAAACTGCTTGAAGATTAATACAAATAAAACTAAGGGCATTTTGTTTAGACCGAAAAACAGAATACATCACTGTAACTTTGATCTTGTTTTAGGGAATACTAAAATTGAGATCGTACCAGCTGTAAAAAGCCTAGGCGTGGTTTTTACTGAATCACTTAGTTGGGATGCGCATGTCGATAGCGTAAGGTTAAGAATAAACAGAATAAACGGTATAGTAAATCGTCATAGACACGTACTTCCTCAACAAGCAAAGATATTGATATATAATGCATATATACTACCAATTATTTCCTACTGTTTTACGATATGGGGCAAAATGACGAAACAAAATGAACAAAAAATTCTAGTTGTTCAAAAACGAGCAATACGTCTAATCGCGAATGTACCATGGTACACACACACTAACTCGTACTTCACTGCTTTTCATATCCTCAAAGTCACCGAGTTGTATCCCTACAAGTTACTGATCATGTACAAAACCGCAGTTCTCGGTAATAATGACAGACTATTGTCCTTATTCAAACTAAACTGTCCCATACCTGCTTACAATACCCGAAATTCTGTCCAATGGTGCCAACCTTTTTGTCGCACTACATATCGCCAACAGTCTCCATCATATGTCTTACCGAGATACCTTAATATTCTTCATGCAAATAACATTTTTCTTGAACAAATTTCAAAGGGCATGCTGATTAACCACCTTTATATGTTTGAAAATGTTTAGCAATTATTTCTGTGACCTGTTTTAGCTGATGAGTGTTGTACATATCATTTCTTTATTCATTTATACAAATGTTTGTAATCTTGGCCTACTGATACCAGTACGTTTCAGTAGAAGTGTCTGTTAGATATGTGATTTACATATTATTTGGTTTGCTAGTGTGTTTTTTTTTTGTTTTTTTTTTTGACCGATGCAAGTATGTCAGTCTCAGTGAATTTTAAGTTGTAGTCTTAAACAATCGTTGGTGTTGCTGTTTGTCCATTTTGTGCTTACAATGCATCTGTCTGGATGACGTGTGACCTACGGGCGCAGGGCGTTTCTCAAGCTGCAAAAAGCAGCTTTTTGCTCGGCGTCCGCTCTTTGCGTTCAAACTGTACCACAAAGAGAAATAAACTTGTATTGTAAAGCAGTTTCACACTTTAGAAAGTGAGAAGACCGGCGACAGTAGTAGAGTTTTCTAAGAGCCCTCTTGCCTACAGACTTACCTAGTTTCCTGACCAGCGTTAACTGAGCTCTTTGGGTAACAGATGCGTAATTTCGTGCTTCTGCTCAATAAATAAGATATTCGCGAAGTGTGAGTTCCCTCTATAAAAATTGGCCTCAATTTTCCTGAATTATATTAAATTTCATGGAACACTTCTTTTATAACTAGCACTACGGAAGAAAGTACTTGGAAGTTTGAAGGCATTGATAAGATGATCGCAGAGGAAGGTGAGAATTTGCTACAAATAATTTTTTCTGACACATATGCATGATTCCTATGCACGATCACACGCTACGAAAAGGTAACGAATCTAAGGAAACAAGCATTTTACAGTAAAACTGCTCAAGGTGATCGAAGCTCAGAAATATTCCAAAGTTGTTGCTCCAGCCATTTTCTCAAAATGGTTCAATTCTGACGTTTATATTTTGTTGAACTGCGGCTCCCAGTACATGGAAATTATGAAGTGTGTGTTGTTAAGCAACAAAGAGTAGTTAAGCTCATATTTCGAATGTCACTGAAGCATTATGCTGAAGGTCTGCATAATTTGTTTACCTGCACTCTTTAAAAAAAGGCAGTAGAAAAGCTAGTAACGGGACCGGTTACTACCATTTCAGCACCATTACTACATTTTTTGTCCCTTACTAGCTTAGATGAATGCTAGACGTACTAAATACCAGGGGTATAATTGTCACTACATGCGTACTTAACAGGTTAGTAAATGCTACTACCTCCACTGGCAATAGTATATTATGCGGTTATTGTGATACGCGAACGCGGAATTTAGGCAAACAATCATTGATTTGATTATGTTTCAATAAGAGTCCCATGCAGCGTTGTTGCATACATATGCGGAAACAGAAAAATGCAAGAATCTCGATCCAAAACGTTGATTACTTATCCGAATCCACTTCTGCTTACCCGAACAACGTGAGCGTCCTTAAGTGTGGTCATATATAGCGTAAACGTTGCGGTTAGGACATATATCACGTGGTGTGCAGTAGTTTGTGCTAGAGTTTCTGGTTCGAACATGTTTCTAAGCTGTCACCTAAATATTTCTCTCTGCAGCGTATTCACAGGGCTAATCACGTGAAGTAATTAACGATCGTTAATTGGTGTAGCACGATGTAATTATCACCAATCGGTGCCACCGGACAATGCCTTACGGCACTCATTGATATGGCAACGTAAACAGCAAATATAAACCGAATAATAATAATAATAGTAAAAGGTTACCATGGTAGTAAAGTTACTACCTTTGGTTACTACCCATACCTAGTAACTGCAGGTAGTAAATGGCATGGTAGTAATGTTACTACCTTGCCGTTTACTAGCTGCAGTTACTGCTTAGGTGGTCAATGTTGTGACAAGCATTTAATACCTCAAAGTTATTAAGTAGCACTACCCTTTTTTTTTAGTGTGAACCGCAAGCTCCAAGCATGGCTGATGTGTCGCGTAAAGAGGAAACGGGGCGCCTTGCATGAGCCTGGTGTGCAGAGTGTTTCAATTGTGTATTTCCATGTTGGTACTTTTATTTCTTTACTAATACTCGTTTGCTAATACTGGTTTATTTCTTTACTAATACTGGCCCCATTTGATGGGTTCAGAAAATAGGAATAAATGTGTTGCAGCAACTACATGTGGGATGCCCGTATTGCATCTGCGACATAATTGTTACTGTAGCTACAAGAGAAAACGCTGGGAAATGTGCAGCTTTGTTAAATATAAAACAGTGAATATGCCTCGGCATTAAGATGTAATTAAGTGTAGTATTACTCACAACCGAACAAGTCCTTCAAAGATTTCAGTAAATTTTCCACAGCAAGGAGATTGTAGAAGGTGATCTCGTTATGGTGAGGAACTCGTCCTCAGTTCCCACCTTCTTCTCCTTCCTGCTTCCCTGCTTCCTTTCGGAGCCGAGCTCCTCCAGCTAGTGTTGCTGCAGCGAAGAAGGATGGACGGAAGCCTTCCAGCTACCTGTCCGCCGTCGTGTTGCCGATTTGAAGGATGGAGACCAGCCTTTCACACAAACACAATGTGACTTTATATACCAGACAGTACATACACACTGACAGACAGTAGCTTCGGTTGGTAGGACTTAGGTGGAGCCATCAGTTCGTAGGGCATCGTGGTGGGACCGTCGCCCCAATTCGGCAGAGCCGACCAGTGCATAGCACCTCTCCTGCGACCTCAACCACCGCCCGGACTCGTACTAGATGTCCCCTCTAGTACTATCCGCGCCCGAGCCCCGGGTGGGAGGACCTTGGGGGAACGATCGCTTCCATTCGGCAGAGCCGACCCCAGTGCATAGCACTGCTCTTGCGACCGTAACCACCACCCGGACTCGTGCTAGATGTCCTCTCTAGCACTATCCACTCCGTCCTCGCCAACCTCTGGGCTACCCTCCAACCTTCTGCTTAACTTCGGCCTTCCCAACCCCCGCTTCCAGTCTTGCTTCCAGTCTCCCACTGCGAGGGAAAAGGGGCCACCTTATATACACCGGTTGCTCCTCCCCTGAATCCCTCACAGCCAATCACAAACGCCGAATGTCAGACGCCGCACTAACAAAAGACCACCCGCGAGCAATAAAGTAGGTACGCTTGCTGCCCACAACCTACGAACAATACCGTAGGTACGCTTGCTGCCCAGAACCCGCGAACAATAACGTAGGTACGCTTGCTGCCCACCGCTCCGCGCGGAGGGGGGCGGAGGGCGAGGGCACCAAACCAGCGGTACAATACATCCCCACAATGGTCTCCTCCTGCCCCACCTGTTCACCACGTGGCTGTGCGTCTTTTCCGGCGCCTACTTGACCACCGTGACATACCGCATTCTCCGTCTCATTCCGACGACCTTTACAATTTCATTTCCTAGAAGCGTCACATTTTTACTTCAGAGCTCCTGTCTCTTTTGGGCACTGCAACTTAACAAATTCTGCTTTCAGTATAGAAACCTATGCGAACTGGAATTGGTGCATGCGTTTTGAATCCGCGTATAAAGCATCGGGACGCTCTGGTAGAAATACATAGGATAAGCGCTGAATTTTCTACTCTTTCTTCATAGGAGAGGAACGCACTGCAGTAGGCATCCTTACTAGAGCAGTAGATGCAAATTCATTGTCCTTTGAAACCACTGCAATACGTTTTCAGCCCTCTGCTGCACGTTTTGCTATCGTCGGCATGCTGAACATTTTATCATCGCGCGGAAGTACATGTAATCGTTGCAGTTCCCTGGTAATGACGTCACACTACGCGTCTAACATACGTATTAAAATAATCTATAAATTGCGAGCATTAAGCTAAGAGTTATTGATTGATTGATTTGTGGGGTTTAACGTCCCAAAACCAGTTCTGATTATGAGAGACGCCGTAGTGGAGGGCTCCGGAAATTTCGACCACCTGGGGTTCTTTAACGTGCACTGACATCGCACAGCACACGGGCCTCAACAAAGCTAAGAGTTATATTAACATGTTATATGAAAGAGGCCTGCCGGAAGACAAGCCCTTTTTTAAAAGCTATGTCTGATATGGTGTGTATTTTATAGGCAACTTTGCAGAATTTGCGTTACATAGTCACGCGCGTTTTTCATTTATTTGCGACAGTACTCCTACAGTGACACAAACGAATTATATATTAAGGCTTCATTGGAAAATGGCCTGTCTCTTATAGTATGCCAAGACAGCTTGACAGCAAAAGCTATTCCGAATTGTGATAACAGTTTATGACGTAGCTTTCTGCAATTTTTCTCTAAGTTTATTTATTTATTTATTTATTTATTTATTTATTTATTTATTTATTTATTTATTTATAGTGAACTCCCCTCCAGAGGCTCGTGAATATGGAGTGAAGGCCTTCGCATAAATTATTTAAATAATAGCTCGCAAAGCTAGGCAGTATTTACGCACAAGATCGGCATATACAGGAGAAGTAAGATATACAGAAGAATACACGGTAGAAGAGATTTATTTGCATCAAGTGAATTTATTTCGACATAGGTTAATGACGCCAAGCAAAGTGCCCACCGCGGAGCAAGTTTCGAGAAGCAAGCTCCCCACTACACGCACCGATCTCGAGCAGAGGGAAGACGACGAAGAGCGCAGTTGTGCGAGCGTTCCTTTGGTGCTGGCCGCCATTAAAGAAGGCTGTCCTCTTCCGCCGATCGTGTATTGCTTATATTCGTGACATTTTAGGTTATAAAAGACAACATTCAGTCGCCTGTACCTCATGGCGGCACACTTCTGGCCGTAGAATCAGGGTAAAAGTCAAACGGGATTGTTTTATCATTTATCGTGACGTCAATGGCCAGCATGTCGCGTTATTTGTGTCATGACTTATCAGTCATGCTCGCCAAACGTTCGCATCCTGCCATGACAAGATTGTGTTATCGTCAAACGTGACGTCAATGGTGTCACGTTATTGATGTCATCAGTGATGAGTAACGTTAGTCATACCTCCTTACAGTGTCATGACAATTTTGGTACGTACCAAGTTAACAACATGACGTTGTTTGACGTCATCCGACCTTTGGCAGAATTCGTGCAAGCGCCGGTGCCTCTCGCTTTCACGCGTAATAAACAATTATAGCATCTTGTGAAAATTGCCGCGGATAGATCAATTGTTATGAAGCACCTCGTTTGTTTGTTGGTTTTGTTGGTTTGCTTTTTGACATCACGACTTAAGAAACAAGCAATCATGTCGTTTCAGAGCTGGACAACGAAGCACCAAGAATGTCAGCCAGATTTGTAACAACGCTAATGTTTACGGCGGACGGCGGCAAATGCGGAGTTTTTAAACATGAAACAATACAAACAGGCAAGTATTCATATCGAACATATTCCTCTTGCTGTATAAGAGCGCGTTGTGACATTGCAGGCATGTTTGCTTATTGTGTGAGCTCTGTGTAACTTTGTAAACACATAAAACATAGGTGCTATAATAATAATAATAATAATAATAATAATAATAATAATAATAATAATATTTTTCTTGTATTTAGAGAAAGACTAGATCAATGTGGATACATCTTAAACCAAATATCTCAAGTTTTTTTTATATCTTTTGACGTTACTAACATATGCCAGCAATACGCGCCCTCTGTATTGTATCTGTGAAAACAACAATGTGCGTTAAGAAAACGTGCAAATATGCAACGCGATGTTTTTTTCCTGTGTAATGCATTGTGAATATTGTCACGCGGGAGGGAGGTACGTGGTAGGAAGGGAGCTTCGCCGTTGATGGTGGGACGCGATATCGCTAGGTTTTAGGTCAGCGTCGAAAAAAGTCACGGTAGGGCGAAGCTATCTCGCCGTTATGTTTTAAGTGCGTCTGCTTACAGGGCAAGAGAACAAAGAAATGCGCCCCGACTTCCTTCTTTTCTACGCCGGGTGACGGTCACTAGATAACCGGTAGTCTACGCATTTTGTGAATGTAGGCAAGCATATCACGGCAACGCTATCGCGTACCACCCTTAAGGGCGAAGCTTACGTTTGCTTTAACTTCTCGCTGACATGACACCGCCACCGAAAACACATTTCCGCGACGCGAGCACCTTATAGAGCATCCGTGCTAACATTTACATCATTTGTTGAAAGGAATTCGCAGAGACGTGTTGATTTAAATATAACTGCATACGAAGGGATGAACTACGTGTGCATATATAAGTATGTACCTGTAAGAGTAACGTAATTCACAACTCTCATATTAAACTCTGCCTATTTTTCAGGTGGCGCACCAAGAGAGGGTAAGTGACAGCAACTGATGATCTGTCATATTCATATTGTCACGTTGTCGTGACGCACGCAGCAATCAAGGCGAAGCACGCAGAACTCAAGTGATGTCAGGCGAACTCCCTATCGGGCGAACTTGTGCCCAGCAAAACGAAGCCAATGACAATGCACAGCAATAGCGGCGTGAACAGTCGTCGGTCGACGGAAAGACTGACAAGCGGCGCAATGCGTCGGCTTTTATACACACCTCATAACGCGTTCTCGCATTGTCTCTGGAATTGCAGAAGTCGCTCAAATGTGCGCGTCAGGCATGCAAAGTTTCAGGAATGATCGACACGGTTCCCGAAGTGTCATGCAAGATAAACGCGGCTTGCGTCGCGCGTAACAGACGGTGATAACGGCGCTCGCCGCAAACAATCGAAGCAAGCGCGCGATTCACAGGAAAGTGATAACGGCTTTCTCTTGAAGCAAACGAAAACAACCGCAGGTGTCAATTTAATACGATCACTTTAATAGGATCATTCCATGACAATGTTCGCGTAATTGTTACCCCGAGGTACTTGAACTGGTAAGCCATGTTAGACTTTTGTGGCAAACTTTCGACGCATCGGCGCGGACTAGGTCAGTCGATGCGATGCCAAGCTCGTTGACGACGTCGGCGTGCGTTGGCCCACGACACAGCACGGCTTCGAGACACAGCGGCGGTACTACGAGTCGCCCTGGTAGCTGCCAGCACACCGGACTCGGGTCAAACCACCCGGTACGGCAGCAGAACGGGTCAGTTACCTGGGACGGCAGCAGGAACGGCGGCGCCTCGGGTAGTCCCTGGGCCAGTCACCCAGGTGGAGCGCAGGAACAGAACAGCGCTTGAACTGAATCGGCTGTCTGGAGCGACAGCGGAACCGCGACACCTCGCCTGGTCCCTGGGCGAGTCACCCAGCCAGAGCACCGGTCGCGTTCGTGGGACGGCCAGCCAGTAACGGCAGCCAGAGCACCGGACCCTTCGCCTAGTCCCTGGGCCAGTCACCCAGCCGCAGCGCAGGAAGAGAACAGCACCGAGATGACGTCGCCTGGTTCCCCGGACCGGACGCCCAGCCGAGAACCGCCTTGCTCGAACGCTGAGCTGCTTCGAACGCTGGCACGCGCTCTTCCGTCACGAGTTGGTTGGTTGGTCCTCGGGTACCTTGGCGCAACCCACTCTGGGGGATCGGCCATGAACCGGAAAAGAGTTGTTGTTATTGTTGTTGTCGTTGTGTTTGTTGTTGTCCTCAATTCTGGCACATACCCACCCTGGGGGATTGCCCAAGAAGTTGAAAGAGTTAAGTCATAAGTAGTGTGGAATGCCAATCAGAATCGAATAATCAGGATGGAATTAACGGTGAAGAGTACAAATTTATGTATTTTTCAGTAGTAGAGCATATATCCCCGTGGCATTGTCCTCTTCAAGAGGCTCCCAAATACAGAATATTGGAGACGGAATCACGAGTTCGCGCCGGTTCTTCTTTATCTACTCCAGCGTCACTCAGTTTCGGTTTCACTCAATGTCGGCGTCACTCAGTTTCCCTCTCCTACCGCGTATATCATCACAGTGTGTGTATGTGCGCGTGTGTGTGTTGGAGAGAGAGATAACTTGAGCGCCTTGATCCTTGGAACAGAAGAAGCCGCTGAAGTAGTCGACTCAACACAATCTTTTCCACTTTCAGCTGGCGTGTGGTATGAAGTGCAGCAGAGAGAATCCGAAATTCAAAAGGCAAGCACTGGATGCTATAACAAGTACAAAGAGCTTTGCAAATGCGTTCCGGTAATGATGTACAACTCTACTGTTTGCAACAACCCACCAAAGGAGAAAGAAAATACAAATCGCCTTCATTCTTAGAATTACTGCTACAGCCTTTACTTCTCAGAGAACGAGTGTTCTTAAGAAGCACCCCCTATGTCCGTCGTGTGAGTTTTCAATTAAGTCAGATTTTTTTGTTAACTAAGGAGGTTCCATTTCAAAGGTTGCATACTACTTCTGTGACGCCCTTGAATTTGGCCTACAACAAATAAAGGAATGTCCTAGTATTTGTATTAAATGCGAAGCATTTCTAGGCGAACTTGTGTGACTTTGACTGCATCTATCTATCTATCTATCTATCTATCTATCGATCTATCTATCTATCGATCTATCTATCTATCTATCTATCTATCTATCTATCTATCTATCTAGCCGACTATGCCTCGGTGCTCTCATGGTCGTATCTCTCACTTGGTAAACACCACTATCTCCACTAGGGCGTTCTGGATGCCGCTTCGCTGCTGTAGCGAGCGGGCGCGGGCACGGCTAGCAGAAGTGCGAAGGCTCGTTCCGGAAGTCGGGCGTCTGCTACGCTTCTCAGCCGCTGGTTAGCGTTCCCAATTGCTTATTTTGGCCTTTATTTCGCACCTTATTGCGCCTTTGACGACATACATTTTCTTCGGAGCTGAACACTAAGACAACGAAACATGTGACGTGAATATGAGGCAGAATTTATGTTGTTTTTGTTGTTTTTTTTTTTTTTTTTGGGGGGGGGGGGGGGGGGTTTAACGTCCCAAAACCAGCTCTGATTATGAGAGACGCCGTAGTGGAGGGCTCCGGAAATTTAGACCACCTGGGGTTCTTTAACGTGCACTGACATTGCACAGCACACGGGCCTCAACATTTCGCCTCCATCGAAATGCAGCCGAATTTAGCAGGGTAACAAGCAAAACATCACTTCGGTTTGAGTCGTGCTGGCAAGCGTACATTGCGGACGGTGTTAATATGTGCACGCAATTACAACAAAATAATGTTCGTGAAGGCGTTTAGATTAGCAGAAAACCAACTAGTGTATTCGATTTGATTGATTGATTTGTGGGGTTTAACGTCCCAAAACCAGTTCTGATTATGAGAGACGCCGTAGTGGAGGTCTCCGGAAATTTTGACCACCTGGGGTTCTTTAACGTGCACTGACATCGCACAGCACACGGGCCTCAACATTTCGCCTCCATCGAAATGCAGCCGCCGCGGCCGGGATTCGATCCCGCGACCCTCGGATCAGCAGCCGAGTACCGTAGCCACTAGACCACCGTGGCGGGGCGTAGTGTATTCGAAATTACAAGGTAGTCCGATATCGACGCGGGAAAAGCTGCATGATACGAGCACATATTATGGAAACGGCCCATGCTGGGAATACAAAATAACGTGAAAATGACGAAATGCGCTCCTTGCTCGTAATTTAACTTTGAGGGCCAATACATCAGAACCCTTTGCAGTTGCGTGAGCAAAGGAATCTAAATATATATTTTCAAACAGGCCATTTTCAAACAGGCCATCTACTATTCTTTTTTAACGCGCTTTCTTTTAACTACCCACCTTAAGTTACGTGTAACTTCATGAACACATTTATGGCTAGTTTTTAGGGGACAGTTAGGGGGCACCTGCGGTGCTTACTTGTCACGAACTCTATGAAGCGTTTATTGGCTGACACGTTAATTATCCGCACGTTATTTCCAAAAAGAAAAAGAGAAAAGCCACACAACTAAGCATGCTATGAAAGCAGGTTACGTAATACAGGCGATTTCAGTGTCCAGTAAGCGCCACATTCACTGCAGCTCAAGTCATGCGAACACATTAAGCAGTTGAAATTCGATGGCCTAACAGCACTCTAGTTTTCTCACCGCCACTAAGCCGAAATGCCGAGGTATAGATGCCATCCACTTTGTGTGCAGTGGTTAGACATTAACTACGAGAACGGAAGAATCAGTGCTGTTTATTGTGGTTTTGGCTATGTGAGACTATTTTTAATGAGATCAGGTATTTAATATTAATTATTTACCAAATTCCAAACCGTTGCTTAAAACGAAAAATGTTCATTTTTGATGTTGCAGAACATGTGAGCTAGTCTAAGGATAATTTACTTTCGTAATAACAGAAGCAGTGGTTTTAATTTTTCCTGGATTGCAAGAAAGCCGGCGAAGTTTGAAAAAGGGCCATATTAACAGGGCGCTCACGTGCCATGAAATTGGCACATAGAAACATGCTACAGGACAGAACGGCCGATGATGCACGGTGACCGCAGGCACAAACAGCTAATGTCACGGCACGCAAGCGCCTAGACACGTGGTACTTTTTAAATCTCACGCACCTTTTTATAGGCGAGGGAAAGTGACAATGACTGCACTGTATAACAATACATGATCTGGACCCTAATTGACATGCTCTACAACTTGTCCATCGAACTTTTTTTTTGTTTAAGGCCACAATTTAAAAGCTGGTCAATTAATAAAATTAACTGCCTGAGTTTATTAAAAATAAGCTGAGATAGTCATGACGGCAGTAAACAATACTAAGGTGGTTGCATTCTCGTAAGGCTCACGTGGACATTGAAACACCCTGTATGCTTTTGGAAGAAAAATAACATGGTACTGGTTCACGATCTAGCCGAATTCGTGACTCCGATCGATCGAAGCATGTGACCGTAATGTGCCTACAGAGCCCGCTGCCCGAGGAGAATGGTATCTACTCCTCTAGGTTTTACGAGTGCAGAAGCAAGTAGCATGATTGATTTGTGGGGTTCAACGTCCCAAAACCAGCTCTGATTATGAGAGACGCCGTAGTGGAGGGCTCCGGAAATTTCGACCACCTGGGGTCCTTTAACGTGCACTGACATCGCACAGTACACGGGTCTCAACATTTCGCCTCCATCGAAATGCAGCCGCCGCGGCCGGGATTCCGTCCAGCGACGCTCGGATCAGCATCCGAGTACCATAGCTACTAGACCACCGTGGCGGGGCAGCAAGCAGCATAGCTAGGGAGGAGAAACACGAAACTACCTAAATAAAAACACTGGTGGGACGTTTTTTCTTTTCTTTTGTTTTGTTTGCGCCTTTTCTTTTCTATGGCAGAGATGGAGACCGTGTTCGCGTTGCGTTCTCACTTCTTGCACCCCGTCACGGTGGTCTGGTGGCTATGGTACTCGGCTGCTGATACGAAGCTTGCGGGATCAAATCCCGGCCGAGGCGGCGGCATTTCTATGAAGCCGATATGTTGAGGCCCGCGTACTGTGCGACATCGGAACACACTAAAGGGGAACTCCGGCGATTTTTTACACCATATTCTGATATCGCTGTTTTCCAATGACTCCGACAGGCCTGTAGCAGGCAGGCTGGTTCAGTTTACTCAGAAACTCGCCAATAATTTTATATAACCATTGACTGACGTGCTCAAATCGAACCTGAAACGGGTAGACGCTTCGTGCACCTTACGCGACGACGTAACAACCTCCCCGCCATCATAAATATGGAGCTGGTGCCAGCAAAATCATTGGTGGCGATGTCTTCCGACAATGTATTGTGTTATGCTAGGTTTTCTTAACTTTACGGCGACGATTTGATCGCCTAAATGACAGTTTTGCTTTTCACCACCTACCTGCTCGGGTAGGCAGCGTTGTAGGTAATGACGTCAAATACACAGGTTTGCCAGCATGGGCATGCGCTTTCAAATCTTTGAAATTCATCTGCGCAAAACCTAAATAGCTTCAACCGCCTGGCTCGGCATATGTTACAGTACCGACGAGAAAGTATATTCAAAATTTCACCGAGTCCTGTGGACGCTGAAAAATCGCCCGAGTTTGTCATGACCTTTGGTTAAAATATACCGCAAGCATGATTTATGACAATTTCGGAAACGATCTCATCTGCCCCACAAGCACGAAAAATCTGTCCAGAGTTGTTGAAGTCTAAGACAGTGCAGCTAAGACATTGCGTTCCTCCTTCGCGAACTCCTAGTCGTACCCTAACCGTTTATCGTTAAGCTTCGATTTGTTACAGCTGTGTGTGCTAACAATCAATAGGATATAGCTATGGTATATATACTTCACCATGCGAAGTGAACACGGACACTTTCATGGATTTGTTTGATCACCGCCGCCAAACCCGTTGCTCATACCAAGAAATGACCGGTATGAAGTACCCGTTGGAGATGTGATAGAGAACTTTACACGCTCTTTAAAAGCGGGCAATGGCCGGGGGAAGGCAACGCTGTGATCTCCGAAGAATCCGGCCTTCTCCGCCGATGCCTTAGCAATGAATGAAGCAGCACAATTCAATATCCCACAGCATAATGTAGAAATAATTCCGTCTTACATAACGAGTTATTTTACATGGGGCCTCTGTGAACGCTGGCAGATAGTCGTTGAAGTTCACGTAATCGGGTGCATAAATACACGTCAAGACGCTTGCAATCGCGCTCAGCAACGTAAATGGAAACACCATGGTCTCTACGCGCTAAACGTTCACTAAACGCCATACAAAATGATAAGCAGTGTGCAAAGAAACGTTGATACTTGAGGGCGAAGGTCACTAGCTGTTCACGTATCTGTACTTGCCATAAACAATGCGCTGGAACTCTCCTATTTCAACTTAAGTCCACGAGATAGCGTAAAAGAAAAAAAAAGTCATCAGGCGAAGTTTCGTTCTATATGAAGGCAGTTCAGTAGTTACTCTATAATCAAGTCACAACAAACATTTTTGCACGGAGATCGATCTAGGGGAGCCACTACTATAACGAGTTCCCGTTGAAAAAAGGGCACTTCTTCTCGGGATTCATGGGAGAGTTTGGCGGGCAGCCGAAGGCTTTGGCAAACGACGCGGAATTTCGAGCCACTTTGTTGCAGTCTGGGGCGAGTGGGTTAAGGTGGCCTGTGCTCTCGCAAAACATGTAGCAGAGCGTCATGAAGTAGACCTTGTCTTCCGACAGGTCCTCACGGAGCCGCACGTTGCCGCTTCCACTTTTTTCGTGCGCCTTCTTGAGCGCGTTGTACGCTATCTCGGACGCAGGTATTTCCGGGAAGGGACTTGGCGTTCCCTGATCGGTGAGGCATCTTTTCATTTTTGCGAGTTCCTTCAGAGTGTGGCTACTCACGATGCTGTCCGTCTCGGTTTCCCCAACCGTCCAGCGCAGACCGGTTTCGTCCATCGCTCGCACCAACTGGTTCGCCATGATGAACAGCAAACCGCCATGCAGCATAGCTGGAGTGCCTTCCCTGTAGTACGCCGGTTCTGCCATAGTGGACATGGAGAGATCTATGGCGTTTAGGATGTAGTTGTAGCTAGCGTACCCTGGCAGGTTGTTCCAGCGCAGACGCGTGGTCTCCAGGTAAGCCTGCGTCTTGTCCACTTGATGCAAGGCATCGCTGTTGTTCACCCAAAACTCGACCAGAGAGCCTGCCTTCTCTATGAAACCGGAGTACATGCTGTCCAGAGTGCTGTTCTTCATTACCGCGTCGGGAGGCCAAATTTCCCTTTTAACAGCTTTCAGTTTCTCTGAGACGCTCATCTTGCTCGCTTCGTCCATCCAGTTTGAAACTGTAACCCTGTCGAGCGCGGCAGCGAGGAGGCCATCGTATCCGTCGTCGATGATATGTCTATCCGCAGGCGCGATACGAGAGACGACACTGAGGGCGACGGTGAGGACCCGGAACATTCCTTCCACGTGTCGGGCGCAAAAGCTACGCAGGTTCGCCTTCGCTTTCCTCTCGTCGGCGTACTTGGCGACTAGTAGGCTGTAGCTTGCCATGGGAGCGTAGTATTGCACGAGTAACCACGTGATGTGCTTGCTGAGCTTCTGGTCGTCGTACTTGGCAAGCAACTCCACTATCACCTTGAGCAAGTCGGTGTGGCTGACAGCGATCTCGTCGTCTTCGTTCAACTCCGGTTCGAGTGCTAGGGGAATCTGGAAGCCTTGTACCCAGTCCGCGGTCGAGGTGTTCGGTACGAGGTTCGGGAGTTCTCGGAACGTCACTACGACTGGCTTGGGGTTTCTTGAGGAGAACACGGAGTTCAGGCTGTTGAGCACGTCTTTCTCGACCTCTCGGATTTTGTCTACGTCATCCTCATGGAGCGCGGGTCGCGATGCGGCATCGGGGTAGAGTTGGATGAGAAACTGCTGCCAGTACCTGGTGTACGCGAAAGACGCTTCGGCAGCTCGATGTTGTTCCAGCATAATGGGAATGTACGCTCCAGGCTTCAATAATATGCGCCGTCTCGGGGCACCCGACTTGGCGGACACATTCTGCACGGCCACGTGCACCCAGAGCGGCACGGGCCATGTGTAGCCGAGTAGCACGATAGCGATTAATGGAGGGAAAACTATGGGGGGCAGTTCAGGCCAGTCCAGTCCATTGTTCCTAAAGTACTGCAGGAAAATATCCGTTTGCGGCGCGTCATTCTCATAGGTGAGGCATTTGGTGTACATCGCCACAGCCTTCCTTCCAATCGGAAACCTTCCGATCCCGCTGCGAAGTGTGTCCTCGAATTCCTCGTACCACTCGAACTGCATGCCGTCGCTGACAGACTTCACGTCCTTCCTGAAGCGGGTCAAATTGCGTGCCGCCGAGCACACGTACGCCGCAAAGTCATAGCATGGGTCGAGCTTTTCGTCGAGGTTTTCGGTGAGCAGGGCCGCGTGCTTGCGGCAGTCTTCGGTATTGCATACCACAACGGCGTTTTGGTGCATCCGCTTCCATTTTCTAAAGTAGAATGCGGCCGAGACGGCAATTATGGCCAGAAGGCAGGCCACGAAAATTGCAGTGATGATTCCCGCATAGCCGCACTTCGGCGGTGAGGCCGGATTCGCTGCCGCTTGAGCTCCTTTGGGCTGCAGGAAAGACAAGAATTGTTGGAAGTAAGTAACTGAATATTCAAATTTTTGTACGTTTTTAACCACACACGTTAACAAGCGTAGAGCCAGCCGTCGGCGACAGCACCAATGAAACACTCGAAGTGGCGTAATACAGCTGGCTTTGACAACAGCCTTGAAGCCTTGAATAATGTGCATTTCAGCAGCAACCAGACTGCGCGCTAAACCGTATGATAGCATAAGCACTGATTTTATACCAGAGCGGTAGTTTTATACTGTAGTTTTGAAACTCTGCATGCGATTTTTCTTTCTTACGGCGTAAACTCTTCTTATAGACGCTTTGACAGTAATGAAGCCGTTGTCTTTACAGAAGTGCTCTTCATAGAGATGGAGAAACTCCGCTGCCAAAGCTGCATTGAAATGTCTAATTAACAAAACTTCTATTTCATTAGTGTCCGCTTCGTCATACCCCAGGCCTACTATGATTTTAGTAGTGGCCTGTCCAGACAAGGCTAAACAAATGAGTGAGCAAGGTGTTTGCCCTGGTCCGGAATGGGACAGCTCCTAGGCTAGCACAACGCATGTTGAAGTTCGTATGACTGTTGACCAACTTTGCTCCTGTGGAGATCCTGCCTGCACGACTAACTATCTGTGCTTCTAAATGGCCATTTATTGCACATCCCACCCACCCCTCCCACCCTACTCCTTGTCTACCTGGGGGGCACCAGACTCTTCTCTCTAATATCCCCGATAGCAAGAAGGCAACTTATCTCGAAGCCAACACGTATTCTCACCAGTGACTTGGCACCTGCGGCAGATGTGGCAGAGAACGACTCCGCGACTGCCGGGGATGACGTCACTCCCGGCTGCACCGGTAAGCCGGCGGCTTTATTTGCAGGCGGGGACATAGCAGGCGAGGTTTCCGTTGTGCGCTTCCCGGGGTCCTTGCCTTTACCTTCATGGATGTGTCCCGGACCAGTCTTGCTCTTGTTGTTTGCCGTGGTTGTCTTCGCAGCGTGCGACCGGGCCTTCGGGTCGAGGGCAACGTCCTTGGGGTGTGGTACTGCCTTGTGATGGTGCTTGTCGCCCTTGCCGCCCATGCCGCTCGGTTTCGGCAACGTGCCCTGAATGCCATGCCAGCTTCGCTACAGCGCTAAGTGACAACGTTGCTCGAGACGCAGATTATAGCTAGACCGTATAGTATACACGTGGAGGATAACGAAAGAACTAGAGATGAAACTAAGGAGCACGCAACGTGCAGTGGAAAGAAAAACGGTAGGTGTAATGCTAAGAGATAAAAAAGGAGCGGAATGGATCAGGGAACAGACAGGGGTACCTGATATTATTATATCAATTAAAAGAAACAAGCGGACCTGGGCAGGACATGTCATGAGGACATGTCATGGACAGTAAGAGCGACGGAATGGACACCAAGAGAGGGAAAACGCAACAGAGGCAGGCAAAACGTTAGAAGGACCGATGAAATTAAAAAGCTTGCGGGCGTAAATTCGAACCAACTCGCTCAGGATAGGGTAGATTGGAAATCGTTGGTAGAGGCCTTCGTCCTGCAGTGGACCTAAAATAGGCTGATGATGATGCTTGTGATTATGATGATGGCATGCAATGTGTGTACAAAGGTTTCGGACATCACATCCTTATGGCCGTTTCTCGCACCACACTGACTCAGAGTGCTTATCAGTATACGGGATGTTATCGCTGTCGCTACTCTTTTTTCTTCCTCTGTAAAATACCCCTGGAATATACAATGGGATTGTACAGGTAGAAGAAATGTGATGTCTTTGTGCAGTAACATTCAGAGGAACGGCCACTTGAGAATCCAGATGCATGCTTTTCAAACGCACTTTGCTGAGACCCATCGTACACTTTGTAAATCATCATCTTCATCATCATAATCGGCCTGTCTACGTCCAGTGCAGCTCAAATGCCTCTCCCATCGATCTCCGGTTATCCTGCTCCTTTAATAACTGTAACCAATTTATTCCTACAAACTTCTTGATCTCATCTGCCCACCCAACCTTCTGCAGCGCTTGCATTCTCTAGGAATCCCCTCTATTACCCTCAATGACCAATGGTTATCTAGTCTTCCGATTACCTGCCCGGCCCACGCCCATTTCTTCTTCTTAATTTCTGCTGATATATCTTTAACATGCATTTGTTCCCTGATCCACTACTCTCTCTTCTCGTCCCTTAAAGCCGTCCTCAGTTTAACCTGAACCCTTTTTGTTAGTCCCTGCCCCGTAAGTGAACACCGGTAACACGCAGCTGCTATGCACTTTCCTCTTGAGGGACAATGGTAAAATCCCTCTTGAAGGATTTTGACCACCTGGGGTTCTTTAACGGGCACTGACATCGCACAGCACACGGGCCTGAACATTTCACCTCCATCGAAATACAGCCGCCGCAGCCGGGATTCGATCGCGCGACTCTCGGATCAGCAGCCGAGTACCATAGCCACTAGTGCTCGGGAAGCCGAGGTCACTAAATCGGTTCTCAGCCACGGCGCTTCGGCGGAGACGAAACACAGCAAAACACCACTGTACTTGGATTTGCGATCACATAAACGACACAATGTGGTCAAGATTAGCTCATGAACTGATAATCCTGCTTCTGGCACCGTGATGAGGCGCAGGAATACGATTACGAAGGGCGTTGCTCACAATCCTATCACTTTCGCGGCGTTAAACTCCATTGATTATCAATATTATTACTACATACTTAGGCAATGATTATCAATATGAACCACGTTGCGCTATGGGGCATCCAGACACCTTTATAACTGCTTACCGGTGTGGGACTGATGGCACCGCTGGAGATGGGCGATGCTGTATTGGAAGGTGACATGGCCGACGGTGATGTTGTGGCCTTCCCCGAAGCCCTGTGTTTACCATGTGCGTGGTGCTTGTTTTCTGACCCGTGGCCTGGCTCCTTCGGCTTGACTTCCTGAAAGAGGCCCGAGTCACCAGGCAGTTTATTAGCACAGAGCACAACTGCACAATCTGACTGACACTCGAAAAACTTTACCCGACTTGGCGCTAAGAAACCACGCCTTCTATATAACAAGGCAAGAAAAAACGTTTATCCTGCCCGTACACTTGTTAAGCATGCGAAGTGTCCGACGGTTCCAAAGTCTTTCTCAAGGACTGGTTGTGCCTTTGTGTTTCTTATATAAGGTTACATACACGTCTGGCTGGCGTTTATCATGGGGCTTATTGCAAAGCCGATGTTGGACTTCGCGTATCACGGTAATGCAGCAGGCATACGGTAGTGCGAAAAATGGGGTCGGCGAACGGGATTGAGGGCTCTACCCTCTGGGACAGCATAGCTGACCCATGGCCCACAAATGCTGAGCCATGGCCCACCCTGTCTCATGACCCACAACCCACCCAATCCCATGACCCACGCCTGTCAACCTCGGGCAGGTGTGAGTTATGGGATTCATTCTCGGACCAGGACTATTTTTTTGGGCAAATAGAAAGCTGTTCCTTCAGTGAAATCGCATATATTTCCGCGCAGCACTGTGCAACAAACGGGTGTTATTTTTTCTCTTCAAGGTATGCACCTGTTGATCCCGTTTCTTTAATTGCTTGGTTGCTTCTATTGTGTGTATTAGATGTCCTCGCCACTTCTGCTATGTCTCTAATTACAGAAAGCATTTCTTTTAAATGAATACATTTTTCCCGCCCTGCCCTCACAATTACTATTGCTCTAGAAATGAGCGTTTTGTACGTCACGGCCAATTTTAAAGGGGCGCTATAGAAACGTTGGTAGGCCAAGTTTATCTGACGAATGATTCGTTCCTAAGCGTTTGCAGCACTCTCGTTGAATTTGTGTTCGGAGATGCTTACCGGTGCAGGGCTGGCTTCTTTTGTTGCGACGCCGGAGGCTACCTTACCCGGCGGTGACACTGCAGCATTATCCTTGCTCTTTTGCTTTCCGTCCATGTGCTCCCCGACTGACGTCCCAAGGGCTAGCTTGGCCAATTCCTCCGGCGTCGTCACTGGGAACACGGTATGTAGCGAAGCGTCAAAGAGTAACAGCGACACAGTTCTTTATCGATTCTGTGCCGGCATGGTCGTGCGACCTAGGTGACCCTATTGACCTTGGTGCCACGCTAGCCAAATGAACCTATCCCGAACGCGCTCCGAAGGCGTGTGAGGTACGGAAAAACTCAGGTCCCCTGGCGAGTGGTTATGTGGTGTTTTCGCTTGTGTGAATTTCTTTGTGTGTTTAGCTCGAAGTAGCGAGTTCGATCCCCACGCACGATTGCAGTTCTGTAACGCACAATAAAAAAAAGACAACACAGAGTCGTAACACGGAAAGTTAACACAGATTCGCTGTTCGGCCGTTCTCAAAGCGCGGAAGGGGCGTTGTTTTTTTTTTGTTTGTTTGTTTAACATGGCCGATGCAGAGCTGATGACAACTGGACAAAGAACGCATTGGAGGAAGGCTGTCGAGTGTGCCTTTTGTCTACGCCCTCAGCGCCGCATCCATCACGTCAACGTAGCAACTAGCACAGCTTTCCACCCCACTGAACCAATTTGATTTGATTTGTGGGGTTTAACGTCCCAAAACCAGCTCTGATTATGAGAGACCCCGTAGTGGAGGTCTCCGGAAATTTCGACCACCTGAGGTTCTTGAACGTGCACTGACATCGCACAGCACACGGGCCTCAACATTTCGCCTCCATCGAAATGCAGCCGCCGCGGCCGGGATTCGATCCCGCGACCTTCGGATCTGCAGCCGAGTGCCATAACCACTAGACCACCGTGGCGGGGCCACCCCACTGAATCAAACAATCCTTGAGCTTTCATGACACTTTTCTTGTCGCTCGCTTTTTTTTGGGGGGGGGGGGTGGAGGGGGGTCGACTTCTGAGATGAAATATGGGGCACTCGACTGAGTGTCGTTGCAAGCTAACACTTCCTCAAGCAAACAAGTGAAAAAATATCCATTAGGTAAGCTTCTAGGAGAAGTGGCATTCCTGTCGGACTGAACTAATAATTTCAGCATAGCATGACAGGTATTGCTGTTTCGCCGTAAAAGTCGGAAATCACCTTGCCCTGTCCCCATGTGCCGCAGTTTTTACGAAGGAACAAATCAAAAGACTTTTTTTTCTAAACAAACGTTTCCTACTAGAACCAAATTTATCTCTTTCTCCTTTTTTCTCAAACTCCGTTCAGATTTCGCCCCGCCACGGTGTAGTCTAGTCCCTATGGCAGTCGTGTGCTGCCCTGAAGGTCGCGAAATCGAATCCCGGCCGCGGCGGCTGCATTTCGATGGAGGCGAAATGTTGAGGCCCGTGTGCTGCGCGATCTCAGTGCACGTTAAAAACCCCAGGTGGCCACAATTTCCGGAGCACTCCACTACGGCGTCCCTCATAATCACAGTTGGTTTTGGGACGTAATACCCCAGAAATCAATCAGTCAATCCTTTTAGACTTCAATGATGGCTGTGTGTAATGCAGTATTCTTCCCGGTGGCCAACAGGATATAGTGCCTCAAGTGCCCAAGCGCGTTCAAATTATCGTAAGCAAGCCTATGAACCTTCTGCATACATCTTTCCTATCTTTCAAGGTCCGCAAGCCTAATCACATCTCTGCATCTACAGTGCCTTCATAAAGCTTAAACGATAACACGTGCAATAGTATGTGAGTTCTCAGGTGACATACACCAGTCGTATTCCCTGGTCCCAGCCCCTCAAAGACTACGAAGGGCAACGTGCCTTAGCCTATCGTCAGTTCTACTGAAATCATGACCTACAGACGCTCGCGCTTTGGCGTTTCCTGTTCGGGCCGCTAAAGGATACTGGTATGCGAATTGAACATACCTTTAATCTCGAGGCTTCCAAGACAACTGCAGGAGCGCGTAGTCAGAAAAGGCCTTCGCTGTCCGGCTGGGCTGTCGCGTGCTAGCACGGGCCGGTTCCCTCACGTGATCTTCGTCTTCTTCCCTGACCCCACGTGTGGGAAAGGAAAGGTTGAGAGATTACCAATGACAAAATTCCCTGGAGTTAGTGCGCTGTCAGTGCACGTTAAAGAACCCCACGGCCAGGTGGTCAAAATTTGCGGAGCCCTCCACTACGGCTTTTCTCTCCTTTCTATCTCTTTCAGCTCTTTTTCCCCCCTACCCCCACGGAAGCTTAGCCGTGCTACCGACATGGGTTGCAGAAATTAGCATCCTTTCCTCAACCGAACCACAACCATCATCATCACTCGGGAGTCCTTGGCTATCGCTTAAGGGACGTAAAAGCGAAAGCCAAGGGTAGTCGTATTTGGTACCCGGAAATTTCACGTGGGAAATCTTCGCTCTAGAACTTCGCGAGAATGTAACTTGGCATGGCCCGTAATAGTAAGCATTCTATCACGCCAGATTTAATGGTCTTTAATCGTGTCGGTAAATGACAAAGGTGTCGAGTCATTGATGCGTCATATCAATCGTAAAAGGGATGCATTCGTAAACATTTCATCTCAGTTTTGCTGTATACCAAGTGAATGAGAAGCGAACCTTCGATTTCTTCTATAATGTTTCATATGGCATATGGCCTCGGACAGGTTGCCAACTTTTCATCAAGTGTACTAAGTCTTCTCTTCGCTGGGAGTTGGCTCCTGAAGCGATGATGATCAACATATACCAGACGTACATGTCTCGTACCCTCTCCGAGGTATTGACCATGAATCGTAAAGAAATTTTCCCATCTCTCATTGTCTTTCTGCTACCTTTCTGTCCCTTTTTGTGATAGCTGTGTGGTTCGTTCGTACTGTCCGATGACCTTGCCGCAAAGCGGTGCGCGGCCTTGTTCTCCCATTGCGTGGTGTCGGCGTACAGGGGGGCGTGGCTTGCGGCGAAGGAGAGAAGGGGCGATGGTAGAATCGATGGGCCGCTACACGACAAAGCCCAGAGACCCACTCTTCAGAACGCGGCCCTGAAAGAAAGTCGGGAGCCATTCCCATATCGGGAAAACGGGGGCAAACGAGCCTTGCAGAATCACGATCAGAATCAGTTTATTTAATGTCAAACAAAAGGATGAATACATAGAGAGTATATACAGAAGGATGCCCGTAGTTAGAAAGAGAAACGGGACATCCTGTTAGTAATAACAATGTGAATATTACGAACACAGAGGACTGATACGAACAAAATGAACTTTCTTTCTTTCTTTATCCTTTTTATGTATGGTGTCAAATTCGAGAGATTTATATGGCTGAGATGGACTCATCTTTTTTTCGTTTGCCGAGCTGCACCTGTTATAGGTGTGCGCCTTGTGCAGCGTTTGCCTTCGTGCATGTAAAACCAAGCTTTAAGGCGCACGTAAGAGCAATCGATGAACCGACAGTGACTGAATTGGGTAGCGTCTGTTTTTTATTGAGGGGCCGTGCTTGAGGCAACAAACACTGCGCTATGCCCGAACAACACCCGATGCCGATAACTACATGACAGTTTTCTCCCAGGCACATAAAAAAAAAACATTTCCGGAAGGGTGAAAAATAAATTCACTGCCCTATATTCAGGGTGCGTCTGAGGACGCCGAACCCCGACACATACAATTCCACCCGATCCCCAACAAGTGTTGGTAATTTGTCGGTTCAGTCCAATTCTGTTAAGCCTTATTTAACATCTTTGCATGCTGGGCGCACTGCGAGAGGTTCGACTTGCCCGGTGCACCAAGGCATAGCTTACGGCATTGTCAGCTCTATGCATGTACATACACGAGGAAGGACCGGTTTGCAGGAAAATGAGAAAACTCAGCTACGCATTACCAATAGGTAACAGTGCAAACAAACAACATACATGTGCATCAAGAGAAGTACATTGATGTACAACTGTACCGTGAAAGAATGACTGGATTACAAATACAAGACAGAAATAAACAGAATTACTGTACTTGAGAAAAACGTGAAACTTTGCATAGTACTACATCTATGGTTCTCTAGGGAACAGCTCAATGAAATAAAATAGGGCGTACCGTCGGCATCGAAATAATACGCAGCACACGAGTGCGCATCGGAACTGTCCTCTGCTCTATCCAGTGGCTAGACGTGTGCGGTCGGGAGCGCTGCTTTGGGGTAGAACATTTGGTACATCATAGTCACGCCAAACATAATGGTGTTTAAGCATGCTGCTCCTTTATTGAGCGAAACTCTTGAGTTTTGTGTGCGAAAGTTTCCTTAGCATCTCAAGATAAAAATGGAGGGATCTGGATGCACCGATAATGATAGGGACCTAATACTGAAAAATCTACTTTGTGAAGGCTCCACAAATCTTGGTGAGGTCATTCCCCTTTGCACGATCTTTTTGGTAGCGTATGCAATTCCTATACGCGACAAAAAACACCGCGGGACATGTCAAGCGTCATTTCAATTTATTAAATATATACCAACAACGCATTAAATGGCGTACAACTTCATTTAACATTCGGCTTCGTAGTCATTGAAAAACGATCGTCGCGGGATGACAAAACCTAACTTTCACGATTAAAGAAATGTCTGACACAAGGGTTACAGCGAGTACTGCACCAGGTTCACCCGCGTAGTGCAGTCATTGGGCGTAACGGTCTATGTTAAGGAGTACACAGCAGGTCATGTCACGTTGGTGACCCTCGCTGCTCCCGCTGGCTTATGTCGTAGTAGAATTTTCTGAATTCCCTGAGGCGCTCGAACGGACCGTTGGGATGACATTTCTTGGATATGTCCGTCAGGTGCACGTTGAACAGGAACCACGTGAAATTGGCCCTCCTTTGCTTCGCGGTCATGACGAACTCGGCCTGATTGAGAATGGAGAGAGATGTAGAGGCCACAGCAGCCCGTTATGATACTGTCAGGCACGAACATTCCAGACTAAAGCAGATGCGTAACAGCGCCTTGCCTGATAGTTTCGCAACTCTACTGCGTAGGCATATGATAGTCGAACTTCCTATAGGGACCCTGCAACTCTTTTTACTGGTAATCCTAGAATGGCATTACCAAAGTAATTCGTTGTTTAAAACAAATCGCCTGCGCGGACATTTTTCAAATCATTTAGGTATTACCGGGGTTATAGCGTCAGGTTTTAGCGAAGTTCCACTGACCGAGCCTGTCCATTCTCCTTTCATACTGACGAGCCGAATGGAAACTACACAAAGGCGGTGAAAAGCGGGAGAAAAGCTATACCTGCGCCTGTCATGGCCGCGAGCATTTCCTTCTTGGTTGTTTGTTTGCTTGCTTGCTTGCTTGCTTGCTTGCTTGCTTGTTTGTTTGTTTGTTTGTTTGTTTGTTTGTTTGTTTGTTTGTTTGTTTGTTTTATTTGGGCGTATTATACGCAGTGACAACTCCAGTGCATCTAGGGTCACTGCGGTGGCATGGCGGCGTCCTCCGTAACTACGTCCGCCAAGCAGCCAATGGGTACTTCTTCCATCTCCTACATAGTCCGTACCGGCCTGGTGACGTTATTTTGTTGAAAGAGCGAGCGCTTTCAAGATGTCTTTCGAAACAAAGTTGCTAATTCCCTGGCGCGTGCAGTGCAATAATATTTGATGTACCACTGGCCTGAACGACTTCTTGCAATGTTCAAAAAGTGTTGCGCGGCCCTTTTATGTACAACTCCTTCATGTACATTATGTACTTTCGGGGGGGGGGGGGGGGGGGGTGATTTGGAATGAGCCAATGCGTTTATTCAAAGGTTGAACTAATGCTTTTACTAGTGCATTGATACTAACAGGCAGCTATACCATAATAGCCTTTTTTTTATTGATGCTAAAATGGGACAGTTACACAACGAGAACGGGACAGTGACACAAATAAGAACTATCTTTCAAAAATACATAAGAGAAAACACAACAGCAACTCAATAGGAGAACATCGAGTACGAAAGTGCCTAAAGTATATGCCGTAGGCAACATAGATGGAAGAAGAAACAGTACATTCCTTTACCGATCCACTTATTGCCAGGCCACCGAAATTCCCATACTCTCCTTTGGGAACGACTCCTTTGACTTCTTAGCTCTCTCCTATGTACATGACTATATAGGCATGTTCGTTCGTTCCTTCTTGAAAGAGCGCTAGCATTATGACAAGTTTATTGTTTCAAAGCTTAAGCTCTTTATGCTAGCGTGGACGTTATTTGTAGCCAGCCTATACCTTACAATAAAGCGGTATACGTTACAGGCATGGAAAGGCGAAAATACCAGAGGCCCGTGTACTGTGCGTTGTCAGTGCACGTTAAAGAACCCCAGGTGGTCTAAATTTCCGGAGCCCTCCACTACGGCTTTTCTCTCCTCTCTATCTCTTTCACTCCCTTTCCCCCACCTCCACGGACGCTTAGCCGTGCTCCCTACATGGGCTGCAGAAATTAGCGTCCTTTCCTAACCGAACCACAATCATCATCATCATCATCATCATCATCATCATGGAAAGGCATTTTGAAGCCGTGGTTTGCCGTAAATTTTTCAGTTGTGTTTGAGAATGGCAGGTGATGTTCGATGATGGGTGAATGCAGAATACTTAAGCAACTAATGAGTGAGTCGTTATTCTGGGGTGGCCTGGCCCTCCAGGGTCAGATACGTGTGCCATGACCGGTGTCAGTAGTACTAGCACTGCAACTCGACATTCTCAATTGCATAAAGAAGCCCGTCCACTTATTTCCTTTGGCAGACCGGCCTCAGAGAGGGCGAGGATAGGTACAGGTGTGTCGCGCAGGAATAAATTGAGTTCAGACAGGCGGGAATGAAGACCGGCACAGCTCCATTGCATTAATAAGGGCACTTTAGGGCGTGAAATGAAATCTGGCGACTTGTACAGGCCCATGGTGCACCGAGTCTCAATGAGAGGAGGCAGCACTCAGGATTACTGACTCAAGGGCCAGTACTACTTGCAATAACTCTTTCGCTGAGCTTTCAGGCATCCAGGCAATGTGCGATCGTAGGGCCATGAACAAGGCGCGCAGCACTTGGTCACAGTCTGACGATGATGAGTGGGAAGCCTCCGTTGTCGCTCGTGTGGGCGAGAGTGTGGACGCATAGGGTCGGTTAGATGAATGAATGAATGATCTTTATTGCACTCATATCTTATACAAAAATAAGCACAAACTGTATGGTCCCATAGCCGAAGGCTAGTGCGGGTCCCATTGAAAGTATACGTAACTGAAACTGTAATAGTTCTAATTAAAAATAAACAGAAGTAAACAATTCAAATTTGATATCATCATACAAGAAGTAATGTTTATCTGCTAACAACAGTCACTTGAATTCGATTGAACAAAGAAAAGAAGGAAAGTTCATAACTTGTAGTAAACACAAATATTTGGTGATTAGTGGCGTACAGAACTGAAGAATGATACTTGTAGTTGCAAGTATCAATAGTAGTTCTCTTATATGGCTTAATAAAGAGAACAAGGGTATTGAAACATTTTTCAAAGAAAACATCTTTCAAAGAAAACACTAAACACATATAGGGCAATATATATACATAATGAAAAATTACAACCTAAAGTATCAATCAACTCAAGCAGAGAAATGACCTTGGTGATACGCTATCAGACGCGACTGCCTCAATCGATGTAGATGCCACGGGCGTATCCAAAGAATCAGTCAATACCTGGCTACGTTGGTCACGTCAACCACACGATTCCCTCTTTCGCCCATAGAAGTACCACGCTGTTTATTCGACGCGAAATACCACACATTGCTCTGCAAGTTCAAGACCTTTGCTCCGCCGCCGTGGAAGTAGTAGCAGTACAAGTACATCTAGGCAGAAGATGCCTGAGCGTAGTGTCTATTTACGCATGTCCCAAGAAAAAAGTCCCTATGAAGTCCCTCATCAAGGATATTTGTAGCCGTTGCCCTCCTCCTCGAATATTATGCGGAGACTTCAACGCTCACCATTCGCTGTGGGGTGACAAGATGGTCGACGCACGTGGGAAAGAAATCGTTGATGCTATGGATGCAGAGAACCTGTGCGTGGCAAACGACAAGAAACCAACGTTCTTCAGGCCTCCAAATTCCACCAGCGTCATTGACCTCGTAATACACTCTGCAGATGTTACGGTGTAATCGACGACAGCTCTGGATCGAATGGGCAGCGACCATTTTCCCATATATACCAATGTTGCTGGATATCAAAAGAGTCACCAAAAGTATTCCCCTGTCACACGATGGGACACCTATTTGCAGACATGCTCAGAAGTGAGGAGGAGGCTACTAAATCGATGAAACTGCCAGATCATTTTCCTGCTCCGAACCTGAAGCTGCGGAATCTTTGTGCCGCACGGAGAAGAGCAGAACGTCTACTCCTGAGAAAAGGGGCCGATCCTACGCTGAAAACTGAGCTTAACCGCATCAATGCAGTCATTCGTTGGCACACTAAACGATTAAGGCGACAACAATGGGCTGCTTTCTGCGCGAGCCTATCTGTGTTTACCCCCTTAGCGAGAGTTTGGGGAATTATTGGTACACTGGCTGGAAGGACTTCCCACAAAAGACCTTTTGAAGTTCTTGCCTTGAAGCTCGGGAAAACACTTGCAACATTAGCGGAATACTTTGCGGATGCCTTTTCCACCCAGACTTCGTCACAACCCATGGATCCCGTGCTACCTCTTTCCCATTCCTTGATGGATGCCCCTTTTACGTTCCGTGAATTGGAGTCAGCGCTCAGCGGTTTGCGCAGACATTGTGCGGTCGGCCCTGATCTTATCAGCAATCAGATGATCGCGAACCTGCCGAAGCCACGGAAACAAGAACTCCTTACAATCTTCAATGCTGTGTGGAGCACAGCAGATATTCCGGAAAGCTGGAAAGTTGCATGGGTGGTGCCCATTCTAAAACCCAAGAAGGATGCTACTGTCTTAGGCTCGTATCGCCCGGTGTCACTGACGTCCTGTGTAGCGAAAGTCATGGAATAACTAGTCCAGAGCAGGCTGAATTGGTTTGTGGAACAGAATAGGAAACTTCCATCATGCATGACTGGATTTCGACAGCGACTGTGCGCTCAAGACAGTGTTTTAGATCTAGTAAGCCATATTGAACACCACAGAGAAGACGGCCTCTCAACACTTGCAGTGTTCATGGTTATTTCTAAGGCCTATGACTGCGTCTTGAGAGGAGCTATGATCATCCAATTGCAATCCATGGGAGTTACAGGCAACACTCTGCGCTTCATACACGCCTTTCTCAGTGACCGTGTTATTGATTGATTGATTTGTGGGGTTTAACGTCCCAAAACCAGTTCAGTGACCGTGTTATTCGGGTTCGCCTTGGAGACACTGTTAGCGAGGAAAGACTCATTTCTCGTGGGGTACCACAGGGATGCGTTCTCTCTCCTCTCCTCTTCAATATTGCTCTGGCAGCTCTCCCGAACTCAGTTGACTATCTGCGCGCTTCCGTCAAAATGTCAATATATGCGGACGACATCTGCATTTGGGTGTCGGGATACAGCCACAAACGACTGGCACGTATAGCACAAGGAGCGACTTCTTCCATACAGACCCACCTGTCAACGCTCGGCCTGTCAATCTCAACGGAGAAGTCATGCTTCATTCTTTTTCCGGGACGACAGCGAAAAGCCACGCGGTTGCATCTCAACTTGGGAAGCCAGCCAATACGACAGGCTGCAAGTGTTCGTTTCCTGGGTGTGATATTGGACAGCAAGCTGTCATGGCGGAAGGCTGTAGACTATGTCTTTGACACATCTTTGCAGCGACCTCATGCTCTCAAGCGAGTCGCCGGCATGCACTGGGGTTGTCACCCAAGGTCTATGCTCGCTCTACACTCCGCCCTTGTGACCAGTCGGGTACTTTACCAGCTGCCGTTGATACGTCCATCAGAGGCCCAATATGAACGCCTAGAGGTGCTAAATCGGAAAGGTATTCGCTTGGCCTTAGGAGTTCCACAAGCGGCCTCAAACAAGAAAGTGTTATTCGAGAGTCAATCGCTACCATTACGCCTTTTGGCCTCTCAAGCCCTTCTGACACAACTCCTAAGACTGAGTGAGTCCTCACCTGGGAAAACCCTAATCAGAAGACTCAGAAATAGGCACAAGTCTCACTTCTATGCCGCTCTCAGTACTCTGGAGGTGCTCAGTGCCAAGAGTCCCAAACGAAGGCAACGAAGTGACCCTCCTTGGATGTTCGAAGACGTCTCCTACGAACTGTGCATTCCTGGGCTGAAATCCAAGCGATCAACCCCTCCTTCTGAAACATGCTACCGGGTGCTCGAGTATTTGTATGATAAATGCAACGGCTATCTACATGCACACATGGATGGATCATTTTGTATGGACACAAACAGCTGCTCTGCGGCATATTGGATTCCATCTGTTTGTTATGCATGGTCTGGACGTTTGGACAACGTAGTCTCTTCAACGGTTGCAGAGAGTGCTGCTATTGCTGCTGCACTACGCAAACTGAAGAATGGACCCACAAATCAAGCCATCATTCTCTCATACTCAAAGTCGGCAATTCAACAGCCCTCTCGTGGAACTCCTCGAAACAAGTTCTGCCGACAATCATTGGTCTCACTGAAAAAAGCGGCCCAAAGAGGAATTAGGATAACTTTCCAGTGGATACCTTCGCATGTTGGTATCAACGGCAACGAAAAAGCAGATGCCCTGGCCAACGCAGCGCTTTCACGACAACCGACGATAAGAGCTCCTATTAATCAGATATCAGCAAAACAATCAATTCGTGATCATTTCCGTTCTTTGTGGAAGCCACCACACCAGCCTTGTGTAACAACAGGACTTAGCCGCAGCGTATCAACTTTACTGTACCGAGTCAGAACGGGGTCAGCATGCACTCCCGCATGGTCTTTTAAAGTTAGGGGCGCTGCTTCGCCATTGTGCACGGAGTGCAATGAACTGGGAGACATTGACCACTACATCTGGTCCTGCAAGCGCTTTTGCACCGAGAGAAAAGCATTCATGGACAACATGCAAAAAAGAGGGCTTCCGCATGGGAGCACTGAAGAAATTATATATCCGGAAGGGACACGGTCGGCTCGCAAGAAGGTGTCAGCTCTGCTTGTAGCGTTTCTTCAAGAGACAGGATTGAGTGACACGTGGTGACTAATACGACATGGACAGAGACGCTCGGGCGGAGCAATTGCCGGCCAGGTCCGCCAGGCTAACACCGCCTGTAGCCACAACACCACTACTACTACTACTACTGCTACTCCACTTATTTCCCTCCCACGAAACAACACTGGATTTCTCGCGCTATGCGGGCTGGTATTAGGCTAGTGCGTGTTCTCATATATAGCAAATGCTTTATGATTACGTTCGGTGCGAGTTGCCTTATGGTAGCTTTCGGTATAGGTTGCGACGCTCTATCCGTCGCTACTGCAACGGAGAGGGAACGTTTGACTACGGCCCAAAACGCGAGATTTTCGTGTCAGAACACTGAGCGCACTATTTTTGTTTCAGGAACCTTCCTAAGAAATTTGGCCTTAATAAAATCTCACTCTGCATCAAATACGCACTCAGTGATGTCACTGTGCCGTATTCACGTAACCGTGCAGGTTAGGACCAATATGACGTAAAAACCTGTTCACGTGGCTTCTGGCACCCAGTATGCGGATACTAGAAGGCGGACGGAGGATTTTCCTTCACATCAGCCATATAATTCATTCGCAATTATGTATCAAAAACTGTACGGCTGGCCTCTCCGCCGTGTTTGTTCAAGTTAAAACAACGACTTATAACTTAGACTTACGCTAGTGATGATAATGTTGTAAAGAGAACAATACACTAAGAGAAGTGATTCGCGCTGTGGCTAGTATTAGCCAGTGCTCTAAAGTACGACGAATTATTATACGCAAGATATATTACCGAGAAACGCCTACCTTTTGCTTCATCGTTTGCACGGTGTCGTAGGTATAGAATAGCGTTCTGCCGTGAACAGTTGCGATGCTACCAACTGCATTTTCGGCCGTCAGCAACGTTCCGTTCCGTTCGCAGGTCTGCGGTCAAAAGAATCTTTTTAACACGAAAGTGTTTTATGCCGGTGTCCACCACGACCCCACCACGTCACATCCGTAACGGAAGTGACGCAGGGCAACATACATAAAGAACAACAAGAAAAACACGTAGAAGATATTTTTTGATTGCGCAGAGAATCTAACTAACGGTCCCCCACTGCACTATTAAGGGTAGCCGGTTCTCTACCACTGAGCCATCGACGCACACGCTCGAAGCCGTACGAACGCGACTTAATCTTTCTTTTCTCGCTTCTTTCCATTTCTCTTCGGGAGAGGCGAAGTGAAGCACTGACGCTTCTGCATCCAGCTTCACTTCGCGCCTCCTGGATGGCGGCACCGTTCCAGGTACGTTCCATAGTCACTGCCAGACTGGAGTCACGCGCGCGGTGTACTTGAGAGGCGCGCGCTTTGTTTCGCATGTCTCCAGTCCGGCCTTACCAAAGTGCGCGTGCTTCACTTCGCCTTTTCTGGATGGCAGCATCGTTCCAGGCACATTCCAAAGTGCGCATCTATGCGAGCGCGTGCGAAGCCCCACCCGAAGCTATTACAACGGGCTCACTCCAATTTCTACAGGACACATCGTCTGCAGAACAAGAGAAAAAAAGCAAGCATGTAATCTAACGTTTATAAGTCAGGGACCGTCTCATTATCTCTAACGTTTGTGTACTGATATCCTATAAGGTTACTTGGGCTACATGTTTGATTGCGCCAAGTTTCTCTTTCAAAAAGAGCCAGCTATGACACGCCTGCGATGCTCTATAAGAACCGATGTCATTCGAAATGATATGAGACCAAGAGCGCAAGACATTTAATAAACGCATTGATGCAGCGGTTCATGTATCTGAATTTTCACGATGCGACCAATTTAGCCCCTCGCGAGTAAGTCGTGGGGCAGTGAATAAAAGTGCCATGCGCAGCAACGCACGGCGTTATCATAAAGGTACCTCGTCTTCCCATCAGTTCACTCCTTCTCTCATATATAAGTAATGACCCCCATTAAAAGGCACCAGGGGGCGCCCTAGCTCATTGTACCAACTTCGCCATCTTCCTTTCTCCGTTCCCCGTCATGGAACCGCAATCACTTTACCTCTGCATTCGCTGAAGCCTGCAAACCGTTACAATTTTCCATGGCATTCCGCGTTGATCACCAGCTGTGAAACTCGTAGCAGGTTAGCAGAGGCCTGCCACACATATAGCCGCCTCAACAACGTTCTCGGTGTAGCAGTGTCAAGTGACCCTCGCTCACGAGTAGTTGTATTCAGGGGTTAAATTACGGTGGGGGACTAGCACGACACTTAGAATGGTAACGTCGTGGTGATCGAAGCAGCTACAACGCCCGTGGTGTCATGAAGTGTGTTCGCGTCCACCTTGATTGATTTCCTGGCTTTGACGTCCCTAAACAACGATATCATTATGAGACACGCCGTAGTGGAGGGCTCCGGACATTTTGACCACCTGTGGATTCTTTAACGTGCACTGACATCGCACAGTGCACGGGCCTCGAGCTTTAGCCTCCACCGAAATGCAGCAGGTGCGGCTGGGATTCGCTCCCTCGACCTGCAGCCGAGTGCCATAGCCACTAGATCACCGTTACGGGGCTCGCATCCACCTTGTGAGATATTCTAACTGGCACTGAGTTCAATGGGCGCTCCCTCTTTTTAATGTTAAGGCTCCTGACACGTCAAACTCGCAAACTGTGGTTCGTGAAAAGAGACCGAGGGTCCCGTTGCAGTCATTGTACTTTGAGACCCTCGTCTGTATACTTTATCCCTTGTAATTAACCTGTTATGTCACAATAAAAATTGATTGATTGATTGATTGATTGATTGATTGATTGATTGATTGATTGATTGATTGATTGATTGATTGATTGGCAACAGACCCAACAGCTCTCGACACTCGTCGATACACTCCTCGACAGCTGCTTGTGCAATGCCGAAGGACCATCCGTACGTTTACATCTTCCGAGAGAACCACAGTGCGCTTTAGAATCTTCATAGTGCGGCTCTCCAGGGAATGATGTGAAAGCACTTACGAAGCCGAAGTACGTGAACTAAAATCGATAGTTCCTCTACACGCACACAGACATGGGATTGTTATATGCGAAATGCCAATGTTCGTAAGCCACGCTAACCTGCGAACTATCGCCAATAATGAAACCGCTGCAGCTCTCGTATACTGCATCGCTGGGCGCCCTGTGGGGATAGGTCATGTTGTAGATGAGGGTGCCCATCTGGAATGAGAACGCCATAACCTGGCTCGGAGTGAGGAAGGTGTCTTCGGCCATCGTCAGCGCCTGGTCCTGTTAGGATGGCATGAAAAAAATAATGGTAATAAAATAAAACCACCATACGAGTTAAGGTATCAATTCCTAAATAATTTCTATCATCTACTAAGGAGAGCTCTCAGACTCCCACTCCTGTGACATCAGACTTGAAACCTTAGCATGCGACTGTAATAATTAACACTACTTGCATCTCAGCTTGTGGGCAAATATTTAGTAAGGAAAAGGAGCGTAAAGCGGAAGGGACCAGTGTTGTAGTGTCAGCAAACTTTAGTAAGGTTAGACTGCCTATGTTTCCGCCTCTATACTCACTCGTAAATGGACAAAGTGAAATCTCACTTATTAATCGGCAGCTATCCAGAAAATACAAGTATCCAGAAATCTCGCTTATTAATCTGCAAGTATCCAGAAATACTTTATTCTTGACATGACGTGCTTCTGCATATCCACGTTGCGGGTTACTGCGCTTGTTGAGCAGTTTTAGCACAGGTAGTCCTGACACACAGGGAAAGCGCGCAGCCTTCCTGATAATTCGTCATAAATAAAAAATAAGCAAAGCCCTCATTTTCAGAAGTTATCAAATATACCCACAATGCAAGCGCCGTACATCCCCACAAGCCAATATTAATCACATTCATGTCAAAACTTACAACCTTCTCTGCCCTCAAAACCCAGCTAAAGCTTCTTACTATTTATTTATCTATTTATAAAATACTGCAGACAAGAAGTCCAAGCAGGATGAGAAATATACATATGATGAAGAGATAAATAACAGAATGAATCAAAGTTGAAACAGGTTTTTCCACAATTATGTTTGTAGAGGACTAATTTAAGAACAACTGAATAACTTGGTCATGATACAACTAAAAAATTACAGCATATCCACGGAGTGAATGATGATGAGTGGGCAAAGCTCGGAATGTTCATCGTAGATTGTGCCGAGTTCCGGATTAATTTAGTTAACCCGCATGCTACGAATCCTCACGGTTCAACTATGCACAATGCACAAGTGAAATCTCCCACCGGCATTTCATTGCAAGCCAAGATCCAGTGCATGCATATATATATATATATATATATATATATATATATATATATATATATATATATATATATATATATATGGGTTTTGCCGGTGAACGCTTCTCCAACGAGAGCAGTCGGTATTTCTCAATCAAGAAACTCGCTAGGAGACGCTGCCTGCGCCAACGTTGTCTCTCGCGTTTGCCGGGGCAGTGTCGAGTTTGCCGGGGAGCGCGTGGCTCCCGGCGCTCGCGGCGAGGGCGAGCGCCGGGAGCCACGCGCTCGCCCTCGGCGCGTGCATGCCTTCCGGCAGGAACGCGCCGGTGGCTACCTACTACTACCACTACTACTACTACTACATACATCGGGGACGCACGATTAAGGAGCTTCGCCCCTAAAAGGCGTTATGAAAGAACAACAGTAAGCCTCTGGCTTAACAATTGCGCACCTTTCCTTTGTGGCAGAATCCTTTACTACGTTCCACATAACAAGATCGTAAGACCAGAACAACTAGGCCATTATAGAAGCCCTACAAACATTGTCCCTCCTCCACGCAAGCGCAGCAACACACTTTCCATCAACGTGAAATAGGCACCGCAAGCGACGGGCGCACTCACAAATCTTGGCGGATAATCGCTGATGCTCCTGAAGGCTGTTGGTGGCAATGCGAGGCAGCTAGTCGCACTGGGCACGGTCAGCACGCAGGTTATGATAACTATTATGTCCATCCTGAAAAGTATAGAGAGGTTAAGACGAGGAATACTTTAGTAGGCGTTGCGGGTGTGAAGTTGTCACTCGGTACCACACTCAGAGTTGAACATAGCCGTAGTGTTGTGCAGGGACCAGATAACTTCTATTAAAGGCCAACTGTGGCGATTTTTCGAGGTCAGTAGATGTCAATTACACACTTCCGTCATTTGTGCATGATTACAAGCTCGAGAGATGCGCTAATTGCTTGCAATTCTTTTCTTTTTACTGATTACCTCAGACCGCCCACCTGGCTTCCTACAATTATTGGTCACGCTGCGTGCTGACGTCATAAACGGCAAGGCGACAGAAGTGCACCGGTGTCATAACGTGGCCTTCGAGACCTGCGCGCGCCCCCGACCTTCGCGACATTGCCGCCAGGGGAAGGGCGCATGCGCTGTCGCACCATGCAAAAGGAGGGTTCACTGATTCGACTTCGTCGCCGGGTTGGATATCTGTTTCGTTATCGAGCTTTTTTTCCGATTTAAAAATATTTTCGAATTTGCTGAGCATGTCTACTATCAGTAGTGTACAGGAGCTCCTCAGGAACATAGAATCGCCATTACCTTGACAGTGCCCGAAAAATCGCCGTAGTTATCATTTAAAAGGGCACTGACACCAAAATTTCGCTGCTGAGATAGCCTTCTGGATAGCCTTTGGTACCTTCGTGACTAATGTTTCGCACTCTTCATTTCAAGGTTGTAGGATTCTAGCCATTGAGCCCCATTTTAGCGTGGACGGAATTCTGATTGACAGGTGACAAAAAGTTGCACCTCATATTGCGGTTACCGCACGCAGAATCGCTTATTCCTTTTTCTTACTTTCTCGCCTGCGCAATTTTTTTAAGGAACTTTACTCACGAACCCGTCCCGCAGACCACGCTTGCTGTGATTACCTCTGAAACATGCGCACACTAAATATCGCGAAGCAAAGATTAGGCCACACCTTGTTGCCCTACCCGAATCGATCGATGAAAATTTTCGGCGGAGTGTCACTTACGCGTTGGACGCGATGATCAAGACCTCCAAGTGCTGCCAGTAAATCTTCTCCTCGTAGTAGAAGAAACCGATTCCGTAGATAACTCTCGACGTAGGTCCCTTCAAGTCGGTTATTTCCTGGTATTGCGATTAGAAAACAGAGGCAGTCGTTATAAGAATGGTTGAATCCCTTTCTCGCTCCAACTTTGCCACTCCACACCGCCAGAGCGGCCGTACAAGCGAGCCAAAAGCGCAGATGCTTTTGTCAGAAATAACGTCTTTGTTTATGGCGGCAGTGGTATGACTTTCCTTACTTTTATGACATACCGCTGTGCCTCACAGCACAAACTTGGAAGAAAGACTAGGTGCAGAGAAACGAAGACAAAACACTTACGGCACTTATGGCAGCCATCTTGCTACATGTGCAAAGACATCTGGGTGTGAGTCAAACTTCAAGCACATGACGTTCATTGCTTATAGTCGTGATAAGCCGGAAAGAGAGGTGACAGAGGCATTTCACGTAAGGCAACAAGGCTCGAATTGTATTTGTAACGACATCCACATCGTTATTCGATAAGGAAATTACTCTTGGTCATGTGCCCACGATGTAGATGAGTATACCCTATCCAAAATGCTTGGTGCAGCATAATTTGATCAGAGATGAGCTAGAATTTTACGGTGGTAAGGAAATGATAGTAGTGCGCATGTTCTGGTGGCATTGGGGTATATATGTTGCATTCCAATGAAATAAAATCAGTTGGCGCCCGTCCTTTCTACGGTGTTCCTTTGCGCCTAGTCTTTCTTCCAAATGTGTGACCAACTAGCTCAAACTAAGGCATTGTCACAGCACAAGGGCCGTTTACAAGGTAGGACGACCCTGTTTTACTGATGGCTACAATATCTTGTAAACTTCGAATTCCAATAACAGAGTGCAAGGTATGAAGGGTAGAAACTAAAACAGGAGCAATGGTTTTGCCGAACATTTTCATTGTGCTAAACGTCGTCCATTTCAGCGGACCTTTGCACAATCAGCGTTGTGCTTCCGCGTCTTTGGTAGCGATGTTTCAGGTATATGACACGTGAACGCACGGCTGTAGCTGTTATTGCTAACGCACATTCATTGAATGTTAAGGTGTACATCAGAGACGGCTAAATCGTCTCCCGGCGGCTGTCATCACCACTGTCATTGCCCAGTGAGGGGTGTAATGCACAAATTCGGAGACCAAAGAAGAAAGCACTTGACTCACCACCGGCATCTCCGATGAAGAAAAAAAAAGTGCGAAATAATTTATTGACGATTTTTTGATCACCTGTATCTTTTATGCCTTTTATTGTATAAATCGTTCTGATGTTATATCATTACATTATTTTTTAATATCCGCTGCCCTGATCCATAACCTATATACTGTTTTTTAGCCAAGGGTCCCATTTGTAGCCGTTAACATTGAGATACTCGCCAACCTAATTGTATGTATTGATCACTGCGGTGTGAATGCCTAATGAACTGAAAACGAAAGTGAACTTCATATCAAGCAGTGTTTCAACGTAATGCGATTGAAAGAGAATAGTCGTGATTGAATATTGGAAATATTTCAAACCTTTACAACGCATAACATTCATGTCACTGTTACAGCGTGCCTTCGCGAGTATAAAAGCAATTCGGCGTATTGCCGACGCATGCATTGCTTTTCGAAGTCATTGAAAAACTTGCGTTATAGTACTTGAAAGAGAAATCTATCCTTCTGTTAGCAACCTTGACTCCCCAGACCTTACGCAAAGGACACACGCGTTCAACATGGCCGAGGCTAATTCCCCATATTCTCCACCTTTTCCTTCTAATTCTACAATTCAAATGACTGATTTTGTCTGGTTAGACGACCCTGTCCTATAGATATGAAAGCTGTTCACAGCAGTGCTCGCTTTTAGAATGCCTGCTCAAGAAAGCTGGAAACAGCTTTCTTGCTCTTGCATAAAGTACATGAGCGGAAAGTGTTAATGTCACCATTTAAAATGTACGCGCAGATCAACTGAAATAAACAAACAAATGATCATACCAGCCCTCCCAGATAGGTCTTCATGAGTAGTGAATAAACAAGGGAAATAAGTCAGTGGCAGATACGATATGTCAGCACCGGTCGGAATAAATTGTTGATTCTGTGGCGCATAACGGCCACTGTAATTTATTCCTTTGTTTAAGGTTTCATTTCCACATTGATATTTTCTAGTCTACAGCAAGTAAGGCTTCGTTAAGTGCTCTGCAATATTTAGCCTTTAAATTTTTATAACTAGGCTTTAAAATTGCCACGTGGTGCCCTCTCGTAGCTTTTTTTTTTCTTCTGTATTGAAGATTTCTACACTGATAAGAATTGAATAGTAAAGAAGATTCGGCAGTCTCAGGTCATGGGTCTAAACACTTCGTGTCATTTCGGAAGTTTCTTGAAGAGGTTAAGTAACTCTCATAGGTGTTGTGTTCGAGCAGGAAAAAAAAAAACATTTCTACGGGAATACTGAAAGACCAGCAAGTATGTAGACGCGATGAACTTTCTGAAGAACGTTGGTGTAGAACAAGATGCCGTACTTTGAGAGCAGGCTCCACGTAGCGTGAGTAATCCAGGACCCGTTTGCCGTAGTCGTACATGTTGAGGAATGCCCAAGTGAACGACGTTCTGCTTCCGTAGCTCGGCGAGCTCCTGGGATATCTCGCTCGTGAATTGCCTGGCGTGCACAAAGCTGCATGTGGCGAGAATGAGCAGATCTCGGAAACCTGCGCTCGTCACCGCCCGAGAAGAACCAAATAAGGCCCAATTTAACTTCCCCACTGAGGCTCACTTTACCGATTCCTGCAGTATGCAGCCACAAAACCCTTATGAATTACATATCTATAACTATATACGTATTTTAACGTTTTGTCAATGCTTGACGATACTCTAAAGTTACTCTCTCATCGATTAACGAAAGGGAAGGGGTCAAGGGCTCGTTCTTTATTTGTTAGAAACAACTTAATGAGCATACAGACAATGAAGCCTCATTGTCTGTTTGCTCATTAAGTTGTTTCCCATCGATTGTTACTTGTGATATATTCCCTCCCTAATGACACTGAAATATGTGCTATAAGTGTGTTCAGACCAATAAATCAGAAAAGAATGTATAAAGAAGTCGTAATTACGTAAGAAGCAGTATAGTTATAGATGTACGGGCCGAGGTCACGTCCCCTATAACAATGTGTGAACAGGCGAGGGAACGACTTGGGAATGGTTTGGGCCAAACAGCAGGAGAACAACATTGTCTTTTTTTTACAGAGCTGGAACTTAGCCACACAGTGTTTCTTCCTCGCCACATCTTATTGAGGATGGAGCTTGATGGGGAAAAAAAAAGCTTTGGAAAATACGTAAGAAACGTCGAGCTCGAGCTTGTCCGAGGTAGATGCGATTTCAGGGAAGAGTCATTTAATGACCTTGGCAATTAGCAAAAATAAATGAAATCGAGGAAGGTGCCCAGCGCATTGGATATGCTGGTATGGGGCACAAGTAACAAAGACAGAAAAGTAAAAATAAACAACGAAAAAGGTCATGTGTAGCTCATTCCCGCACTCCATCTGTGGGTTTAAGTCAGTACACCTAAAGGTAACGTAGAGTCCACCCCAGTCAACCAGAAGTTCAGCTCGGCCAACCAAAAGTCCGCAAAATGCTATGGGCTAGTTCCATTGATGACATTAAAAGTAAATGTGAAGATCACCTTTTCAAATTGTAATTATTCTTCTGGTGCGAGCCAGCCCTATAGTTAACGCCTGCAAACGCAGTCGTGTACTAACAAATTTGTCTTGGAAATCTTCAGACACTTCAGAGCTCTTTATCTTCGATTGGTGTGCAAACGCACCTCTTCCCCAAAGCGTTGCAGCCTCGAAAATTTTCACTCGCCAGAAATTCCTCTATTGCTCATCGTAGATTTTACGCGTTCCCCCAGTGGAGCCGCCTCACCTTTGTCACGGTGATATACTGTCACCTTCAAATGACAAACTTATAAAGTAGCGCGTTGTCTCAGCCTTAGCGATGCTGTAATCTACGCCGTACGGTCATGACCTTCGCAGGCACATACACAATGCTTGTGAACACTGCAAATATCCCTAAGTGCAGCATTTTCGCATCATAACCTTCCTAATGCTTCGGGCGTACGTTGCGCTGTTCGCGCTTCATTTGACGCCAACGCACTCTCTCCTCCAGATCTTTTCTTGTGGAACCAGTCTGGCGTACGCCATCCGGCCATCCACTATACGCCACAGCCTGTATCGGAACACAAGACCTGGTAAAACTGCCAGAGGGGAGCACTCACCGTGCGTCAAATGATATCCCACAGGTAGTCAGTGAGTACTGCAACTCACACACGGTGGTGAAGGTCTTGTAGCTCTCCATATCGTCGACCGGCACAATTTGTTTCTCGCTCACGCGCACGTGCGTGTACATAATGATGTCGCACAGGTTGTCGTCTGGGTACACCAGTGCTACCGTGGCTGTCTCCGACACCGAACAGAGCAAGGGTTGCGGCGTGGTTGTGGCTGCGCAAAGGTATATCACGAATGCTGCCGAACTTGGTTGGGCCACTGTCCTTCAATCAGGCAAACATTTGTGTGATTTAGTGTCAAGGTGATTTCCGTTAGTTGTCGTTTTGTTGGCGCAGTTCCGCGTATATAGGGAACGTACAACTCATTTGATACTTCTTATTCAGATTCTTGAAACATAAAATGTCACCTCAAGCATAGCATAGAAGCACACATGCATGTATGTGACAGATAGATAGATAGATAGATAGATAGATAGATAGATAGATAGATAGATAGATAGATAGATAGATAGATAGATAGATAGATAGATAGATAGATAGATAGATAGATAGATAGATAGATAGATAGATAGATAGATAGATAGATGTGGAGCGTTCACGTTCACCACGATATGCTATACGGCATCCTCTTACAACCAGTAAACGCTGGCTCGGTCGGAAATGTTGCAGGGACAGTGGGGGCTTGCGTGGACGGAGCTTCATCTTCAGTGGTCTGGCCGTCTACTTTGTCAGGGGCGTAGGACTCGTCGTGAGCGGACTGGTCTCCAATGCCTCGAGTTGCCGTGCCTACGTCACTCTGGGTAGGCTGAGTGGTCTGGGGAACTTCTGGCTTGCTTTGGGTAGTCTGGTGTCCGTGATCGATGCCTTGAGTTGTCGTACCTACGTCGCTCTGGGTAGGCTGAGTGGTCTGGGGAACTTCTGGCTTGCTTTGGGTAGGCTGGTGTCCGTGATCTCGGCTTGTGCGAATTAGGATCTTTTCAGCCGTTGTCGGCAGAACCTTCGTTGAATGAACACACAGATATTTCTTTCAGATCGACGCCCACTTTTTTTTCTTTTGCGCGGTACCTCTTATTGTTAGCTCCGCCAGAGCCACGCAGTTATCGCTTCACTAAAGATGGAATTGCAGTGTTCACGGGATGTTACTAAGGTTCTCCTACGTATTCTGTGGCTTCAAGAGTTCGAAACTAAGGACAACACAGAGTAACCACAATCAGTCTGAGAAGGTGAAAATATATGAGGGTATATCAGAGTAATATGTATGCGTAAGAACAGTACTACAACAAACAATTCTTTACTTTGTATAAACAGGTTCCAGTGTAGAAAAAAAAAGTATATTTATCGTGAACCAATACCGGACCTCAGTCCGTTCCGAGTTAGCCTATTGAATAAACGCAGATGAATTGACACAGGCACGTTAAACATACTCAAGCACGCCTCTGCACGTACTGAACCACTCACGTAGCTCTCTCACGGTCGCAACGTAGAAGGCGCGTCCTCAAATAGGCGAAGTGTCTTGCGGCAAGCAATTGCCGATAAGTTGAGAGCGAGGTGTGATGCAGCTTGATCTTCTTTGACGCTAACGCTAATGCGCATTCGGCAATTTTTCCCTGATGCTGCTGACAAAACTCATCTACTGCCCTTTCTTTTCAATGTGAATACATATGATGAAACCATAAAAATAACACAGAAAGCGTAAAAACATTATTTCAACAAACATAATTCTGTACTTTGTATAAAAAGATTTATAATATATTTATCCTGAACCAATATTGAACGGCAATCCTTCCCGAATTTGCCGATTGAATAGACGTAGACGGAGGGGCACAGGCACGTTAAACATCCTCAAGCACGCCTCTAGACACAGCACTAACAGGCCCGCTTAGCGCCACGGCACGGCAGCGCTCAGAATAAGGACGATTCCCCCAGATGGCGGTTGTGAAGACTTCGACTCAAACGTATTTATCGAAGATCCAGTGTGTCACGAATAAATGCTTCTTCTCTGATCGTCGCCGATAAGCTTGCAGGTCCACTAAAGAAATTAGAGAAAACCGTTGCGCTTACGCGAGTTGAGCGAGTTGACGCAGGCACCTCAGGCACAACAAGGTCGGGGAGAAGAGTGGGAGCACTGCGGCCATTGCTCCCGCCTCTCTTGGAAATGCTGGAACCGCCTTCTTCGCTTTCATCCATTTCCGCTGAAGAAAATAGTGGGAAGAAAGGAGGACATGATAACGATTTATTTATTTATTTATTTATTTATTTATTTATTTATTTATTTATTTATTTATTTTACCGATAAACGCTTCGGATTGAGTGTATTACGTAGGGAGTGGTACTTGTAACCACTTCAAAGAGTTGGCTAACTACGTCTTGGGAACTAGCAACAACATTAGTTGCGCCAGTGCATATGCAATGAGGAGACGTGGTAATGTTCTTAAACCGAAATTTTCACTTTCGGATTCGGCTGCCTTTATTACCGCCATATCAGTTAAGCGAAACTTGTTCATACAAAGTGAGACAAATGCATAACCATAGAGTGACCACTGGTAGTTGTAACACTGAGCTATATTAAGGCACCACTAGTTCGCCTTCCAAAATATACAACCATTCAGTACTGAGCTGGTAAGCCGCACCCGACAACAGCCACCTGTTAAACAATAACCTGGATTGCGGGCACCGACTGTGTAGTTCATCGCCTCCATTTGTATAAGCTCATCACCCTTATCATCACCATAGCTGCTGCAGTTTTTAAAGACGACAGACTTGCAGAAGCGACTGTAACAGTGATGTGTGATGTCGCGCACCATGCAGGTGCCACTGACTCTGACAATGTGCTATATGTGCATCCCTTCTCTCTCTCTCTCTTCTTTCACCTTTCAATCTCACCCATCCCCTTCGCCTTGTGCAGGGTAGCATACCGGTTGTCCTCCACTGGTTAACTTCCCTGCCTTTCCCCTTCTACTATTTCCTTCCTTCCTTGGCTAGCGCTCGCCGGCTGGCCTCCGCGCCCTGCGGCTAAACAGACTGGCTCTCAAGCTGTACATGACGTGGCCTCTCAATATGTCCACAACAAAGAACAGCTTCCTGTAATCCTAAACTACATAACGGGACTTCGTGGCAGATATTTGTTTCTTGTATCTTGCAAACAATTCGATAATGATTGAGAAGTGGGAAGGCCTGCGACACATCTGCTAAGTGGTCTCCCTTTTCGTGGTGCATCGAATGTATTGAAACAGCAGCGAAAAGTAATCATCGCTTCCGTCGTAAATTGTTGCTTCTCCAAATTGCTTCAAAGCTCACGCCTCTTGTATCGAGTAAAGAGAAGAAGGGGGAAAGCGTTCTCACCGTCATCGCCGAAGACTAACACGCTCACGGCTATCAAAACGAGCGCTATGGCCAGAAGGCAGCAAGTCATGGCCACCAGGACATTGCCGCCCCTGTGGAAGAGTGGGGAAAGAGAACGAAGGAATCAGTCTCGCGCCATTTCAGGAACTGTGAATACCGCCCCATATGCGTATAGGAGCTCTAATGGCGCATTTCATTTATAATATTAGGAGCCCATTCCCTGTCGGGAAAATGAGGAGCAATCGAATCTCCGGGTGTTTACGTATCTCCTATTTATTTATTTATTTATTTATTTATTTATTTATTTATTTATTCATTCATTCATTCATTCATTCATTCATTTCAGTATGTCTGCAAGCCTGTGGTTCTCACTTTCCTTTTCTTTCTTTCTTTCTCTCTTTCTTTCTTTCTTTCTTTCTTTCTTTCGTTCCTTCTTTCTTTCTTCCCTTCTGTCTTGCCTTTCACACTACGCTTCGGACAGTGATACCAAGGGCAAAAAATCGCACTTCGGCATTCCGCTCTACACGTGAATTCATTCTATAGTACTGTTAGCCCTGAAGCATTGGCAGCATTGTCAGACTGGTGAAAAGCATGCCGGCGTGCGATACAGTATAATACTATATATATAGTCAAAATGTTATGCCCTGAAAAGCCGTGTTGACTTTTCTTCAAATGGCGTAAGCGAAGAACATTTGGTTGTAGATTCAGGTGACATGTCCCAGTCTTCGGTAACACTACGAAAGTAACTCAACTTAAGACAACCATTACTACGACAACAGAGTTATAAATCATTGTTACATGGAGATATGGAGATTTCTAAAAATTCTATCGTAGGCCATAACTGAATTCCTGGACAGTCTAGATACTAATCGATGGGCGTCTACATGCCAAAAGCACTTATCGTTATGAGGCATGTTCCGTAGTGTAAGGATCCGCAGTAATTTTGACCACCTCGGGTTCTTTAACGTACACCTAAATCAAGGTACACAGATGTCTATTTCTTTTCGCCCCCATCGAAATACAGCCACTGTGGCCGGGATTTGGCCCCGCGAACGCAACCTTCAATCAATGAAATCAATCAATCAATCAATCAATGTGTATTCATTCACAGTGAACTATAACAAGAACGGTACACAGAAGGCCAACACCTCGCCAACACGCAAGCCAACCTCTAGCCGCTAAGGTATCACGTCGGCTTGAGCCGTCTAAAGGCAGGTTGTGGACTATAATCTGACGCTTCGCCCTTAAGCGTTTCTTTGCCCCGCCACGGTCGTCTAGTGGCTATGGTATCCGGCTGCTGATCCTAGGGTCGCAGGATCGAATCCCTGCTCCAACGGCTGCAATTCGATGGAAGCGAAATGTTGAGGCCCGTGTGCTATGCAATGTCAGTGCACGTTAAAGAACCCCAGGTGGTAAAAATTTCCTGAGCCCTCCACTACAGCGTCTCTCATAACCATAGGTGGTTTTGGGACGTAAAACCCCAGAAATAAATCACTCAATCAATCAATTAAGCGTTTCTTGGACGTTGTAGACGTTGATATGCAGAGGAATATTAAGAAATGGCCGTACGTACATTCCTCGCCGAGTTGTCTTGTCGACACTCCTCACCACCTGCACTCTGTTCTCGGTCCATGGACTCCTGAAAAGAAAACAAGGAATGAGAGTTCCTGCTCACGGAGGATACAGCAAATCAGGACTCATGAAAACTATGAAAATCTCTAGAACAGTAGCGTTTCGCGTTTTTGCGCGGAACAGTGAAAAGTGGCACGGTATGTAACACGACATCGCTACACCCTACCTCGTGCAGTTCTCAAATTTTTCAGTGCTCACGCACGCCTCTAGGAGCAGCAACGACGGTAACTGTTAGTTCAAAGCGTGCTGGAATGCCCGGTATCCTAGTTTCATGGAGGAAAGAAAAAAAGCTAGGAGTGGATGTCACATGACAAATCTTAAAACCAAGTCACAACTAATTTAAAGGAGAGAATCATGGGAAGTGGACCTGGTCACGTGGAAGGGCAAACGGTAGAATAATGCACGGCCAAACGCCACTAGGAGGTTACCGCGTCCAAAACAAGCAGGAGTGGTCCAGCAACTATGAAGGACCTGGCCCGTACCCAAGGGGAACCGCGCATCGGCATCAGAGTAGTCTCGCTTGCCGAGGCTATTGCAACCACGTGAGGACACCTCGTAATTTGTTTCCTCAATGGCTAGCCAGGACGCTATCAAATTGTGCCATATTGCGAAATTCTGTAATGGCGGCGTTTTGAGCCAATCAGGGAGCCCGAAGCAGCCCTTCGGGCCAATCATAGCAGCCAAGATGGCGCATTGTGCAACATGGCAGAATTTAACAGCATCTAGGATAGCACCCTCTCTTACTCTTCCCATTCATTCTGCTTGAGCGACCGAGTCATCGAGGCATTGGGACACCTCGAACCCGCAAAGCTAGACTTCGTTCCATTACTTACGCTAAAGTTTTATTCCACATATCAGGCCATATCAGTGATCAGATGTATATAGAGCCATAGAGGACTTTATTTGCTGTTCATGGGTGCCGCCATCTTGGGCATATGCGAAAGCGATTTCTAAATTTTTGACGCACTGACGCCAAATTAATGACGTCGTGAAATGACGAATGCGTCCTTGCGTCAATATTTAAGCATTTGAGTCTACGTTTGTACCGTTAATTTAGTTACTACAAAGGCAAAACGGCCACCTGTAAGCCCATGATGGTGGTACCAACGTGTGTCAGTGAATAGATCTACCTAACCATATTCGCCCAAGTCACTGCTAGACCACTTGTAGAACATCGAAATATGGCTCTATCATGATTTTTTTTTTCAAAAATATGACCTTCTACAGGCGCGTGCCCTATATAGCCGGATATGCCCGAGTCCTGCAAATATGCAGCGAATTTTTAAGAGAGATCCCGCACAATTTCAGTGAATTTTCGAATGAGCTGGACTACAAATGTGCTGTCTTCCCACGAGCTGTTCTGAGAATTCAGACGCCGATCTGAGTAGCTTTTGACCTGTTTTCACTGCAGCATCCACAAACATTTTTCGCTCACTTCCATCACCGCCATCGATGTCGACACCTGATTGTGTTCGAAACAGCCTCCTTTATACTGCCGCTTTTGCACGTCATTGGTATCCCATTATGTCACATGCTCAGCTTATATTTGTCACCAAAACTCTCCCCGACAAGCCGAAATTCGTAAAGATGACGCTAGTATTCAAGGAATGATAAAGAAGTCTGCCTACCGTTAACCTAACGATATCAGACACCTAAAGCGCAAAAGGACAAGGACCGAGACGACTAGACACACAGTGTGTGCCTACTCGTCTCGTTCCTTGTCCTATTGCGCTTTACGTGCCTGACGTATACCAACAAGCCCAACTTTATACGCTTCTAACGATATCGTTGCGGCTAATTTTTCTGAATATGTCTTCATCCGCCCGTATGCTCGCGTCTTTTAACGTCAAAATAGAAGTAGTAGCGCGGCTTTTGAAAACAAAAACCTACCAAAATGGCCTTGTCGGAGGCGAGATGTGAACTTATATTGCAAAGTTCAATGAAGGATGAGTTATTACATTTCGCTCAAAAGCACGAAACTGGGAGTCAGTGTGGCTGGGAATTTAGCAGAGCCTAGATAGTACCAATATCAACGTCCCACTTGCATCTTCTGGTTTTGGCATTGCTTTCTTTAGTAGTCTTCGTCTAGTTCTAGTGAGGCTCTCTCAAGCTAAGAGTTCAAACCTGATGAGAACGTACTTAAATGGACCGGAACTCTCGCAGGAGGTGCGTAGCTGTCACACTAGATGAAATGGTGTTATGTCACCACAATGACACACCGATATTGCGATCTTTCAAATGAAGTTTAATGAGGATAATAAAAGCGCCGTTCTGGACGTTCAATGGAAGACAGATAGCTTCGAATGAAATGCAACACAACGGAAAAGCAAATAACTGTGGCTGCTTACTTCCGGGTGTTGTATGAGCTTGAAGGAAGAGAGTAGAAAAAGTCAAATAGTGTTACCTTATAGAACTTGCAATAAAATAAATGTTTTTCCTCTTTTTAAATGATTGTGTGTGTGTGTGTGTGTGTGTGTGTGTGTGTGTGTGTGTGTGTGTGTGTGTGTGTGTGTGTGTGTGTGTGTGTGTGTGTGTGTGTGTGTGTGTGTGTGTGTGTGTGTGTGTGTGTGTGTGTGTGTGTGTGTGTGTGTGTGGACGTCGACACGCACACACCGTGTTCGTGCCACAGACTTGCTTTGTTTAACTATTCAAAAATTTGCCGCAGGCTCCTAACATCACATGCTATAGATATTGTCATGAAGCCGGCAATACCACATTTAAGTGTGAAAATTCGCTCAACTATCACTGCGTATTTCCACATAATGAGCGTCTTCAAAGTGTGCTCTTACACATATCAACTTGTTCTTCTTCGTCTGCAAAGAGAAGAAAAAAAACTGGACAAGTCTTTCCAAGGTTACGAAGATTACAAACAGGTATGCTCGCTTACAACACATATGGGAATGCCACGCGTCCATATCGGCCATATCCATCGCTCCCGGTGCCTGCTTTTCTGAAAGTAATAAAGAGAAATTTATCATCGCGAGTGTGAATGACCCATCACCGTAGCGCTTGATTTGAGAACTATAAAAACTGGCCGCGTATCTGAGTGCTTCGCTGCAAATGTCTTCGAAAGACGATAGTCTTCCTTCGGCCGTACTACGCTGCGTGAGATATGGCCGTCGGGAAATGTGAACTTGTGCAGAATCCCTGGGCAGCTGCCAGGTGGCAGCACCAAATCGTCGACAGAGGCCTTTTTCGTGCATAGCGTCGCATTTTAGCACAGCCTAATAAAGGCTAAGGTCTTTAGAATTACGTGTCTATGTATTTTCTAGTAAAGGAAGACACCACCTAATACTTACGTATTAATGTTGCGCCTCAGATATGCGTAATATTTGCTTTTTGATCGACAATGTTCACAAGTATGAACGCAGCTACCAGTTCAAGATGGCTGGGCGTTAGGCAAGTGCTTAAACTTTGGCCTGTTGGCTGAATCGTGTGACAGACAGACAAATAGACAGACCAGAATTTCTGCGTTCAGGTATCCCAAGAAAGACTATCGTCTTAAAACAGGTGCAGCCAAATAAAAATAACACAACATGGCCAAAGATAAGTGGAAAGTCGGGCCAAAGCGTTTCTCATTTTTACCTGGTAATTGTGCCTAGTGCAACCATCACTCGGCAAACTCCCACAACTGACCATCGTCGTGCTGTCGTTCCAGCAGCATTGCGGCTAAACTGCCCTTCACCAATACACGGCACTTAAACTAGCCCAGGTGACCGGTATGACTTAGAGTTACTGTATATGCTCCCAACGGGGGCAGAGTTGCGCGTAGGTCCGCCATCTTGAGAGCGCAAGCAACCAATGTGTTGAGGGAAAGCTAAATGCGAGATTTGCAGCAGACAAGTTCCTCGTAACACGCGTGATAATTGTCCAAGTGCACAACACCGGAGTTATACCCGCTTTATATGGAAAAGTAGAAAACTACCTGATTCATAATGTTGATTTGAACAACTATAGCTCTTCTAATTATGTCAGCGATGATAAATATCCTGCTGCTTTTGCCAGCACGCCGCTTACCGCAGGATGTTTTTTCGATGGATGGATGTTAGGAGCGCCCCCTATATAACGGGGCGGTAGCCGGCGGGCCACGAAGCTCTAACTTTATTTTTTCCTCTACAAACGTTTGTTTTCGCGAATCATGCGGGCTCGTGGCGCCATCTGTCGAAGAAAATGTCACTGAGTAGCGATAAACTAATTCGAGATAAAGAAAAACGGGCCGTTCCTCGAGCTACGTTTTGCTAGAATGGAAGGGAAAAGAGGTAAGCTTAGCAAATGGTGGCCTGAACGTTGGTTATCTTGGTTATCAAATACAGCTCTAAAAAGTGGTTGACGCGGTGGCGCTGGCATCAAAAACTGTTTATTTGCGCCTTAGCGGCAGTTCCTCCGCAGTGCATATTTGCAAGCGGCGAATGGAAAAGAGACGCGCAACTCTGCCTAACTGCGGGAGGCTTACAGCAACTCTAGTACAACTTAGACACCTCCGAATGTAGGCGCGCTTCAGCTTGTATATTTTATCCACTATTCAACCGGTTATTCGTATGAAGTTAACAAGGAACCCTCCCGTCATGTTCTTGTGCCCAAGAAAGGCTGCTCGTGCGCGTCAGCGGCACAAAACAGGCGGCTCCGTTAGCCGCGATGCGAGAACCGTGGTCCTGGTAGGCAGAACAGAATATAACGCTCCCGGTAACGTGGCGTTCTCGTGGCACTCGGAACAGCACTCATCGAGGAAACAACCAGGCATGAAAAAAAAAGCGGAGCAAACTTGAGAGACGACTGCCGGCTGCTTTGCCGATCGTCAAACGCCTGTCACTCTCTTACTACAACATCGCTCTGAAAAATTCTTGTTTCATGTTCTTTGCCGGCCGGCGTACAATTGCCCCTACATTACCAATTTTTGACTTTAGGGGTTGGGTGAGAGGCCCTTTTAACGAAATATCATCAGCCTGTCTACGCCCACTGCAGGGTAAGGGCCTCTCCCATAGATCTCCAATTATCTCTGTCCTGTGCTAACTGGGCCCAATTTATCCCTGCAAACTTCCTGATCTCATCTACCCACCTAATTTTCTGCCGCCCCCAGACACGCTTGCCTTCTCTAGGAATCCACTCTGTTAGCCTTAATTACCAACGGTTGTCTTGTCTTCGCATTACATGGCCCGCCCACGCCCATATCTTCTTAATTTCTATTAATATGTCCCTGACACGCGTTTGTTCCCTAACCCACGCCGCTCTCTTCTTGTCCCTTAAGCTTACACCTACCATGTTCCGTTCCATGGCTCGCTGCGTCGTCCTCAATTTAAGCTGAACCCTCTTAGTTAGCCCCCAAGTTTCTGTCCCGTAGGTGAGTGCGGGTAAGATGCAGCTGTTATACACTTTCCTCTTTTAACGGAATATAAGATAACACAAATTGCTGAGCTATGCTAGTTCATGAATATATGACGTCTAACGCATTTTTTTTTACGAATGATAGTATTTCTTCCACTAATACGTTCTCTTTTTGTTTCGTAGCGACGATTACCATTTGGAAACGCGTAGTCCGCTGCACCTGTAAAAAAAAAATAATTGAAAAGTAAGTGCGGCAGTTTTACCCCTACGAAGAAATGTACACGAGTCCCTATTTTATATTTTATATTTCTGCCACGAGGATGACGACGTCATATACCCGATGGAGAGATCGCTGAAAACAATGACGAACAGGAAATGTCGCGACATTCCCAGTTTAGTGTCATGCGGCGCAGTACCCAACCTAACGCCTTCCAGTGATCTGTTACCAAAAGCCACGCTCTTAAGAGCACCTTCGCTTAACAAGTTAACTCTGATGAATGAAATGACAAAAAAAATACCGTGATATGATTCAATACGAAAACCTGATGGGGTTGTCACCTGGCCGGTTTCAGACCGGCACGGCTGTTTTCCCGGGCGAGGTTACCGATCCGCACCATAGACCAGCCGTCACAGGCCGGTTTTTCGGCCTTCGTAACGCAGCATTTCATGCTTTGCCTCCATTTGTGTATATTAAGTGGCTGCTCTGGTAGGTTCAGACGCAAAGAGTCCTTCATGCATCGAGAAGGCACATTCGTTTCACAATGCGTCACGATCTAAGCACTAATAAAGCCCGACAGTTTTAGTACAAACCTCACGCACCTCACTCGTCTTTTTATGCCAACAAACGATTAATTGTTATCACAGAATTGTGCTCTTGCGTACCATGTGGCGAAGCCTATGTGTCTATCTATAAGAAAGCAGTGCTAAAGTAAATGGCCATGTCAAAGGCTTAGGTGGAGTCGTTTGGTGAACATTAATTCAACCTGCTGCATAAATAGCCCCTCAACCCCCTGACGTAGGGCCGGTTTTCATGTCGGGAAATGGTGGCGACCCTAAAAAAAAACCTTATGCTGAATGCTTTTTCTGCAGTGTACAGTGGGAATCTACGCGAGCTAACAGAAAAAGAGACACTAATACGAGACATCAACAGATGGCCTCATTGGAAGCACAGAGCATGCATAGTGAAAAAAACCACGTGATAGCCGCCGTGACAAACCAAAACGTGTGATGACAAGAGATAATTGTACGAAAAATGAGATCCTGCATGCCTATGCAGAGGCACTCAATTTCCTTACACAGTAGCAAGACAGAAAAGCATGAAATACACGTGTCACTTGCCTTGTTGATAAAGTGTGCCTGTGATTTCTTCCCACCCTAACGAAACGTTCCATGCGGTCGTTCCAATGAATTCGTATGTGTCCGGCGTGATTAATACGTAAGCACATGAGAAATATACGACAAATATATGCAATACTTATGGACTTCGATACACATGAAATTACTGGAAAATACGGAACGGAACGTTTCACATAGGGAGGCTGCCCTGAGCTGCTCTTGATAGAGGGTGCTTGAACCGCTTGGACAGAGTATTCCTTCATGAAAGGTAACACGTGAGCACGTGTCCTATATGCTCTGTGGTGACTGCATGTCGCGCCAGGCCATGGAAGCGAAAGAAATCGTTTCAGCTTTTGGCATCACATCTGAACAGCAAGAAAAATAGCCTATCGGTGGAGAGAAACGCGCTGTTCCGTGCCAAGTAAGCTTTTGCGCCCATTGATGCCGCCGAAAGCCGACCTATTTCCTTTCGAGCCGCCGCGGTGCAAAGGCCACGAGTTCGCATGTTCCCTTTCATAAAGGACCACACTGTAGGTAGTACATGCGTCATTGCTGCTTCGTCGTGTAGGCTCGAGCTCTACATTTCGCCAAGGTGTCCAGCAGAATGTTTCGGGCGGGAACCAACACGCCCAAGTCATCGTTTTATATGCTTTTCCGTACGATCGCGTCAATTTCCGCTCTGATTTGTAGAGATTGACAGGGTCTGAATGCTTACCATAGGGATATGCGTAGTCTGCAGTCCCTGAAAAAAAGTAAACAAAAGAAAAAACAGTCAGAGAAATGTGGTATTTTGAGCCTCGCCCCCCTCAATAAACGGCTTTTCCCGCACGGGTCCTGGTTGCGTCTACATCTCAGGCCGGCCGCTCCGGCGCGCCGGTTCTTTGTTCCTGCCAGCGCCGGCGTCCCTGACGGCCGCGCCGATACAACGTTTTTGGCGACGAGGTCCATCCATCTCCATCTACAATTTAGTCTCCGGCTTTCTACGAGGCCCGTTTCGCTTCTCTCCTCGGTTCTCTTCCGGCCGGCTCCCCTGCCCTTCGAGATGAACGCTGCTATCCCTCCGCCTCCGTTTCTCCAATGCCCCTGTGTGCCACCTATTTCATGGCGACAGTGGCGTCCTGTATTACAGGTCTACATCGACGCCGCTGCCAGGGACGCCACGCCGGAGCACAAGAAGGCGTTTCTCTTGAACGCGCTAGGCGTCGAGGGCCTCAACTGCTACTTGCGCGCGATTGACGAGGAGCAGCAACCTGGAGCCGACCAGCAAACTCCAGAAGACGCGTACAATGCTACTCTCGACGTGCTAGAGAGAATCTTCAACCCGCACCAGGACCCGGTGTGCGTCCGCACGCAATTCAAGTACTTACGTCAGCTGTCCGATGAAACCGCCGTAGAATTCATCCAAGAAGTACAGAGGCAAATCAAGCTATGCGAATTTGGAGTGGCGGTTGAGCTCTTAGTGTTTGACCAGATCGTCACAGGCATTTCCTCGCCGCAACTACAACGCAAGTTTTTCGAGATGGGGAAGGATTTCACAGTACAGAAAGCACTTAGCGTTGCACGCGAAGAGGAGCGCGTCGACCACGTATTACAACAGTTCTCCGGAGCTCACGTAGACTCCGTTTCTTCTCGTCGTGTTCAAGATGGCGTCCCCGCGCGTCGGCCTCGTCATGGCAATGGCCAACATGGCGGCCTTCCTCCCCGAGGATCGCGGCAAGATGGCGACGGCATTCTTCCTGCTGGGGCGTCTCCTCCCCCGCCCGTCCTGCTGGGCGGCCTGCTGCCTCCTCGCCTGCGACATCGTCGGCTCCTGTGGGTGCGTGCTTCCGCTGCGGCTCGTCGCAGCACTGGGCCAACTCCGGCGCCTGCCCTGCTCGGAGCCGTACTTGTGCGCGGTGCGGGAAGCGCGGGCAATTCGCTGAAGTCTGCCGGTCGTCCAGGGATCCGCCAGCTTCAAGTCCTGGGTCGTCGACGGTGACGAATACAGTCCGCGTACTGCAAGTGAATGCCAAGTCTGCAAGACCTGTTTTTGCGCCATTGCAACCGGTTCCACTTCCGAATGCACCATGGGAGACGCTACGTATGAACATTATTGGTCTACTGTTTCAAGTTCCATCTGATTGTACGTTTGTTATCACAGTGATAGATTATTATTCGAAATGGCCTGAGGTTTGTTTTGTCAGGGAAGTTACATCTGATGCTGGTTGTGACTTTCTTAACTTCCATTTTCAGCCGAGAGAAGTTTCCTGCCTCTATAGTCACCGACAATGGTCCTCAGTTCAAATCTCGCCAGTTTGAAACTTTTCTTTCAGATCGAGGCATTAAGCACTTGTGTTCCGATTGTTATCCTCAGGCCAATGGGCAAATTGAAAGATTTAATCATGTGCTCAAAGAGCACATTAGGTTAGCACGACTTGAACGACGTCCATTGCAAACTGCAGTTGCAGAATACTTAGGAACTTACAGATTTACTTCGCAGGAAGCAACCGGCATGTCCCCAGCAGTTCTTCTTCATCAGCGTCAACCTCGCTCAGCTGTTGACATTACTGATTTTCAGTTGCCCTCATCGCAACCTTCATTCAATCGCGATGCAGTCCGAACTCGTGTGTTTCATAGACATAATTACATGAAGCAGTATCTTCATACGAAGCGGGGTGCCAAGCCTCCAGTCATTCAGATAGGACATCGAGTTAAGATTCGTATGCCAGGAAAACAGAATTAATATCGTGGTCCATTTTCCGTGTTGTCCAGGGCTGGTCCCAATGCATTCAAACTTAGTGATGGATCTATTTGTAATGCTTCCAAACTTGTAATTGTCCATTCGGAAAAAGATTCCCCTTCGCAGGTAGCATCTCAGATGCCCTTTCAGCACCATTCGCAGCGTCCTGCTCGTCAAACTGCTTCTTCGAGATATGAAATTCCTCGGCTAGTAGCCATTCATATTCATGCTGCTTCGCCATCCTCCCCTGGTGGCGATGGCTTTCAGGCACCTGTTCAATGTCCGGCTGCGGTGCCCAGCCACAGGGATTCTCTTTCTTGCACTGCGCGTGTACTTGAGCCACCGGGCTCCTTAGCAGCACCTGTTCAATTTCCGGCTGTGGTGCCCAGCCATTCTGAGGTTATTCCGTGCTCAAAGCACATTTCCGAGCCACAGGGCTTTATACAGGCACCTTATGAACGCTCGATTGACGTGCCCAGTCCCAATGCAGTTTCATCTGCTAACAATAACGGACATGTTTCAGAGCCGATGGGCTCTCATGCATCGCGTTCTAGTTCACCGTCTCCAGCTCATGCTGAGGCACGCTTAAGCGAGTCGTCAGACTCTTTTTCATTCTGCATCGCTGTCAGACATTCCTGAACGGCGCTTAATTGAGTCGGAAGGCTCCCCTTCATTATCCGCACTACCTGTGCCTCGTCGATCTAAACGACGGCAAAAAAAAAAAACCCACGAAGTTTAAGGATCATGGAAAAAACAGCGCGAACACAAGGACGATGAAAAAGGGCACACACACCACACCACGGAGCGCTGACTATCAACTGATTTTATTTCGGCGAACACGTACATATATACATATGTATGAGCCTCGTCACAAGTGTTATACACTGATAACCACACAGGAAGATGAAAAGGTCATTTCGTGGTAAAAACAAAACATGAAGGAATAGGCAAATGTCATCACCGCACATGCTGCATGTACATTATAAAAAACGGTCATCTAAGGCTTGTTAGCAGAAAGATATGAAATTTCTTTGTCTAAGAGAGCGACAGATGGGGTGCTGACACAGTTATCCTCCAGAAAGGCGATCCTATGCGCTTCTATAACTTCCCGCGTCAACTGGGAGGGGCTTTTTGCTAAAATTTCACATTTTTTATATAGGGGGTTACAACCACAACGCTTACAATGATCGCCTAGGTGGCCTCTAACATTGCTGGTGACGTTATTTTTATGTTCACGAAGCCTGTCATTCAGGCATCTGCCCGTTTGTCCTACGTAAAACTTGCCACAAGACAAGGGTATACGGTACACCACACGCTCAATGCAAGGAAGAAATGGCGGGGTATGCTTCTTGCCACAGGATGAGACTGGTTTGGGGGGTTTGTTGACGCGATTGCACAAGGTTGAGAGCTTATTAGGCGCGCTCAAGGCGACTCTAACATTAACTCGCTGGCCGATTCGCTTCAAGTTGTGAGATAGCTTATGAATGTAGGGAATAACAGTGCACCTATGAGGTTTCTCTTGTTTGGCTTTTTCAGCACACACACGATCATCAGACCTAGACAGGCTTATTTCCTTTATCATCTTTTGTGCGACAGACGCCAGCACGTGAGGAGGATAACCTGCCCCTATCAGTCTAGTAACCTGCGCACGAAAACTGTCACCTTTACAATGAACGCAGGACTTCTTAAGGGCATTGGACAAGCAAAGCTTAGCGATTCCTCTCTTAATTAGCTTCGAATGGGCGCTGTTGAAAGACAAGATAGGTTTCCTACTGCGCGGTTCGAAACACCAACAGACGTACTCGGAGCACCATTTGATACGTAGATCCAGAAATCTAATGGAGTTGTTAGTTGGGAATTCACAAGTTAATTCAAGAGATTTTGCACATGATCTAAATTTATCAAGCACACCGGAGGCAGAGCTATCTAGAGAGGCCGGAGCACATTCTAAGCACACAAGGAAATCATCGACAAACCTAAACACCTTTGTTACACACGAATTTGCAACACATGAGGGGACTTGGCGGTCAATATTGGAGAGGTAAATTTCACTAAGCACAGGTGCAATACAAGAACCAATACTAATTCCTCTCTTTTGCAAGTAAGTGTGGCCTTCCCATGAAGAATATAAGGAGTTCAAATAAAACGACAAAAGTTCCAGGAAGCCTGCCACGCCAATCCCCGTAGAATTTTGAAAGGCGACACTGCCGAGATGATCTATGCATTCTTCTACACAGGCTAACAATTCATCATGCGGGATAGAATAGTACAAATCCTTAATGTCAATTGAAAAGGCTGAGAATTTCTGTGGTCGGCACAGCTGTAAAAACTGCGCGACGTCTTCTGACCGTTTAATCCTAAAGGGTCTTCAGGAGTGAGCAACGAGAGCTTTTCTTTTAAGAACCCGGACACACATTTTTGCCACGTGTTCCTTTCAGAGACAATCACCCTAAAAGGGGAATCAATCTTATGCGTTTTAACCGTAAAAAACATATTCAAGGGGGCTCCAGCACTTTTCCCGATGCTCTGTGCAAGCCCTTCAAGGTTCAATTTTTTGCATAACTTTTTTGCCTGTGACTTGACCTTACCCAGTGCTACATCGTTTTTTCTAGAAAAAAACAGATTCGATCGCTTCAGTAGCCTTCTTTTCCAGAAGGGACTTCGGCATCACAGCGAAACAACCATCCTTGTCTGTTTCAAGCAGACACAGAGAGCCTTCTTTCAAAAATCTTACTGTGCGGGCTACCGCTAAAGAACCACTACTCGATTTGTATTGCGCTAACAAATCAAGTCCTTCGGAGACACACCTTTCAGCGTCCGCTCCATCGGCCAAACGGGACACTTGCCTGACGTACGTCACAAGTTCCGGACCGGTGCTCCTGGGAGGAACAGCAAACTTTGGTCCCATGCTGAGGACCCGACGAGCGAAGTCTGGCAGGGTGACGTCGGCGAAGGTGTGGATGAAGTTACCAGAGGTTCCAGACTTTTTTGGAATCAGTGCTCGCAAGTGTGGAAGTGTTCGTTGCCAAATGAACTCGGTCGTCCTATTGGCCAAGCTTGAGAGCACATGGAACTGCCTCGCTGCGAACCCGGGACAGTGCATTGAATGCAGCTTGAGGTATAAGCCTTCCATGAAGACGCGTGCCTGGTACTGCCATTCTGCCCGAAGAATCTTGCAGATGCGTACACCATGCGTCGGTGAAGGAGCATTGTATTGTACTTTTGTATTGTACTTTTTGTATTGTATTGTACATTGTATTGTACTTTTTTTCTGCTAACAAGCCTTAGATGACCGTTTTTTATAATGTACATGCAGCATGTGCGGTGATGACATTTGCCTATTCCTTCATGTGTTGTTTTTACCACGAAATGACCTTTTCATCTTCCTGTGTGGTTTCAGTGTATAACACTTGTGACGAGGCTCATACATATGTATATATGTACGTGTTCGCCGAAATAAAATCAGTTGATAGTCAGCGCTCCGTGGTGTGGTGTGTGTGCCCTTTTTCATCGTCCTTGTGTTCGCGCTGTTTTTTCCATGATGCTTGACCAACTAGCCTGCAAATCCATCCTATTGAAGTTTAAGGACTTCGTCTTGTGACTTTCCTTGTGTAATGTACTTTTGTTGTCATATGTGTACGACGTTCAGCTGCTACATCTTCTGTTGAAGAACATTGTACTGTTCCTGCCTTTGTGTCATATGTATGCGATGTACAGCTGCTACATCTTCTATTCAAGAACATTGTATTGTACTTTTCCTGTCTTCGTGTCATATGTATGCGATGTACAGCTGCTACATTCCCTGCTGAAGTGCTTTCTATTGTTTTTCTTTTCCCTGTTAAGTTCCTGGGGAATAGTGCGATGTGATAGTACTGTATAAGGATGTTCCCTCGCCCCCCTCAATAGACGGCTTTCCTTCCCGGGTCCTGGTTGCGTCTACATCGCAGGCCGGCCGCACCGGTGCGGCGGCCCTTCGTTCATGCCGGCGCTGGCGTCCCTGACGGTCGCGCCGATACAACACTTACCATAGGGATATGCGTAGTCTGCAGCCCCTGGAAAAAAAAAAGTAAACAAAAAGAACAATCAGAGAAATGTGGTATTTTGAGCCTCCTAGAGCAATTGTTTATTTCGGCAAGATAGCATTAGAAACAATAAACGGTCCCTATGTTGTCTTTCTGGTACCGGATTGAGGACTGAGAGATTACCGTATTGATAAGCGTAGCCTGTCGCACCTGCAAAACAAGAAAAAGGATAATAGGAAGATGTCATCTTTAGGCCCCGCAGCGCAAAACTTTATCCGGCAAGACAACATTAAAAATAATCAACAGTCGCATCTTCTCTATGTGGTACTGGGTGGAGGTCTTAGCAATTACCATATGGATACGCATAGTCTGCTGCACCTGCAAGAAATGAAAAAGAACATAATCACATTGCCATATTTTAGGACACTTGGAGCAAACAATTAATAGGCAAAATAACACGCAGTCCCACGTAGTCTTTTAGTACTGTACTGGGGTAGCCCCACACCGCAGTAGTTGCAACTAGTCGTTGTAGGGCGTTGCATGACATTACTTCCAGCTTTCTCTTTATATCGAAGGTCATCTTGCCGACATATGCTACCACTGTAGAGAGTGCTGAACATGCTCACTAAAACAAGTCTATACGGAAACCCATATCAGGATAGGCATTGCCAGCATGAACACTGCTCAACACACGATAAGTGTTTCGGCGTGGTTACTGATCAACGACGGAATTATTGTAAAGACTTGTATAGGCAGAGAACAGAACTCACCGCCGTATGCGTCAGTAGGCTGAGCTGGCTGAGCTGGCTGAGCTGGCTGAGCTGGCTGAGCTGGCGGAGCTGGCTGAGCTGGCTGAAGAGCTGCGGTAGAGGCGACCGCCGCCATCGACGTGGTTTCTTCTTCTTCTTCTTCTTGGCCAGTTACGGCTCAGACCCACTACCACAACGTACTGTTGCTTTTTCGGATCAAGGTAATTGCTGTAGAAATGAAAATTGTTTCGCACCCTTGCAATTTAGCAGCGGGACAAACATGTAGCGTGCAGTCGTAGTTTTGTTTTCCGTGTACACATTGCAGGTAATTGCATAACAGGTAGAGGGGGAGGAATAGGTATCCTCAAGACATGTCATGAGATGAAGGTTGAAGGTTTATTGAACAACGATGTTAATTTTCCAAAGAAGCGTCTACAAGATTGGTCACACACAGGGAGCCCCAAAGCTAAAACTGCAGTGTTTTGGAGAGTAACAGTGAACATCAGTATTAACATCTGCTGCGAGTGTCGCGAAATTGCGGCGGGCGATTCGCGAGGAAATGAGCTGCCTTGATGATGTCACTCTAGGATTCTAGCATCACTCGGAAAAGCGTTGCAAGGCCCCTTTAGGGTAGCGGGTATCAGCCATTACTGAACACGAAGAAGAAGATACCACGTCCATGGCGGCGGTCGCATCTACCGCAGCTCCTCAGCCTGGGCAGCCTACTGATGCATACGGAGGTAAGTTACCTCGTCTTTGCATAGCGGTCTCTGTAGCAAGCATGTCATTTGTCACTAACTACACTGTAGACATGTTTAGCATGTTAAACATGGTCAATGGTCTAAATGTCTGCTCACGGCTATCCCTGTATCCCTCCCCGCGTTCGTGGTCGTTGACTTTGGTCGCGCGACAGCATTGCTCTGTAAGTTGAGCGTTGGTTCTGCTCTGGTATGCGAACGCTTACACCGTCAAGGCCGCGTGGAGAGTCCATCATGCCGATCCTGTGGATCCTGTGAGGCACTTGGACACCTTATTTTAGAGTGTCCCGCATACGTCTCGCAGCGTACATCACTAATTAAAGAGTATAGACGTCTTGGTGTGCAGGGCGCGACCGTTGACGATTACCTGTTCCCAAAGGGGGGCGCCTCTCGACGGGACGAGGACCATCGAGCGTTATTGACGTTTCTGGACGCCACTGGCCTGGCGTTTCGTTGATAGACGTATTTTGTTTTTGCTGTGTTTTGTCTGTGTATTGGTATGCTCTTACTTTCTATTTTCTTCTCTCCTTCTTTCCATTCTCCCTCTCCCCCATTTCCATCACCCAAAAGAGTAGCCAGGCGTTGTGCCTTTCTCGGTGGCAGCTGTCAGCCTGTTCTATTTCCCTGATGTCCTTGCGCGTGTATGTTTACAAGCCAAATAAATAAATAAATAAGTGGGCATCTTGTTTAGGCTTGTATGACATTGTTTTGTAGTGAAGATGTTCAGCACCCTTTGCGGCAGCAGTATACGTCGTCAAGATAGCTGTCGAGATGAGGGGAAATTTGAAAGAGTGTAAAACTGTAAAACTGCGCCGACATAAACCGAGTAGTTGCATTTCACGACTCGGGTAAGGGCTACCCGAACATATATCCAAAAAAAAAGGGGGGGGGGGGGGGGGGATCAACTTGGGATCGCAGGTTGTCTCTAGTAATGCTGATTCCAGCGATACTGTCGCTCTACGAGTCACAAGAAAGAACACCTTGGGCTTAGTGTTCTTTTCTTTCTTTTCTCAGGTGCAGCAGGCTACCCATATGCCTATGGTAATTCCCCAAGCCCAATCAAACTTTACTCAATCAGCACCGGAAATTAACGCTATGGAATGTAAAACCATACTGAATTCACGTTTCACTTATGTTTCTTTTTTTTCTTTCTTTCTTTTTCAGGTGTAGCAGACTACGCATACCCCTACGGTAACTGCTCAAACCTAAGCAAATGCTGTTCAATGAGGGCTGGAAATGAGCGCTATTCGATAACCGCTAGAAATACGAACTGTGTATTGCACTATATATTTGTCGACCTCTTAAACTAAGGCAAAGTGAGGCAGTAATTGGGGGGGGGGGGGAAATGGAAGAGACTTAAAGTCGACGAAAAAAAAACAGCTTTCTTAAGCAGGGGCGGAACGTTCAACCTTCGGGTAACTTGTACGTTCGGTCCCCACCAGCAGCAAGGTGCTATTTAGTCCGCTGTAATACATTTACGTTTATCATAAGCACTAAACAACGGTTAGAAACTACAACGCATTTGACCTATGTCATCACTTGTTTCACTACTTTGGCTTCAATAAGTCATGCGTAACAAATAAACGAGGGCTTGATTGATTCCTCTTATTTAGTTCATCCTTTTATTAGAATAATTTTGTTAAGCTAATCCTTTTGTTAAGGTGGAGGTTAGAAACGCCGTTTTCGATAACTGAAATATGCGATGGCACACTAGGTTTATCAATAAACAGTATCAATCTGATATTGGAGAACTTCAGTTGAATAACAATTTTAAAATAGGACCTCCCATTCTTATGCTTTTTTGCGGCAGAAGGGACGAGACAGAAAAATAATAAAATCTACCTTACTCTGATTCCCCCTCCCCCCGCTTTTTTTTTTCCGAAGGTGCAGCAGACTACGTGTTTCCCAATGGTAAGTGTTGGGGTGAAGTCAAATGCGAATATAGGTGTGTCGAAACTTATCCCGTTTGCATAAAACAACGCCAGATATTAGGTATTCCGTTAGAAACATAGCCTGGTCGCTTCGTTACTTTATTCGTATTCCCTTAAAGGGTCCCTCACTGACACAACTTTCAGAAATTCGTCGACGTAGCGGAAGTTGTATAAAGGTCTAAATTTTTTTCGCAGCGACGCTGTAACAGCGGAGTAGGGCAAATGAGTTCTGCGGAAACCAGTAAGCTGGAGTAACGTTTGTGAAAGGGAGAATTAGCATCCACGCGTTTTGTAGCGCAAAGCTACAAGGACATCCGTACAAATTTCTCAAAAATGAAAGCTAGAGCGAGCGCCCCGGACATGCGTCGGACCCGAGTTGGAACCCCGGAGCAGGACAATATTTCGGGCAAATAAAACGCTTTCATTTCTAAGAAATCGGTACGGATATCCTTGTACCCTTGTGCTACAAAACGGTTGGATGCTAATTTTCCCTTTCAGTAGTGGTGGAGTTACAAGACTTTGATGTTCGACAGCGCAGCCACTGCTTGTTACTCTCTTTCCAGGTCCACAAAAATGTCGCCAAAGTTTCGCATGAAAGAGCAGTGATTAGATATGCCCATTATTAACAACTCGCAAGGCTTTATAGGTGCCAAAACCAGCTCTAATGATGAGGCAAGCCCCGTAGTCGATGGCTCCGGAGTAATTTTGACCACCTTGTGTTCTTTAATGATCTCCTAAATGCAGTCGCATCGGTGTTTTCGGCATTCCGCCCCCCCCCCCTTACTGAAATGTGGCAGCCGTGGCCGGTATTCGATTTCGATCTACTAACGAAGACTACTAAAGAAGGCTATCTACTAAAGAAGACTATATCTGCGAAGTTTTACCAAGACAGGTTATTTTACCACGTAACTCCACACCACGTACGTGGTGTGGAGTTACGTACGGGGTAACAGTTACGTACGTGGTAGTTTACCACGTACGTATTAGACCAGAAAACTCGAGAGTTGACAATGGTTCGCTTGAAGAAATGCAGCCCATACCGCAGCTGACTAAACACAATAAGACGTTTTGCTGGATGTAGTAGGCTCGTGGAGATGACTAAACACAATAAACACAATAAAGTGTTTTGCTGGATGGAGTTGGTTCGTGGAGATCAGTAAACACAATAAAACATTTTGCTGAATGGAGTTAGTTCGTGGCTTCAGGGGTAGAAGAAACGGTACAGCCTCGTTCTAGCATAGCACGAGTGCTGTGCTCTCGCCGTGCGCTGTAGTTCTTCCCGCAGGATGACGAGTTAGTACGAAGCTTGAAATGAAAGAAAGCCCAAGGAATACGCAACGCGAGGGATACGATCAAACGTGCTTCGACAGGGGCTAGTTGATATTGCATACTCGGCTTGATTATTCACTGCACAGATGAACACACCAAAGACATTGATTCCATTTCTGTATGTGTCTCTGCGGTGTCCATCTGTGCGGAGGGTCATCAACCCCGAAGGAATACAACTATTAGTTTTTACACGCTGGCACTTAAAGAGCTCCTGTGGCAGAAAATTTGATGGAGACGCTGTCACCAAGTAAAAAAAAAAGAAGAAGAGTACGGCGGCGGCATTGCGCTAAGGGTTGCAAAAGTCCAGACGCTTGGAAAGAAGTCGGAGAAGGATGCTACCGATCCGGACCACAGATACATTTAGCTGTATCCGGCAGGAGGCTGGTACCTGCCAGCTTCTCTTGCCATTCCAGGTATATTACTTCGTACGCTCAAGGCAAAGTACCAGGTGCCAATCATTATACGTTTCTAGAGCTCCATAGGTCTTGTGAATGTATGCAAGCAGAGTACGGCATCGCTGTCGCGCTCCGCTTTTAGGCGGGAATGTCTAGCATGTTCCTATTTTTGTGTGAGCTGCGGTTGCTTTTCTTGTCAATCTTAAGTGAAAACTCAATTTCCTGGGTCGTTCAAATGCACGCCGGCTAGTTCTGCTCTCTTAATCACTTTCAGAAGCGCAGGCACCACAGGCGATGGATGTGGCGGCTGACATGTCCGGCTGGCATTCCCACATTTCGTGTAAGTTTGCACATTTTGAACCCCCTATTCTCCTTGCCGTTCCGTTCGCCATGTTGTGCACCTTCGAATGTTTCACCCACCTGTTGCTTACTGCTCTCTGCAGATGAGAGACGGCAGCCTCATATGGGTAAGATCACATCTTTAAATGGCAAGTGCGCGCCTACGGTACCCATCCCAGCTGCCTAGAGAATGTGGACTCATTGACTATGACGGTTTTGAAACCCCAGCAATCATTAAACATGACGGTTCACATCAACATAAATTTGCTGTAGTTTCTGTTCCAAATTGCAAAAGAAACGTAATTTTCACACCCCTTAGCCAGTCTTGACATTGACTTCGCACAACAACTAAGATAACTAATGTATTCAATGTTCTATAAGTGTAAAGTGACCTGAATCTTCTTTTTATGTTTCCTTCAAGCTCCTGCTTTTGCACCACCCGCAAAGTAAGCAATCGCTCTTCTTCTCTCTCTCTCTCTCTCTCTCTCTCTCTCATTCTCTATCCCTTCTTGCATTTCGCTCGTAGTGGTCTAGATCCACATGGAACGTCCCCTACGACAACATAGTGAAAACGTTCAAAGATCGCATCCCCAGTGGTTCATGCAGGAGGCATTAAGTAGTTACAGCTAGCGTTACAGCGGTGTGCACATCTACGACATCGAAACTCTTCATGTCAGTCTCATCGTGTTCCACCTCCAAGACAACGATGATCTCACTACGGGCCCAACTCCGCTGAAGAAAGCGGTCACCGCCTTCAAATAGCGACCACGTGCTCAATTGTATACAACTTGTACGCCATCTTGGTGATTCAACACAGCTTACAAGTTGTATTGGATTACCGCATGAGTATATTTTTGGGTTATAGCCCTTCTCACCGCTAGGAATGGACGCAGCAAAATATCGGTGCACATTCTCAAACTCTACAACTTCGTATGTTTTGTTTCCCTCACTGCAATTTCTGAAGATTTTAGCTCTTAATAGCAGTGTTGCTGTTCTGTACAACTTCTTTGGTTTTGTTCATGAGCCATGAACACACGCGGCACTGAAAATTCTGCAGAAAATGAGAATGAAAAGAAGCCTTAGATATTGCCTTAGCAGCTTCATTCCCTTGCTCTCAAAGTGCTGCCACCTTATTAATTTTGTAGAATACGTAGTCGCACCATCATATCATTTGAAGATATAGAGTGGCAGATGACCGTAAAAGATTAATGTTGTTTATGGGCTAAAGCTTCAACAGAAGCTTTGCCGGACATCGGACATCAGTTGCTATCCTTCCGCTGATTTTTCTTTTTCCTTTTTGCAGGAGTCCATGGATAGATAATAGAGTGCAAGTGGGGGAGAATGCCGACGAGAGGACACAAAGAACGTAAGTACGATCACTGTAGTGTAATATTGTGATTTCTGTATATACGTCCTTAAAAAAAATGGCAGATCCCACGTGCAGTGGGAATCAAGGAAATGCGAAGTACGCATCGGGAACGTAAAATGGATCTGCATTGTCTCACTATACCGATTTTGGTACATACGAAGTTAACGAAACGACCACAAGAGCAGCAAGACTGTGGCATGTAAACCATGTCGCTCATAACACGCATGCCATGATTGTAATGTTATGACCTGTCATTTACGTCCGTCATGCAGTCGTGTTGTGCCACAGCAATTTTGGTTACATATCATTAAAGAAACGTGGCATGTAAATTATATCGCTCATGACATGCATGTCATGACATTCATGTTGTGACCTGTCATTTATTTTCGTCATGCAGTCATATTGTGGCATACCAATTTTCGTATACATCCCATTAACGAAACGGCCATGAGAGCACCAAGACCGTGACATGTAAATCATGTCGCTCATGACATGCATGTCATGATATTCGTGTTATGACCTGTCATTTATGTTCGTCATGCAGTCATGTTGTGGCATACCAATTTTCGTAAAAACCCCATTAGCGAAACGGCCAGGAGAGCACAAAATCGTAGGCGAATAGATAGATAGATAGATAGATAGATAGATAGATAGATAGATAGATAGATAGATAGATAGATAGATAGATAGATAGATAGATAGATAGATAGATAGATAGATAGATAGATAGATAGATAGATAGATAGATAGATAGATACGCTCAAAGTCGCCGAAGTTCGCTGAGAAATGCTTCGCATTTCAGTACGCTTTTCACAGGCGAAGATGCGAAACTTAACTTTAGGGCTATGGAAGATGGAAGATGCGAAACTTTAGGGCTATGGAATTCGGAAGATGCGAAACTTAACTTTAGGGCTATGAATTACATTGTTTTTACCTGCGGTAGATCCCTTACAAAGCTTCGTGTTTTTCGTGGAATAATTTCATCCAGTTAATTGTTGCTCAATATAGCCAGAACTCGCTTTAAAACTAAATTGTCTTCACTAATATGGTTGTTCTTTTTATGTGCCAGTAATTTTCTCTTTGTTATTGGGATAAGTAAGTGCGTCCTCTAATAATCGAAAAGCGACGGTTTCCGTGGCCCAGCTTTTCGAATTTAAAAAGAAAAAATTTTGAAGACTAGCTCACAGATATTTCCTCAGAAATATCTTACTCCACAAAATAGTGAACCTCTTGCAGTCTACAGCCACAAAGTTCCCCATTAAAATGTTCTCGAAAATGGACATGTTTTCGGAACGTAGAAAGGATCAAAGCAACGATTAAATGAATTCTGCAATACATTAATCGACTCGTGCTTGTACGAGTCGTGCCTGCGACGAGAAAGCTCGTCATCACTGACATTTCTGTTTTGGAAAATTTAGGTTATTGTGATAAATAATCCGCGTAAAATTGTGATAAATATCATCCCTGCAACCAGCACTCACGTATCGTACTGCCTGTTTTTGTTCTCATTTAAAACCTGTCGTCTAATCTCCTATGTGCATTTCGAGGAGATTGTCACTGTTTCGCCGCTACACCGACAAATGTTTTCCCATCTTTGCAGAGGCCGGCAGGTCTGGGTCGCTATGACCTGCTGCCTTCTGGGCATAGCACTCATCTTAATAGCCCTGGGGCTCCTTGTCTTCGGCAATGACGGTGATTGTCTTTTATTTGTTCTTCTCTGTGATCAAACTAGTGCATCTGGGTACAACTTTAAAGGCTAATAGCATTCTTGAGGCTGCATTCTTGTACTAGGTATAGCGGTTGCGCAGCAGCGAACAGATTGTACAGTGGAGTTCAGTGATACAACGGAGGCTAGTACAGCAGTACTCTATGAGCGATACAGCGGAGGTAAATGAACGGAGGCTTTATCATCTGGCAAAGCGAACGCCCTGCGAGGTACGTTAAAAAAACTATCAAAACCTTTTTATTTAATTTTTTTGTCATGAAAACCATGTAGGGGCAGTGGGTATTCTGACGGTCCTCATCACTGTGGGCCGTCAGGGTACCTACTCCCCCGACAACATTACGTATGACTGCAGGCTGTTTCCCATGATGTAAATGCCGCTGAAAGGATCCTGATTTCAGTCCAGAGAAGACACCATGCGAAATGCGACGGCCCGGCTTATCACCATATCTAAAGATACGTTCAATAACTGCATTTAGCAATGGCGTAAGCGCCGGCCCAACTATGTGTATCACCGAGCAGACTACAGTGAATGGGCTTAGCGATTGGCACCTTCTAATCAATAAATGTATTTCTCCTGGCCGAAGGCTCGGTGTTTAGCACACCTCGTATAGTACGTCCCCTCATTTACAACCTCTGGTTAGGCTGCTCCATGAAAGAATAAACAGAAACCGGCCGTAAACTCGCATCTACCGTTTAAATGTACAGGGCCGTAATATCTTTCTCGTGTCGAGAATCTCGTTTATTTGGCAGCATTTCGTGCGGCTTACTTGCGCGATGTTGGTCGAAATCAATACTATCGGGGGTTTCGATAAGATGTGGCACCGTTTCACCGATAAGATGTGTCACTTTTTCGTTACGTGTTCGAGTGTTTACGTAGTCTGTGTTGGCTCTCGGCATTGACATGAACTTATTGATATAAAAGCCGACAACCCGACTGCTATTTTCGGGCTATTAGATTCACCATGCCATTTCATTATTTCTGCAATAACACACTCTTTGTAGCAACTACTTTCGCGACCTTTATCTGCTTTTCACAACCTACAGATTTACAAAGTTACGAACAGTCAATTCTATGCTATCTGGTAAATTTACATAATGTCTTAACGTCTGACAGGTTTATTTCTTTTTTTAAGAAAGGTACATAACAGAACAAACATTATTTTACTTGTATTAGTCATGTAGTCTTGACCAACACCGCAAACACTATTCTTACTGCGAAGAGGCGAGTTCTGGGCTATTAAAAGTACGAAAAAAAAAGCGGTTTTTACCGTTACCTTGAATTGCGTACGTAAATCTGCTTAACCTTTATAAAAGTCCAGACCCTTGTCGGAATACTTCCCGAAACGTTCACTGTGCGAAGTTGCCCATGTACAAATATGAAACCTTTGAATTCTGTGACACCAAGCTGACCTACAGCAACATCGCGAAATTGAAAACTCAAACAGTCAACTTCGTTTGCTCTTAAGTCTAATAAAGGGAAATTAATGACAATATTTTGCGAACAGTGCTTAATATTGCTAACAGGCCTGCTTTTTTACTTTGATGACTCCAAAGAAAATGAAATGTCGAAGTTCCTTAAAGAATCTCACAGCGTCGCATTACTTTCCCCACTTATGGCAAACATATTTCACTAACAAGCGACTTGAAAAAGGGGTTAAGGGCAGGAATATGCTTGAAATTAAATTTGAGTCTAAAAGACAGCCATGCAGGCGTGTTGCAACAGCCGTATGGCCGACATGTTCGCTCTTCCTTCGTTGCAGCCGAAATGGATGAATGCAGCTCCAGCATTTCCAGACAGGCGGGAGCGACGGCCGCAGTGCTCCCACTCCTCCCCCTGACCTCGTTGTGCCTGAGGTGCCTACGTTAACTCGCTCAACTCGCGTAAGGACAACAGTGTTCTCCTGTCTATTTGAGTGGAGCTGCTAAACTTCTCAGCGGCGACCAGAAAAGAATTCTAATGTTATAGGCAATTTTAATAAGTAGTCAATCGCAAAAAAAAAAAGGTATTAGGAGCCCTTGCCCTACTGGGAAAATGGGGAGAAGCAAAGCTTGGCGTGCACGTGATTTCCTTCCTTCCTTCCTTCCTTCCTTCCTTCCTTCGTTTCTTACTTTCTTACTTTCTCTATCTCTTTCTTTCTTTCTTTCTTTCTTTCTTTCACTCTTTAGGTCTGTGTGCCTTCCTGCATTTCCTTTCTCCGTTTCTGTCACACGTTTTGTCCCTGTGTTCCACCTTCTCTTTCCTTCTTGCTTTGGTAGAAAATGCAAATGATTTGTATTTATACACTCCAGCATGGGCCCGAGAGGGGCCTCTTTATATATAAGCCTTTATAAACGGTTATAAGTGCTTATAAGCTTATAAACGCTTATAGGCGTTTATAAACTGCCTTATAAGCTTCGAAGCGCTGCTGAAACGCTTATAAGCGTTTCAGCAGCGCTTCAAAGCTTATAAGGCAGTTTATATCGCCTATTACGACTTTTACGGCTGTTACCGCTTGTATTATTAGCCATGGCATGAAAACTGAGTGAGCTTGCAAAAGAGAACTATATGCGTTCGAGAACCCCTCGGCGATGCAGTAATATGAAATAAGTTCGAGAGAACGTATTCATTGACACGGCTGGTTAAGGTATATTACGGGGCCTGTTGATAAAGGCGCATTCTGAAAAAAAAAAAATACCCGCACGCTGAAACCTGGCTTATCGTACCGATTCGGCGAGCCGGTTGTTTCGCAATGAGCTAGCTAATAGACAAGACAGCTGATGCTCATAGCCGCTCTGTGCTAGCGTATATTTCTTGCTCCTCAAAGAAAACAAAACCTTCCGAGAATTCTTGTACCACTCAGTAGAATGCCGCTGTCACTTCGTTTTCAATAAAGCGACGACTTCCCAGTGGTCGAGGATTTAACAATAGGTTTGAAACGACGCTCAAGGGTGAACTGATGTAAAATGTATTTGCTCATTGAACTACAACAATTACCAGGTTGTGCCTACGCACGCTTATACAACCAGAGGCCATACAACACAAAGCCGTGTGCCCGAACACACTGAAGGCAAAGGGCCGCCAAACACGCAAAGCCAGGCAGGCCAGACAACTCAACGACCCGAAGACCTTCCGCCAACGTTGTGTTCCAACGTCCCACCAACGTCTACCAACGTCGTGTGGTCTCCGTCCACTCAAGTCGACGAAGGAGAGGCCACTCAAGTCGACAAAGGAGAGGCCACTCAAGTCGACAAAGGAGAGGCCACTCAAGTCGACAAAGGAGAGGCCACTCAAGTCGACAAAGGAGAAATCACTCAAGTCGACGAAGGCCCGCCAACCCAAGGCCCCACTGTCCCTTCCACGCCTTCCACCAAGCCGGCTTTTACTGGTTGTAAGTCCCCCTAGTCGATAAGGTGTAACCAGACGTGGAAAAAATGCAAAGAAAGGCAAGATGGTGAACCGCGTTGCACTAAGTTGCGACCCTGTCATAACGTGGGTGTGAAGCAGCGTAACAGCGATAACCCACAAACGAACAAGACTCCCACGTTTGCTTGAGTTTTCCGTGCTTTAATCCTGCTCAGTGCAACGCTTCTCATAAACCTGGTGATCATAAGCAATTTTCATTAATATGCTACCCTACACCTCGAGAGGGCTTTCCTTTTTTATATAACCATTGCTCTACGCCATTACGCCCATCGCTATCCTTTATGTCATTCTTCTTTCGAGCGTGCATCATCCCACATTGCAGCTAACTAATGCAGGTTTTTTTCTTTCAGCTTAGGCTCTAAAGATTTCTTGCTTGTTCGGACTGTCCACCAGTTAGTGTTCTCGTTTGAAATGCATCCTAGCGCTTTTTAATGTGACCCCTTCATTCCTCCACGAACGAACCCCTTGCCACCTGGGAAGTGTCGTTGTCCTCCGACCCGCTTTCTCAGTTTAATTTGGGCTCAATCCAATACTAACACCGCTTCATGCGGCACTTGACAGCCCTCCTCCTAAGTCACCTTCTTATGGGAACGAAAGGGCCAGAATATATTGACTCACCCTCGCTAAACCCTTTGAAGCGTGCAGCGGAACTCAATTTGCTAAAACACTCATCTTTAGCTTAAATTCAACACCACTTTTCTAACTTTACACATTCTGTTTTCTAGATTTACACATTTTGTGAGCAAGCTAAGACTGCTTCCGGTTTTTTTTTTTTTATTGAATTGAATGATTGCGCGTCGCTTAAGGACCAACGCAAACATACCAGTCTTCCTAGGCACGCCTGCCAAAAAGATGTTTCTCCGGAAAAGAGGCACAAAGAAGGACGTACGCAAAGCATATAACACCTGCATATACCAATAGGTTCAGAAGGCACATTTCTTTTTTTTTTTACGTGTAATTAGTCAAGCGTCCGGTTAGTTGTGTGCGTGCAAATATCGCGAATGATTTGCATTGGCAGATGTTTTCTGCATCAAGTTCTGCTGAGAGAAAAATCCGTTTCTATGCTATGAGTTCCCTGCTCCACGTACTCCGCGACCCCCACGCAACTTCTAACTCTACAGAGCGAATTAGAAGTTGTAGTCATCGATACATTGATACACGACCACATTCAGCAGAACAGATCCTGGGCCCTTGGGCTAGGTGCTCCTACATGCTCGAGGCTGCTAATGTGCTGCAGTGCTTCCTGAAGTCAACAGGACTTGCCGGCTGATTGTGAACAATTCACTTTGCGCCTGAATTCATACAAGCTTTATTGTTTCCTGTTCATTGCTCTGTTATTATCCTCTCTCCTTGTCTTAGTGTAGCGTATACCCAACCGAGCACGGGCTTAGTTGTCCTCCCTGTCTGTCTTATTGATTCCGCTCTCACTCTCCACGAAACAAGCGCAATGTCTTGCACATTTCTTGCACTCCCGACCGCAGGAGCGAAAAGGTAACGAACAAGTTATGCCGATACCGAATCGCACCGACTCTCGGCCGAGCCTTTTAAGTGTCGCAGCTTATCTATATTTTACAGCACTCGTGATACACCTTCTTTTCACTCCTTCCTAGAAATTTCTTCGTAATCGCGAGACATTTACGCAGCCACAACCACGCTGCAACCTCTGCTCTGCTCGGTGTCGGAGACGGCCACGGTGGCTGTGCTGTATCCGGACGACAACCTGTGCGACATCATCATGTACACGCACATTCGCGTGGACAACTACAAGATCGTAGCGGTTGACGACGCGGTCAGCTACGAAACGTTCACCACCGTGTGCTCACTACAATATTCGATGACCTCCTGCGGAATTTCATTCGACGCGCGGTGAGTGTGCTTTATTGATGAGTCAGTGCTCCGCGGGTTCGCCTGTGCGTTGACGGCAAACACGAAGCATCATAACGCCGCGGAGAAATGAGCTGTGCAGTAACACGTGAAAAAGAAGGAAGAGACGCTAAGTTTTAGTCCATGAGCAAAGCGGATGTCCACACGTCAGTTATCACTCTCTACACAGTGCAGAAGCAGGGCGCTAGAGGAGAAGGTGATTACCCACGTGGTAGCAAGACGGAGCGAATAACTAGGACCAGGGGCAAAACAAATCTGAAGAATTGTTAAACTGATACAGCGCACCAAGGTGAATGATGAAATGGCAGAGCCAGCCAACAGAAAGAACAGGGTGCCGAGTTCCAAGTGATGTTATTAGCAGGTTGCATCAAATATATAGTCACTGGAAAACTAAACAATGATCCCGAAGCATCCAGTCGAGGGGGAATTACAGCAAACTTGAACACGGAACATCAGTGATGAGCTGTATTGGTTTAGAAACCGTGCTTCATTTGCAGGCAGTAATAAAGATGAGGCGCTCTAATACCCCTGTCACATGGCACGTGTAATGGCATTTGCAGCGAATGTCATGTGTTAAAGTCATTTTTGTTGCTGCTACATGGGCATAGCGAATGACATGCACACCTAATGGCATTCGCCCACTGAATGAGTTCACCGAACTCATTCAGTCGCTACATGCGTATTCTCGACGACAGGGGCTTCGCAATAAGATGCAAAATTGGTAAGGAAAAGGAAAATGTACACAACGTTACGGTTCTTGTTACTTTCTTTTGTGGCCCTTTGATAACTTTCTGACATACAGTACGACATTTGATGCAATCTGTGCAGCTATATTCTTGTTCCCAGACTCCGAGTTTACTCGGACGCTTCCTAGCTGTCGGTCATGTTTACAAACGTGCGTTTGTTGCTTTGGCCGCTTCAGCCGATTTCGGCGCTTTGTAGTGAATACCTGGAGGGCAATTAATGTTCGTTTGCTCTGATCGTCGTCAATCACGGTCACAGGAACGCAGGCACGTTCCGCGATATCGCCGGCTACGGAAGAAATCGAAGCGGCTTTGGGCTAGTCATGCTTTGGATACTTGTGCGGATTTCTTCCCTGTTAATGCTGCCGTATCGTATTGCGATATATTTTCACATAGCCTGCCAATGTTTACCACTGTGTTTCTAACAAAAAAGAGAAAATATGCAAATAAAAGGCACAATTTGTAACATTTTTGTTATCCTATAGTATCCGGTGGGTAAACATCGACATCACTGGCGAATGTCATCTTGTATGACCGTGTTACAGTGTACTAGAAGAGGGCAGTGGGCTTACCCCGCTGCTCGTCTGGCGCAGTTGGCGTCGCATTGGAGAGGTGGCGCCACAGGCATCTTTGATGGAAGCTTTGCCTGCAGAAGTTGCCGGCTGCTGGCCGCTCGTAAGAGTTGCGACGCTCGTTTCCTCGATATTAAAGACGATAGTCTTTCTTGGGATACTTCAACGCAGAAATTTTGGTCTGTCTGTCTGTCTGTCTGTCTGTGTGTTGGTTTGTGTGTCTGTCCTGCTGCGAAAGGTGAACCCCTTCATCAACGACCACCCAGCTTGAACTGGTGGCTACCTTCATACTTCTGAACACAGTCGGCCAAAAAGCAAATATTACGCATATCTGAGGCGCAACATCAATGCGTATGTATTGGACGGTGTGTTCCTTTAGTAGGAAATACATAGATGCGTAATTCTAAAGACCCTAGTGCTTGCTAGGATGCGCAAAAGCGGACGTTTCCTGTACTAGGCAAGCTTCTTGCGTTTCCCGTAACCATGGCCAGATGGCGCCCTTATCTCGCGCTCGTGGGGACAACGGGCAGGGATGCCCGTTGTCCCCACTATTATTCATGCTTTACATGAGGAGAATGGAGAAAGCATTGGAGATGAGCAATATTGGTTTTAAGCTGTCGTACAGACAGGCAGGTATAGTGATAGAACAAAAGCTCCCCGGGTTGTTTTATGCAGACGATATTGTGCTATTCGCAGACAGTCGAACAGATTTGCAGGGTCTGGTTAGTATATGTGGTCGGGAAAGTGAAGATTTAGGGCTAAAATTTAGTGTGACAAAATGCGGCTGGATGATATTCAATGACAGCAACGATCAGACCATATCAATACAGGGCGAGGAGATACCCAGAGTACGAGAGTACAAATACCTCGGGATATGGATAAATGATGGGAATAGATACATGGAAGTACAAGAAAAAGCTATGATAGTTAAAGGAGAGAAGTATTCCGCAATAATGAAGCATAGAGCGCTGTGGGGTTACAGCAGGTACGAGGTAATTCGAGGTTTGGGGAAAGGTGTAATGGTGCCAGCACTTACATTCGGAAACTCAGTGGTGTGCATGAGGTCAGAGCTGGACGTGAATCAGAGGACGGTCGGACGTCTCGCACTGGGCGCCCATGGGAAGACCACAAATGAGGCTGTTAAGGGGGATATGGGATGGTCTGACTTTGAGGGAAGGGAAGCTCAGAGTAAAATCAGGTACGAACAGAGATTAAGGAATATGAAAGAAAGTAGATGGGCAGCGAAAGTATTCAGGTATTTGTATAGGAAGAACGCTGATTCACAATGGAGGAAGAGAACTAGGAAGCTTACCAGTAAGTATACATCCAGTAACGAAACGGATGGGACGAAAAAGAGCGTTAAGAGCATGGTCAGAGCGGCGGAGAACTCGGATTGGATAGCAAGAATGGAGAAGAAACCGGCATTGAACAACTACCGAAAAGGGAAAGACGAAATCAAGAGAGAAAAATTTTACGATAATTCAAAGGGAAGCGCTTTACTGTTTGAGGCAAGGTCCGGTTGCCTGAGAACCCGAAGTTACAGAGCAAAATTCAATAAAGAAGGGGATACGTGTACGTGCTGTGGAAAAGCTAGGGAAACGACAGACCATATTTTGATTGAATGTACAGATGTCCACCCAGGTGTAGCTGTGGACACTACCCTACAGGAGGCCATGGGTTTCAGGAGTAACAGGGGAAAGCTGAACATGCCGGCGATAGATATAAGTAAAAGGCGCTTAGAGCATTGGTGGCGCAAAAGTATGGAGCAAACAAAAGCGAAAGGTAGTTCGGGTGAGATTGTTTCATCACAGAGGAACGATAATAGATAAAATAAATAGACGAGGTAAAAAATTAGTTGTGAAAATATGTGTGATTCGGGAAAAGAAATGGTTGTAAACGAAAAAGAAATAAAGCTAGAGCTTGGTGGCCCCGCCACCGCCCCGTTATAAAGGGGACGCTCCTAATATCCATCCATCCATCCATCCATCGTGCCGAACGGAAGGCAGGGAACGGCCGCCCGCCACTCCGGCCGGTCCCTTTCTCTCCTCCCGTCTCTTCGTTTTCCCTCTCGCTTGCGCAACTCCTCGTGGGGAATAGAAACACGCTAAACGGGACTCGTGTAGTACGGCCGGTAGAAGGCTATCGTGTTTCGACGGCATTTGCAGCGAAGCACGGAGATACGCGGCCAATTTTTTGTAATAAACTTTCATGTATTGACCGCCCTATGACTACATTGAGAGCGTATGTTGCTTACGCTTCGCCGTCTTTTTTCCTTTTGCGATAGCGTTTGCCGAAAGTGAGTCGATGGCAGTCTACGCAGCGTATGCTTTCTCCGTTCTAGTTCGACGCAGTTAACGCTTTCCTTTTTTTTTTTTTTTTTTTTGAGGTGGGGGAGGCTTGAGTTCTTTGCATATTTTGACAAACACCAGATTTGTTCAGGCCACATGGTATTTTCCCGAATGTGACACCTCGTCGAAAAGGACGATGTACCCCTCAAAATATACGGTTTCATACAGCGACCCAATATATACATGCCTTGCACCTACGTCACGACCAGGCGCTGCGGGATACCGTTTCGCCATCGTGGAGGACCAGCCGCGGCAGTGAAAGTGCGGAGGCGTATGCGTTTCTGTACTCGCTCTCGTTAACCGCGGTATTTGAGTTCTCGAATCGCAGGAGAGCAATGAAGAGACGAGTGTGAAAGAACACAAACCTTTTTCACGTGCCAAAAGAAGCACACAGTCAATGCGGCCGCACGAAGCAGCTAAAATCCCGAGGCAGCGCAGTTTGTGGCTGACGCGTACCAAGCGCGCCGATCGCGACACCGAACACGCTGATACATCCAAGTGTGCAAAAGAGCCTAAAAATGTTTTACGAGCACAGTTATGCGCCTGTTCCTGCCTTGAGCATTGTCCGTCGGCTCCCGTCGTAACCGATCGCGAACGAGCGTAGCAGTGGCGCACCGACGGGGGGGGGGGGGGGGTTCGGGTGTTGTAACCCCCCCCCCTGAGGCCGACCTAACCCCATCCCACTCCGTAACTTCTCCTATGTCATAGAAGAATGTGGCGCTAATATCTCTGCAAAATGCCGAAAAAAAAATAATAAAAATAATCATCATCATTGATGTTACTATTATTTGGCATTTTATTTACTTTTTTTTACACACGCAACAACTGTGTAATGGCATGCCCGGCCCTTCGTGAAAAATTGAACACCCCCCCCCCTCTGGTAGAGATCCTGGGTGCGCTACTGGTACAGCATTCCTCTACTCATTGCGCGCCTTCCTCAATAAAAATACGGTCTCTCAAAATCTTGCCCAAAATGCCAAAAAAAGGTAAGACTATAGTA
>CM023487.1:34419670-34959690 GCA_013339685.2 Hyalomma asiaticum | reverse complement strand
AAATGCCAAAAAAGGGTAAGACTATAGTCTTGGGTTTTTTGTGAAATTTTGACTCGATCAGAAGTCGCACACAATGCGTTTTCCCGCATCGCAGAGCATTCCTCTACTTATTGCGCGCCTTAATGGATAAAAATACGGTCTCTCAAAATTTTGCCCAAAATGCAAACAAAGGTAAGACTATAGTCTCGGGTTTTTTGTGAAATTTTGACTCGATCAGAAGTCGCACAAAATGCGTTTTCCCGCATCGGAGAGCATTCCTCTACTTATTGCGCGCCTTCCTGAATAAAAATACGGTCTCTCAAAATCTTGCCCAAAATGCCAAAAAATGGTAAGGCTATAGTGTTGGGCTTTTTGTGAAATTTTGACTCGATCAGAAGTCGCACAAAATGCGCTTTCCCCCGTCGTAGAGCATTCCTTTTCTTATTGCGCCCCTTCCTGAATAAAAATACAGACTCTCAAAATTTTGCCCAGAATGCCAAAAAAGGTAAGACAATAGTACTGGGTGTTTTGTGAAATTTTGTCTCGATCAGAAGTCGCACAAAATGCGTTTTCCCGCATCGTAGAGCATTCCTCTACTTATTTCGCGCCTTCCTGAATAAAAATACGGTCTCTCAAAATTTTGCCCCAAATGCAAAAAAAGGTAAGACTATAATATTGGGTTTTTTGTGAAATTTTGACTCTATCAGAAGTCGCACAAAATGCGTTTTCCCGCATCGCAGAGCATTCCTCTACTTATTGCGCGCCTTCCTGAATAAAAATATGGTTTCTCAAAATTTTGCCCAAAATGCCAAAAAAGGGTAAGACTATAGTCTTGGGTTTTTTGTGAAATTTTGACTCGATCAGAAGTCGCACACAATGCGTTTTCCCGCATCGCAGAGCATTCCTCTACTTATTGCGCGCCTTAATGGATAAAAATACGGTCTCTCAAAATTTTGCCCAAAATGCAAACAAAGGTAAGACTATAGTCTCGGGTTTTTTGTGAAATTTTGACTCGATCAGAAGTCGCACAAAATGCGTTTTCCCGCATCGGAGAGCATTCCTCTACTTATTGCGCGCCTTCCTGAATAAAAATACGGTCTCTCAAAATCTTGCCCAAAATGCCAAAAAAATGGTAAGGCTATAGTGTTGGGCTTTTTGTGAAATTTTGACTCGATCAGAAGTCGCACAAAATGCGCTTTCCCCCGTGGTAGAGCATTCCTTTTCTTATTGCGCCCCTTCCTGAATAAAAATACAGACTCTCAAAATTTTGCCCAGAATGCCAAAAAAGGTAAGACTATAGTACTGGGTTTTTTGTGAAATTTTGTCTCGATCAGAAGTCGCACAAAATGCGTTTTCCCGCCTCGCAGAGCATTCCTCTACTTATTGCGCGCCTTCCTGAATAAAAATACGGTCTCTCATAATCTTGCCCAAAACGCCAAAAAAAGGTAAGGCTCTATAGTCTCGGGTTTTTTGTGAAATTTTGACTCGATCAGAAGTCGCACAAAATGCGTTTTCCCGCATCGTAGAGCATTCATCTACTTATTAAGCGCCTTCCTGAATAAAAATACGGTCTCTCAAAATTTTGCCCAATATGCCAAAAAAGGTAAGACTATAGTATTGGGTTTTTTTGTGAAATTTTGACTCGATCAGAAATCCCACAAAATGCGTTTTTCCGCATCGTAGAACATTCTTCTACTTATTGCGCGCCTTCCTGAATAAAAATACGGTCTCTCAAAAGTTTGCCCGAAATGCCAAAAAAGGTAGTATCGGGTTTTTTGTGAAATTTTGACTCGGTCAGAAGTCGCACAAAATGCGTTTTACCGCATCGTAGAGCACAGTGGCGCACCGACGGGGGGGGGGGTTCGGGTGTTGTAAGCCCCCCCTGAGGCCGACCTAACCCCATCCCACTCCGTAACTGCTCCTATGTCCTAGAAGAGTGTGGCGCTAATGTCTCTACAAAATGCCGAAAAAATAATAAAGATAATCATCATCATTGATGTTACTATTATTTGGCATTTTATTTACTTTTTCTTTACACACGCAACAACTGTGTAATGGCATGCCCGGCCCTTTGTGAAAAATTGAACCCCCCCCCCTGGTAGAGATCCTGGGTGCGCTACTGGAGTGTAGCGAAAGATGTCCTGGCTCGCGCGCCTCAAGCCACGCGCGACGCACTTTTGCCGGGGCCGGTGGTGTTGGGCCGGCTGGGCTACCATGGAAGTATTCTAAAAACAACCTTCTACGAGCCAGGGGAACCCAGCTGTTCGCGCCGCCGAAACGGAAGCTCATCGTACTTCAAAGCGCGATCGAGTTTCTGTTAACAGTCGGTGACGCACTCTGTGGAAGTGCTTCGTCGGTGCAGCAAGCTATATTTGCTGGTAGAGATCGCAGATATCTAATTCTTTTGCTCAGCATATCGCATCATTAACACACGCGCGCATGGCTGCGCTCACATTTTGCATTAGGAGGTATGACATTCGTCACGAATTTTTTGTCATGACTGAAATTTAGGGACACGGGGAAAGAACAGCACAATCTGCATTCGTAGGCATTCCATGTAAGATCTTGGAGGACACAAATATCGATGGGACACTGACGGCTCTACACTGAAGCAGCGCATATCATGAACAGCGCGCTGAAAGGACGGTGCCTCCCGAAAAGCGAGGCTGGTGCAGCGGCAGTCGCGGAGTCGATCGGCACTGCGTGCGTTCCAGTTGTTGCCGTAAGATAAAGATGAAAGCCGTACGGAGAAAAACGAAGTAGTTGACGATGTCCCCGCGCGTCACTTCGAGTACACAGCGTTGGTGCCCGTCGGCGTCCGGCAGCTTCGTGTAGGGATCGACATCGTCGCACGTTCGCGCATTTGCTCACATAAACATCGTGCCGATACGATTAACTCAGGCTGATAATCTTTCCGCAAGGGACGGCGGCGACATTGCGCCTAGAAATTTAGAGAAAACGAACCAAAACGCGGTCGAATCAACGAATGTATGAACGGCGCTGCAGGGAACGAAACAAGAAGTGGTCCCCATGGTCCTCCAGCATGCCCGTCGCGCCGACAGCGGGGCATTCGTGATGTCACGTGCAAGCTATGTATATATACGGTTACATGCCGTGTATAGACCTAACCTAAAATTATTTTGTAACAAGATTATGCTCTGCCTTCCACCAGATAATTATAAAACAGCGCACCTCGCTTCCTAGATAAGCTATAACGTGCAGGCGTGCTGGCTGGGTTTGTGCCATTGTTGTGCTGAAATTGTAGCTCAAATATTTTTTGTTCTACTTCGGTTGTTGCACATGGCACAGTAGTTCTCTCGGGTTATTCATAACCATAATTATGCAGTTACAGGTCTGTTAGGCATATGTACAGTAACATAATGGACAACGAAATTAAGATACACACGAAGCTCATGTTTCTGACACGAAGCTCTTTTTTATTTGTCAGAAAGGAGGTATAACATCCAGCCATTAATTCACACACTTTATTCATTTCATGCGCAACGGCTCAGCTTCAGCTGCTTGGCCCTCTGCCGCTTTCCTGCTTTGGCACTGTTTTGTCCTTTCACATAAAAATGATGACGTAAAAACTAATTACTTTTGCTGTGAGGGTAGCTGCATGTACTGTACACTTCAACCAATTTCGATGGAAAGTCTGTGCTGAACAACTGCCAGCCGACCCACCCCATAGCCTCCGCCGGAGAGTAAGTCCACTGCCCACCCCACTTTAATGGTCCGTCTGAAGCTTCCGAACGCTTCCTCCTACAAGCGGTCCTCTCTTGCGTCGGCTTTTTACTAAGGTAAGCTGGCAGATCGGGAAGAAGCGTCGGCACAGCACCGACGCGGAGAACGGGTCTCCCGCGAGGTATCCGCACTTCTCTTCGCTGGATAATGTGCACATAGTCTCTGAGCACATTTGATTGATTTGTGGGGTTTAACGTCCCAAAACCAGCTCTGATTATGAGAGACGCCGTAGTGGAGGTCTCCGGAAATTTCGACCACCTGGGGTTCTTTTAACGTGCACTGACATCGCACAGCACACGGGCCTCAACATTTCGCCTCCATCGAAATGCAGCCGCCGCGGCCGGGATTCGATCCCACAACCCCCGGATCAGCAGCCGAGTGCCATAACCACTAGACCACCGTGGCGGGGCTCTCTGAACACACGATGCGGCTCGAAGTGGAGCTCGCACACTGCGCTGATGTCTTCCAGGAGCTTGTCCGCTCTGTGCAGACTTTTTTTTTCCCATTCTTTACGCCTGTTCTCATCCTTCGGGACGCCGAACAACGATAGCTTCCGCCCACCCTTCACGAACACGTAGCCTGTTTGGCACCCAGGCGCGTAGTAGTGGGTTTGCCGATATCGCGGCACGGCTCAGGCACTAAAAAGCATACTAATTTCTTGCGTGGTGCGTACGGCTCAACGCTGACGGCAAAAACTCGGCGCTACAACGTCCACAGCAATAAAACGTGGCTCGACAATTGCTGCTCTGCAAGAGCTGGCCGGCACTTTCAGCCGCAACGCTGCTCCCACGTTCCATGGACGGATGGATGGATGGATATTAGGAGCGTCCCCTTTATAACGGGGCGGTGGCCGGGCCACCAAGCTCTAGCTTTATTTCTTCTTCGTTTACAACCCTTTCTTTTCCCGAATCACACATATTTTCACAACTGATTTTTTTCCTCGTCTATTTATTTTATCTATTATCGTTCTGCTGTGATGTAACAATCTTACCCGAACTACCTTGCGCTTTTGTTTGCTCCATACTTTTGCGCCACCAATGCTCTAAGCGCCTTTTACTTATATCTATCGCCGCCATGTTCAGCTTTCCCCTGTTACTCCTGAAACCCATGGCCTCCTGTAGGGTAATGTCCACAGCTACACCTGTGTGGACATCTGTACATTCAATCAAAATATGGTCTGTCGTTTCCCTAGCTTTTCCACAGCACGTACATGTATCCCCTTCTTTATTGAATTTCGCTCTGTAACTTCGGGTTCTCAGGCAACCGGACCTTGCCTCAAACAGTAAAGCGCTTCCCTTTGAATTATCGTAAAATTTTTCTCTCTTGATTTCTTCTTTACCTTTTCGGTAGTTGTTCAATGCCGGTTTCTTCTCCATTCTTGCTATCCAATCCGAGTTCTCCGCCGCTCTGACCATGCTCTTAACGCTCTTTTTCGTCCCATCCGTTTCGTTACTGGATGTATACTTACTGGTAAGCTTCCTAGTTCTCTTCCTCCATTGTGAATCAGCGTTCTTCCTATACAAATACCTGAATACTTTCGCTGCCCATCTACTTTCTCTCATATTCCTTAATCTCTGTTCGTACCTAATTTTACTCTGAGCTTCCCTTCCCTCAAAGTCAGACCATCCCATATCCCCCTTAACAGCCTCATTTGTGGTCTTCCCATGGGCGCCCAGTGCGAGACCTCCGACCGTCCTCTGATTCACGTCCAGCCCTGATTGTACCTCTGACCTCATGCACACCACTGAGTTTCCGAATGTAAGTGCTGGCACCATTACACTTTTCCACAAACCTCGAATTACCTCGTGTCTGTTGTAACCCCACAGCGCTCTATGCTTCATTATTGCGGAGTTCCTCTTTCCTTTAACTATCATAGCTTTTTCTTGTAGTTCCATGTATCTATTCCCATCATTTATCCATATCCCGAGGTATTTGTACTCTCGTACTCTGGGTATCTCCTCGCCCTGTATTGATATGGTCTGATCGTTGCTGTCATTGAATATCATCCAGCCGCATTTTGTCACACTAAATTTTAGCCCTAAATCTTCACTTTCCCGACCACATATACTAACCAGACCCTGCAAATCTGTTCGACTGTCTGCGAACAGCACAATATCGTCTGCATAAAACAACCCGGGGAGCTTTTGTTCTATCACTATACCTGCCTGTCTGTACGACAGCTTAAAACCAATATTGCTCATCTCCAATGCTTTCTCCATTCTCCTCATGTAAAGCATGAATAATAGTGGGGACAACGGGCATCCCTGCCTCAACCCTTTACCTATATCGACGGCCTCCATTCTACCATTACTCGCCATACCTTCCCATTCCACACATACTGTATTTCCACTGTATATTTCCTTTAAGAGCTCTATACAGTCATCCCCTATACCAGCCTCTTTCATTATGTCCCATAAAATATTCTGATTCACATTGTCATACGCACCCTTAATATCCAAAAATGCCAAATGTAGAGGTCTGTTCTCTTTTCCGGCTATTTCTATACACTGCGTAAGCGCAAAAAGGTTATCATCTAATCTCCTGTCGACTCGAAATCCATTTTGGAGTTCGCCAAAAGTGCCATTAAGCTCTGTCCATATCTTCATTTTCAATTTAATTGCCTGCATCGCCAACCTGTAGAGTACTGATGTAATGGTCAGTGGTCTATAGGAGCGAATGATATTAACGCGATAGCGTTAGAGAGCTCGTTTCGCAGAAATACCGCCGTTGGTGTCGGTGCGTGAGCGAAAAATCGGCCGTGAGCGAAAAATCGAGAAAGATGCAAATAAAATAAACACTACAAATCTTCGGTCCGACTGGGGATCGAACCCGGGCCGTTTCCGTGGCAAGCAGGTGTCCTACCACAAAGCCACGATGTTACTTGGAACTGCCTCGGAAAAAAACACCACATAAATGTCAGGTAGTGGATGGAGTCTCAACGCATTTTGTTCGGCAGGTGTCACGACGAAAATGAGCCCATTCGGCGATTTGTAGGCTCATTCGGCGATTTGTAGGAGGAATAAACTTTATTGAGGATATCAATCAAACAGCAAACATTAGATAATGTGCTGCCATCTGTGACACATTGTGAAAAGCATGTCTCGACTACCATGGCCTCCGAGACGGCGAGCGCGCCCGCCATCTCGGAGGCCATGCGACTACAGCAGAGCCTATAGGGTTCCGCCGTTCTAGGACGCCACATTCATTGCCACGTGCATTTATCTGTGCTAGCGTTGGTGTTCCAGTGACAGTTTCTTTCGGCTGCATGGTTTGCACCGACGCGTCGCTGTAGCGTTGGAGCCGCGTTTGTTAAAACTGTGGCTCATGTTCTGTTTCACCATGTCACGAGACGCTCGCGCTCGAAAGCCTTCCTTGTCGCGAATATAAGTGCCGGACTAGTGAGAGCGCGCGGCCATTCTTACCGCCGACGCTCGACTGCGCATGCTGTTTTCGCCGTCGCCGTTGTCCGCCGCGGTGGTGTAGTGGTTAAGGTACTCGGATGCCACCCAAGAAAACGCGGGTTCGATCCTGGCCTCGGCGGTCGCATTTTCGATGGAGGCGAAAATGACAGAGGCTCGTGTGCTGTGCGTTGTCAGTGCACGTTAAAGAACCCCAGGTCGTCTAAATTTCCGGAGACCTCCACTACGGCGTTCATATTGTATCTCTTTCACTCCCTTTCCCCTTCCCCCACGGACGCTTAGCCGTGCTCCCTACATGGGCTGCAGAACTTAGCGTCTTTCCCTTAACTAATCCACAATCATCATCATCATCCGCCGTAGTCTAGCCAGAGCTTGCTATTGGGCACAGGTTCGCCCGAATAAAATTTGATTCTTTTCATAGTCCCTTCGTCTGGTGTGTTCAAGAAAGACCGTCACGTCAACTTGACAATATATCAAGCAAACAGCAAACATTAGATAATGTGCTGTTTGCCATTTCACCGACCATAAGGCGATGCTTGTTGCGGTTGGCCGGAAGAGGTCTCCAGAAGAACAAATCGAACAGCTGTCAGATAGTTACGCAAGAAGGACGACAGAATGTGGCCATTTACGAATGAAAGTGCTATTAAATAAATCGGAAACCTCTACCATTACCATAGATATGTAGCGCGCGTGTATGTGTGTCTGTGTCTGCGCGCGTGTGTGTGTAACAACACACACTAATAAGCATGCACTGAGTGGTTGAAGTGCACACTAGGGACCGGATTTCGCTATCGCGTTCAACTCTTAAAGGCGAAGCTTAAGGGTCCCCCAATTTTTTTTCCCTCCCTTGCCCTTATAAATGAACTTCATCCTACTTTGACGCCAACTGTCCGGTATTCGCCTGTCCTTTAACCTTTTTTCAGTTGCTTTTAATAGGGCTTCTTTGCTGTTTCTTCCCAGCTCATTTATTACAGTAATGCTAACCCCACCTAATCCTGTGGCTGTTCGTTTGGGAATCATTTCCTCCGCCTTCTTCCAATTGAAATTTCCCAGAACTAGATTCTTCCACTTGGTCTCCCTTGCTACTGTTACACGTCGTAAAGGGAGCCTCGTCATGCTTCTTAAAGGAATCGGCTGTTGCGTTTCGAATATAAGTCAATGCGTCGTACCCCTCCAATTTATTTCCTTCTTCATCCACAATATGCCGTTGCATAGTTACAGTTTTCTTCCCCAGCGATTGCAGGTGGTTCCAGAAAAGCCTAGATGCGTCCTTGTTTTCGCGAATGTCCGATATCCAACGTTCACTTTGGCCTTTAATCTTGGCTTCAACTAAACTCTGTACCAGGGCTTTTTTCTCGAGATATGTTTCCCATTTTTGCTTGACCTCGTCTTGTGGCCTCTGCTCCTTTTTTGCCTGCCTATGTATTCGAGATGCTTCCCGTCGAATCTCAATTGCGTCCTGAATTTCCCTGTTCCACCATCGTTTTGGCTTTCGCTTTCCCCTCCAGCAACTCTTTTGTTTCTCTTTCGTAACTTCAGTCCTTATTAGATTAATAAGCTCATTATAATCCCACACTTTGCCTTTTGTTCTGCTCACTATGTCCTCGATTGTTGCGACTACGTTCCTAATTTGTTTTTCACTTAGAAAGGAGCTGCCCGACTTTAATTCGATGCTCTCTTTATGATCTACATATCCCATTCGCAAAGTTATGCGTTTATGGTCACTCCCCAGGCTGCTACTCCCTTCCTCATCTATGCTCATTTGTCTCAACTTTTCGTGAATTCCTCCTGTCATGAGGCAGTAATCGATTGTTGACTGCCTGCTTCCGACCTCCCATGTTACCTTCCCATCGCACTTAGGACTCATGTTAACTATATCGAGACTATGTTGTTCGCAGAGCTCTAGCATCAACTTCCCGTTATAATCTGTATATCTGTCCAGGTCATGCACATGAGCATTCATATCTCCTAAGAGGATTATTTCGGCCCCGTTACCAAATTTCTGAATATCCTTGCTTATGCAATTCACTAACTCCTGATTTTTCTCTTTGCAGTTATTTCCAGTCCACATGTAAACTACACCCAACATAGTTTTCTTCCCGCTTACCGTTCCAGATACCCATAGGTGTTCTTCACATGTCGAAGTAATCCTACACCAGTTTGCTTCCCGATGAATCAGCATACCGATTCCCCCACCTTTTCTTTCTGATTTTGTCCTGTTGCACCCTTCCCACACATAATTTGCAATAATTGGTGGCTCTTCCGAGTCCCGAAGGTGCGTTTCTGTAACGGCGTACACCGCTATCTGTTCTCTGTTCAACTGTTCCTCTATTTCTAACCATTTTGTCGGTTTTCTGCCACCTTGCATATTTATGTAGCTTATTAAACCGCGCTGCACTTTCTTTCTCTCTTTCCCCTTTGCCCTTTTCCCTTTGTTATCAATTCTGTGTTCCAAAGGGTCCCTCATAGATGTTTCTTCCCTTTCTACCGTGGACACCGGAGGGCTCGTGTGCCCCCTAAAAAAGCTACTGCGCGTCCTGCTAGGCGCCAGCCCACCTCATGCCCAAGTTTACGGTCAAAGTGGATTCCATCTCTCTGGAAACCACCCCATCTGTGCACTTCTCTGTTTATGTCGACAACCTCGAAGCCTTTAGCTCGACTAACCCGCCAAATCGTTTCGTTGGCGGTGACAACTGCTCTTTGTAGGTTTAGGTCTTTCAAGGGTACCTCGGGGATTGTGCACACCACAATTTGCACCTGGGGGGACACTTCCCGCAACTCATCTACTCCTTTTGTTAACCTCTTCTCTAACCCAGATCCTCTTCTCTAACCTCTTCTCTAACCCTCTAACCCAGATCCAAGTTCCTGAGGACTTGAATAAAGTTCTTGTCATGTCATGTCAGGAGACGGTTCCTCGCGTAGAGGAACCTTGCACGTGCGCGAATAGGAAGCGCTCATCATCAGCTGGACTAACAGCTTTGTCCCGGGGCCTCCTTTCTGTGTCCGTGTGTTTTTTAACTGGTGTTGTTCTTCAACAATTGCACATCGGCTTTACATCTGCTTTACGGTGGTGGAGCTTGAAAGCCTAAAGGCACCGGCGCAACCAGACGACACAGAAGGAGAGACAAGGACACACCGCGCTCGTGTGTCCTTGTCTCTCCTTCTGTGTCGTCTGGTTGCGCCGGTGCCTTTAGGTTTCAAGAATGTACCAACTCGCCCAACAAGAGGTTTTGATGGAGCTTGAAAGGCCAAGTAGCGAGAACTGTAAAATTATTGCCATCGCATCTCGCACTTTTAGTTCAGCGAGTAGCAACGGTCCGCGAAGCCACGTTGTCGTTCTCTGCAGCTTCGTCATGACCTGGCAGTTTACGAGCGCGGTATCGCGCCAGCTCGACGAGCTACGGATGCAGAACGTCGTGCACTTGGGCATCCTCAACATGTACGACTTCGCCGACCGAGTCTTGGAGCACTCGGGCAATGTGGAGGCCGCTCTCGAAGTGAGGCACTTTCCTTTGACTTGCATACAACGTGGAGTGCGTGTGATTATAAACTGATTTTCTTTATAACTGAAGTCGCATAATATAATAAGAATTGGTCATTGCAGTCAAAATGCAGCATATCACTGGCAACTGCGTTAAAAAATCCAATCAGTGTTCAAAGCCAATTTGCATTCCATTAGGCACAGGCTAGAAAAGCGCATCAAACAAAGACACCGAATTGAAGAGCAACTCCAGCGATTTCTCAAGGTACATGAATCTCATGTATTCAATTCATGCTCTGCCCGGCACAAATAATACGTGCCGAGCCAGACGGTTGCAAGTCGTTTAGTTTTCCCGTAATGAATTTAGAAATATTTAGCGGATTCCCACGTGGGCCACCTTGTGTTTTTGACGTCATTACCTTCAGCGCTGCCTACCCGAGCAGGCGAGCAGTGAAGAGCAGAACGGTGGTACTCCAACACTCAAATGGTCGCTGTGAAGTTCAGAAGAACTGGTATAACTCAATACATCGTCGGATTGTCCCGCCGATTTCATTTTTCGGGCACCTCCTCTCACCTTCTCATGGCGGGGAGGCTATGACGTCATCACATACGCTGCACTATACATCTGCCCGTTTCGGTTTCGGTTTGAGCGCATCGTTCTTTCGGCTGTATGAAATTCTTGGTGTGTCTCTGAGCAAACTCAACCACCCTGCCTGCTATAGGACTGTCAGTACCATTAGAAAACAGCGATGTCGGAATATGGAGAAAAACCGCCAGAGTTCCCCTCTTTCCTTTGTCAAGTATTTGTTCGTTACCGTTTTAGTTTGTGCTATAACGGTTAGAGTCGAGATACGAGGCCTCATATACATATTCAGCGATCCTCAATTCTTCATTATTGCTCAGTTCAATTAACGCTTTTTTGAAAAAGACAACTAGCCCGGGCAGAAATTCTATGTAATTCATGTCAGTTTCGCATATATCTTTATTGATACTTCCTGCGGTCCACTCAACTTGTTCTTTTCTGTCTGCAAAGTTCTGTACTGCCCACCCTGTGATTCAATCCTCGTATTGGTTACGGCTAGCTGCTACGGCACATATTACCCGACTGTTACTCGACGAAACTAAGCTACCAAACATAGGCAGTGGTAGCTTCGCATAATATACCGGGAAAAGCCCGACTCGCAATTCCATAGCATAATGTCGCTTGCTAGAGGCCACTCACTTTATTATCAAAATGAGTGTTCGTTAGTGCAAACGACGTTCGTGAGGCCATCATCATCGACGGCTAGCGCTGGATGTCTATGATATTCAATTTCTTTTGGCCCAAAATCAACGATATGGCCACATACGATATGTGCTTTCACCAGGGCGGCGCATAACCGATTTGAGGGTATCTTTCGCAGAGCTGACGTCAAATGCCCACCAAAATAGTGCGCTCTGATCCTGCTAGGCTTGTTCATGTGGTGCTTCTTGAAGTCGCGGGCAATAAGCCGCATGGCAGTAAGCCGCATTCGATCTCTTAATGTCAACGTCAACCACGCCATCGATAAAGTTCAGCCGGATCAATGGTCGAAGTGATTGAAAATTGGGCCTCTCCGATTCGTACGACCGTGCGAAGCCGCGGCGCACATCTGAACTCCGTGATATGATGGTGTATATGGGCCTTTTAATAGGGTTAATGCGTTACACAGCTTGTTTTATTCGATCTCGACACTGACACACAGTTATTGAGTAACCGAGCTTACCGTGGTGAAACGTCTCCGTAGAACCATTATTCCGTCATCGCTTTCACCTTTCTTAGCTAGAGCCCTGTAATATCGGGACTTGTAAGAGAATCGGACATGTCAAAGAAATCGGGAGCCCTTGCCCTGTCGAGAATATTGGGGCAAGCGAAGCTTTACGTGCACGTGCCTTTTCTTTTCCTTTATTTCTTTCTTTCTTTGGTGTAAAATGCCACACATTTTCTTATCTCTCAGATACACTCGCGTCGCGCAAGCGTGGTTGTCTAGTCCCGTGGTTGAGGCCCCCTCATTCGGAAGGTGGAGTCCTTGCCTCAAACTCCAGCACCAGCAAATTTTCCGGAAATTTCATTCGTTTTCTTTTCATTCTTTATTTATTTAATTAATTCGATCTTTCGTTGTTTTTTATTTATCTTTTCTTTCAACCCTGGCAGCAGCCTCGCGACAGGAAGGCAACCGTGGCAAGCCACTACCACGGCTAGGTTCCTGCGCGCTCGCGGCGGCCCGAGCAGCATCTGCTTGAACTTGGATTTTTCGTTAATTAAAGCCGTCACCGAAATCTGTAATTGACCACTTATATGTTCGCTCGAAAGGTTCATAACGTTACCTTATAAGCGTGGACTTTCTGATGTGAGCCACGCGGAGATTTATGAAAGGCATTTGGCAATGAGAACATGTTCTAATTGCCACTAGAGACGTGTAAGCAAGCATAGGAGTGTATTGTTTGATACTGGGGTTAGGGAACTGGCTTTACATCAAATTGCGCGAACCTGGTGCAGAAACATACACTAAACGTTTCAATAACTGTTGTCCTTGTGGTCTTGTTCTTATGCCAGAAAATAACCATGTTCAAGGGACCCACATCGAGAGTCATTTACGGGGTAGGCTTCTTCCACTACACGAGAAAGATCCTCTGGCAGAACTTGGAGGTGCTGATCCTCGCTTCTAATTCGTAAGTTTTACGCCGTGAAAACCTGTCTCGCTTTGTATTAAGTAGTGAAACAAGACGTGACTTTTTGTTTGCCTTCTGAGCTTTAGTACACCAACATGTGACATAAGATCGCAGAAAGGTTCCTTTACTGTGCAGATGGGTAAATTTGTGAGGGGTTAAATAAACGCACCACCTCGAAAGGAAAATGCATGTAAATGATGCTTGAATCTTAAGTACTGGTGTTTTTCGCTCCCGAAGCAAAGATATCAGGTTGAAGCACGCCTGGGCAATATTCGGTCGTTTGCGGTTTCTTAACGAGCTTCGAGGTATGCGTACACGGTTTTTCTAGAACTCGCCCACAACAAGGTACAGTCCCTGTGACCCGCAATCCAAACTCCATCATTACTACCCCTTAGGCACTAAACTGTCGCATCTTTTGTGGGTGGTAACGACGCAGAGGTTTATATCTCGTGTCTTCCTGTAACGAAAATCAAGCAGCCCTTCCCTTGTCAAGAAAACATGGAAAACGAAGTTTGTTCTGTGCGTGCCTTACCTACGACTTTCTTCTTTTCTTCCTTTCCCGTTAGGCGGTAGAAAATCAAGGGCATTCATATAGTTCAGACATATTCATATCTCGCAAGCTTGCATGTGTAGTGTAGTCAATCAGAAAGAGAAGAATGTGTATTTTAGCGGCTAAAGCATTTCTATTTGGAGAGCGCTGGCGAGGACTACGCGACTACGCCGGCACAGCGCGACTACGCCAACAACGCGACTACGCCGGCACAGGCTTGATTGTACCATATTTCCTTGAATAATGCTTGTGGTCTAGAACACTTGCAAGACAGCTATGTCGTTATGTCCAAGACGTTATGTCCAGCATGTGTGGCGATGTCAAGAGGCCTGAAATTAGTGTCCATTTCGTTGCTCTTGGCCAAACGTGAGTCAATGTGACTGGTTACATGGTAGTCCGAAGGTTTGATCTCACTCTTGACCTCTGGTGTTAGCTGCATTTGGACGAGGTGACAGCGCCGAATAATGTTTCCTGCTGTTTCAAGCGACCTTCTATACCACAATATTCATGAAACGAGATTGGGCCACAGTTGTCTGAACGGTCTTCTTCTCTAGAATAACTAACCTTCTGTAATGATGATGAGTACGTGCAGTACCGAAAGACAAGACACAACTCACATAAATACACCCGCTGGTATAAATGGTCAGGTTGGACAGCGAGAACACATGTTCAAATGACACTCAGAAACAAAACGCAAACAACGTCAGTTCACATCTTACCCGTGTCCTGTAAAGACGCAGGTACAGGTTCTATGAAAGCCGATCAAGGCTTCTCACTTAACACTGCAGCACTCACCGTAGCAATCTGTGCAATTGCTGGGACTCCACGAAACAAAATGACGATGTTATAGTGAGGCAGGCCGTAGTGGAGGGATCTGTAGATTTCGACCACGTGCGAGTCTTAATGTAGCCTTAATATGCACCTGCCTCTATTATTTTCGCCTACATCAAAAATGAGACCGGTGTCGAAAATGCCACCGGTATCGAATCCACGTCTTTCGGGCCAGCAATCCGGCACCATAGAGATCGTACCATAGCGGCTAAGCCTTCTGAATAATCGGGAAGAAACGAGACCGCCGGGATAAAACTAGTCGTAATGCTTTCCTCCGCTCTCTATAAAGTTGTGTTGAGGCGAACATCCGGCAAATCTTTAATCACCGCAGGCAAACGCAAAGGCTTGTGGCAACAAGGAAGTTGTGCCAGAAGTTGCTTCGAGAGTGAATCTAGTCCAGCGGCCGTAAAGGAGACACGATTCAGCATCGCCAGCTGCTTGCTTTACAGTTAATACGAAAAAACGTCGCAATGAAGAGATATTTCTTGGATGCTTGAGTCTGGTCTAATGATTAACGAATCCCTGGACTTTAGTCCAATGTTCTCAAATTAGTCGATGCCGAAAGACGCCAAAATACCTTGACGCTGCGCTAGAGGGCGCTGAATATGGAAAATTTCTGGCATCTGCCAGATGTGGCGGTCTTAACCGCGATATTTGTTCTATCGTTTGACTATTGCGCCCTTAGGGTGCCAAATATAATAAATAGAAGAGTCAATTGGCAATTTCCTGTATTGTTAGTTTTGTTTGACCACCGTAACAAGCTCCGCACCCGAAGAGCTTCATATAAAACAATATTATTATAGCTAACCATGATATAAATGACGACTATTTTACCAAGTATGATGTCATAACATACAATCATTTCAGCCTTCGCAGACTGCGACCGTCACTTTAGTATGGACGAGTTCATTGTCGTTTCACGGACACCTCTATCTTGGCCTTTCAAAGAAGCGATTTCTCAGCTTTAAGTGTTCACAAGTCAAATTGACATTTTCACGAAATGACGAATGTGTCCCTACGTTCATATGCAAGCTGATGAGTCAGCTTTATTACCCTTAATTTAGGTAATACAAAACAAAACGGTCACTTAAATGGCGTATGTATAGTATGTTCTATATACCAAATGGGCCAGAAGGCCTCGTTGGACGCCCTCCAATTTTTAGCACCATTGTTGTTGACTGCTTCACCGCTCACTTTTAGCGTTTTGTGAGGGCATGTACCGTCAATGACCATCAACGTCCCTAGTCCGATCGTGCTCCATTTCCATCTACGTCAGGCCCAACACAATGAATATAAAAAACATTACTGTCTCCTAACAAAAAAGTTCAATGTCTGTCACAATAAAGTTCAATGTCTGTCTGTCTGTCTGTCTGTCTGTCTGTCTGTCTGTCTGTCTGTCTGTCTGTCTGTCTGTCTCGTAACACCACTAGTATCTAACACGCACGACGATGACGCAGGACGGAAATTGCGTGAAGTGCCGGCTATTTGTGTCGAAATCACTGATCATGCAGTCCCGACAACTGTCTCCTCTTTCTAATTTTCGTTTACTTTCAGGAAGGACATCATGGTTATCATCACCTGCGTGCTGAGTGTGCCCAGCGCGAGTAGCTGCATCGCTGTGCCACCAACAGCCTTGAGGAGTGTCAGCAGCTATCCTGCCACATTTGTAAGTGCGTCTGGCACTGACGGGCCCATTGTATTACTAAAGAGGGGGAAAAAGGCTAACCACGGCCCCTACTCTCAGGAACAGGGACGCACGCGAGGCTTGTCCAATTTCTCCCGAGTGTCATAAACATTCGATCGGTCTCGCAATATAGGTTTACTTGGTAGTTCTATATGTATACTGTATAAGTAAGTTTGACGTCTAATATTTATTTATTTATATGCTTCGCTGTAAGGCATTACAGAAGGGAGGGTACAATACATATAATCAAGCACTCAAAAATACATGTACGAGAATAGACAACGCTATATAGACAAAAATATATGTACGAAAAGACAGCGTTTTCCCTGCTGCGGCGTTACTTCTTCTTCTTTCTTTGTTTATTTCTTGCTGTCTTATTTTCCCGCTTTTTCGTTCTAAAACAGAACGTCATTACATCAAACCGGGATGAGAATATTGTCCGAGTGTAAAAATGCATAATTACGAAACGCAAGTTTGCATACGTTTATTATTTTTTTTTTCGTTCAAATGATCGAAATTTTCTTTGGCACTGTACGCTGACGTCGAGTATTCATTTTGTTTTGTATCCGTAAACGGCACAGGTCGAGGCAGTGAGGATGGCTACCGAGGGTTTCTATACTCCGAGCCAGGTTGTGGCGTTCTCGTTCCAGATGGGCACCCTCATCTACAACATGACTGACGAGCATCGGCTGCCCACCGACGCGCTATACAGAAGCTGTAATAGCTTCATTATCGGCGACAGTTCAATGGTTAGTCCGCCTGTGGGGACGTAGGGATTTCGCTAATCGCAGCCGTGTGCCTTCTGGATGCCTGCAAGTGTCAATTTTACTTCATCTCAAGATTTCCCACTGATATCAACAGCCTCACCTTGCCTTGAAAGAATAAGGATGCGAAGGTCATTACCGTAATGCAAGCTGGCTATGCCGGCTGACGAGGGTTGCGAAAGTCCCAGGAACAAGTAAGAGTCGCCTATTGAGTCGTGCATTGAGAATTATGGGAAATACTGAGCGGACTCGCCGACAGCTTCTTTCTGGCAGTATTCGCACATCGCAGAGTGAGAGGGCGTCTACAGGTGGCCCGCTATCCACATTGGAATGAAGTAGCGCGCACTGAATTCAGGTTTATGTAGTACTTTTCATAATGCAGACGCGAACTCGTCTAGGAATATCAGAAGCGTATAAGAGCTGTTTGTCTCCCAGACTTTACTGTTCAACTTGTCAGAGTAAGGTTATAAGGTATCTGCTGGTACTCCTCCCTGTAAGGGAAGGTACTGCAAGATTGCCACATTGAGCGCGTTTTTCACGCACTTACATGACAGGTCCTTGCTACCTTGCCGCGCGTGTTACAGATCTTTGCGAATGCGCAGTGGTAAAATATGCTCCCGCTTTTGTAAGTTCCAGTAGGTGTAGACACTTCCGCAGCCACATGGCCGCAACACGACAGTACCTTCATTTTCATACGGTGAACACGATGTTTCGGTGACGGTACCTCGATAGCCGGAAACGAGCCAATACAGAGTCAAAGGCTGGCGTAAGCCACAAGCCGGCATTCTGGGTACGCATTCGATAGCAGTCAAGTCCTACGCTGCAAACGCTCGTGAAACACACCCTTGAACGAAGTCTGACGCTGAGAAAAGGTGAACGGAACCCACTGGGCAACTGCATAAAGACTTGACGGATAAAAGGATTTGGGAAGTCGGTCTCTCCCACTGCACTGATTGCAGTTAGTATTGTTTTCGGCAGAGCTGGTTTCGGTACTGAGCTGTTCTGGCTGGCAAGACAAGCGGCAGGCTTGTCTTACCAGCTTGTCTGGACATGTTCTTCAGATTTGCTTTATTTCATCACATCAGTCTGTCTGTGGTGAGGATGGCCGGGGGAAACCTGCATACCTGCAGCTTGACTAGCCCCGCCACCTCCTTAATACAACACAGGTGGCGGGGCTAGGTGATGGCAACCGCTCATATCAACACCTACAAGGGAGCGGCTTTGTATAGGCTTCATTTGCCAGCCTTTGGTATCACTGTGACATCCCGTGGCCGTACTCTTAAGCGAATGCCATCTATTGCCACATCCGGAATTGAGCATATTAGCAAGCATATATGCCACGTGTCCTTATATGATCACAATTGACTAATTCGTGATAGGGTTATGTATGGCAACATAAGACCTATGTAAATAACTGCCATGCATAGCTCTATCTTGTATAAGGAAAACATTGCAGTATACGGGCACGCGCCACATGCATGCTGATATGGCCAGTGCCGGATATGGCCGTACGCGGCATTCTTTAAGCGTAAGGATAACTTCAAAGCGGGCATTTTGATGCATGATTACCTCGCTCGCCAAATATTTGCGCTTGAAACAGGACAGCCACTCGTGTCTCGCTCGCTGCGTTCCGCTGCTAGAGAAATGTCGGTAAGTCAATTAACTAATCACTTAATTGCATTTAAAAATTTATCGATTCTAAGTTGTACGCACCCTATTCGGTCTCCTTTGGAGTAACCGCCCGTCACTTTCGCATGCACCCTCAAAAACGCGCTACACAAGTGTTTATACATTCCATCCTTACGTTATAATGCCATCGCCAAATATCTTTAGGGCAGAAATTAAAGTTTCCTGCGGCTTAATTCTTTTAAATAGCATCCGTTTCACACATTTCAATGCTTGCTCCTGAAGGAGCTTATATTACAGTAATTATTACGCATCGCTTCTTTCTCACACTTCTTTATGGTTTCGCCTCTAGACCTGCGAAAGGGACGAAATGTTGCTGACGGCCGAACATGCAGTTGGCAGCATCGCTACGGTTCAGCGCAGAAGTCTGTTCTACGCCTACGACACTGTGCAGACCATGAAGGAGAAGGTGCATATTAATCCTTAATTTATCGGCTATAAAAAGCCAACGTCCTTCAGGACGTTGACTCCTTGTAGCTCCGTGAAGGTGATCCAACAGAGAAGCTGCGTTAGTTACACCGAGGCCCTTGTCCCAAACAGGCCGTCCGTCTCTTTTCCTTTCTTTTATTTCTATTTTGTTTGCCTATCTTTATCCCTTTTCTTAGCATGGCTCACTTACTACCCTATTGGAGCACTTCGGATGAATGCTAAGCTGTGGCTTATAAACGGGAGCTTAATGTACCCACTCTTGTACTTCTTTGACTCTTAGTTAGTTAGTTAGTTAGTTAGTTAGTTAGTTAGTTAGTTAGTTAGTTAGTTAGTTAGTTAGTTAGTTAGTTAGTTAGTTAGTTAGTTAGTTAGTTAGTTAGTTGAAGTGTTTCTCAGTGTATCCACTCACGTACTTCTTTGTTTCTTCAGTAAGTTTATTGAAGTGTGCCTCGACGTATCCACTCGTGCACTTCCTTTTTTTTCTTTAGTTAAGTTATTAACATGTACCTCAGTGCACCTACTTATGTAGTTTATTGCTTATTCAGTTAGTCATTAACGTGCTTACCTAATGAATTTCGCGCTATGTAAGTGCAGCCACAGCTGAAGGGGATCTAACCCTCAACTTAGAGATAAAAACACAAACACATGCACGCACGCACATTCGCCACAGGGCCTGAAGTTCCTGAACCTCGCACGATTTCGCACTACCTTCGGGATCGGCTTACTTGACCACCGTGACACCAAGGAGCACGCACAACGCCTGCACAAGGCCGACCGAGAACAGCTTCACCGTTAAAGCTTGTAGCGGTGAAACGAGTGGGCCTATCATGGCAGCCACCGCAACCACTGTCTCAAATATCTGTGCTAGAAATTTCGACTTGTGATAGTCAATATCTGCGCCAGCCCAAGTGTATGTTACGGAAATACGCAACTTTCGCAAGTTCGCAATCAGACACGATGTAAGCGGCTTACTTTCTCGTTAGCGACAGCGTAAAGAAACCCGTAAGGTATGAATTCCGCCTTGGCGGCTCTGCGAAACATCGTGGCGGCTCTGCAGAGAATAAAAACACGTGAGAGAAACAACGAGTTAGATGAAACAAAAAATTTCAGATCGGAATGAGGTCTACCGGGCCCAAGGTAAGAGCGTTTCGAAAGAGCCACGACCGCTCGGCAGCTCAATCTGATTACGAGGGCTATGCAGTAATAAGCACGCACTTCTCCTGCGCTCGATCCACTCTACCAGTGGGCCAACTACTATAGGCGGCAGCTTTGCTTCTATCCTATCTAATTATTACATAGTTTCCTGCATTGTGCACGGCGTATGTCTGTGTTTGATCCCTTCTGGTTGCCCCGCCCCGGTGGTCTAGTGGTTGTGGCACTCGGCTGAGAATCCGAAGGTCGCGGGATCGAATCCCGGCCGCGGCGGCTGCATTTCGATGGAGGCGACATGATGAGGCCCGTGTGCTGTGCGATGTCAGTGCACGTTAAAGAACTTAAGGTGGTCGAAATTTCCGGAGCCCTCCATTACGGCGTCTCTCATAATCAGAGCTGGTTTTGGGACGTTAAACCCCACAAATAAAAAAATATCCCTTCTAGTTTTGCTTGCTTCTTATCTTAGCAAGATGTTGATGAAATGTGAAAACAAGGTGCTTCTTTTAAGGAGAAAGCCTTGCTGTTATAATCGCCGCAATGGTGGAAGTGCTGGCGCAACTTTCGTATTGCATCACTTCATTATACGCGATGCGCAGCGCCTATAGGGGCGCCACTGAAAGCCGCGTAGCGGCGGCCTTTGGAACCGCTGGTGGGTCGCGTAGCAGACGCCTCATTTCACTGCAAGCGTGACGGAAGTGCGCGCGTGCAATTTGCCGCCTGTGCGAGTCCAAGATAATTACTTTTGCGGTGATAGTGTGCGCAAAGGAGCTGCACTTCATAACAGTGGACATGTGTCCAATACCACAGCTGTGTGGGACGACAATTTCACCATACGCGCCAAGTGTTTGCCACAGACAAGCGTCAACAAGCTTCCTTACAAAGTGGAACTCATCGTATAGCACACCGGCCGCTTTCTTTATAACGTCCCGATCACAAATGCCTGCGTGCGTTGACGCGTGAACCAACGTTTTTTCTCGACACAGTGGCTTCGTTTACGTGCCATATGTTTATATATAGTAGATTTTGAAGGAGCGCTGTCGCACCGGCGCATGGATTTCGCGGGTGCGGCCACGCAGAGGGTCAGCTTTGGTAAAACTTTGAAACCAACACGAGAAGTTTGTGAAAAAAATGTCTCGGCAGCTTGTGCTATAGTGGAGCGTGACTGAGTCACTGCGGAGCTGGTGGTCACCTAGCTGGTCATTGCAGCTTGGCTGCGTATTTGCTAGGTTTTTTGCAAGCTATTACCAAGTGTTGCAAAATGGCGTTAGAGTCTACGTGATCGTCAAAGCCTTCAATGCGCACAGGTGCTATGTTTTAAAACCAATGTGCATATAGTTGAGGCGAGCGCACAGCGAACACTCTGCACCGGTGATCGCATTCCAGTGCCATCAAAAGGTAGAATGCAGCCGATTTCGTGCAGCACACGTGTGATTCCAAGGCGCTTTTGTAAAGGACCCGTCACCTTCCCCACATTTTCTGGCATTGCGCTTCGCGCCATTCGTTTTTCAAGAGAGCCTATAGACATCGCGTCTTATCAGTAATAACAACCGCATGTGCATTGTAGCGTCTACAGTGCAGGCGAGGCGACGAAGTGTAAACGTAGTAGCGTTCGCTGAAGACGTAGCGACATAAATGGAGAAATAAAAACACGGTAATCGTTCTAACACTGCCGTAAACAAAGCGCGATTGCTTTCCCTCTGCGTTGTACAGGCGCAATTCACCGCCGCCGTCGCTCTCGCTCATGAAATAGCACCGGAAACCTGTATAAGTGCGTTCGTGATGATTTTTTGTGTGTGTTTGAGCAGCCGACAAAACAGCAGTTATTTTTCGACATCGCTGAAGCCCGACAGAGTCGTTAAATCACGATGAAAACACATCCATCCGAGCACTCGCGTACACGCTCGCGGGAACACTGCTCGCCCGGACCCACCAACGCTTACGAGCCGTGGCGGCAGATGGCGTCGTCGGCGCTTTGCGCATCGCCTATAAATGCATACATTTACGATACACTTTGAGGGACTGTCTAGTGCTCGAGAAAATTGTTTTCAGTTATGGAGAAAATGACAAGATCGTTCCTCCCATTGACGGAAACGACCATGCCTGTACTTCATAGAACATCAAATTATGTTTTTGTCTTGGCCCTGAAAGTCATGATGAAATGGCCGGTGGCGTCGGTGATGCCTGTCAAATTCCGATTACCCTGCTAAATGCAAAAATTTGTTTAGACATGATATTATATTTTCATCTTGGCCCTGAAAGTCATGATGAATTGACCGAAGGCGCCGGGGATGACTGTCAAATTCCGATTACCCTGCTAAATGTAAAAATTTGTTTAAAACTGCACTTTACACACACCAGGTAGCGTTCCTTCGCGACGGAGAGTAATCTTAACCTTTAAATTAATAACTTCAAGGACCCAGTAACCAGCGTTGCCGACGTCCATACACATGCAGGAGTGACCATGGAGATCGAAAAATGCTGTTGTAAGAATTTCTACCAATTTTCCAGCGTATTTACTGCAAGCTTGTACACTTCAAATGGTACGCTTTCTATCGCTACAAAATACGGGACACCGGTGAAAAACGGTACCCAGTCTCTTCAAAGTCTATCGACAGTATTTGTCGAATCGTACAGTGACCACAATTATTACAACCGGTTTTATTCGTATTGTCGTTCTGCTTGAGATGTTATCTCCGAGTGTTCGCGCATGGCAACTGTCCGCTAAGGGCTGCCGTTACGTTCACGTTTTCCTCCTTTCTGCATCAGGCCGAGTTCGTCATGACCACGAAACAAAGGAGGGCCAATTTCACGTGGTTCCTGTTCAACGTGCACCTGACGGACATATCCAAGAAGTGTCATCCCAACGGTCCGTTCGAGCGTCTCAGGGAATTCAGAAAATTCTACCATTATATCAGCCAGCGAAGACGGCGAGGATAAACACTCGCGATGCCCTGCGTCGTCTTGTTGAACAATGACGGAAACACCCAATCATCACGCTGTGCCCGTGGGCCTAGTGTGCAGTTGACTCAGCCCTATGTGTTCACTATGAATGTTAGGATTTTTGCATAGTGGGTTTTCATTAATGCCTCTGCTTTATGGAAGCCAAAGCTTCCAGAAACCCAACGCACAATATTATGACGAAACATATTACGACGATATGCGTCATATGTTTCGTTCCCACAGATGGTATAATGAATTTTTCTGGGTAGTGATGATGTTCCTCACCGGAAATATAGCACAAGGTGGACGACCTCGCCAAGGTCACCGACTCTTTCGCGATCCGGTCTTTGTCATTATCCTTGTAGCCAACGTCCACCTTTCTTACTGATATGTCTCCATTATTGCGCCATTTTTCTCCTTTATTTATTTATTTATTTATTTATTTATTTATTTATTTATTTATTTATTTATTTATTTACGGAGTATAGTTTCAATATTTCGAAGCGGAGTGCAATTTCTAGGTATTTCTTTGGCTTTTGAGGAACATCATGGGTGCGTAGTACTACCCTAAAGCTTCTCAGTCGCTGCGCTTTCCCTGCAAGCGTTCCAAAGTAGTAAAGAACGAAATAGCCATGTCGTGCCTCAAGTCATCGCTAACCAATTCATCTGTGCACAAAATGAACGCAATCTTTCATGCGCAGGTTAAGCGCCTGTTCGAAGGTTTGTCGCTACTGTAGCTGAACGCCTAAATAAGTGGTAGCAGACAGCAATAACAGGAAAATTCGTAATTATTCCTTGTATCCATTTCATTCCGCACCGGCTTTTTCATTATTACTTTTCAATGAATCCCAAATAGCCTTAGGCTAGGGATTAAGATGCGTTTCTTTCAATATTGTATTTTTTGTCTTATGTCAATGTCAATAAATAAATTCTAATTCAAAGTCCGAAGCAGAAATGGTGTTGAAGTTCTCTTCACGGGTACCAGTGAGCTAGGTAAGGTATGTGCTGGCGTGCAGAGGAAAAATGAGCAGTTGCAAGTAAAAAGAAAGACGAACAGACATTTTTCCTCTAAAGCATACTGCCAGCAATAACTTTACCGACTGTCGCATAGGTGTGGTGTACAAGATTCCATTTATCTGCACGCGATTCTACGTAGTAATGCGCGATCCTATGCAGACATAAGAGTGAAGAAACACGTCTAATGGTCGAGACGTTGCATACCAATCATAGTGGAAGTGCGTGCGTGAGTGAGCCGCTCGATTACCATACACTGAGAAGAGATAGAATGTCTCAACAGTCGTTTGTCATATTGGCTGGCACGCGTGCCCGTTTTACAGGTGGAGCTACCATTACGATGCTGCTATTCAGTCGATAGTCCGCATTCGTTTTGTCCACTCCTCCTCCCTTGCGCCCGTGTTTTGCACGCCTTTTCTATACGCATTAAATCCTCACCATCTCGCTCAGCTTTGTCCTTTGAGTGCACGTGTATCGTATCTTGCAGGTTAGATCACGCTTTTGTCCTTTTTAGGCATATATTTACACCACAGCTTGCAACTCCTCCCTCGCCTTGGCATAGGTTTGCTTTTGCACAGTATTATTAGCACGGAAAATTGGATTCATGGGAAGGAAAACCTGCTTCTGAATGTCTACGTGAACATTTGAAGTTTTTGTAGATACAGAAAACATTTCTTATTCGCCTCAGTGAATGTACACCGATGAAGATATGACTTATTGTGAATAAATTTGCCCTCGGAAACAAGTTTCATCATCTTTATGCAACAGTGAGGAACCGTTATGGTACACATGCAGCACGCACGTGAATCACAACCTACAATTCGTTCATTTGATAATAGCTCCGTATGCTACTCAACACTGCAGGCGCATACATCGCCCGAACGGGCAGCTAACACACTTGGAGCCACACCGCGACTTTGCTAACAAGTCGACAACGGATCGACGAAGTAACGATTTTTTGCACTTTAGCGTACTCGTTGAAGATTAACTTATACACGCGTCTAAAAACACGTTCTGCTCTAAGTAGTGTCACTGCTACCACGGGTCCTTCTTGAAATATTTCAAGTGTGAGTTCCGAGGGCAGTCGAAGGAATTGAGGAAGCTCGTGGAATGTTGTGCCACTTTGTGTGTGCGATTTATTGATTTATGGGGCTTTACGTCTCGAAACCATCATAGGATTATGAGAGATGCTGTACTGGTGGACTCTCGAAATTTCGACCACCTAGGGCTCTTTCAGGTCCACCGACATCGCACAGCACACAGAACATGCCAGTCCAAGTAATCACGGTTACGTGACGAAGCTCTCTACCTGTGCATCCACCTGACTTTGTAGGGCAGTTCCATTCACTAATGTGTCTTGGGAAATCAGAAAAATATATCTGTGCCCGCGAACTCCCGGTAAGCTATTTCAGTGTTGCATACCGAACCTGGCCGCCGACTCCAAACGGTAAAGACAGCTTCGTCACGTGACCGTGATTACTTGGACTGGCATGTTCAGGCATCCCGGACACGTAGGTATACGCCTACTACCATTAGCCAGTTGCTCCATCACGCTTCATTTTGCGATGACAATAAGTGACATTTCTAATACTACCTGGCAGCGAAGCCGCCTCGTGGGTATACAGAAACCTCATAACTGGCGATGCTTGATACAGTAATGAGACAATTTTGACATTTAAAATAAGCAGCCCGTCAGATACGTAAATACCAATGTAATTATGTCCGATGAAAAAGGGTGGTAACTTCGGTATGACGATCAAGCGTATTTACAAGCAAAAACTTCTTTTCTTGATCGTAACAAAGAAATATAGCAAGCCTATTCGGCTGCCACACTTAAGCGAGAATTATCGATACGCCTTATTTTATTTCTCCAATCGTAACTACGAAAACGTCTTGGCACCTCGCACGTGCCGGGGCCAGCATCTACCGAAATAAACGGTACACCGATAGAAAAACTTCTCGGCGCATGCTGCAGGCCGTGGCCAGTGTCTACCGAAATAAATAAATGTCAAAACAAAATTTTCTGCGCGCCTCCTGTAGACTGTGGCCAGTGTCAGAAAAATACACGCGCTTTCCACCGCAATAGTCAAAAACTAAAAAAAAAAACTTCGCAAAAATTTGAATTACGAAACAATACGGCCCGTAGAGGCGCCGCTCTCGCTTCGTAGCCGAGGTTTGGCGCGAGACTCTGCGCTGCGACTACACAGCCTCTTCCGTGAACACCTGCTTGTACACGGGCGTCATCTGTTCGGCCACCTTGTTGATGAACTCGAACGTGTTGAGGTAGTCCTCCCTCCGCACGTTGCCGAACCCTTTGACGCACATGGCCAGGTCCTTGGTCATGTAGCCCGACTCGACCAGCTCGACGACCACCTTCTCGAGTGTCCTGGCGAAGTCGACCAGCTTGGCGTCACCGTCCAGCCGACCCCTGTGTCGAATCCCCTTCGTCCAGGTGAAGATGGTGGCCATCGAGTTGGTGGACGTCTCCAAGCCGGCCCTGTAGCGACGGAAGTGCTTCGTCACGGTGCCGTGGGCAACGTCCGCGACCATGGTCCGGCCGTCGGGGCAGATCAGCACGCTGGTCATCAGGCCGAGCGAGCCGAACCCCTGGGCCACGAACCCGGACTGGATGTCGCCGTCGTAGTTCTTGCAGGCCCACACGAAGCCGCCTTCCATTCGCAAAGACCTAAAAGGAGGGGTCGATGGTAGATAAAGGATGGCGATGATATACTTCTTTAGCATCTTCGTGCTTCGCGAAAAAGGAGAGTTAAGCAATTACCTTTCTAAAAAGAACAATGCCGGGGCACAAAACGAACTTTTTCATCATCCTATGGCAAGCTGTATGACGCGTAGAGTTACTATAACAAGAACGAGCGCAGGACGCCAAAACTACAAATCAGACCGCCGTTATTTGTAAAGAGGATATCGTCCGGCGGATTATTTTTTTTAATTTGGTACCTCAAGTAATGGAGTGAATAATTTTCACTTGGCTATTCTATAGGCATATAGCAGCACAATTCATCCGAGTACTAAACAAATGAAGTTTATCTGATTTGCTTTGGTCCATACGGTTGTGTTAAATAAAACGGAAACCTTTATCCGCCTCTCTTCATTGATTCTTCCTTATATCCGATCGTGAGGATATCGGTGCAGTAGCTTTCATATCCTCGGTTGTATTCAGGGGTTTACCGGCCAGTCGCCAGCTCTTAAAATGCTGCGTGAGGCCATCGGGCAAACAGGATGTCTCACGTTCAACACCATGCCCACGGACGGCGCCGAATAACACTCCCAGGGTTACATGCACGCAACTAACCACAGAAAGGGATGATAGGTCGGCTGTCGCCAGAGCCCAGTAGACACGTATGTCACAAGTAAGGCGCAGGTCTTGCGTTCGGTTCCAACCGGCGCTGTTTCGCAAACCGTAATAAATTTTCCTTGCCTCATAATTACCATACTTCAATAGAACATTGAAAATAACTTTTCTTGGCTTCCTTATCTCTTGTCCCTATATGGCCGCTTTACAGCGGTCATATAGAGCCAAGAAACCTCTTGCGTTCATAGCTGGTACATGAATTGTCCATTACCGCTAGAGAGCCCTTTATCTCAGTGAGTACAGGACAGCGTCACTGTATTCTCGCAGGATACTTCTGATACCTGGCAACCATGTCATCCGTGAGGCGGTGCTGGAAGAAGATGCCGGCGCTCCTGAACCTCGGCTTGTACTTCTTGTCGTAGAGGCGCTCGAAGATGTCCTTGAAGCGGCCATCGTACTTTTTCAGGATCGTCTCCTTGGTGCTCAGGTACAGTGGCAGGTTGCGCCGCAGCGCGAACTGGAAGCAAGTGTAGGCAAACTCCGTGATGGACTTGTCCGTGTTGCACATCACCGCGGCCACACCCTGGGTGTCCTCGAAGTCGTACACTCGCATGCTGTACGGCGATCCAATCTCGGGCGTGTAGCGAACGTCCAACGAGCCTGGGCCCGGCACCACGAAGTCCCTACACGCACAGCACAGTGAATAGGGCTCGGACGAACGCGTTTAGTTCAGAAATAGACGGTCCTGTTTCGACACCAGCGACACGAGAGCACCATTTCGATATATGCGTGGGATAATGAACATGGGTGGTCATGCTCAAAACCACGCACATACTATCAAATCTAGTACGATCATAAGCGCGTGCACTGAGAGGGAGGGAGAGAGAGAGAGAGATGCTCCCCCTAATCATTTAAGGGAGGTGCCAAGCCGGCCCCCAAGCCTTCACGTTACAGTGCGTTCTGACCATAAGGGCCTCTATGTGAGGGCGTCGCCGAAAGGAGGCAGCGAGCGCTGCAACGAATCCTTGCCCCCTTCACGGAGAATGCTGCGCGCGCACCTACGCGCACCACGTCATTTCTTCTTTTCTTGCTTGCTCGCTTCCTTGCTTTCTATCTTCTTACTCGCGCCTGATACCAGCATATCGAATGCGGTGCGCACCAGTTTCCCTTTAATTATTTTATTAATAACCCAGAAGGGTAAATGACTTTCGTCTGTACCAAACTCATGCTCTAATATCGTATCTACCTCATAAAACTCTACATTGACGTTTTTATAAGATATTTATTTTTTTTACGATTTCCCTTATTTTCAATAGCAACACCTAGCCAGAAGAGAATCGGACGCGCTCAGCAAGAAACAATGTCGAGTGGTTCTAGTGCCATAAAAAAAAACAGATGCATGTCGTTGTGGATGAAGGTCTTTTAGAGGGACAACAAGACTGGGTGCCCTGTTTTCCTTAGTGTTCTGGAGAGGAACCGTGGCAACTGTACGGTGACCCCCACTCGCCCATTACCGGTCATACAACTTGATCTTAGACCTGTCGGCCTGAGTGGTATGGAGTACTCCAGTTCCAAATAGGTCTTACGCTATCTGTGGTCCAACCAGAACAAGCAGATAAGTTTGTAATATGGTCCAGCCTAACGTTGTCCCTAACACCCTCATTGCGTGGAACTGCTGGGTGCGTGTCTCGGAGCTAAGCAATCTCTTACCAGAACTGAAGCTTGCAAGTGCTCATATTTAAACAAGAAACGCACTACAACAGTCACAGTAACCACTCATCTCGTCTGGTTCCTTCTTGAGTCGTCGTTCCGCACTGTGGTTCTCATTGACGAATTAATCACTTACTGCCCAACCGCAGCTATCTAAGGCTCGTGTTCCATAAATCCCTCTCCACGTCGCACCAAAGGTTGCGTCCTCGATGGATCAATTCCTGCGTGCACAATCGCTTTCCCAAAATCGTTCCTCACCGCAGCCATAAAAACGTACGACCACGTCAAGCGCATCAAAGGGCGCTACCGCGACCGTTCTTTTAACCTCATCGGAAACCCCCGACGAAGCATGATCACAGAAGTTTTGATCTAGAAGAAATACTGGTCGGCACATCCACATGCTCAATAATGCTGAAGTTTCCAACACGGCCCCGGGGCCCGAAGACAAAAGGTTGAAAAGGGTCGGCACTTTACCTGCCCAGATGCTGGTCCCCGAACGCGTGGCGAGCGACGACGATCGGCTTACGCCACTGCTTGATCAGGGGCGGCACGTTGGCGCAGATGATGGGCTCGCGGAAGAGGGCGCCGCCCAGGGCGTTGCGGATAACCGAGTTGGGCGACTGCCACATTCGTTTCAGCTGGTACATCTCCAGCACGTCGCGCTCCGCCGTGATGGTGGCGCACTTGATGCCGCAGTTGAAGCGCCGCAGAGCGTCACGCGCTTGCAGAGTCACCATGTTGTCCGTCTCGTTCCGGTTGCAGATGGACAGGTCGTACACCTGCAAGAGGACCAACGAAAGAGTGGCTCGAAGCCGCGCCACCAGTGCACCGAACGTACGTTGGCTCCGTAATCATGAGTCTGCGCTCCATCGCATCAGGTAAGGTTGAAGAGACGCTAAAGTGAAAAGCAATCTTTCTTGTATTTGTATGGTAGCTTTTCACAATACAAAAAAAGAACACCACTCATGCGTAAGCTTTGTGCTATGGGACCTCCTTCTGTATATCCTAACCCAATGCGTTTATATTTTTGTGACAAATAAAGATTTGATTTGATTTGAAGCTAGAAAATGCGAAAGAAGGAAATACCGGTGCCGACGCCGCTTCGAAGTTCAAAACAAACAAATAAAGCGAGCAGATGACATTACCGCGATCATGAAATCATCCAACTTCCGCCTCAAGCGAATTGGTCGGCGGACGTCATTCGTTGAAAGACACACGGACAAACCGAACTGCATATTCCGTGGCGCATGCAGTGCGTTAATACTTGGCTTCCATGTTCACAGCAGCCTTCCACGACCGACAGGCATCGTTTTCTGACTTTGTTGAGAAAATGTTCCAGAGACCCTTAAAGGCGGCATTTACTTGTGCTGAGGAGGGAGTTTCAACTTTGACTGAACTAATCCTGCTTTGCGGTCGATGGACGAACCGTGCATGGTCGCTCATTTGTGACTGGCTGAGAGAATCATGACAGCCATGTCAGAATCAGCCAAGGATTATTTCTGGCAACGCACACGCTTCACTTCGCTGCTACCTGGTCATTATGAACCTAACTCGAGTACTAGTTTTTTGTCAGGCCTTCATCCCACTCTTTCCAGGCATTGTCAATGAAGTTCTTGTGCTACTTATCAGCGATAGCGATAGAAAACCTTCGTTTCTCTACGGACAGTCGCTCATCCTTCCAAACTGTGAAAGGTACACACCTAGCGTTATCTCACCGGTAATCTCGGCCGCCCGTCGTCACTCTCCGTAAACTTTCGTAAAGCTGTTCTATACTATCTCTATCAGTGCGTAAGCGCAAAAGCGTGCGTCTTCATTACCTTCAGATCGATGTCGACGAACGGCGTGATCAGCTTCTCGCGGACCTGCTCCCAGATGACGCTCGACATGTCGTCGCCCAGCATCTCCACAATGGGGCCGCACTTGAGGCGATCCATGGCCTTGGACGAAAGGCAGGAACTGCAGCAAGTAACTCGCTCCTCAAGAACGGTCGCGGCGATGTCCTCAGATGTGTACTTCGGAAGAAAGCGCAGCTCGTGCTTCTCGTGCTTCGTGCCGGGCGCAAATGGAACGCGAACAGCGCATGCATCCGTCCTCCTTTTCACCTTTGGTGGTGATGATTATTATTGTGGTTTGGTTAAGAAGAGGACGCTAATTTCCAAGGAGGTTTAAAAGAAAATGCTGGAGTGTCAACGCCCGCTGAACATTACCGCGACGGGTGAAGCCGGCGTTTGCCTATGGTTCAGCCAGTTCAGCACGAAAAGCTTGCCAGAGTGTCCAGAAACCAGCATCATTTCAAGCGCTCTTGATCTGATAAAGTAAACTCTAGACTAATTTTAATGTAAAAGCGCGTTGTTTTGGATCAATAAAGAACCATTGACCGAGTATCAATGCCACGATATCGCACACAAATTTTCGTGATGGTAAAGTTGCACCCCAGCGCCCCTAGCACAAAGAGGCACATCAAGCAGTGTCTGTCTAGCAAAGCTGACCGCTTTAAAGGGGTTAAAAAGCGTGAAGAAAACGCTTTTTATTTTGTGCTATTTGGATGCTGTTAATCGATTCCCTGAGTAAGGTGGCGGCCGCCGGCTTCACCTTTAGCGCAAAATCTCCACTCCAATTTTTTTTTAATTTTAAACCTCCTTGCTAATTTCTGCAGCCATGTCTTCGCGCTAGAAAACTAGCGCGACTTAATGGACCCTAATAAAGTTTTTTCCATCTGCCATGTCGGGAGCACGGCTAAGCGTCCGTGGAGGTAGGGTAAATGGACTGAAAGAGATAGAAAGGAGATAAGAGCGGAGGAGCGGAAGGAGACTAGATAAGGAAATTTCGACCACCTGGGGCTCTTTAAGGTGCACTGGCATCGCACAGTATACACGGGCCTCAACATTTCGTCTCCATCGAAATGCAGCAGCCGCGGCCGGGATTCGATCCTGCGACCCTCGGATCAGCAGCCGAGTGCCATAGCCACTAGACCACCGTGGCGGGGCACTAAGCATTCGAAATGCCGATTCCGAAATATTTCGGCGCATTATTCAGCGTACGTTTAATAACGCCTCTTTGAAATCCTTTCTTGCGCCCCCGAAACGACCGCGCAACACTACAGGTCGGTACCATTCACTGACGTTTAAGTGACGTCAACTCAAGAAATATAGAAGCTAAAACATACCGTTAATTTCCGTTTGCTCTAAAATAGCAGACATATATGGAAGCTACGAAGTAAGAAAACACTTGGACGCCTTGTGGTGCCGATGTTTGAAGGCAAGACTGTAGCACGGTTTGTTTGTTTCCCAATGGTCTCCGGGGGCACGCCAGTCTCGGAGGCCATGGCTGCGACTACGATGATGTAAGCTGCAGAGTTCAAGGGAACACGCGCTCGGGAAATCGAAACCGCCTTTTCTTATCGGTGTAACCAACTCAGACGATGCAACGAAAGAGTGTATATTATAGATTGAAGGGCCACGATTCCGAATACACAAATCGTACAAGATTTTCAGAAAACGTTTCTCTTGAAGCGAACCATCACTATTATTGCGCCAGACAACCCAACGAAAAGAAAAACAGAAAATCGTCATCAATGTTTCTTGCGTATTTCTATGTCTTCAGCCGTTCTTTACTCAATACCTGGTTGATCATAATTCCTGCCGCCCGATCCTTTTCCCATCCCTGTCAGCATAGAGTTTCCTACGAAAATACTAGAGGGAAAACTGGCGCTAGTGTCTATGGGAGTTTCAAACAAGACGGTTGAGCCAGCATGGGAATGATGGGTATGACATGGATTTGCCTAGTCTTCGTTCTTCTGGCTTAACACTGCTTTGCCACTTCAAAAAAAATAGGTCGTTTAGGGCAAAATATTGCACTAAAACGGAAGATTTGGGAATAAATATGTGCGTGCGCAGGTACTGGTTGCTTTCTCGCGGTTAGAAAAATTCGGAACGCTCAGAAATTTAGCAGTATTGTGCGATATGGCAATGTTGGCTCCTCTGCTTGTGCCCAGATTTAGAAGCATCCATACAGGTTCGAGGTGTAGTTGTGTTCGAACATAAAATAAAATTTTTACTCTTGTAAGTGATGTGCTGACATTTTCAAGTATGGGAAAGGTAGATGTGTCTTATAAATATAACAAACGGGCTTTCGCTCGCTTCTTTTAGTGCAGGGCAAGTGCTGCACTGTGTTTTTACAAACCATATGCATGGGTCAAGCCCCTGCGCGAGGCCGTAGCAGGAGGGCAGTATCGCCCATCGCTTGGTGGTTCGTTTTGTGAAAAAACGTGGCGTTAAATAAACAATCGTGCCGTTAAACTCCATCAGAAACTGCGCCTGAGCTTTGATCTGAGCTGACCTTATGAGCGTCGTCCGCAGGCGCGTATGCCTATCGTCCACTGGGCGTCTACTAGGCCAACACCTCTTAGCCAACAACTAGGTGTTCACTAGGCACGTTAACTGTACGCCTGCTTGGCGCGTTCGGTCGGCGTTGTATTAATCAGAGAGCGGAATTGAAATGCCGTAGTACAAGATACAGGAACAGCCTTCTGACAAGGGATGTATGTCAGCTGTGAAAGCGATTCTACGGTTATAGATGCTATCGCATCTGATACAAAAGAAAAGAAAAAAAGCAGCGAAACAGCATCGATAAAGTTCGCGAGACGCAGCCCGAATATTTAAAATTGGGTAAAATACCGCTGCAAGTAATATCTGTAGGCATCCATTAACAAACACAACAACGAAACACTGCATGGCACCTCGTCATTGCAAACGACTTTAGTACATGCGACAGCGGGATGATCTCTGCAGGGAAGCGTACACTACAGCCGCTGCCTTCGTCGCGTAATGAAAAAGTGTAGTAACGTCACTCGCGTCACTGAAGTTACAAAACAGGAATTTTAGTAGGAAACTCTATGTATGTCAGTCGGTGAGTGCACTAGATAGTGAATCATCATCATTGTCATCATCATCGTAATCATCTCAGCAATGGTTGGCGTAAGAACCGCTGCTGTGATGTTGGCGCGTGCAGTCATACCACAGAAGAAGAGGAAGAGGAACGCTAACTGAGAAAGCTTTGGGGCGGCGTGAAAGTGTTCCTCGAATATCGAACTTCGGCGTCGGTGTGTCCATCTTCTCAACATTGAGGCTGCGCTCAGGCATGGCTTGCCGCCTGATTTCCGCGATTCTACTGGTGCTCGTCGAGACACACGGTACTGTTCTTACTAATAGGGTCACGCCTTCTCACGTGTGCACACATGTTCGCTTGTCACATGTGCGCTGATCAACAAGATCTATATGCCGACATGATCCGCAGCAGGAGGAAAAATGTTGTCGGAGGTACGATATTAAGCAACCAATGAATGTCGCGAAGCATGCTAGCGAGCGCCGACTACTTGCTCGTATTGAGCAACGTGCACGAAGTTGCCAGTTCATTTGCCTTCCTGTACGATACTTAGAGGCTGAATGCACTGCTTTGGGCAGTATGAGACGACCAACAGGAAGGACTGCGTGCTGTGCTGTGAAACAAGATGGTACAGCGATAATGCATCGCGTGGTCAAGTGTACCAAGTGCGACCGTAGAGCCAGAGTGCACAGCCTAGTTAACCCCCCCCCCCCCCCCCAGAAAAGCGCGGGTTCGATCGCGGCCGCGGCGGTAGGAATTTCAATGGAAGCGAGAATTCCAGAGGCCCGTGTACTGGGACTTGCTAGAATTGAATGCGCTCACTGTGGTGATGAACTCATGTCCCGCTTTAGAGTGGATAAAAAGCAATGTGGATGCTGGCACGATCGGGAATTCTGCAAGCATCGTAGCAGGGGTCTCTCGTATACCTTGCCTGAATTACTAAACAAATATGAGTTTACTTTCACCTCTATCCATGCCGATTCCTTTCAATATCTAAGAAACAAACTTCGTTAATTCTCTTCTGTTTTACCCTGCCCCTATTTGTTTGTTATACTGAGTGTTCACAACATGGTTCTGTATGTGTTGTAGAGTTCGTTTTCTACGCTGCATCACTTATTTTCTTCAATTTCACTCTGAGTTTTTTGTTTTTGAGCATTGATCTATTGCGCCCCGCTAGAGCGGTCTAGTGGTAATGGCACTCGGCTGCTGACCCAAAGGTCGGGGGATCGAATCCCGGCCGCGGCGGCTGCATTTCGATGGAGGCGAAATGTTGAGGCCCGTGTGCTGTGCGATGTCAGTGCACGTTACAGAACCCCAGGTGGTCGAAATTTTCGGAGACCTCCACTACGGCGTCTCTCGTAATCAGAGCTGGTTTTGGGACGTTAAACCCCACAAAATCAATCAATCATTGATCTATTGCGTCTTTTGTTCTGTGTGCGCACCTCTGCACAGGCGTACACGAGGGTCCCTCGTGTACGTCTGTGCACTATGGGGTACTGTCAAGCTATGCGGGCCTCTTACGCGCGTAGCGCTTTAGGGGTTCGCCTTTTTCGACGACCGTCGTCTCCTCCTGTCGCGTGCTCACGCTTTCGGTCGATACCCGGGAAGCGCCAGAGAGGCCGGCACCGCCTCGCCGAGCGCGCGATTCCTCTTCCCGCGGCCCTTCTCTGGCGCACCACGGGAATCGCTGCAGGTTGCACTTTCTCGGGTTTCACAGTAGTGGAGCTCTTCAGATGTCCCCTCTCTCACCGGCGGCGGTGGCGGTCGCTCCCTTGTAATATGCTCCTCTCTCGCCGACTGCTCCGGGTGTGCGCGGCGGCAGTTCTGAGTCACTGCCAGCCCAGCTGTGCGAGCCCAGAAAAAAAATTGCAGCGTATCTGTGTGCTTCCTGCAAATGTCGTCCAAAGACGATTGTCTTCTCCCGGCCGTACTACGCTGCGTGAGATATGGACGCCATCTGGCAGCGCCGTCGGGAAACATGAGCTTGTGCAGAATCCCTCGGCAAGTGCCAGGTGGCAGCACCAAATCGTCGGCAGAGGCCTTTTTCGTGCATAGCGTCGCATTTTTAGCGCAACCTGACATACACTAGGGTCTTTATAATTACGTATCTATGTATTTTCTAGTAAAGGAACACACCACCTAATACTTACGTATTGATGTTGCGCCTCAGATATGCGTAATATCTGCTTTTTGATCGACAATGTTCACAAATATTAATGCAGCTACCAGTTCAAAATGGCTGGGTGTTACGCAAGTGCTGAAACTTTGGCCGGTGGCTGAATTGTGTGACAGACAGACAAACAGAAAGACGGACCAAATTTCTGCGTTGAAGTATACCAAGAAAGACTATCCTCTTTAAAAGGTGACGCGACGAAGGGGAGCCAACGGGACCTTTTTTTTTTCTGCCTTTCTCCTTAGTCATGTATTCGGTTTCGCGTATGCATCTCTGGAATACAAACTCGGAATAATCTTGCCCTACATTATACGCTCTATCGTTTATCACCGTCCGGAACAAAGCTGACCTGCACTCTCGCCACCTCTTCGCAGGCATTACGGCTGCCTACTATGGCCCGTCCATCGGCCAGATACAGACTATACAACACGGGGTCAAGGGCAAGGTCTTCGCCGCCAGTGACAAAAACCTCTACATGACAGAGCTGCACTACGACGGCAAGGGACCAGGTAGGATGGGAGGTCCGGGAGTGTTGGTTTGTCGTCGCTGAGGAGATTACATAACGTAGAGCACAAACTCAAGACAATAGGAAGACTGGAAAAGCAGATAGCTTTCAACGAAAACTACTGATAGCTCGTGCGCATATGTAAGCGTAATATCGTAATCTGCAAGAAAGAAGGAGAAGAGCAGACAAAGGAAACGAAAGTGAATTCCCAGGTTCCGTCTACACCAAAAATTCAACTCCTTTTTTTTTTCTATGGCAAAACTAACAATGGCATATACTCGCGGATTCATCACCTTCCCGAGCTACTTCGAACGCTTCCACTGTCACCCTGCTTAGACTGCTGCCACGATTATACAAAACAGCGGTCCGGTCGAAAAGCTGATTACACGGTGGCAACACACCACGTTTGTTCTGCAGTTGGTTCCAATTGACTCGCGTTGTTGCGCATGTCTTATGTTCGTATTCTGGGCTACGTGTTCCGCACGCTTAGCGATAACCAGATAGCAGCGTGTTCCTCTGTGCAAACGCCCTTGTGATGCATTTGTCCTTTGCGTGACTTTGAGGCCGTGTGTTCACATTGTGTTAAAGGGCAACTGCGGCAGTTTTTCCACCATATTCTGATATCGCTGTTTTGCAATAGTACTGATAGCTCTGAAGCAGCCACTGTCATTCAATTTGCTCAGAAACTCACCAATAATTTTAAATAACGATGTGTTCAAACCAAAACTGAAACGTGTAGATGCTTCTTGCAGCGTAGGCGATGACGTCGCAGCCTCCCCGCCATTAGAGATATGGAGCTGATGCGAGAACGAAATTAAAGTGGCGATGTCAGCCAACAATATATTGAGGTCTTCTGAACTTGACGGCGATGATTTGGGCGCTGAAGTACTAGCGCTTTGCTTTAGCTGGCCAGCCTGCTCGGGTAGGCAGCGTTGCATGTAATGACGTCAAAAACACGGAGTTGCTCGTGCGGGAGTCCGCTGAAAGCTTTTAAAATTCATTTTGAGGTAAAGTAAACTACTTTCAACCGCCTGGCTTGACATAAATTATTGTAGTACCGAGGAGAACATATACTGAAAATCTGATTGAGATCAGTGGACAATGAAAAATCGCCGTATTTGCCCTTTAAGCAGAAATATCCTAATCGCCCTAACTCGAAATATTGGTAAAGCTTTTGCATAGAACTGTAGCAACACAGAAGAACAACACGGGGAAAGATTTTTGCAGCCTACGGCTTTCTTGGCTTCTGCCACCAGCCGCGCGTGACCCAGGAGCACTAGTTGCGCCCCTTAGCCAGCGAGGAGTGATTCCCATTGCTACAACGGGGACTTGCTATTCGAAAACGTCCCTCTCCGTATTCTAATAATTCCGTATTTTTCAGAAGAGGTCCATAACCTTTCCATGTACTTTCCGTATATTTTCCATATACGTCCATGTGTATTTTGCGGAAGCATATGGTAGAGGTTATATGGTACAAGATATGCTAGAGGTTCCGGCGAAGTCACGACACCACGGTCAAAGGGGCGGTGATGAAAGTTACGTAAAAAGTAGGCCAAAGGTAATGTCAGAGAAGACATGTGCGGAGGAGCTTCAGTTGGTTTCCCTGTATCATGCCAGTTCCGGTCGCATCTGGACCTTGCATTGCCAGAACTTGTAGTTCTAACCAGCAGGGCGTGAAACGAACGAGTACGAGCAAGACAACCGGTTCAGCAGCAAAAGAAAACACGATCATAAACTGAGGGCGATTTCTAACGAATGCACGAACGGGAGATTCAGAAAAGCAAAAAAAATAGCAAGTCCGTTTTTCGGAAAAATGATCCTTGGCCAATGTAGAATGAATTTAAGGAAATCTTTGAGCATGCGCACTAGGAGGAAACGTTAAGTACGCGCTCCCAGCTTGCGCGCCATAAGTATATACGTGTGCAGGCTGTGAACATGCTTGCTGCGAGGTCCGTTCTACTTGGTTGAAGTGGGTATAGTGTACCTACGCATAGGGATTGTGGATGTACTCATCGTAATGGCTTTTAACAGGGGAGCTGCTTACTGTCGAGGTAAAACCGTACTTAGTGGAGTTCGCAGTTAGCAATAGAGCTGTCACCTTGTTGCCTTTGACCCACTATGCACACTGCTACATGGTAGTAATTATGCGAAGAAAAGAAAGAAAGAAAGAAAGAAAGAAAGAAAGAAAGAAAGAAAGAAAGAAAGAAAGAAAGAAAGAAAGAAAGAAAGAAAGAAAGAAAGAAAGAAAGAAAGAAAGAAAGAAAGAAAGAAAGTCTAGGGTTACGCAGAAGGGAAAGGCAGACCCACGTTTGCCCTAGACCCACACTCATGCGCTCAGCCCGCTCCTACATGCTAGCGATAGTGAATTTGACACACTTGTCCCACTGTTTACCCTGATTTCACAGGTGTGAAATGGGCTCGTTTTCTTTCAGTACTATCATAATATTGGGCCTGTCTTGCATTGCACAAAGTGGACGGGGGGAGGGGTGTCTGTTCCCCAGACTCCCACCTGCCACTACATTAAAAGACAGGCAAGGGTCTTCCGCAGACCCCGGCCTCTCAGGACGATTAGCTGGGCGAGCTGGTAATTGGGTTCGCGGCGATTTAAAGGCCAACTCCGGTGATTTTCCGGAGTCATTAGATCTCAATAAAATTCCCTGCGTGCGTTCCTTGGCACACTTCCTTCGTTTGTGCGAGGTTACAGGCTCAAGAGATGAGCAGATCGCTTGCGATATAATTTTTCCTGATTACCTCAAACTGCCCGCCTGGCTTCCTACACTTATTGGCCACATTATGCGTTGGCGTCATCTTAGGCAGGGCAGCGGAAGCGCCACCCTACCATACCGTGGCCTTCGAGATATGCGCGCGCCGCCAACGTTCACGAAGCTACCGCTAGGGGAACGGGGCACGCGCGTAGCACCATGCAAAAGGCGAGTTGACCAATTCGACATCACTGCTCGGATGGATTTCGGTTTCGGTTTCGCGCTTTTTTTTTTTTTGCTATTTAAAAATTATTTTTGCGTTTTCCGAGCATTCTTTCTATTAGGAGTGTGAGCTCTGGAACATTGAATTGCTTTTGGCTTGACATGCTCAAAAAATCGCCGGAGATGTCCAACTCCGGCGATTTTTCATTGTCCATTGATCTCAACCAAATTTTCAGTATATGTTCTCCTCGGTGCTGAAATAATTTGTGCCAAGCCAGGCGTATGCAAGCCATTTAGATTTCCTGAAAATGAATTTTCAAATTTTTAGCGGATTCCCGCACGAGCTACGCTGTGTGTCTGACGTCATTACCTGCAACGCTACCTACCCGAGCAGGCGGGCCGTCTAAAGCAAAACGGCGATACTTCAGCGCTCAAATCATCCCTGTCAAGTTCAGAAGAGCTGAATACACCGTTGGATGACGTCGCACTTTCATTTTTCTGCCTCTAGCTCCATATTTCAGATGGCGGGGAGGCCGTGACATCATCGCATACGCTGGACGGAGCGTCTACCCGTTTCGGTTTCGGTTTGAACACATCGTTCATTCCGTTATAAAAGAAATATTGATCAGTTTCTGAGCGAATTCAATGACCCTGGCTGATTCAGGGTTCTCAGTAGTGCTGCAAAGCAACGATATCAAAATATATGGTGGAAAAAGCGCCCGAGTAGCCCTTTAAAGGAAAGGAAACGCTATAGGCCACGGGTGCTCATTGTGCACCCGTGGCCTATTGTGCTGTCACGTGAATATTTTGATTTAATTAAAGTTTCTTACAACTAATCGACATCATTGACGCAAAAATGACGCATCTGTGAAGCAAAAACATGAATAATATCCATTCCTAAAAGAGGATAAAGGCATACGGGAAACACGGAACGTAAAACGTAACGTTATCAGTAAAATATTTTGCAGCTGCCTGCTGCAAAAGGTGCGAGACCTTAATCAAGAGCTCCTCGTTTAAATAAGACCACTTTATTATTATTATTATTATTATTATTATTATTATTATTATTATTATTATTATTATTATTATTATTATTATTATTATTATTACATATGTTAACTTAGACCACAGCGCATCCCCTGTCTTCTGGTTCCATATGTGTACTTGTTCTCTATCGCTGCTTTCAACATCATTCCGCAGCCTGGCTTGTCTTTTGCGACCTTTTCACGGTGTTGCCAAGTGCCTCCTGCCTCCCCGTCCCCTTGCATTTGTGTCCTTCACCCCTTTTAACTACACGCATAATTACGAGGGGGAAAGGGCGGGAGAACGTCGGGAATTTCTCAAGCAGCACACTACTGGAAAGCTGTACACTCTCCACTGGCCGTAACTTCGGTGACTCCGTTTATTGACTCATTGACACGAGTGCCGAACTTCGCATGGTGTTTGCGTGAGGCCGAGTCCTCGTTAAACGCAGTAGCGCAACCTTGTATAACACGATCTTCACTTCGCGCTCTACACTCTCCACGCAGCGGCGCACTTCTGGGCTGGAAAATTTGCAACGCTCAACAAGAGTGGCGACGAGCTGCCCGACGAGAAAGGAAGGTGCGTGCACGACTCTCCCTCTCTCTTTCTCTCTCTCTTCTAGCCATTTTTTTTTTTTGCCGGTGATACCTTTTAAGGACCCTTGAATTCTTTTCAGTCACATTACAACATCAGCTTCTTGTTTCAGTCACATTACAACATAGCAACATCAGCAACATCAGCTTCAGTCACATTACAACATCAGTCACATTACAACATCAGCTTCTTTGAAGGAAGCTGCCAACGTGTGAGGCCCGTGTTCGCAAACCTACATTATCCTTATCACGTGTTCTCCTTACTTTCCCTAAGCCCTTATCATACTTCGTGAATAAATTAGTCAATATCTATAAACAAGATTTATGATAGTCTTTGTCACTAATTACCACGTTAGTGCCCCTAACGCGCCTTCTAAATGCAGCCACCGCGACCGGGATTCGATCCCGCGACCTTTGGGTCAACAGCCAAGTACCACGGCAGGGCCCTGCGAGGGGTCCTGCAACACATTTAGATGTAGTCGAAAACACTGGCGATCGTTCCTGGAGGCTCCAGTAAACATGTCAGCTACACGTTATTGCCCTACACCCCCCGGAAAGTTGCCCTGCTACGGAGGCAGGGCAGTCGAACGCTAAACTTCAACAGTTGAAGTTTAGCGCTCGACCTGTTGTTTCTTCTCCCCTTCTTCCTGAGTCTTTTCTTTTTCTTATCTTTTGCGCTACTATGTGTTCTCCGAATGTTAACCAACTCGCCCAGCGACAAGTTCTGCACAACGGCATTGTGCGCAAGGCGCGAATGGGTAAGCCCACACTGTGTAACATACGCGAGCGTCGGCGTGTATGGTTTCGCGTTAATAACAGCGTACGGGTATCACTCTTTGAGAATAATTTAGACAGCAACGCCAGCCACTGCCATTGTACCTCCAGTGGTGTCCTTCGCTGGATACAACTTGTTCCCATAGAGAGTCTCCGTCTACGCCGATTTGGCTGCTGCATGCTTCGCCGCCACGACCACGTGACAATGTGCTTACGTTATCTGTGATGACTTTGCAGCGACAAGAAACTTCCGGCGTACAACGACGCCATTGTGTACCTGACTCTACCGCAGGAGATCACCCAGTACAAGGCGTTCGGCATCTTCTGCAAGCAGGCTGCCGTAAGTATAGCCCATTGAATGTCGTCGTACCACCGTTCTGTTCTCCATATAGCGGTCAATTGAGTCATCAGGAACTACTTGTAGAGCAAGACGCACAGGCACAAAGGAAGACACGAGACGACATGGGAACGCGAACTATTAACAATGGTTTAGTGGTCACAACACGCGCTTGCACCGTGTTGTGTCATCACCCTCGTGTATATCTAGCCGCCCAGCTGCCAACACGATTGACTGATTTCGATATATTGCCCCGCCACAGTGGTCTAGTGGTTATGGCACTCGGCTGCAGATCCGAAGGTCGCGGGATCGAATCCCTGCCGCGGCGGCTGCATTTCGATGGAGGCGAAATGTTGAGGCACGTGTGTGCTGTGCGATGTCAGTGCACGTTAAAGGACCCCAGGTGGTCGAAATTTCCAGAGACCTCCATTACGGCGTCTCTCATAATCAGAGCTGGTTTTGGGACGTTGGACCCCACAAATCAAGTCAAATCATACCGATAATTGGTTATGTGGGTATGGGTGAGTGCACCTAACGCTGACCTGAAGTGTACCCCAGTCAGTGAACAGTGCACCAAGCGCTATGAGCTTGAGCCATTCAAGACACTTAAGCCCGTATTCATAAACCTACCTTATCATTATCGCTTGTTTTCGTTATCTTCCCCTCGCCGTTATCATGCTTCCCGAAAATATTAGTCCAGTATCGACGAACAAGATGTTTCATAGACTTTCGCACTGACAACCATTTTAGTCCCTTTAACGCACCTTAAATCACAGGAGCGATAAGGTACGTTTATGAATAGAGGCCTTAGCACTAAGGTTGACAGATTTATTGTTTTTATTTGTAAAGCGACAGGTTAGATAGCTCGTGTCGAACAAAACCTGGCGTCCGTTCCTGCGCCGAAAATTATCGTCTCAAGCTGTACCACCGTTTGCCGAAGGACCCTACCACGCAAGCCCTCCGTGAATGAAGTGAAAAAAATGGAATTTCCCAAAGTAAACTTCCTTAGAGAAATCGTAAACTACGATTTAACACCTACATGCATGATGGCTCTGACTGCAGTTTGAATGCACGAGAACACGTAATTCACGTAATTCACGTAATTCACGTCGTACTTCTATTGCGACGAAGGCAAGACACCCGTTGGCCATCAAGGCTAACAGAGTGGATCCCTAGAGAAGGCAAGCATTGCATGGGGCGGCAGGAAGTTAGGTGGGCAGATGACGTCAAAGAAGTTTGCGGGGATAGCGTGGTCGCTGTTAGCACAGGACCGGGATAATTGGAGATATATGGGGAGAGGCCTTTGCCCTGCAATGGGCGTAGACAGGTTGTTGTTGTTGTTGTTGTTGTTGTTGTCGTTGTCGTCGTTACTGTTTATTATTATTATTATTATTATTATTATTATTATTATTATTATTATTGTTGTTGTTGTTGTTGTTGTTGTTGTTGTTGTTGTTGTTGTTGTTGTTGTGATGATGATGATGATGATTACGACGAGGCGACGTGATAGGAGTCCCAGTGACACTGTACTCGGGTGCAGGTCAAGAAAAAACCGCCTTAGATCTGCCTGTCAAAGGACCCCCCATCCTGCAGCCAATGATGCCGCTCTGTCAACGTCACGTCACGACAGACCACCTTTGCGCCGCTCTCAAGAGAGAAATCAGAGCGCGGCGCGCAGAGGGTCTACCGCGACGTCACGTTGATAGAGTGGCACCATCGGCTGCAGGGGGGTCCTTTGACGGGCAGAAGCCGCTTTTCTCTTGACCTGTACCCGAGAATATAGCGTTCACCCTTATACTCAAAGCTTGAGCGTCCTCCAAATTCTTTTCCTTGCTTTTTTTACATCGTGACTCGGGTTCGGCGGCTACCAACGCAGGTCGACTTTGGCCACGCGGAGTTGCCTCCCAACTTCAAGCTACCCAAGGAGCAGAGCCTGGGCAAGCTGACCGCCAAGGTTGGCACCGCTACTGCGGCCGACGTCATCCTCAAGGACAGCGCCACCATGCAGCTCAGTCAGTTCGAGTACGACGCGAGCTGCGCCGGCTGTAAGTACTTAAGAGGCCTTGCTGCAACGTGGCGTCCGAGATAACGCACGTGCTGCCTGATATGCTACATCTGGTTTGAACGGCTTTATCAGAGAACCATTATCTCAGGCGACCAACCGGCGGAGTTCCTTGCGTTATTGTTCGCTATTTTCAAAGCAAATCAGTTTACTTCGAACACCAAAGGACACGACAGTCACAGGGGCTACGCCGCAGAGTGTAAGGGAAAAGTCAATAAGGCTTGACGAAGGATGTCCAAAAGGTTTAAGCGTACTCGGAGGCAACGACATAGAGTCATAAGGATCTGAAACAATATCGAGCATGTCTTTTAGTGCCACAGTGATAGGTAAGCGGTTAATGCAGAATTTAAATAGCTTATTAATTGAAAACAAATAATTAAGTGTAGCATCAATAGGGCGCATGTAGGAGAGCCAGCAAAAGAGGAAGACGAGATATTTAGGGACGAAAAAAAAAACTGGTGGCAAGTGCGCACGACTACCAACAATATATATATATATATATATATATATATATATATATATATATATATATATATATATATATATATATATATATATATATATATATATATATATATATATATATATATATATATATATATATATATATACTGTAAAGTGGCAGTAACTACAGGATGAAAGCCGCGTTTCTTGCCTTTATTGGTGGTATGCGTCAGTCAACTTAAATATAAGCAACCGCAACTGAACGATTTTATTATAGCTCACGAATGTGCTGCCATTGGACATCGTATCGTTTCTACCCCGCATTTTAAAAAAAGGTAGTTTGTCACCTTTTACATTTATTGGAGAGTAAGCTGATTTGTCGAAAAGGTATACGAAGAGGTAGAAAACAAGATTATCAATGGTGCCTTCCTTCTGCTATAAAGCTAATGACGTTCAATTTTTACAGTATGGTTTAGAGTTGCTTCTCTGAGTATACAGTAAAGTTACAAGTAGCCTGTTACGTACATCGCTATTTACGCAAAACACTGAGCGGTTAAGATGGCGCCTGTACAAGGTCAGCACCAGAACATCCCCTTTCTCTTCCTTCACGCAGCCGCGCTGAGACAGCTGGTCGGTATCATAATCCCCCGGCACTGCAAGCACCGTCTCGGTGTTTAGTATAGACAGATGCGGCCGAGGGAAGGTAATGAGGCTTGAGCCGAGCCGCTCGAATCGAACGATGACGTCAAGGAATCGGCTCGCACGACTTCATATGTGACGTCACGTGACACGACGCGGTATGGGTCAGTGCAGCGTGAGAGCAGCTTCTCGGAAAGCCTCACGTGCTGAGTAGGTGTCCCCCAGAAGAACCAATGAACAGCGAGGAAAGCGCACGTCAATATCGTAGCAATCATAACGCTGTCTTTGATGGTCCCGTAAACCATGTAGACGGTATGAGGGCGAGCTGGCGGGCATGGCCGTCGCCGGCTTCGCCGGCGCGTTCAGTTGCCGATGGCAGCAGAGTGTCCAGCGGTAACGCGGGTTCTCGGCCGTAAACGAGGTAAAATGGTGAAGGGACAGCGGCGTCGTGGTGCCGTGAACCGCAGGCGAACGTCACATATGGCTATTCACCATTTTGCAAATATGCATTATGCAGATATCTACAAGCACGTGTTTTTGGCACGCTTTACCAGAGCAGTGTGGGCGAACGCCAGCGGGCGAACGAGCATGCGGGCTTGTTTGTTTGTTTGTTCGTTTGTTTGTTTGTTTGTTTGTTTGTTTGTTTGTTTGTTTGTTTGTTTGTTTGTTTGTTTGTTTGTTTGTTTGTTTGTCCACACGCACTCAGACAAAGCCCAGGTACCTGCTGACCATAGTCGTACAGACAGTGAAGCTTATAAAGCAGCAATCCTATCGCCCTGCCCGACCACAAAGTTGCGCGCAACTTGACGCATAATACTCGTAGCGAACTCATTAGTTACTTGTGTGGTTTTGCGTTTGTTTTTGTCTTTGGTTAGTAGTTTTATGTGCGAGGCAATGAAGTTACACCGAGCTCTTGTTTATTATGTGGTACGCAGGTTTACCTTGTACCACCTTGTTTACCGTCCAAACCACAGCATGGTCCTCACATTTTATGCCAGTTCGCGCCATCTTTTCTCTCTCTCTCTCTCTCTTAGTATGTAGCGTTAGCAAACGCGAACACGGTTGTGCACGGCTACCGGAGTGCATGAGCTAGAACGGCTATGGCTCAACCATTCAGCTAATCTTGACTTTCGTGTAAACGAAGATTACTGATACTAGCACCAACTTGGCCATTTTTCGCATCTGTAACCGTACGGCACTGATAACGAGATGTCACGGATCAAGACATGCCGTATATGAGCTGCAATAGAGCGTCGGTAGATCCATGATGTATTCCACAATGTCTATTTTTTTACCAATTGTAGCTTTCTTTTCCCACAGCCTCCTTCTTCATGGCGGCGCCAGACAAGACGACGCCAGCGGATAAGATGACCAAACTGCAGTACGGCGGAAAGTACGTGATCCTTCTACTTTGCACCCCGAAACTTTACTGGGCTGCCCCGCCGCGGTGGTCTAGTTGCTATGACACTCGGCTGCTGGTGACCCGAGGGTCGCGGGGTCGAATCCCGGCCGCGGCAGCTGCATTCCAGTGAAGGCGAAATGTTGATGCCCGTGTGCTGTGAGGTGTCAGTGCATGTTTAAAAAAAACCCAGATAGTCGAAATTTCCGGAGGCCTTCACTACGGCGTCTCTCATTAAACCATATCGTGGTTTTTGGAACGTAAGACCTCAGCAATAAATCAATCAACTTTCGCTGGATTTTTCAGTTCAATCAAGCGTGCACTTAATGTAGAGTTTGCGTGCAAACGTTGAGACCAGGGCAAGCGGCTCGTTGGTTTGCTATCGTAGAGTGGCTTGCAGCAGCAGCAAACGGGGACGCAGGCATAGGAGAAAACAAACGGAACGTTTAAACATGCCCGGCAACACTTTTTTCGAACAAAGCCGGAAAACGTTACTGACCAGTCGTGGAGGCTCCTGTTTTGGTGTGATCCAAATATTATTGCACTGCACCGAACTAGGGAATTCGCAATTTGGTTTCAAACACAGCTGGAACAGGCCCGCTCTTCTTTCAGCAAATATCACTGGGGCACCGATCACGTTGCTTGAGTTGTTGTTTTTTTTTCGCTCCTTAAGAGATATATACACATTCCCATTATCAATATAAAGCGAACAAATACAGAATGGCGGATGATCATTCCGCAATCAAGAGATTAGTCAATGCTATTTGTGCCTGAAGCTACGTAGTCGGTGCCCCCAGTGACGTTACTTGTCGACAGAAGAGCTGGTGCTTTCTGGCTGTGTTTTGAAACGAAATTCCTATATCCTTCGTACGTATAGCGAAATAACATTTGGCTCACATGTTCATAGGAGCCTTCAAGACCGAAGACCGAGTAGCACCGTCTTCTGACTTCGTTCAAGAGGTGCTGCAGGGCGCCTTCCAGGGGCCCTGCAACACATTTCGTCGTAGAGGAGGGCTCCGGAAGTTTCGACCACCTGGGATTCCTTGACGCCCACGTAAATTTAAGTTTGCTGACCTCTATAGCATTTCGACTCCATCAGAATGCGACCGCTGCAGCCGTGCTTGAGCCCTCGTCTTTCGGGTCCGCAGTCGAGCGCATAACAACTGGACAGCAGCGGTCGAGGAACACGGGGCTGTAGTGCCGTTGCAACGTTTCCTTTCGTGCGCGCAGGACTGACAAGCTGGAGAAATTCGCCAAGAAAGACGTGATGCTGATGCTGCCTGCTGGCCATCACTGGAACGAGTTCAAGTGGTTCTCGGTCTACTGCGTCGACACCAAGGCGAGTCACGCCGAACTCGACATCGACATGGGGAAGTCCGAAATGGTACCTGTCCACATCGCGACAACGACCGGACCAGGTGGCCCAGATCATGGTCCGCCACATACCGACTCTGATGACAAGACAAAAAACGGCGGCAAGTCTAAGGGCGATGCAGCTATGCATGCTCTGTTCGTGCTCCACATTTCCAGAGTGCGACTACTCTGCGCTCTTATCATGGACGATAAGATACCTGTAGTAACGCGCCGTGATATACCTTAGTGGTTAGGAATGCGCGCTGGTGAGCTTGAGGACGTCCATGGTGTCATGCCCCGGCCATAACCTCAGCATTTCACCTGGGGCTGGACCGCATCTCCTTGAGCTGTACGCTAGTTAGCAATGCTTCGTGACGAAATGTTCTTTGCGCACACTACTTAAAGGGGCCCTACAACAGTTTAATGGCGTTTTTCACTAGCAGATTCGGAGCAGGTTTTTTTGCTCCGCCGCGACGAATCCGTGTTTCACTGGTCGAGCAGGAGCGGGTTGGTGCGTTTAACTGGCAGATTCGGAGCAACTCAAACCGCGCCAGAGCGCTCCGACTTGCTCCAGCGCCGAGGCACGGATTCAGACAGATTCGGGCGGAAGTGGGCCGCGTCCTCGCGTCACTTCCGTCTTGCCTGTCAAAATGGCTGCGTTCGCTGCGGGTGTGGAGCTGGAGTGTACGAGAAAGCGTAGCTCGAGTTTAGCGACGACAGCAGGACAAGCAGAAGCTTTTCCAGCTCAGAAGACAGTGATTACGACGTAGCGTCATGCGCCGTACGTGTGGCGTCGCGCCGTTGGCCACCGTTTGGTTCTCCCCGCCGCTCGGATAGGTGTGATGTACGCTGCATTTGCCAGTATGGTGTGTAATATATTGACTGTGATTGGGTTGTGAAATTAAATAGCTTACAAATGAGTGTATGTTTAAAGTGGAAAGCAGCACCTGTTTCCAAAACATTCGATAGATCTGAAGCCGCGGTACGAAAGGTAAACAGTGGTACTGGCCGTTTCACCGATGTGGCTCGCTTCGTTTCCATCGCTGCGCTCCACACCGATGTTTCAAAACCGATTGGATGTGTTAACGCATGACATGTGAGTACAAACGTTTATCGTGTTGGCAAAAGTAAGCGCTTCATTGCGAGTTCGCGGTTCGTCGCGAACGAGTCGTTCTAGCTAAGCCTACCCTCGGAGTCGTCATTGACGTAGGGCTGTTTGGATGTGCTTGTTGCTCGCGAAGGCACAGCTTTATCGAGAGTGTTCTTCAATGGTGTTATAGAGCGGGGATGTGTAAAACTCATTCTGTTCTACTTGTTGATAAAGACACAAACTCTTACGAGCGCGTATACCAAGGTGCAAAATGCGGCTGAGCCTGCGTCCCTACGTGCTCATCCTTCCCCTCCCCACCCATCGTGCGCTTCATGCCGGAGCTTACGGCACCGAACGCAGGATCGTACCGTGTATTTAGCGCTTAGTGCCTTCTCTGAGTAATAAAGCTTGAGCACAGAATGCGTGAATTGAATGTAAACAACTCAGAAACTGCTGCAGTCAAAATGTGCCCGGGGAAGGCGCCTTTGATTGCCACGGAAGCGCACGGAGCGGAAGTTGGGTTTGTATAACGTGCTCATTGACTTCCTGTATACTCGCTCGAGGAGCATTCTCGCACTCCACTGGCTGATTCGGATTCGTGAAGTCCGAGCGCTCCCTCCGGGATTTCGGTGACTGCTCCGGATCCGCCAGTGAAAAACGCCATTAGATGCGAAGCAGCTTATAGCGGGGGCTCTGTCCCTCCGTCCCGCGGCGTCCACCTCCCACTTCGGCGTCCCCTCCCCCTCTCTCTCCTCTCCAACGCTCCCCCTTTCTCTCCTCTAGGAATCCTCTCTACGGAGCGGCGCCCGCGTCCCACCCCCCAAGCGCATGCGCGTCCCCTCTCTCTCCTCTCCTACGCTCCCCCTTTTCTCTCCTCTCTAGGAATTATCTACTCTACGGAGCGGCGCCTACGACAGGTGGTGCGACAGCTGCATGCTCCGCTGGAGGCGCCACTGCAGTTCCGCGGTATGAAAATGACGGAGTGCGCCTCATCCTCTCTCCTGTGCAGCGCCGCGATGAGCGCTCGGGCCATCACGCAACCACCGCGTTCTCTCTCTTCTCTTATACACTCTCATTCGTCCTTTCAATAAAATTACACCATCTCCTGCTCAATCTTACCATCTCCACGCTGCTACGCATTAACACATGGTTCCCTTTAGCGGGAGATGGTGCAATTTTTTAACATAGTACATGCTTACTGTGGGCGTAGTATAAACGACCACGATACCAAGGAAACGACGCCGATCAATCGTGGAGGCTCCTGTCAACATGTCGTCCGAATATTGCGTTACCTGTAGCAGTCAACTTCCAGTGTGGTTTCAAAGTACAGCATGAAAGCGTCAGGGTTTGTTTCAACAACATATGTCATAACTAGCACGGACTACGAAATAATTAGGAGAACTGCAATCGACCGATTCGCTTCTTAGTTGCATTGGACAGCGTGCGGTGGTGACACGTGCCCACGGCGACTCTGGCCTCAACCTTGTCGTCTCTGTGGAAGCGCGAATACGTTCAAAGGAAACGGGAATAGAGAATGTCCGAGGCCATGACGCGCACTAGTGTGGCTTCCGGTCCCTTATCCACCACCCTCTGCGTAGCTTCCAGCGCGTACGCTGCGACTAAAAGTCCCTAGATGATTCAAGAAAGATCTGGGGACATTATCTGCGACCAATGTCTCTGGAACTTCCTTATACGATTCTTGAAATATCTAAGGATTCCGCAAAACTGCAAGAAACTAGCGCCACGGGGCAAGCGTGGCGGCTGTCGGAAGTGAGCGCATGCACTGATCACTTGAGCTCAAGATTCGGTGACGTTGCGGAGAGCGAGAGCGCCAGACCAGCTCGCCACACTCGCTTTGCATCATAGCGTGTGTACAATGTACGCTTGAGGGACCAACACGGAGAGGAAGCAGAAAAATACGGCTTTTGGCGTGGCCTCCGCGATCGGCTGCGAGAGCCGATCTTGGAGGCCACGCTCGGAGGCCATAGCGCGGCGCGCCCGTGTCTCTCTGTGACGTCACGATATCAACTTACGAAAGTGAAACGTCACAGATGGCCCACAATCTACGTCATACTAGTGACGATGTCGCGAGGTGCCGAAAACCCAGATGAGCATTTATGGTCACTTTAAATACATATTAAAATATCTTAACGACAACGTTCGCCGTTAATACTTGGCCACAAGTGCCTTCAGATGTTCGACAACCAAACAACACAAACATATCGGGTTTGAAATTTTGGTGTCATGGGCCCTTTAATGAAGCTTCGAAACGCGCGCCAAAAACTGCAAGAAACTAGCGCCGCGAGGCTAGCGCGGCGGCTGTCGGAAGTGAGCGTATGCACTGATCACTTGAGCTCAAGATTCGGTGACGTTGCGGAGAGCGCGAGCGCCAGACCAGCTCGCCACACTCGCTTTGCATCATAGCGTGTGTACAATGTACGCTTGAGGGACCAACACGGAGAGGAAGCAGAAAAATACGGCTTTTGGCGTGGCCTCCGCGATCGGCTGCGAGAGCCGATCTTGGAGGCCACGCTCGGAGGCCATAGCGCGGCGCGCCCGTGTCTCTCTGTGACGTCACGATATCAACTTACAAAAGTGAAACGTCACAGATGGCCCACAAACTACGTCATACTAGTGACGATGTCGCGAGGTGCCGCAAACCCAGATGAGCATTTCTGGTCACTTTAAATACATATTAAAATATCTTAACGACAACGTTCGCCGTTAATACTTGGCCACGAGTGCCTTCAGATGTTCGACAACCAAACAACACAAACATATCGGGTTTGAAATTTTGGTGTCATGGGCCTATCTAAGGATTTCACCGGCGTCTAAAGTGCCTAGATGGGTCTGAAAATCTGGGGATTTCAGCGGCGACTAAACGAGAGCACGCGCTCGGGCGGTAGGATTCCCCTCAGAGTTGGCGATTGTAACTTCCCTAATATCTAACGGATCTGGAAAAAAATTGCGGCATGCGCTTTGTGAGGCAATAAACTCCATAGCTGATTTCACTCGAGCATTACTCAGAAAAGTGTTGCAGAGCCCCTTTAAGGAAGCCGAGACTTGGAAAAGACCAACACATGCGCGTGCTTTAAACCAGATTTTATGCGGGAAAGCTCAGTGGCTTTATACACAGACACGCGAGGTGTAGCTTAAAGCGACCTCTTTACATGCACGTGTGTAATCGCTCCGAAAGCGAAACGAAACATGTGCGACCACTTTACGAAGCAAAGTTTTGGTAGATAGCAACATGAATGAGGAATAGGGGGCACAGACCGTACCACAGATACTATTCACGCTGGTCCTCATTAACCGGTCAATTTTGCCTTGACAGGTAAAGCTGACCAATCCACGAGCGATCCCGAATACCTGATTAATCAGTCCTGCATTAATAGGCGGAAATGACCACTTCGGAAGGACCAACGTGGAACATCATTCCGTAGTACGGTACAGGCCACTAGGACATCAACGACTCACCAGCCTGCGAAACACAAATTCCTTTTATAATAGTGTCAACGATGCAGAGTGATGAATTTGGTCTCAGGCTATTATTCTTGGCCATCTGATTAATCGCACGTGCTTCATACATTTCGGCCTATAAGGACAAGCATGCAGGTGGCCTGTAGCGACAACCATGCAGATGCTGTGTGCATCGTCTCATAACGACAGCCGCGGCCGTGCGTGTCCAGGCGCCTTTCCGCAGTTCTGTAGAAGTAGCCTGTCTATCGTCTACGTATCCTACTGGTTATTGTAGTTCTCTCGTGCAAACAGGACCACGTGTACCACCTTCTCCAAGCATTCCTTTTATTCGTGCTCGTGTGCCCGTTTCACCTTTTCCCTTTACATTATTCAGCTACTCCAGTTTGTTGGGAGCCTTCTTAGGCGCCCGGGAAACTGGCGCCTTAGAAGTTTGTTGGGTGCCTTAAAACACGGTGCCCGATTGTTTAGCATCAGGATTTAGGGCAATTTTCTCTCGACAGAAATGCAGCATCAGCACGAGCGCTGCTCTAATTGTCGTCTTCACCATCATCTCGGTGCATTCCTCGAGGCTCGGCAGGATGCGTCACTAACTGCGTGGAACAGCGCGTAACAATGTTTTTAGACAATGGGGGATTTCCAGAAACATCGTTATTAGTGGAGTATCCTCAGACTCGTCTCGCTGTCAGGTAGCCTTGGCTCTGTGCGGCGCTCATGGACTGCTTCTCCTAGACTACCTGGCACAGACAATAATATTTACTGCTATATTATTATTACTGGGCAACGTCGAGCCGAATCGTACTTTCGGCTGCATCTTATACGATTTCTTTTTCAAGGCCAAGCGTTGGATTCATCCTCTCGTGTTGAATACACCGTACAATACAATACCTGAGACAATAGGTACGCTTTCCTTGTCGATTCTCGGGCTGATGCATGTCTCGAGAAAAAAAAAAGACCATGAATATGAGGCTCTCATTTTACCAATGAACACATTTCTTTGTCTCTTCGAGCTCGGAGAAGGAGCCTTCGCATGTGGAAATGCTGAGTCGATGCACTCAGACGAGGAGTAACTTACGTGCAGTTACATTCCGTCCGCCTTGACTAGCAATCATTTTCAACGGGTGATATTATGGGCTCTCGATTGGACTTTTTCGACTGCGTTCAGGCCTTGTGCATACTACGTGGTTATTTATTTGTTTATGACGCTATTCCTAAGCTAGAGTCGAATCCACAAAGCCTTTCATCAAACGTCCCCGTTGTTTGCCCGCTTACAGTAATCGTGTGCTCAATGTACAGATCGGGCAAAACTCTTTGTTACGATCAGTTTTACCGTTAGTTACCTTTGTGAATGCGGGGTAAGGCGCTGAACGTGCGAAGCTTCTTTCCCTCATAAGGTCAGACGCCTTCCAACGACCTACTCGGGACCTTCAGAATACTTCTTCATAGCAGGTAGCCCCTTCATAAAACTCTTGAACAGTAACGCTTGAATATAGCCGTGCCGTAAGGAATCTTACGTTAAAACGACAGAAAGCTGAACGAGTTGGTAAGGATTTGTTATGTAAAGAACTGCCGTGCAAAACCAACGCCACCTAGAAAAAATCCAGTCGTTCACTCCTGTTCCCTTGTGTCTGTGTTTTGCACGCCGCTTCTTTGAATCCTACGTTATACGGTGGTTTCGTGGTGGAGGCACGCGCATAACTTTTACTTCATGGGCGGGATTCTTACGAAGCCGCGTTAGCATGTGACACTCACGCCCCACCGCCAACTCGCCGAGGACTCACTGGGAACGGCCCAGTACGGCAGTAGGGCGCAGGAAGAAACGGGACGACGAAACTGTTTAATTACATTTTTTATGATCAATAGTTCGTTCTTATGTTCAAAATTTGTTGAGCGCACCAACGGTCAGCGCAGGGGTGAAAAAACGTGATGAAGAGCTTTAACCGACTTCTCCCGTCGTCCCGCTGGCGCACCTCGTGTTGAGCTATGCAATTTTTTTTAATTTGAATGCATACCTAATTGCCCAGTTAAAGTTATCGCTGGCATCCGGACTATAAGTTGCAACGCTAGCGTTTATTCTGGTAGGCACGAAGAATAAATGTAGGGTTACACGATAGGAGAGGGATACTGGGATCCTTACTCTCCTAACGTCGTACAGTTCGCAACTAGTCTTCGCAAGCCGCGCCGACCTAAGCGGCCTTTACATAGTTTTTACCTCGGTCCCAATGGCGTGGACACCTGTGGACGCGTTATGGTTTACGCTAGTGATCAGTTCTCGGGAGTGTGACGCCGCAGGTATGGGAAAGCCATTTTTTTTTTTTTTTTGCGGAAGGAAAGCAGCAAGACGTCTTGGATGATTACAACAGCTGTTCAGCATATCCCGTGAGTGGACTGCCCTTGCTGTTGGTAGTTCAGCGGCTTGTCCAGTCTCCTCTCTTCCACATGCACAGTCGCACGCTAGACGATCGCAGATCAACCCTACCTCGTTGCTACACTTTTTCTCTGTATTAACCGTCGCCATCTCTCTCTTTGTTGCAGGCGTATCGCCAGCGATGTCACTGCTTACCCTCAGCTTTGCCGCAGTAACGACAGCGCTCATGTTCCGGCAATGCTTCGGTGAGTTGTCCTTCGCTTATCGCCGGTAAAAAGGCCCTGGATTCATTCGCGAAAACAAATTTGGGCAGCTTGCCCTCATGGTGCAAGACGGGACTGACGGTAGCGGCCGACCTACCCTCTTCCGGCTTCTACAAGCTCGATGAAGTCACGTGATTTTTTCCACGTGGCGATCTGTGACATGGTTCTGGCAGGAACGTGTCGCGTAGCTACCTGTTACATGATTTTGCAGGGAGCATGCCACGTGACTAGCTGTTACATAGTTTTAGCGAGAACATGTCACGTTACCAGCTGTGGCGTCATGCTACGTGACATCGGTTATGTGTATAGGTTCAAATTGGTTTGGCGGAAAAATGCTTGGGTGTTACGTCTCCTTACGTGGCTTTAGCGGGACCATGTCACGTGATTAGCTGTGACGGCACGTTACGTAAGGGGGAAGCTGCACACTAGTGGTGGAAATACTGAGGAACCAGCGGATCTGGTGGCGCTCCCCTCCTCCTTTCCCTAATCCTTACCCCCACTTCTTTTTCCCACCCCTTGTTCTACTATACTGTCAGTGCCGTTATGTAGTAGTGAGATGACAGTATGAGCACAAGAGAACAAAGGCGTGCACGCTCACTGACTTCAATGATGATTTCCCCTGGTCAAACCACGGCCTCATGAATAGCATAAACAACCTCGCTGTTAAGAGATATAAGAACATTGGCCATCGGTATTGTAAATGACACGCTGTACCCCTTTTGCCCTGCTTTGCCTCACCATAGAAATCACAAAGGCATAGACGGTGGTTCTATGACATTCCATCTGGTCCCAAACCGAGACACGCTGTAGCCTTTATCCGTGTCTCGATCCGTTACAAAAGTCGCAGAAAAGGACACGGAATGTAACGATGCGGCATTCTTTTCGAGCTCGGATCGAGGTTGTTTCCTGGGAGAGGATGCGCCTTTGAGCTCGTGACTGGCGGCGATGATGGCACGGATACTTAAGAAAAAAATTCTTTTTGTTCAGCACAGTGAACTACTATAACGTCACCGTAGAGACACGGTCAAACATGGCTTCGAATGAATTCAATAAGAATATTAAGTGCCAGGGGTTTACGGGTCAAAACCAAGATTTATAAGGAACGCCGTGGTGGAGGCCTCTGGACATTTGGACGACTTCGTGTTCTTTAAGACGCACTGGCACACGCACTGACACAGTACACAGGCCCCTGGCAATTTTGCCAGCACCGAAAGCGCGACTGCCGCAGCCGGGATCGAAGTTCCAGCCTTCGGGTTAGCGTTCGGTCCCAAATTTAATGTGGCGGCCAAAGAGGCGGCGTTCATTCGCATCTAAGTAATCCCAAACTTGACTGAATTCCGAACGCGCGCTACGCCGCTTATATACACACCGCCCGCGTTCGAGGGAGAGGGTACTGGGTAAAGGTCCGCACCTCCACTGCGCATGCTCGGCTTGCTGAACGCCCGCCTGAAGCGACAGTTTTGCGAGTGTCTTCCTGGGTCGGCATGAGGCGAGCCGAGCATGCGCAGTGGGGGTGTGGACGGCGCCGGCGCCGCCGACGCCGAAGCGCGACATCGTGCGACTAAGAAATGCTCCGCATTTAAAATCAAAAAGAACACTCGCAGGCCCTCTACAGGTACGATTTTATTTTATACAGAGCCCTTATATGTCCGCCGCGCTGGTGTAGTGCTTACGGTACTCGGCCAGGGGGGGGGGGGGGGGGGGGGGCGGTACATATTGTGAGTTGCGCGTCGGCGCTCTCAGGTGGCGCCACCATCGGAGCGACGACAGCGCACCGCCGGCGGGAGCAAGCGAAACGCCATCTAAGCCTTTAAATTGCCTACTTTATTTGTAGAACTTCAAATAGATTCACATACAAAAAGAGTTGCCCTTTAATTTTAAGTCACGGGAAGCGTATTGAGCACGAACGCTCAAATGATTTAAATAATGAAACTTCTTGAATGGGTGACGACGAACGAACGCCGGCAGTGAGTACCACAAGACTGACAGTGGCGCACGCACCATTCGACGCCTGTGAAATTTACGCTGGTTATGTTCAAACTGCAAGATACTGGTACTGTGAGCAGAGTCATACGACACCATCGTAAAAGTGCAGGGACTTTATGTTGACACGGATTCGTGCAGTTCTATGTATTTTAGGGGCGAAGCTCCTTAAGGCGTGGGTCGTGCGCCCCCGATGTATGTAGTAGTAGTAGTAGGTAGCCACCGGCGCGTGCCTGCCGGGAGGCACGCACGCTCCGAGGGCGAGCGCGTGGCTCCCGGCGCTCGCCCTCGCCGCGAGCGCCGGGAGCCACGCGCTCCCCGGCAAACTCGACACTGCCCCGGCAAACGCGAGAGACAACGTTGGCGCAGGCAGCGTCTCCTAGCGAGTTTCTTGATTGAGAAATACCGACTGCTCGCGTTGGAGAAGCGTTCACCGGCAACCCATATATATATATATATATATATATATATATATATATATATATATATATATATATATATATATATATATATATAGGCACTGGATCTTGACTTGCAATGAAGTGCCGGTGGGAGATTTCACTTGTGCATTGTGCGTAGTTGAACCGTGAGGATCCGTAGCATGCGCGTTAACTAAATTAATCCGGAACTCGGCACGATCTACGATGCACATCCCGAGCTTCGCCCATTCATCATCATTCACTCCGTGGATATGCTGTAATTTTTTTTCCTTCAGCGGTGGACAGCTGTGCTCCGGATATCTGCGGTGGGGCTGCACATAGTACGTACCTATATGCGTACCGACGATTATGAACGATACTCGCCGGTGCATCTTGTAAAACACTACTCACTTGTCCCTCATTTCATGTAAACATCGATGTCATTACAATAAAGTGGTTTACTGGCCGCTAGTTTGTGTGATCAATGTTGTGGCTCTACTCGTCCTTACTGCAGCGGTAACCTTCCAAGTAAGTATGCAAGATGCTTATAAGTGTCTAATATGAAAACGGGATGCAATTACATTACGCAAACGACAGAAATTTTGGGGGTACCTGCCTGTAGCGACCGAGGGAGCACCCGCGATATAGTAGCAGACGACAACGCCATATCGTCTGTTTTTGGCGGTCGCCAGCCGCCATTTTGACACTTCGAAAGCGGCCTTGCAATTTTAAAACGTATTTAACTTTCTAAGCAGTTATAAATTATACAAACGAAATTCACAGTTCTAAAATTTCAATTGCAAGCATAAAATAGTCAAAACTGCTCAAAGTGTTAGCAAAACAACGTTTTTATTTGTTAGTAGGAGTGCCTTCAACACCCAGACGGCGCTACGATCGCTTTAAAAATCGTCCCCATTGGCTCTATGGAAATGTCCTCCCCCTGACTCGGCTTCCACCAAAAAAAAAAAAAAACGCTGGTTCGATCCTGGCTGCGGCGGTAGCATTTTCGATGCAGGCGAAAATGCCAGAGGCCCGTGTACCGTGCGTTGTCAGTGCACGTTAAAGTAACCCCAGGTGGTCTAACTTTCCGGAGCCCTCCACTACGGCCTTTCTCTCCTTTCTCTTTCATTCCCTTTCCCTACCCCTACGGACGCTTAGCCGTGCTCCCTACATGGGCTGCAGAAATTAGCGTCGCTTCCTTAAACGAACCACACTCATCACCAGAACCCTTATATATAATTGAGAGTGCCGAGTAGACTATTACCAGAAGGCACATCAGCAGCGCGCTGGTGTGTCCAAATGCATCTCGCTCTTGCAGGGCCGGGCAAACCCGCTGCCGGCCCTATTGGGGTGTGCCCCCTCGAATGCCTTCTTTCAGCCGGCCAGCCTGGCTTCGCCAGTGTGAACGGAATTTAACAGCTGAGAAAAAAAGTGCTCCAGTTCGTCACAGGCAGTGCGCTGATGCTGCGCACACGGACTACACAAAAAAGAAGTCTGGTTCATAACTTATACGTACCTCTGCTCTTGGTCCTCGCACGATTCTAACGCATGCTTCAATCACCGGCTAGCCTTCGGGGCAGCGAATTCTTCCCACAAACATCGCGGCGGGTTGTGCGTCGATTTCAGTCGTTGCTTCTTGTTTAAGTTGCGTCTCAGAATGACCTCTGTTTCTTCATTATGGCCGGTACGATTTAGTCCACAACGTAAGCAATAAATTTCTGCACCCTCGTGCGGACAAGGAAGCAAATATGTCGTAGCGATGTGTGCATCCGACAACAAATGGTGCCTTGCAACAGGTATTCGTATGCCATATTTATTAAACGCTCCTAAAGCGGACAACACAGGAGGGACCAACTTGCAACTGAGAATGCTAAGCAGCATTCTAAATAGCGACGTCCTTCATACCGTCAATGTCTGCGCCCTGTTGGTAGCGATAAATCTGTATCATGAGGCCCGTCTCCTCTCGACTAAAATTGAATGATAACTTCATTTCTACACAGGCACTGTTTAGACAAATTAAGAAAAAATACTAACAAAACCAAATTTTCTGCTTATTTCGTCTTTAGAGGAGGGCCAGCGTGTGAGGAGATCCTGAGGGCGGTTGCCTATTTCCATGGGGTAAGTGGGCCTGCAGGTGCACCGCATTAATGCTGCAATCTCACTGGTCTTCACCTTTACGCCATCACTTTCCTCTTTCTGGACCATAATGCCTATTGAAGAAAAATGCCATGGAGTGCGCGAACGTCTGTTACGGCACAGTATTTGTGATCTTCAGCCTTAAGTGTTCAGATATAGTGTTCTGTTAAAAGGCTGCACTGCCGTATGAACATTCAGCGTTAGAAGTATATGTAGGCCTGCATATTTCCTTAATAACTCATATGCTCATACAAGACCCCACCGACGCACCTTGAGCATATTGAGGAAACAGTGTTCCTTTCACTTAAAGGGCCAATAAACCACCCCCGACATTTTTTTTTTTTGAACATTTCAAGTTAGCACGCGCATCAAGTTGAAAATGCCGTCACCATGAACGATGTCAAATGCGGCAGCGCTACGCGCCGCGGTCGCGCCACAAACTTGAAAAACAATCCCGTGCGCCTCTCCGGCCAGTTCCGGCATGCCAAAGTTAGCCGTGACGACATTGTGGTTTTCGGTGACGTCAGAAGAGTCCGAGCTCCGCTTGTTGGTAGAAGGAGAACGTCGACTTCCGGTTAGTCTGCTAGCAAATGCACGCGCTCCCTGCCTGTTTGTTTTCCTCGTCGTGTGTCGTTCATATGGTGTTCGCGTGTGAATTCGCAAATGCGCGACGCTATGCAATTCCAAGTGAGGTACAGCCGACTAGAAACTGCAGCAACTGTCAGAACACGACGGAGAGCGCTAATAGAGAGCTTTGGCACAGCACCAACGAAACATTTGCGCGAACGCGGGAGCCCGGCGGAGGCACGTCAACCGGATGCGCGTCATCGGCGATGTATATCACGTGGCATTCGGAGGAGCACTCGGCGAGGAGGTGGCACTGGCAGAGAAGAGATTCTTTATTGCTGTGGAAATGTGGAAAGGGGGAGGGGAGTGCACGATAACTCTCTCTCCGGAGAGGACACCTCAACCGGTACACTCAAAGGGAAGGGGATATGAAAGAATAAGAAGTAAGGAGGGAGTTCGAAGCACACACACACACACACACACACACACACACACACACGTCCCACCGAGTCAATGTCAGCAGGGAGCGAGCTGTCGAGCGGGGTTGAAACCGCCCGGTCAGCCCGTAGTCCTCGATGAAGGTGAGGACTGCGGCGAGAGCGGAGCGTCGACGTTCGGAGCAGCCTGTTGGAAACAGCACGTCTTGCTCCGTGGCACAGGGCAGCCCGAGGTTGCGGTAGCGAGCGCGCAGCTGCTCGCGCTCCCTGTCGAAGGCCGGGAACTCGCACAGGAGGTGGGAGAGGGTTTCATCCTCTCCGCAGTCGCGGCACGCAGGAGAGTAGAAACCGCGGAGTTGATGGCGGCGCTCTGCTGGCCAAACACCACCGTTGCGCAAGGCGAGGAGGAGAGAAGCGGCCGGCGGGCGCAGGAGAGAGCGAAACAACCAAGCGCAGCGTTTTAATAATCAAACGCGGTGGTGTAGTGGTTACGGTACTCGGCTGCCACCCAAAATACGCGGGTTCGATCCCGGCCGCGGCGGTCACATTTTCGATGGAGGCGAAAATGCCAGAGGCCCGTGTACTGTGCGTTGTCAGTGCACGTTAAAGAACCCCAGGTGGTCTAAATTTCCGGAGCCCTCCACTGCCAACGCCACCTACACTGCAGCCTTTCTCTCCTCTCTATCTCTTTCACTCCCTTTCCCCCCACCCCCACGGACGCTTAGCCGTGCTCCTTACATGGGCTGCAGAAATTAGCGTCCTTTCCTAACCGAACCACAATCATCGGGTGTAGCTCGGCTATTTCGGCACCGTTTCGAAAAATTCTTGTGGCTACGTGTTTGTTGCGGACACGGCACAAAAGCAACGCCACAACTAAATTTCGACGTCTTGGTGGTTTAGGGGCCCTTTAAAGACTCTCTCTAGAGATACTGGAACGTAGAAATTTAGCTCCGTCTTTCGGTTTGTCTGTCTGTCACACGATTCAGCCATCCTGCCTAAGTTTAAGCACTTGCCTAACGCCCAGTCATCTTGTACTGGTAGCTGCGTTCATACTTGTGAATATTGTCGATCAAAAAACAAATATTATGCATATCTGAGGCGCAACACCAATACGTAAGTATATATTAGGTGGTGTGTTCCTTTACTAGAAAATACACAAATACGTAATTCTAAAGACCCTAGTGCTTCTTAGGCAGCGCTAAAAATGCGACGCTATGCACGAGAAAGGCCTCTGCCGACGATTTGCTGCTGTCACCTGGCAGTTGCCCAGGGATTCTACACAAGCTCATGTTTCCTGACGGCGCCGCCAGATGGCATCCATATCTCACTCAGCGTAGTATGGCCGGCAGAAGACTATCGTCTTTCGACGACATTTGCAGCGAAGCACGCAGATACACGACCAATTTTTTCTCCATCGTTGACTGGTCGCTCTTGTGCATATTTGATAATGCGGCTTGAGAAACTTGCCCTTACAGCGATTGCCATTTTCAGTATTAAGAGTGCTGATAACTGTTCGAAGATGTGTACAGGGGCCTTGCACCGTCATAGTGGTTGTCCGTCTTTCATGCAGCCGGCGGGAGTGTCCCGTGTATTCGGGCGCGTTCTTCCTGGAGTGTAAAGCCGGCCTCGTGGACATCGACTGAAGAACGTGTACAGCGTTTGTGCGTGCAAGTATAGCGGGGGCTCTCCTTGTGCGGCCCTGGAAATAAAAGCCGACGACTTTCTGGAGACATCTTTTCTTCACGTGTCCATTTTCGCATTTCGGTGCGGTTATCCTTTTGTCTCGCTGTCGTTACGCGTGCCTTGATCACGCAAGAGGAAGAAGCCGACCCAGTATACTCTTCGGCCCACTACTCATGCTCTTGATTTCAGCTCAGTCTTACATTCGAATGCTACGTTCGAGAATAAGAGAGAGAATGAACATTAACGCCTGACAGCAGAAATACTCAAAGCAGCAGGTGCCCTCCCCCCAAACTTATCATGATGCGGTATGCGCACAATATTATGTAAAGCTAAGATTCTCGGGTTTTGCCATGATCACCAGATGAGGCTATGCGTCACTTATGAAGACGCACAATCATCATCAATAGAAATTCACTTCTGAGGACAGTCCTACACATACACTCTCCAACTGGACTGCGAAACGTTGAATGTCGAGCTATGTATTGGGCGTATCTGTGTCCGGGAAAGCGAAGAAAAACGCACAGCAAAACGATAGCAGCGAGCATGGTCGTCGGCCGTCGACAAAACTAATCGGCTGTGATATGTGTCAGCTTTTATGCATACGCCACGGAACATTCCAGCTTTATCACCGATGCTCGCGCAAGATCTGGAACATACCCGAGCAGGATAGGGGCAGGTGTGTAGCTGAAGGTGTGAGTTGTCCGACTTCTAAATCGGAAGTCACGGGAAGAAAGCAGCTCCCTGTGCAGATGTGCGTTGAATGCCTAAGAAGCAACAAGCTTGCAGTGTTGATAGGGGATAAATAAGGAGCGTTTGTCGTCACACTTAGGTGAATGTACGAAAGGAAAGCAAATGAGGTGATCACAGAAAACTTCAAGGCTATTACTAATGCTTTAGCTAAAACCAAGAGGCAGGCGTTAGCGTTGTGCCACGATTTGAATTTGTCCCATCTCCGAAAGTGTGTTATTGCTGCCAAGAAATAGTCGCTAGATATCTTTTTCACGGCCAAAACTCGTAAAGAAGGTTTACCTTTCCTTTCAATAGTCACGAAAAAGTGTACATGCCACATGTAAATTTTTACATTCCTCCAGCGACATTTAATCAGTTCTTAATCAGATCCCTTTCTGATTAAGAACTGTGATGGAGTGTTTGGGTATTTTCGGGAATTAGAAAGTTCGTCAGAGTATATGTTTGCCTTTTCAGTTGATGCTGAGGGCCATTTTCTATTCCATTCCTCAGCGTGAAATTCTCAGAGTTCTAAGGGGTGCCATCGAGGAGTCTGACCCCTTGAGCTTTCATAGTTCGTCTGGGTTATCCACGGAAGGTTGTTTAGAATTACTGTCTTTTTATCTTACGAACGCCTTTGTATTTTTTAACGATCAGCTTTTTATTCAGAAGCAAGGTTTGTGCATAGGTTCCGGCATGGCCCCAATTTTAAGTACTTTTTTTTTAGCTTATTGTGACAAACGCATTCTGGCGCGCATAGACAAGGCTCTTAGAGCAACGATATTTAGATGTGTGGACGATTACATGGCGGCACTAAGGGGGGTTGAGCATAAAGAGAAAGATAGCGTCATCCGGACTGTTTTCCATGTTTTTAGTGCTTGTTCAAAGGGTTTTAAGTTCACCCATGAATTTCCAGAAGGCGGTAACCTTCAGTTTCTCGATGTATGTTTTAATTTCTCTGAAGCCCATGCGTGCTGGAGCTAAAGATCACGCTAAAAAAAAAAACTCCTCAGGTATTCGCAAATGCCCACGGACTATAGGGGGCACAATGGGCGATCCAAGATGGCTGCCCGGAGGAGGGTCGACCCGTCTGAAGAGCGTCTGCTAGCATGTGCAAAGATAGGACGTGCGGACATAAGCCCCGTGTCGCTTTCCCCGGATGAAGTCACGGGCAGCACTGAAGTGTATACCAGACCAAAATACTTGCTTAAATCACAAACACCACCGAATGCCCGCCACCTTAATATTTGCTGCGACGTGAAAGGCTGTTTCAGCCTGTGTGCGTGCACCAACGATGTGTTGCGAGATTCTGTGCATTTTAAGGAAAACCAGTGCGTGTAACGGAATTGGCGTATGAACTAGACGACGCTCCGAGGTACGTACCGAGCCTGCCTGGCGTATTTCGCGCTGTAGTGTGCATGTAGCGGCTAACGCTACGGATTTGCTGCTGGGCACCGCGCGTTGAACGTGCATGACGATGGTTTTAAAACATTAGCGCCGTCACCATTACTTTCGCGGTCAGGAACGCGGACTTCGCAGAAAGCAATCGCGTCTTTGTGGCGTTGAACTCCTCAATCAGTCGCACTTGAGCAGAAACCAAGCCAAGTCGACATTTACCAGTCGGACGTTCCTGAATCTAGTCCCGTTTTTGCTACCGCGGCCCATCGATCCGATCGCAGCTTTGTGCTATCCGGATGCACTATCAATCGAAATCCACGCATCAGAATCGAACTTCTAGGTCCCACCAGAGTGCTGTCGTTCCAGACGAGAGCTGCATGAACTCAGCCTAATTGATTCAATTCTTGGATCGCATGGCAGCGACGTCGTTCTCGATCGTTATCATAAGGCTCGATTGCGGTGAAAAAGGCCCGTGTAGGCTGTCGATTCGGTATCCGCGCGGCAGCTGTTCCCTTGCATCGCGGGCTATTTCTTTATAAATTCCCCCGGCGAACCGTATCAACGTTTCAATTATGTCAATCTGACGAAGTAGCTAATTCTTACGGCGAGCCATGTGATTTAAACTCACATTTAAGGTATCGGTTGCGGTAGTAAGATGACGAAATCTGCTACTGTCTGCGTGGAAAAAAAAATAAACAGGTCCCCTGCCATTTACTTAAGTGATGTTGGGGCTACATATAAATGGACACCCCAATCATAGAATTTCACCTTTCCTTAAGGCACTTCATGTGATTTGCACTTCACAACATGTTTTTGTTAAGAATGTGTCCCTGTTGTCCCGCGGCATGCTCTATTACGTACTGCGCATTCTGTATACTGACATCACTTGCCTTTCATGAGCAGCAATGTAAAGTGACACTTTCGCGTTCAACTCATTAAAACTGCTTTGGTCAAATTCCACTCTGAATGGTTGCTTGGAGTCCTGCTTTGCAACATCAAGATCAGTGCGTGTGCCAGATGTGCAAAAACAATTTTTTTTTACATTTCTAATGTTCAAAATTTTATTGGGTTGTGTTAAAATGTGCACATTTAAACTAGCCTGCAAGCTCATTTTTATGGCCACAAGGCAGTTTTCTGCAGATTTACAGATTTACCTTAACCTAGTGGGCAGACGACGATAATCAAATCAAGTTTATTTTCATTCTGTCATACACAAAGGACTGTGGCAAAAAGCTCTGATTGAAACACTTGACTAGTTTGCAGGACCGTACAAAAAAATATGGTCACAGGCAGTAAAAGCACAACAATAAGTAAAAATAATCATTTTAAACTTCACAGGTAATGTACAGCAAGGCATACACAATAATGAAGTACAAATGTAAAACTTATAGTAGGTAGTGCAAGGTGATAAAATGACATATTTGCACAGAAGTGCTGCTAGAGATAAGAACATAGTGCATGGGATGTCCCGTCTTTGTCAGCCAGCCTGGCACATTAATTACCGTAATTGTAAACTGCCTCATGACAGCAATAAAGCAGAAATGCCTACGAATTGCTGCGGCGGTGGTAGCGTGGCTGTGGTGCTCGGCTTAATTTAATAGGAATGTGCGCTCGATCCTAGTCATGCTGGTCGCCTTTTCAATAGAAGTGAATATTCTCGAGGCCCATGTGCTGTGTGCTATTAGTGCACGTTAAATAACTCCAGGTGGTCGAAATTTTCAGAGCCCTCCACTACAGTGTGCCTCAATTGTATTGTTCGTTGGCATGTGAAACCCCTGCAATTATGAACATGTCTAAGAATCCACCACTTCAGCACTGACACATAACTGTACTCTGCAGCTGCATCAAAAAAACTTGAGAAACTGGCAAGGAAAAGCAGTATTTTTTTTTCCATGTCAATGATTTGGTTGCAATATAGAAGGGTCCTTTATTGAGGGGCACAGTGTGTGTGACTTGTGCTCTGCTGCAGCTACCTGAAGTGTCGACAGTTGGATGCAGGATGAAAAATGTCTGCTTGTGGCATCACCTCTTGATGGTTAAAATAGCCAGGCAAAGCTTACTCAGACACAAAAATGAAATACGAGAAAACACAAAAAGGGTGGACAGGATGTGTGTGCTTGTCTGTTCAGGCTTGTTTTTTGGTTTGTCATTTCGGTGATTGAGCAGCGTGCTGAAATAACCAACTATGCTCAACCAAGTAGGCCACTGCATGCTGGGACCTGCACCCCTACATGGCAAAATGGCTTCTCTTTTTGGTCAGTCGCCTGCTTCTAACCGCACATATTTGATACGATAATCAATTGAACTGCTCCTCTCCACTTGTTGGCACCATGAAGAGCCGGCGCACTGCTTTGACTACTCACACGCATGTTCCCGTTCGTAAAAGACTCCCTTGTGTCAAGCAAGACGATGTGAAACAAGGACGGTTGAAAAACATGAACCACGCCATGACTAGCAAATGACTTAATTGTGGCAAAAGACATACGTAAATACATGTGGAGCATTACCACGTCATAAGAAAAACGCAAACCAGAATAAAAAATACTGAAATAACCATATACAACATAAAAGAATAAATGGAAAGGTCATCATTACATGATACTCTGTGCGCATGCCAAGAGTGGTATTCATGGCATGTTAACAGAAAGACACAATTTCATTGTCTGAGAGTACAAGAGACCAACACACACTTACCTTTTAACAGTGCAGTGTTATGGGCCTCAAAATTGCTTCTTGCTAGCATGTCTCATTTTAAAAAATGGGGGCAACAACCACAATCTTGCTGTGAACACCAAGACAACCACTGACAGCGCTAGTTACATTGTTGTCATACTCATGAAGCCTGTCACTTAAACACCCACCAGTCCGGCCACATTAACACCACATAAATATTTAACACACTGGCCTATCCGCATCAGTTTGTTCGTGAGTTTATATAGGCAGGCTATTACGGTGCATCTGTGAAGCTTGCTTTAGCATATTGTTATTGTTACTCAATAGTTCATCACATTTACACTAGTTTATTTCTTTTAATATATTCTGTGCAACTGAAGCCAGCGTGTGATAAGGACAACCAGCTCCTATCAGTGCAATCACCCGCGGGGCCAGTTGGTGTGCATTCATAGTGGTACAGCGTAAATAAACGAGACACAAGAAGGGGAGAGGAGACGAACCTCCTCTTCTTGTGTCTTGTCTCCTCTCTTCTTATTGTGTCTCATTTATTTATGCTTTGCCACTATAGATGATCACCTGTGCCTGATAACTATACTCATAGAGTGATTGCATGATTTTAAGTCCATTGGGTATGCACAGCTTAGTGTTTCTGCCTTTTATTAACTTCAGATGGATGGCTTCATGATTGAGCTCTTCTAATGTACAGGCTACAACATCACAAACATCACATAAATGAAATATAACAAACATTACATAAGAGGCATACTTTGCAAATTACTACAGATGTCGCAGAAGTGCGCAGTCATCCTGTGACACAACAATTTAAAACTGTCGGCTGACAACGTGACAAGGATGTGCTCTTAACTACTTTATTCTAGTGTATCTTTGCTGCATCAGGTATTCAGGCATAGTATAAAAACACACCACCTGAAAGAGCTGCAGACACTCCAACTTGTTTCCTGGCCAGTGATAACAACCAAAAAGAGCTGTACAAGCTGGCCTCATCATTTGCCTAAACTGCAAGTAAATACTTGACGAGCTGAGCTTATCAACTACGTTAAAAGACCAAAAGCATTGCTGCTTGGCAGCATGAAAACTTGCGGGACAAGGCACTGAGGCCAGCAAATAACAGATCCAAGGAGGTGTGCTACCTGCTTCCCAACTTATCACCGATTCTGCTCATTGAAAGTAGGCACAGAGTTGTGTTGAATTTCTGGAGATAGCGCATATATCGGCCATTCAGGCTTACCTAGCATTACTTCCTTATGCTAAATCAGCCATTTTCTTTGGCCAAAGCTACTACATCCACCAGCCTTTTATAGTACCACCTTTGCTTGGCGACATCTCAAAAAGACCACTTACTTCTGCCTTACCAATCAATACTTATCACTAAATTCCTTTGGTGAAGCTACGGTGTCTACAATTGTATTTACGCGTGCATTCAGCGAAGAAAGCAAAGACGATGAGGGTTTTTAGCGTGTTCCTTCTAGTGGGGCACGTGCACAGCGGGGTTAGAAGAAGAAGGAATAACAAGGAGAAAAGAAAGAAAGAAAGAAAGAAAGAAAAGCTCTCCTGCGTTTCTTGTCTGTTTCTTGTCGTGCTGCAACGCGACACTGGTGGAGGTGCTGGGTACGGAAACCTGCCTGATGCTCCAGACTCCATCGAGAAGCCGCTCATCTAGCCCAGACCCATCGTCTCCGACTACAACTCCCGTGCATCGCTTCAGTCGGCGCTTGCTGGGCCTTGCTCCGGAACTCGCACCCTTACAGCAACACTCTTCGGGACATCGCCTACATCTGCCAATGGCTAACGCCAGCCCTACAAAGGCTCCTACGGGGATCTTTGCGCCGCTTCCATCACAGGTGACGCTTCATCAACCGCTTGTCCCCGACCGCTTTCGCGGTGGCGCGCACGAAGATGTAGAAGATTGGCTTGACCACTACGAACGAGTCGCCAAGATCAATCAGTGGTCGGCTCAAGAAAAGCTCTCCCGTGCGTATTTCGCCCTTGAGGACAGCGCCCGCACATGGTTTGAGAACCGCGAAGCCACCATATCTACATGGAATGAATTGCGAGAGCAACTCATTGACACTTTTGCAAGTATCGATCGACGGGACCGGGCCCAGCAGTTACTTGAATTGCGCATTCAAAAGCCGAATGAAAGTGTAGCAATGTTTGCTGAGGACATGGCCCGTCTGTGTCGCAGGGCTGACCCGAACATGCCGGAGGATAAGAAGTTGCGCTACCTCATGCGCGGGGTGAATGAACAATTATTCGCCGGACTTGTACGCAATGCACCTAACACCGTGGCTGATTTTATAAAGGAAGCCACAGCTATCGAACGAGCGCTGCACCAGCGTTGCCGACAATATGATCGCTTATGCACCAGCACCCCGACCAATGCCGCAGCCATGACTGTGGATAATCAATGTTCCCTGCGCGATCTCATTAGGGAGATCGTCCGAGAAGAGTTGCAGAAACTCTGCACTCCGATGACGGGCGCACCTGTGGCATCAGTCGCCCAAGCAGTACGGGACGAGATCAGGCAAGCGTTCTCGACAGTGGACTATGGTCAAGAGCACCACCCCATGACATACGCCGCCGCTGTCCGGAATCCACCAACCGTCACGCCGTACTGCCAGCCACCGATGGCGCCTCCGCCGCAGCCGCATGAAGACACTCTGAGACGTCCCCCCACCATGCCGATGTCGCCATACCAACCGCCATTCGCTACGCCTTGGTCGCCACCACAGGAGGAACCTTCGGGACGCCCGCAGTTTCGAAAAACTGACGCATGGCGCACTACCAATCGCCGGCCATGTTGCTCGCTATTGTTGGTACCGCGACGCATCACACCGACCACTTAGGTTCGACGCACATCGCCGCACCCAGGATGACTACATGACACGCCGAGACGATGCCACTTTTTCAGGAGCCCCAGTAGCCCGCTTTTCCAACGTCTAGTCTATGCCGAATAACCAGACCGACTTCGGCCGCCGGTCCCGCTCACCGTCTCCCGTTCCTTGGTCGTCGCCCAGTCGGCGTACTTACGCGGAGCTCCGGGGACGAAGGTCGCCTAGCCCACGCCGGGAAAACTAAAGGCGGCGACCTCTGGGGGCAAGGTTGCAGGCCAGCCGCAAGACGACAAAAAGCCCCCCATTCTGCCGCTTCAAGACGCCGCGACGCCGACAAACCATACCTCAGACGAAATTGTGAGCGCTGACCTTACTGTTTTTGTTGATGGCCAGCAAGTAACAGCCTTGGTGGACACAGGTGCCGATTTTTCCATAATGAGTGAAAACCTCGCCATTCGTCTCAAGAAAGTGAAAACGCCGTGGACGGGACCCCTTATAAGGACTGCAGGCGGCCAGTTATTGATGCCTGTCGGAAGATGTACAGCGAGAATCGGCATAGAAGATTCTTCTTTCGTGGCCACATTTGTAGTCCTTTCGACGTGTTGTAGAGACTTAATTATAGGGATGGACTTTCTAAGAGAGCATGGTGCGGTCATCAGCATTCCAGACCGTGTGGTGTCATTTCAACAAAGCCCCGATTTCAACGATTACTTAGCACCGCAACGCAACTCGTTGCGCCTGAGTGATGATGACGTGGTCGTACCGCCGATGTCATGCGCACTTGTTTCCGTGGTGTGTGACGTACCATTTGATGGTGAAGGCGTGGCGGACCAAATACGCTCGCTGCTGTTTACTCGCGGCATTTCATTTGCGCGAGGTATCGTCAGTGTCACTGCTGGGCGGACAAATTTATTATTAACTAATTTTAGTACTGAGCGCCGGCGCCTTCCAAAAGGCACGGCAGTCGCTTACCTTGATGATATCGCAGATCTCGGAGAAGCCTCCTTATCGGTACTTGACGAAGCACCCAAACCAACTTCAGTACCCGTTCTTGACGTCAGCAACACACTGCCACAGGACGAGCGGAAGAGGCTTCTCGAGCTGCTAGCGGAGTTCCAGGACTGCTTCGCATCGGCATCCAAAGTCGGCCGGACGCCCCTGACCCAACACAGAATAATTACCGAGGATACAGCGAGACCAATTCATCAGAACCCTTATCGTGTAGCTGCGAAAGAACGTGAGGCGATACAACAGCAAGTAGCTAAAATGCTCGAGAATGACGTGATCCAGCCTTCAAAAAGCCCCTGGTCATCGCCTGTAGTTCTGATCAAAAAGAAGGACGGCAGCCTGCGCTTTTGTGTTGATTATCGAAAGCTCAATCAGGTGACCAAGAAAGATGTGTATCCGCTCCCTCGTATCGATGACTCACTCGATAGACTTCGAAACGCCCGTTACTTCTCTTCAATGGATTTGAAGAGCGGATACTGGCAAATTGAGGTGGACCCGAGAGACCGCGAAAAGACCGCTTTCGTGACACCGGATGGACTATACGAATTTAAGGTCCTCCCCTTCGGCTTATGCTCAGCGCCCGCGACGTTTCAAAGACTGATGGATACTGTTCTTTCGGGCTTGAAGTGGAAGACATGCCTGGTGTATCTGGACGACGTTATAGTGTTCTCGGCGACCTTTCACGAGCACCTTGAACGGCTCAAAGCGGTTTTACAAGCCATACGGTTCGCTGGTCTCACACTCAAGCCAGAAAAGTGCCACTTTTGCTTTCAAGAACTGCAGTTTCTCGGTCACGCTGTCAGTCAAGCAGGCGTTCGCCCGGATCCCGACAAAGTCGCCGCTGTTGCCAGCTTTCCTGTGCCGACTGACAAGAAGGCTGTTCGACGCTTTCTTGGCCTCTGTGCTTATTATCGACGGTTCATCGCAGACTTCGCACGTATTGCGTCTCCGCTAACTCAGCTCACGAGAGACGACGTTGCGTTTGTGTGGAACAACGAACAGGAAACTGCTTTCAATGATCTCCGCCAACGTCTACAAACGCCGCCAGTGCTTGCCCATTTCGACGAGACAGCCCCTACGATGCTACACACCGATGCCAGCAATGTAGGCCTTGGAGCTGTGCTTGTGCAGTGGCAAGATCATACGGAAAGAGTCATCGCCTATGCAAGCCGCACGCTGACGCGAGCAGAGGCTAACTACTCAACCACCGAGAAAGAATGTCTCGCAGTAGTATGGGCGATTATGAAATTCCGTCCGTATTTGTACGGCCGTCCCTTCAAGGTCATTAGCGACCACCATTCCCTGTGCTGGTTGACACGCCTTAAAGATCCTAACGGGCGTCTAGCGCGTTGGAGTCTGAGGCTCCAAGAGTATGATCTCACAGTCGTCCACAAGTCGGGGAAGCGCCATACGGACGCGGACTGCTTGTCCCGATCGCCGATAGAATCGGCTGCTCTGCCAGATGATGACGAGACAGCATTTCTTGGTGTTCTGGACACGTCCGCCATTGCGCAGCAGCAACGTGAGGACCCAGAGTTGCTTGAACTAATTCATTACTTGAAAGGAAAATCTCCGAAGGCGCCCAGGATTTTCGCGAGGCTGTTGTCGTCGTTTTGTTTAAGAAGCGAAGTTCTCTACAAAAGGAACTTTTCATCGATCGGTGCCACCTATTTGCTCGTCGTTCCTACCGCTCTTCGTCCTGAAGTACTGCGAGCATGTCACAACGAAGCGACTTCAGGTCACCTAGGCTATACGCGAACCTTGGCCAGAGTGCAGCAAAGGTACTACTGGCCCAGACTCAACGCTGCCGTGAAACACCACGTACGCGCATGTCTCGATTGTCAGCGGCGCAAGTCTCCTCCGACTAAGCCAGCCGGCCTGCTGCAACCCGTGCAGGTCCCACGAACACCATTTGACCAGATTGGAATGGATATTTTGGGTCCGCTTCCAACATCTACCACAGGGAATCGCTGGGTTATCGTCGCGACCGATTACCTGACGCGTTATGCGGAAACGAAGGCCATTCCGAGAGGTACAGCAGAGGAGGTGGCACAGTTTTTCATCGAGAACATTGTAGTAAGACATGGCGCACCTACGATAGTGATAACAGATCGAGGGACTGCATTCACGGCGGCTCTGTTAGACCACGTTCTGGCGCTCAGTGGGACGGCTCATCGCAAAACAACCGCATACCACCCACAAACTAATGGGCTCACAGAGCGCCTGAACAAAACGCTTGAGGACATGCTTTCCATGTACGTAGACGTTGAACATAAGAATTGGGACGAAATCTTGCCCTACGTGACGTTTGCGTACAACACGGCTAAGCAGGAAACAACACGCATGACTCCGTTCAGCCTCGTTCACGGGCGGGAGGTACGGACGATGCTGGACGCGATGCTACCACACGAATGTGACGACTCTGCAACGGACGCCGATATATTTACGCAACGCGCAGAAGAAGCCAGGCAGCTCGCTCGCCTGCGGATTCACCAGCAGCAAGATTATGATGCAGGCCGCTATAATGCTCACCATCGAGTCGTAACATTCGAAACCGGCGACAGAGTGTGGGTTTGGACACCCATACGGAAACGTGGATTGTCTGAGAAGCTATTGCGCAGATACTTTGGACCTTATCGTGTATTGCGCCGCATTAGCGACGTCACCTACGAGGTCGTCCCCGACAGTCCTCATTCTACGAGACGCCAGCAGCACCGTCCTGAACTTGTGCATGTCGTGCGTATAAAGCCGTACGTCGGCGAGTGAAAGTGCGCCAGACTCCGGCTCCCTCGTAGCTAAATCTTTAGATTAGCATCGGGGCGACGCTCTTTTAGGGAGAGGCCAATGACGCGTGCATTCAGCGAAGAAAACAAAGACGATGAGTGTTTTCAGCGCCTTCCGTCTAGTGGGGCACGTGCACAGCGGGGTTAGAAGAAGACGTTTTTTTTGGAATAGAGCTATTAATTCATTATTCTATTTTATTCGTCATGTTGTGGTATGTGCACAATATACCAGCTAAAAGTTAAGCACTCCAGGTCTTGGCCAATCCCCCGTTGTGGGTATGCGCCATATTTAAAGGATCATCATTATCATCATCATCAGCTCCAACAAGCTGTCCTGCGTTACTTGTCTGTTTCTCTGTTTCTTGTCGTGCTGTAACGCGACAATATATATATATATATATATATATATATATATATATATATATATATATATATATATATATATATATATATATATATATATATTGAAAGTACGCGTTTAGCGTTGAGCTAGTGAGGCGTTTATTGAAGACAGCAGAGCCGAATCGATCAGCCGTTCAAGCGGAGCAAGCACGAGCTGCAACAACTGTCCTCGTATTCGTCTTTTGCTGGCTCTCCTACATGCGCCCTATTTATACTACAATTACTCCCCGATGAAAAGGAGCCATCCTGGCGACTTAAGGAAGAGGTACGACTGGCGGGTCATAGTGCGGCTTCAGTCGATCGACATGAACAATTTCGCGGCCCCGACGGCGGCGGTCTGTGGATGGTTCGACAGGCTCAGTGATATAGTTGACCGCAGATGCTTGACGTAGGACACGGTAAGGGCCTTGATACTTGGGCAGTAGCTTCGTGGAAAGGCCAAGAGCGGACGAGGGAACGCGAAGCCAGACCAACGCTCCTGGAGAATATGACCGAGAAGGCAGGTTTTCGTCATGGCGGTCCTTCTGTCGCACTTGGTCTTGAGCGGTAAGGGAACGGGCGAGCTGTCTGCATTCCTCGGCATACGTGGTAACTTCAGATAAAGGCGTGGATTCTGACGCGTCCGGGCGATACAGAAGAATAGTGTCCATAAATGACGAAGGTTCGCGGCCGTAAAGAAGAAAGAAGGGAGAGAAGCCTGTTGTAGACTGAGTGGCGGTGTTGTAGGCGGAGGTGACAAATGGTAATAGGCGATCCCAATTGGTATGGTCAGCGGACACTACATGGAGAGCATGTCGCCCAGCGTACGGTTAAAGCGCTCAGTCATTCCGTTGGTTTGTGGATGGTATGCGCTAGTTGTCCGGTGGACAACGTTGCATTCACGCAAGAGGGATTCGACGGCTTCGGAGAGGAACGTACGTCCGCGATCGCTGAGTAGCTCACGAGGCGCGCCGTGGCGAAGAACAAGTTTGTGAAGGATGAATAAGCCGACTTCACGTGCTGTGGCCTCTCGCAGCGCTCTCCACCGCTCTCCACCAGCACTCCAGCGCTCTCCACCACTTGAAAGTACGCGTTTAGCGTTGAGCTCGTGAGGCGTTTATTGAAGACAGCAGAGCCGAATCGACCAGCCGTTCAAGCGGAGCAAGCACGAGCTGCAACAACTGTCCTCGTCTTCGTCTTTTGCTGGCTCTCCTACATGCGCCTTATTTATACTACAATATGTGACGCTATAGACGGGAGCCGTGCCGTGGTTGATGCGCCATGCTTTATTCCACTGCACGCGTCTCTTCTTCATCGTCGCCTTCTCCTGCTGTCGCCCGCTTGTTACGTCACAAATATATGTATATATATATATATATATATATATATATATATATATATATATATATATATGGGTGGCCGGTGAACGGTTCTCCAACGCAAGCAGTCGGTATTTCTCAATCAAGAAACTCAATCAAGAGACGCTGCCTGCGCCAACGTTGTCTCTCGCGGGTGAGGACGCGTTCTCCTTCTTTGCGAGCTGGTAGAGCGTTCATTTAAGAAAGAGCGTTTCCATCAACGCGCGCCTTTCGCTCTCTCTCTCTGTCTGTCTCTCTCTCACAAGACAGCAGATCGAAGAGTGAGAGAGAGAGAGGCACGCGCCGAGGGCGTGCGTGCCTCCCGGCAGGCACGCGCCGGTGGCTACATACTACATACATCGGGGACGCACGACCCGCGCCTTAAGGAGCTTCGCCCCTAAAGAAAATTCACAGCATATCCACGGGGTGAATGATGATGAGTGGGCGAAGCTCCGGAGTGAATCACCGGTAAACCGTTAATCTTCCGTGTAATTCGCCCAGTCGATCATCATGTAAAGACGTGAGAAACACTCTATTCGAACGCTGGGATCTTGCGTTTAAGGGGACGCTAGCACAAACGCGTTAGAAACATGCAGTACACTCTAGTAAGGGGGGAGAGGCCACAGCGTCTTACGCAGCCCCTTACACAGGCCGGAATGCGCACCGCGTTTGCCGACGCCATCACATGACTGCTGAAAGAGTATAAGGCGGAGAGGCCACAGCGTCTTACACCAGCTTCTTACACGCGCCGTAACGCGCTAGCACAAACCCATCATCGTTAGAAACGGACAGTCTTTCGCTCTCTCTCTCTCTCTCTCTCTGTCTCTCTCACACAAGACAGCAGATGGAAGAGTGAGAGAGCTCGCGCGCCGGGAGGAACGCGCCGAAGGCGAGCGCGAGCCTCCCGGCGCGCGAGCTATCGAGCGCAATCCTAGAACGAGGTGGTTACGTACTACGAGGGACGAACGACCCACGCCATAAGGAGCTTCGCCCCTAAAAACTGCTGTAGTGGCAACGCCCACTGAACCTTACCTCGACGGGTGAAGACGGAGTTTGCCTATGGTTAGCTTGCCTATGGCTAGAGGAACGCTGTACCAGCTCGCAAAGAAGGAGAACGCGCCCTCACCCGCGAGAGACAACGTTGGCGCAGGCAGCGTCACCTACTAGCGAGTTTCTTGATTGAGAAATACCGACTTCTCGCGTTGGAGCAGCGTTCACCGGCAACCCATATATATATATATATATATATATATATATATATATATATATATATATATATATATATATGCACTGGATCTTGACTTGCAATGAAGTGCCGGTGGGAGATTTCACTTGTGCATAGTTGAACCATGAAGATTCGTAGCGTGCGCGTTAATTAAATTAATCCGTAACTCGGCACGATCTACGATGAACCTCCCGAGCTTCGCCCACTCATCATCATTCACTCCGTGGATATGCTGTAATTTTTTTAAACCTCCTTGCGAGTACAGTAACCACTACACCACCGCGGCGGACAGTTGTCTATCGAAGCGCTCTTTCTTCGATGCACGCTTTACCAGCTCGCAAGGACCGCGAAGGCGCCACCGCCCGCGAGAGACAATGCTGACGCCGGCAACGTCTGCTAGGGTCAAACCGATCTAAACATGGTGTGCAGCCCCCGTGCTGCTTCGCAACGCCTCACGGTCCCCTTTAGCGGGAGATGGTGTAATGTTTAGAGGCGATGCTCCTTAAGGTTTGTGTCTGTCCGTCCATTGTAGTAGCGGGTTACCTACTAGGAACGCGCTACTAGGAGGGCGCGTGTGGGTGGTGATGGTAAAAACGTTTATTGAATAAAGGATTGGACAGCAGGTATGCTGGGACCAGGCCGTAAAAGGCTGGTCCTCACAAACACTAGGTGGAACTCCCTAGTTCGGGACTCCATTGGCGGTAGCCGCCGCCCGTGCGCGCCTGGCTAAGGCTTGTTGCGCCTGTAAGTCGTGGCAGCCGAGCAGGGTCGCCTCCCAGTCCTCCCGAGTTGGGTAGGGGTTGGGGGGGATGGCCGGATTGGAAGGGCAAGCCCACACCATGTGGTAGGTGTCTGAAGACACCGCACTACAGTGCGGGCAGCTGCCGCTAAACGAGGGGTCAAAATGTTTTAGGGCTGCCGGGCACAGCAATGTATTGGTGAGAAGGCGGAGTAAGAGCCGCTCATCCGCCTTCTTAAGGCCTTTACATGGGCGGGGGTAAAGGCGATGGAAATCTTGGTAGAATTTTGTAACATCTTTGAAGGTATAGGCCGGATTAAAATGGGTTTCCTGATCGGTTGGGGAGGAGAAAACAGCCCGGAAAGAGAGCGCGCGGGCGGCTGCGTCTGCTGCCTCGTCTCCTACCAACCCTTGATGAGCAGGGGCCCATATAAGGTAACGGTGTGCGGGGTCCGTATCCCGTATGCAGTTTTGGTAGATTTTATAAGCTAGAAAGGGGGTCCAGCCTTGTACGATGTTCCGACAGGCCCCTCGCGAGTCGGTAATTATGTATTTTGAGTCGGAATGTGAGGCCGCCAGAGCAATTGCGACTTCTTCCGCGTGCGTTGCATTGAGAGCTCTAAAGGTGAGGCCGTTAACAGTGATGTTGTTGTGGGCTACTGCGGCCGTGTACCATTCCCCGTGGTGAGGGCCGGAGGCGTCCACGTAGTATACACCTGTTTTGTTGCCATAATGTCGGGCCAGAGCTTCCGCCCGCGCCAGGCGCCGGCCATTATGGTCTTCGTGTGACATGTTGGCTGGAAGAGGTCGCACGTGGGGGGCGCGTCTCCACAGTTCCGGGATACAAAGCCTATCTTCCATGGGAATGGTGTGTTGGATATGGAGTCGAGCAAGAAGACGGCGACCCGACTCCGTTTGCGACAAGCGCGTGTACTGGTTTGTAAGGTGCGCTTCCCGAAGCTCCCGGAAAGTCTTCACCACCCCAACGGCCATAAGGCGGCCGTTGGAAGTGGTGACGGGGAGGTCCAGGGCACGCTTAGTAATTTTGCGAAGGATCACCTCAACGGCTTCCTCCTCTTGTTTCCGTAGGTGAAGGTAAGGAGTCGAATAGAGAATTCGACTGGTCCCGAAGGCGTTTGCCAGCCGCAAGGCATCAGCACTTCGTAACCCCCCGCGTTTGTTGGAAACCCGGCGGACCATGCGGCCCACCTGGTCCCCCAACTTACGGAGTTTGGCCAATGTGGTATCTGGCTGCCTGTGTTGTGGATGTGGAGTCCGAGTACCCGTATCTCGTCAGCTTCTTGTATGGGATCGCTGTCAAGAGATAGACAGATTTGAGTTGTGCACTTTGGCGAGGGGCGGATGTGCACAAATTGCGGTTTCTGAGGGGAGCATTGAAGACCACAGCGGCGGGCGTAGCGGTCTACTATCGTCGCTGCTGTTTGCAGGCTGGTTTCAATGTCCCCTATGCTGCCCTGCGTGGCCCACAGGGTAATGTCATCGGCGTACAGGGCGGGCTGCACGCCGGCGACACCATCCAGCTGGGCCGGCAGGTGCATCATGGCCAGATTGAAGAGCAGTGCGGAAAGTACCGCGCCTTGGGGGGTTCCCCGTGTGCCGAGTAGGTAAGGGCCATGCTCTTTGTCTTAGATGCGGATGTAGGAACGTCGACCGGTGAGAAATTGGCGTATGTATCGGAATGTGTTGAGGCCACAATCGGTCTGATTTAGGTTAGTGAGTATGATGTCGTGTGTTACGTTGTCAAATGCCCCCTTAAGATCCAGAGCGAGCACTGCCCGGTGCCCCGCCACGGTGGTCTATAGTGGCTATGGTACTCGGCTGCTGATCCGAGGGTCGCGGGATCGAATCCCGGCTGCGGCGGCTGCATTTCGATGGAGGCGAAATGTTGAGGCCCGTGTGCTGTGCGATGTCAGTGCACGTTAAAGAACCCCAGGTGGTCGAAATTTCCGGAGCCCTCCACTACGGCGTCTCTCATAATCTGAACTGGTTTTGGGACGTTAAACCCCACAAATCAATCAGTACTGCCCGGTCATTATGGGGGCATTCGAGGGGGTCAAGGACGTCCCGATGGAGTTGTAGGAGGACATCCTGTGCGGATCTGTGTGGGCGAAATCCAAACATGGTGTCCGCAAAGACATGTTTGTGTTCAAGATATGCAGATAGCCGGTCCCGCACCATCGTCTCGATTAGTTTGCCCACACAGGAGGTGAGAGAGATGGGGCGGAGGTTATCTGTGTTAATTGGCTCGCCTGCTTTAGGAATAAACGTTACTAGAGCCGTTTTCCATTCGACTGGTAGGGGGCTGTCCCCCCGCCAAATCGCATTGATGTAGTCGACGAGAGACTGGTATGCCGGGTCGGGCAGGTTCGCCAAAAGCTTGACTGTGACCTTATCCCTACCCGGGGCAGTGCCTTGTTTCATTTTTGCAAGAGCCGCCCGCAGACCATGGAGCTGGAACGGTTGATCCACCTCCGTGTTCTCTGCCTACATAAGAGTATGCAGATCCACGAGGGTCTTGAGCTGTGCAGAGATACTGGTCCCGAAGTTTCTGTGCCAGCTGTGTCATGTTGCCAGGGAAAGCGTGCATGGTTCTCTGTAAATGTTTGTGTGTTTCGGTTCGTGTTTGCGCTAAATCGATCAGTGCTCGAAAGAGGCGCCATGTATTGCGGCTGGACATTTGTCGCGCGGCCGCGTTGCATCTATCCGCCCAGTTGGAGTCGACGAGTTGGGCCGCGTACTCGGCCGCTCTGTGAGTGAGCTCGGCAATTCGTGCTTAAGCTTTTTGTTGTGTTTATGGCGGCACCAGCGGCGAACGAGGCTGCGACGTGCTGCCCAGAGGTGTAGGAGGTGGTTATCCACGTCCGTGACGGCCTCTGACAGTTTGATGTGACTTTCATGCTTGCGAAGGTGTGTCAGCAGGAGTTGAGACCATGCTGAGTAACCCTGCTCCGAAATGGGTGTGTTATCAAGAGTGAGTTTTCCTGAATTTGGTCCAATCTGGGATATCGGCTTGTCTTGTGGCACGTTTGAGGGGGCGTGTGCGTAGTGTAATGTTTAGGATGCCGTAGTCACTACCGAGCGCCCCGCCACGGTGGTCTAGTGGTTATGGCACTCGGCTGCAGATCCGAAGGTCGCGGGATCGAATCCCGGCCGCGGCGGCTGCATTTCGATGGAGGCGAAATGTTGAGGCCCGTGTGCTGTGCGATGTCAGTGCACGTTAAAGAACCCCAGGTGGTCGAAATTTCCGGAGCCCTCCACTACGGCGTCTCTCATAATCAGAACTGGTTTTGGGACGTTAAACCCCACAAATCAATCAATCAATCAACTACCGAGCGTCTCCTCGGTGTTGAGCCAGTCTGCGTGTCTTATGTTGCGAATGAAGGTTAAGTCCGGGCACGTATCCCTTGTCACGGAGTTTCGTAGCCGGGTTGGGTGGACGGGTTCTGTGTGGAGGGTGAGGCCCAAGGTGGACGCAAGTTCCGCCAGCTTACGTCCGCGTACCTCCTCTTTGCGATACCCCCACAGATGACTGGGAGCGTTAAAGCCACCCACAATCACGAGGGGATCGCGACCCGCTACTCTTAGCGCGCGGCTAAAGAGGTCTGCGAAAGTGACTCGCTTGAGTTTCAGATATCGGCAACCTGTCCAGCACGCCACTGGATCTTGTTTTGGAGAGACTCACTGGTCTCGTGGTTGGCCACGTTGATAACGCCCCGGCAGACAGCACCAGTAAGTTTTAAGTGACCGTGCATCGGGAGCCGGCCCTTTGATGAGTCAAGTTGAAAGTCACGCAGAAGCTTGTCCGCGACGTGAGGGTCTCGGGTGCCTGCTACAATGAGGTTTTGCTCCCATGTGGGGAGCAAGCTGAGCGATGCAGCGGCCTGAGTGCCCAGGTAGGCCGCGAACGCTGCTCCCAGCTCGCCATGTTGGTAGCGTGTGGGAGGCGCGGCCTTGGCGTGTGCTTCTCGGCGCGCGAGCTCTCTCGCGTTGACTATGGAAACGCTCTTTCTTCGATGAACCCTGCACCAGCTCGCAAAGAAGGAGAACGCACCCTCACCCGCGAGAGGCAACGTTGGCGCAGGCAGCGTCTTCTAGCGAGTTTCTTAATATATATATATATATATATATATATATATATATATAGGCACTGGATCTTGTAATGAAGTGCCGGTGGGAGATTTCACTTGTGCATAGTTAAACCACAAGGATTCATAGCGTGCGCGTTAACTAAATTAATCCGGAACTCGACACGATCTACGATGAACCGCCCGAGCTTCGCCCACTCATCATCATTCACTCCGTGGATATGCTGTAATTTTTTCTCGTCGTGTTCAAGATGGCGTTCCAGAGCGTCGGTCTATTCATGACAATGGCCAACATGGCGGCCTTCCTCCCCGGGATTCGCGGCAAGATGGCGCCGGCGTTCTTCCTGCTGGGGGCGTCTCCTCCCGCGCCCGTCCTGCCTCCTCGCCTGCGACATCGTCGGCTCGCGCAGGTTCGTGCTTCCGCTGCGGCTCGTCGCAGCACTAGGCCGATTCCGGCACTTGCCCCGCTCGAAGCCGCACTTGTGCGCGGTGCGGGAAGCGCGGGCACTTCGCTAAAGTCTGCCGATCATCCGGGGATCCGCCAGCTGCTTCAAATTCTGGACCGTTGACGGTGACGAATGCAGTTGCAGTACGGCAAGAGGACCCGATTCCGATTCCTGCAGCTTCGCCATTCGCCACTGGTGGAGATGGCCTTCAGGCACCTGTTGAATATGTTTTAACAACACAGCCTTCTGGCCTAGTTGGTATTTACTTAGGGTCATGATGAAGCTGGCACTAAAACAACATACACACAAATGTAGGAACACAGGAACAGGACACGCGGCACTTCCATCTGAATAGGTCTGGGTGTATCCCAGGAATAGATGGTCAAGATACATGCGCAGTCTGTTCACAAACCTACGTTATCCAGCGGTGAAACAACCTCTTCTCCGAATAATACAAATATATGGACGTATCTCTGACACAACTTGTCCCTTTCTTTTTAATGTAATATGCTTCCATAAGCTCTCGCACAGTTTGATTTTTGCTCCTGCCTAAAATCCTGATCTCTTTAAAACGTGGTTGACATGTGCAGTTCTTCCTGTGCATTGGCAAATGCGCCAAGCCATCTTTCGTTAAATTAAGTTCGTGCTTCCTGGCTCGTTCGTTTACACAGCGTCCCGTCTGGCCGATGTACGAGTTGCCACAGGAAAGGGGAATTTCATATACCACGCCTTTGACACACCTACCATAGGTCGTGTCGTGACGCTTGCCATAACCCTGCCGGCCAGTCTCCCCGCGAGTGGTTCTCAGGCACGATATTAAATGCGAGGCATTTCTTAGCGAACTTCGGCGACTTAGAGCGTATCTATCTGTCTATCTATCTAGCCGCCTACGATTTTGTGCTCTCCTGGCCGTTTCGCTAATCGGTTGTTTACGAAAATTGGTATGCTACATCATGACTACATGACGAACATAAATGACAGGTCATAACATGAAAATCATAATATGCATGTCATGAGCGGCATGATTTACATGCCGCAGTCTTAATGCTCTCCTGGCCGTTTCGCTAATGGAATGTATGCGAAAATTGGTATGGCACAACATGACTGCCTGACGAACAGAAATCGCAGGTCATAACATGAAAATCATGACATGCGTGTCATGAGCGGCATGATTTACATGTCACGGTCTTTGTGTTCTCCTGGTCGTCTCGTTAACGCGATGTATACGAAAATTGGCACGCCACAACATCACTGCATCATGAACGTGAATGACAGGTCATGACATGAAAATCATGACATGCATGTCATGAGGGACATCATTTACATGCCACGGTCTTGGTGCTCTCTTGGCCGTTTCGTTAGTGGGATGTGTAGGAAAATTAGTACGCAACAAAATTACAGCATGACCAACATAAATGACAGGTCATAACATGAACAGCATAACATGCATGTCATGGGCGGCATGATTTACGTGCCAGGCGTTTCGTTAATGGGATGTATACCAAAATTGCTATGGCACAACATGACAGCATGACGAACGTCATGCTGTCGTGTTGCCGAACCATGTCGTGTCGCCATGTCGTGTCGTGTCGCCATGCCGAACCATGTCGTGTTGCCGTGTTGCCGTCATGCCGGTCATGACACGCAGGTCATGACCGGCATGATTTACATGCAATGGTCCTGGCGTTACACCGCCGTTTCGTTAATGGGATGTATAGGCTCCGTCTACTGACCAGAGGGCGCTACGTAGCTCTCGTCGGCCGGCTCAGTCGCGCACGGTGGAAACCGAGGCGACAGCGACGCGCGCGTTTCTTCGCTGCTTTCCGGGCGTGCTGCGAACCACACGAACGCTCGCGGCGTCGCCCTTTGGAACAGTTTGCCGCAGGTTTGGAGCGCGCGTCTCAAAGGAAATAAAACGAAAGAAGATGGGACGGGTGGTCGATGCCGGTATCAGCGGCCGTGCCGGTATCACGGCCCCATGGTCATAGTCTGCTCAGTCTTGCTCCTCTCCGCAAGGCAGTGCATGTGGCGCTAATGTCGCACATGGAAAACTCGACTGCACGGAGCCTATACGAAAATTGGTTTGGCACAGCATGACTGCATGACGACCATAAATGAGAGGTCATAAAATGAGAATCGTGACATGCATGTCATTAGCGACATGATCTGCCTGCCACTGGTTCCCCTAAAGGGATGTATACAAAAATTGCTATGGCACAACACGACTGCATGACGAATGTAAATGACAAGTGATAACGTTAGAACCATGACATGCGTGTATGAACGGCATGGTTTACATGCCACAGTCTTGGTGCTCTTGTGGCTGCTTCGTTAACTTTATATGTACCAAACTCGGTGTAGCGAGACAACAATGCAAATCCATTTTACGTACCTTATGCGTGCTTCGCATTTCCTTGATTCCCACTGCACGTGGGGTCTGCCAAATTTTTTTTTCTGTTGAATGCCCGGCTGTGGTGCCCAGCCACACTGATTCTTTTCCTTGTACTGAGTACGTGTCCGAGCCACCGGGCTCTATAAATGCACTTTCTGAACACGAGTGACGTGTCTGGTCCACATGCAGTTTCGCACATATTGGAATGACACTGTAGGCATACATACTAGGCAATAAATTTTTTGCCTATGTTTAACAGTACGTTTCTTCATAATTAAGTGTGGTATTAAACAATATTCGAAAATTATTTTGAGAAATATTCGGTTCAATACGCACTTGAACATAAATATTCGAATTCACTTTGCATTCAGTTTTGTTATTTGCACAGCTCTAGTTGTAAGAGCATGCTAACCACTAAAATAAGGCTTCTGTTCAAACTAGATGTTTTCATGGCATGAAACATACACTAAGACTTTTCTTCAATGGTATTTCAACAGTTCACAATGACTTAATATTTGCCTTTAGTATCCCTTTAAAGCGGCCCTCACCATGACATATGTCACATTTCAGTCATACACTGGAGGCTGAGTGTCCTATTGCAAGAATTTTTTTAATTGTTCCATTATTAGCAGAGATAATGTTTCAAGCGTACCGAAATCAGGATTTCGGGAGTCAAGGGTCACTGCCAGTACAACACTCTTGCCGCATGCTGAAAAAAATGGTGAAGCATGTACTACTGTGCACCGCAGCTGCATGCAGTATTGTGCCTGCAGCCATAGTGTAAGACTCGTCAATGTGTATTGAAGCATTGAAATCCACGGAGTGAGCCACCCGCCCAGCGAGTACCAACTCGCCCGCCAGAAAATCTTATTGATCGCTGCCTCTTGATTGGACAATTTGTGGTTTGGGCTGCTGCCGCGCATTCTCGAGCGTGATGGTTTTTAGTGATGCCATAGCATGCTGTGCCAGTGCGGAACATCATCCTTGCCTCCTGGCACACTATCCTTGCAAAAAGAGAGGAAGTGACAGTTTGAACTTTGAGCACATTCTTTGGCGTATAGCGACGCAATTCTTAGCAAGCATGACCATGAGTGCTCAATGTACGCAATGCATTTGTTCACTCAAAATGGTCAGACCTGGTGAGGGGTCCTTTAGAGGAGGCATGGTATGGAAATCAGGTCACCCTGGTTTTAGTTCTATATCTCAAAACGATTCCAATTTTATTGTGAAATTTTGCCCATTTTATAAGAATGCTTTTGGCCTTCGTACAAGGGGTAATTAAAAGGGCTGAGAAACATTTTCTGAAAATTTTGTGTGAAGTGTGTACTCAGAATCGCGACCCTCCAATAATATGCACTGTTTCGTTGCATTGTCCGCCGAGCCAACGGGGGCCCCTCCCACGTGTCGCCGTGCGTGGCTTAGTCGTGTCTGCGGAAAAGGGGATCCTGGGGGTTGAGCCGACGCCGGGTGATTGGACCTTTAAGGCCCCCCGGCAGAGGCAACACACTTCTTTGGCCCCGGCCTCACGTAGACGGCACCCCCGGACTGACCCACCCGGGGGAAACCGGCAGTCACCTTTTCCTATCTCTCTCTCCCCTTATCTTCGTCTTTCTCTCGCTTTTAATCTTTCCTGTCCTCTCCTCTTTTCATTTCACTTCCGTTTTTCCAGGCGGCAAGGGTTAACCTTGTGTATGTGCCCTCTCTTGTGCACATGATATTGGGTTATAGTAGCTGTGTACAGCTGGCGTTGGCATGCCTTCTATAAATGCGCTGTCGCTTTCCCATGTTGGGCTCCATGGTGGGCGGCTGGCATGGCTGCCGAAATTAGACATATCTTATGGCCACCACTTCCTTTCCCCCACAAAGAGGGGGCGCACCGAAGACACCACAAATGTTTTCACAAAACGTCAAGAATTTTTTCCTAGATTCCATGTGATTCACTGTGAAAAAGACAAGAATGCCAGAACTATCTCCCCCTTCGTACTATCCAAATGCCTCACTGAAACACTTGATTGTGGCTATAAAGCAACAAGAATGGCTAGCGGAGATCTGCTCCTTGAAGTTAAAGACAAAGCACAATATGAAAAACTGTCGAAACTTGTCTCGTTTGGAAACACAGCTGTCTCTGTGACACTACATCGTTCCCTCAACAGCTCGCGAGGAGTAGTATCAGATCAAGACCTGCTGGACCTGACCAAAAGTGAGCTCTTAGAGGGCTGGAGTGAACAGCAAGTCATAAGTGTACAGCGAATCAAAATCAGGCGCGATGATAAAGAGATCCCCACAAAGCACCTAATACTCACATTTGGTACAAGCACGCTTCCAGAATATATTGAAACAGGTTACTTGAAACAGAAAGTCCGACCATATATCCCTAACCCCCGCCGTTGCTTTAAGTGCCAGCGTTTTGGTTACGGCTCTCTGAGCTGCCGTGGCCGTCAAACCTGTGCAAAGTGCAGTTCCCATGACCATCTTTCAGACAACTGTGTTGAAGCTCCTCACTGTGCAAACTGTGAGGGTGGGCACGCAGCCTACTCTCGCACCCGTGCTATATGGAAAAAAGAAAAGAAATAGTAACACTGAAAGTAACCGAAAACATCTCGTTTAGGGAAGCATGGAAACACCTCTGTATTGTACAGGGTCCTTCCTTCGCGGATGTGGCACGCGAGGGGGCAGTGCCATATAGGCTCGCGGCGGTTGCACGTACCACGTTCAGTGGACGGGCGGCAGCGCCATTGGCCCCCTCAGCGGAAGCAGCCGGTGCTGCTACGCCACCAAAAGGCATGCAGGCCTCCGGATCTGCGACGCCAGGGTCCTCTGTTCAAACAGAGAGCCCAAACACTTCCCCGCCCGTACGCGTTAATCGCGAGCGGGCCCCTAGCACCTCATCCGAGGTGATGGATACAACGGCCAGTCCAACGGCGTCCCAGGCGCCGAAGGAACGGCGCAAATCGCTTGAGCGTATCAAAAAATCAAGAACCCCTATCAGGGGTCCCGACAAGGGCTCCCTGACTTAAGGCAACAGTTGTTTCAGTACGCACAGCACTAACTTTCACCCGAAATGGATACACAAATCATACAATGGAATGTGAGAGGTCCTCTGAAAAACCTTGATGATATCCATGAACTTATACACGAACACCCACCAAAAGTGCTGTGTGTACAGGAAACACACCTGAAAACAAAACACACACGAATTTCCTCAGACACCACGTCATCTTCCGCAAAGATCGAGATGAAGCTATCGCATCATCTGGTGGCGTTGCCATCATACTAGATAAAAGCATAGCGTGTCAAGGTTTGCAGATACAAACGGCCCTCGAAGCAGTGGCCGTTCGTGCTGTAGTCTTAAACAGACTTATTACCATCTGCTCATTGTAAATTTCCCCTCATTATCAGCTGAAAAAACATGAAATTCAGTCTTTAATGGATCAGCTACCCGAACCCTATATCGTCTTAGGTGATTTTAATGCCCACAGCCCTCTGTGGGGCGACTCTCGGAGCAATGCACGAGGTTGTTTGATTGAGAATTTTATCTTTTCTTCTGGTGCATGTCTGTTAAATAGGAAAGAACCCACGTTTTTTAGCCTGGCGAACAAATCATATTCATGCATTGATCTTAGCCTTGTTTCTCCTACTCTTTTACCTGATTTTAACTGGGAGGTTATTAAAAACCCGTATGGGAGCGATCATTTTCCCATACGACTGAGAACGCAAAAAGAGAGCGATATTCCACCTCAGGCTCCAACTTGGAAGGTAGACAGAGCCGATTGGGAGAAATACCAAAGCCTCAGTAGTATCTCGTGGGCCGAGATTTCCTCCTTAGAAATTGATTCTGCTTGTAAGTACTTTACCGCTTTTATTATTGACGCTGCTTCAAGATGTATCCCCCAAACAAGTTGTGGTCCTTGCAGACGTCGTGTCCCGTGGTGGAACGACGACTGCAGGAACGCCCGCAAAAGGCAGAACAAAGCGTGGGGTCTACTGCACGATTCCCCAACTGCAGAGAATCTCATCCACTTCAAACAAGTAAAGTCCGAAGGAAGAAGAACGCGCCGACAGGCTAGAAGGGAAAGTTGGCAGAAATTTTTATCAGGTATCAATTCCTATACGGACGAACTTAAGGTTTGGAACAGGGTAAATAGGATAAAAGGCCGGCAGACACAGTCACTCCCTTTAATAGACACGGAGGGTAACAACCTTGAAGACCAAGCAAACTTCCTGGGCGCACACTTCGAACAGGTGTCCAGCCCATCCCACCATTCAGATACATTCAAACAGTACAAAGAGAGAATAGAAAGACAAAAGCTAGAAAGGAAGTGTGCAAAAAACGAGCCATACAATGCACCATTCCAGTTAGCTGAGCTGCAGGCAGCGCTAAATTGCTGCAGCAAATCTGCCCCAGGTTCTGACCGTGTTATATACCAAATGTTGAAACACTTGTCCTATGAAACACAAAAAACTCTCCTCTGCCTCTACAATGCCGTATGGTTTTCTGGCGAAATTCCCTCTGTGTGGAAAGAAGCCATTGTAATACCTATCCTAAAACGTGGCAAAGATCCATCTTCTGCATCGAGTTACAGGCAAGGTCTGCAGGTGAGGCAAGGTCTGCAGGTGATGGCCAGTTGCCCTGTGGTGGTGCGTGCAGCTCAGCTTGAAAACTAATGATGGTTCAGAGTCAAGTCACTCCACAAACACAATGACAAGGTCACTAAACAAGCTTTACAAAATCTCGTGGCACCGCCACATAAGCACCAGTATGTTTTCACTTGCTGTTTGGTGCTGGCTTTTGAGCATATTTGTAATCTGTTTGGTTGTGACCTGTCCGAGCCCACATAGTTTATATATCTAAGTGTGGACAGGCATGTTTGCATGAATAGTGATCTTATTCATGCTCAAGGGGATCAAGCACACTTTCGTTTTGTGAAGAGCTGAAATCCAAGAATGTTTCGAGCTTCTTGCCTAAGAAGACTGCAGTATTCTATCTCCACAAAACATGGCACTGAGGTACAGATGATGCTTGGAATATACAGTAGAAAAGAATATACAGTAGAAAAGTTATGGGGCTTCTCAAATATCTTAAAACAAAGACTGATAATAACCAGTTAAAGGTTTGGAGTGCAGTCCTGATATTCATACTTGCACTTGTTAGGTCCTAACATCAGAGCTGTTTTGCTTAGGATGTTGATAGTATACCATAAACATGTTACGGCTGCTCAGTCACATATTTTCAAATAATACTTATGGGGGACAGACACATTCCAAGACCCACTTTTCAGAGATGCTGCTTTCAGTGCACACTGATTGAAGAAAGTACTAGTTGCTCCAGTCATCTGACATGTGAGGTGCTACAACATGTGAAGCGAGAGCCCTGCTAAAAGTGACTCTCAGAATGCTGCCCTGTTGAGGCAGGCCTGCTGGTAAAGCATTGGAGAGTTTGTTCAGCTATCTCATAATCCCTGTGATAAGCAGTGCTGGTTGGGACAAAACAAATCAGTTGTGTGTTACATCACATTTGCTGACGTCAAGCATTTCTAGAGTTTGCGAGATGCTCACAGATCCAATTGCATGGCCATTTTTTCTCAGGCTCTTGGAACTACAAGGCCATAAACTTCTCCTTTTCTTTTTTTGCCATTTGAAGACACCCACAAGCCACATGTTTCTGTGGAGTTTGTGAACGGGTATTGTTTCGTTTCTAAATGTGAATAATAAATTCTTGTTGAACGAAAAGTGGTGCAAGTCTACATTGGTTTGTAGAGTGTGGGAAGGAAAGGCAGTGACGGCAGTAAGCATACCGCTCCTCCTTGCCTGGTGCGAGAACGTGTCAGACAATATCTCGGTCATAAAACGCTAGCAAAGAAGGGAAGTTTGCCCCTACAACAAATAGAATGAACACTTTGGGGTGAAGCAAGACGCTGTGAGGCCAGAAACTGAAAGGCAAGTACCGCGTTTGGCAATTACCGTGCTGCTGACATAACAGCCTCCAAATATTATCTCTCGACCTCTGTGTTGTCGAGCAGTGATGCAGGCATATCGAAAGTAAGAACAGTACATCTTTCGCATCACACTTACGAACCAAGCGGGTCCACCACTAATCAAGTACTCACGTTCGTGCGAAAGCGCCGCGAAGTCTTCAACAGAACTGGCGGAGTTGTCTCGTGGTGCCACTTCGCGGCGAACATATTGTGATCGCATAGACGGGAAGGCGAATTACCGGTAGATATCCGTAACCTTTAACAGCAGAAGCGTAGTGATGGTGTCCGCGAGAAAGCAGACGCCTGCGACCAAAGTATAAAAGCTAGTCTCTGATGTACGCATCAGTAAACAGTCGTTGGCTTACCACGCTTGAAGGCATCCGCGCATTTCACAAAGCATTCCCACTTTCCTTAAAATGCTCAAACACGGCATTTTTAGGCTGCGCTGCTGAATGTCTGGACCTTACCGCCCGTTTCTACTCGTTGCAGTAGACAAAAGCTACAGAGGAGGGCTGCGTTTATACAAATATTAGTGGCAAAGTAATCCGTTTTACTTGCGTGCATATTAAAGCACATGTCAGAGTTCGGACGTTGCTTAAAGACAGCGAAAAGAAAGCTTACCAAAATCTATTAGATTTGCATTGCCGCCATTTGCTTTCGCCTAGTGTTTATGGCGATGCGGACACTGCTTTGTATCATGGAGCGATACAAGAAGCTTTAAGTTTAAAAAAAAATGCAATTACATGCAATAGTATAAACATAAGAGGAAATGCAAGAGCAAGAAACAGTCGAACTCAGACACTCGGTGTCATTTTACCGAGAAATTTGCAGCAGACGACAACGCTCGCGTCTCGCAGGAGGAAGCTCCGACGTGACATTGCCCATTGACGCTGTCACGACGGTGATTTGTGAGATATTTTAGGTGCTCATCAGGACATTCAAACCAGAAGGCACCGAGTTCGGCTATGTACTGAGTGCTGCAAAAGATAACGAAACTAGCGCGACTGCACGAGGGTGCCGGCAACGTACCTGGTTTGCGCAGATGTCACGACTCGCGACCTACTAATGATGTTCGTCATGCACTTGCGCCGCGCCATGGTTATTTTCGTTTATTCCACCGCGGATTATACTACATGAACGAAAACACCAGGATAGCACCAATACTATAGGCAATACGTTAAGACGGCTTGATAAATGAAATGGTTTTAATTGGCTAAAAATTTTTTTGCATTAGAAAAATTTCCACAATTGCTCCACAAAACACCTGACTCCTTCCCGATTAACAACTTCAAGAATTAAACCAAGTAAGTAACCCCCCCCCCCCCTTCCTCCCAATTACACAATTAAAGTATAAAACCTTAAAATAGACAAACCTAGATGTGCACTGGGTTATAATACTGTGCATAACAGGCTGCTCGAGGGCTTTCTCGGGGCATACCACTGCGAGAAGCTTTGCTTGTTTCTACTTATTTACCTTTTAATAAAATCTGACAGCAGTGTCTCATTTCAGTTGTTAACTCAAATGACGGTGTGTACACATAGGCATAGACTACAAGGGAAGCGGCACTGCCCCCTCCAGTAAAGTTCGCTGCTCACCAAGGAAAATTTAATGCCAGAGTGTAGATCGGGACAAGAGGAAAGGAGATAGTCGAAGCATTACAAGCAAATGCAGTCGAACAAGTTCATGCGAAAACAAATTCGTATAAAATACTTTTGTCCCATGCAACCACCCTTTTCAGGCCAGCAATTCATAATAGGTTGTATAATAGCTTGTGTATTTCTGTGCCATGAAAGCCCACGGAGCCATGTGTGCTTTTTCAAGACATCACAGGGTAGTATGCATGGCAAAAATAGCACCCATCTATATGAAAACCTGGGAAAGTGTTAATTAGCAAACAAATTAGCAGTGCAATAACACAGGCTGCCTTACAACCAGGACTGACAGCGTGGAGCACCTAAGTGGAGTGAATTGCATTGAAGGGCTGGGTCATGCATATTCGGACAAAATCAATGGGTATGTAGGCCCGCAACAAGCGACAAAACCTTGCCTATATTCAGCATCATCAGTCTGTACTTGCACGGGTGGTGTGCAAAGGAGGCCTACTTGCTTTTTTTTTTTGTTGTTGTTGATGGCACATTCCACACCCCCCCCCCCCTTTTCTCCCCATCTTTCCATTTCTATGTTGTGAAATCAGAAGTAGCGGTTGTGAAGACGGGGGTACAGTATACGCATTGTTGCACCCCATGAACGTATTCACTGTTGTGACCAGAATACACGAGGCAGCTTGGTGGCCAGACAGCATCTCAAATCAACGTAGCTGGGCAGAGTAGTGCCTCTTAGCAGCCAGACAGATAATACCGCAAGCATTTTGAAAAGCAAAGCATGACAAAGAAAACAAACAAGGCACTAGGCTTGCATTGGAGGGGTTCGCAAGATTCGCAAAAAGTGAAAGTGAGAGACCGTTCTCATGTTACGAATGCTGCTCGGCGAGCCTAATGCGAAGTCAGCCTCCGTTGGTCGACGAAAAGGACTGGCTGAAGATTGAGAAGGTTAATCACCCTGCTGGTACAGAGACAGCTCAAAGATAGGGCATAATTTTCGCATGACACTATACCAAAGTAAAGCTTGCAAAATAATACGCTACTATTGTGTGCTAACGTTAGGTGCAAAATAAATATTCCTCAAATGAAAAAATTCTAATCTGAAGTCTCGCACGTCACTGTACCTAATAGTCACATTACCCTGCCCACACATGGACACTAATGCTGTGTTACACTTATTGTTTTTTCTAACTTAATTGGAAAGCCAGATTTTGGCCAACAGTATATACAAATCATTATAAATAGTAGGGAAGCACGATGGGTCAGTTCATTATTGAAATATAAATGCAACAAATGATAAAATATGGCTTTTACGAACCATGATGAAGAGAGGATCCCTGTCGAAGTGCTAGGTTAGAACTAGTATGTATGTATGCATGTCTATATATATATATATATATATATATATATATATATATATATATATAGTGAGAGAGAGAGAGAGAGGTGGAACAGCTTGCAGGCTCCTGGTGCCTTCCAGGAAAATGAAAACTTTATGCCCCTCTTTTTACATGACCTGGGAAGTGTTGAGGCTTCCAAAGTGCTACTAGACACTGTGAAGCCTTGTACATTATCTTGATTTTCTTCCAGTATTAAAGTGCATTAGATTTAAATTCAGTACAGCAGTAATGTAAATTTTTTTTCAAACAGATACAGCTTTATTTTGTAGAATTGCCTCCCCAAAACACACTGACTCGTCATGCGCACAGCACAGCCAACTTCCATTAATTGGGTGCCTGCTATTGTGTTCATCTCATCAGTACCTTTGTTTTATCGCTGTTCCTTTTAACTTCAGCAATGGATGAATTTATGAGATACTAAACTAGGCAAAGCAACTGAAATTCCCACTGAAGACAACATTAAAACTATGAACAATAAAGACAAGACAGGATAAGCATACATCCTGTTTTTTCCATTCATCTGTAAAAGCACAACACTGGCAATTTTCCCAAGGCCAATGGATCTCGACAAGATTAGCATGGCCTGTTCCTGCACACACTCATGCCAATTACGTCAAACAGTCTTGGGTAGTAACTAGTTACTAGTAACATGTTACCCCGGTAACTAGTTACTTTTTTCAGTAACTTATAACTGTAACTAGTTACTTTTAATTTAGAGGAACTTGTAACTAACACTTACTTTTTACACAGTAACTGTAACTGGAAATACCGTTACTTACTTCTTTAAAAAAAATATCTAGCAGCAACACTCCTTAAAATCGGGGCTCTGCAGTATCGCGATACAAAACTATAACGGTGTATCTCTTTCTATGAAGGCAAGCAAAGCACTGCCGGTTGGCGACAAAAAAAAAGGCAGCGAAGGGTTCTCCCCGCGCCCATGTAGAGAAATATGCTCAACACGGCAGTATGGTCGGCCTAAGTGATGGAAGTCACTGTTCTTCAGAGGCCGGTGCGCAATCCTTAATTTTTTTCGCGTGGCCAGGCATTTCTTCATGAGCACCCCCCGCGCGGAAATCACCTAGAAACAGACGCTTTGCAATGCGTCACACATGATCAGTTCCCAAAGCGGCGGTACTTCCAAAAAGCACTTCCCAAAGTGCCGGCACCAATGTGGCTCGAAGGGGCCTATGATCTTTGTCACGTCTCAGAATGTGCTTCCACTTCATTTACAAGCATGCAGCAGTCATTTGTGGCACCAGGCTGTCCCATCGTATTTTGTAAATAATGCCCTGACAATCAATGAAAAATGTTGTTACAGAAAATTAGGCGTACGCTACCATTGCTGTTCTTGGGCTTTTGTGTTCCATTCCATTCCTTTTATCTGGCGCTGTGCTAAGAGCAACTTCGACCAACCGCACGCCTTCATATAAGTTTCCGTTGAAAGAACTGCATAATTTCATTTGCGGTGTATTAATCTTGTACAGTAACAGAAAAGTAACGACGTTACTTTTTTCCAGTAACTGTAACAAGTTACTCTTGGAAGCTGAGTAACTGTAACATAATTACTTTTCTGGCTGAGGTAACTGTAACTGTAACACTTAATTTTTACTGGTAACGTGCCCATGACTGACGTCAAATAACAGGCTGAAGAGATGCACAGATTTCTTACAAACGGATTTCACTACTACCCCAGACCACCCTCACAGCTTGGTCACGTATATCTCATATCTGCCTATGCACATGAAGGACATGAAAAAGTGTGATGTTCCCAGCTTAGCATGCAGTGCTAAATGTTGCTTTTGCTGGCTTTCACATTTTTTGTCTCCAGTGAAGAGATTAGTAGCGAAGTATGTTGCACTGCTGGTGCATATACTTAACTCACCAGCCGTACAAGCCTGTGCACACTACTATGTCACGTGAGGGATGTGCTGCTCAGCTGAGTTTGTCTTGTGCTTCTCTACTCATTAAAAATTAAATACATCAAGCAATTCTACCATCAGGTATGTGACAACAACATAAAATTGCCATTAACATGACATCATTAAAAAAATCAACGAAGTTGAGCCTCATGTGAGCCTAGTTGATGTATCTGTAGCAATGAGCTGGTGCTTAAAAGGCCCCTCTCTAGGCCAGATGGCAAACCTTGATTATCACTGGATGTTAAGTGCTCAATAGGGAGTGTTCTAACAAGAATTCTTCAAATTAGTCCATTACAAGCAATGATTATTCACATCAATGCAACCAAGACACCTTCCATAGTGGGTCCACAAGCGATTCAAAAAAAAAATTTTTTTTTTCGTAAGCCGATGCAAATGTTGAGTTTGCTCACTGACAGACTCTGGCAAGGATCATGAGAAAGGGCATAGCCAAAATTTATTTCAGGTGTGTAGGGTAATTTTCCCCTTTGTGTATGTTCACGCATGTTTGTAATGTGAGCATGTATACATGTATACATACAAACTAGAAACATTTCAGGGCAGGATGAACCGATATGTTCATTGCTACCTTAGTAAATGTTTAGTAAGTAACAAGGGCAAGTGAAAGTGCAATACCCTAGCATATGCCCAAAACCACACACAGGTGCCCTCAGTCCATATATTTGCGTAATACTTGCAGCTACTAGTACCGATGAACAGATCACTAAAAATGATGGAGAACAGGGAATGTTGTCAGAGCCAACATTTTGACAAGTGGACTTGTTTTCGTCAGGACAGCAACTACCATGTCTTTCTTTGTCAGAACATCAGGAGGCAGTTTCCGTACTGACGAAGACAAGTCCAATTGTCGAAATGCTGGCTCCAGTGGCATTCCCTGTTCTCCATCATTTTTAGCGATCTGTTTATCTATTCAAGCCTCCATCTTCCCCTGAGCTTCTCTTCCAGTTTGGAGTGCAGCTATTAGTCTTTGAAAAGAAACGTCACAGGTACGCTTCATTGGTTGGTGTCTTCAGACAGCAAAAAAAAAAAGGCAGCTCTTGACCAGGAATTCCATGGACTTGCTGGGAACCTGAGAAAACAATGGCCATACAAAAATAGTTTTGAGCATCTCAAGAACTCGCTAGAATAGCTCGATATCAACAAATGTAATCCGACGCAGATTCCATTTATTTTTTTTCGCGACCAGTGCTGCTTGCACAAGGATTATGAGACAGCTGAACAAAGTGTCATGGCATCTAATGTTGCAGTATTACCAGCAGCCCTTCTGTAACAGGGGTAGTATTCCGAGAATCACTTTTAGCTATGATGTCACTTTATGCGATGTAGCACATCGTATGTCGGATGACTTAAGTGACTAATTTCCTCGATCAGTGTGCACTGAAAGCAACACCTCCAAAAAGAGAGTCTCGAAATCTGTCGCCCCTAGCTATTATTTGAAAATATAAGATCAGGCAACTTCAGTCTGTTTGCAAGGTGCCAAGCAAAATCCCAAGCAAGATCCCAAGCAAAACAGATGCGATGTTAGAACCTTAGAAGCGTGTGCACGAATGTCAGGATTGCACTTCAAACAAAGCTTTAACCTGTTATTACTATAGTTTTATTGTTACCACAATTCCGACATTTGAGAAACCCAATTACTTTTGTAGCAATAGAAAAGAAGTATACTACAACACTACTTATCCAAGTTACCTGCCTGTTAATGCAACAAATGCAATATGTTTTATGCACCCACTTTTTCATCTTTAGTATATTTACCTGTGCTTTAACTGCCATGCTTTGCAGCCACATAAGAGCCACATTTTGGAGCCACGTAAGAGTGCTATGTAAAAAGTCTGCCACATTGCAAACACATATTGTTGAAAGAGGAAATCAACTGGAAGGGTACGAAGCGTTGGGTTACATCCAGAAGGTAACAGCCGATTCGTTTAAAAAGAACGTCCAAGAGATTTCCCCAGTGGATAAAACCATGACGGAGAGCGAAACTAAGGAAGAGCTAGAACTTGAGAATTTCAAGTGGAAAAACGCCGAAGGAAAAATTCCAAAGAGCACTGCTCCACGTTTAGATGGGGTCACCGTTAGCCTCATTAACAAATTAGGACAGAACACTAAAGAAGCACTATTGAAAGCCGTAGAAAAATGCTTACAGGAGAGGGAAATACCAGACAGTTGGCGAAAAAGTAGAATGAACTTAATGTATAAAGGCAAGGGGGAAAAGAATAACATTCGCTCGTATACACCGCTAACCATTACATCGGTATTATACAGGTTGGCTATGCAAGCACTAAAATTAATAATAGAAGTGTGGGCAGAACATATTTTGGGAGAATTTCAGAATGGATTTTGAGCAGACAGGCGATAACCTATTTGTTCTTACTCAGTGTATAGAAATATCTAAAATAGAAAGCAGGCCGTTGCATGTGGCTTTTCTAGACATCACTGGGGCGTATGACAATGTTAATCAGGAAATATTGTGGAAAATTTTGGAAGGAATGGGCATAGGCGACGATCGTGTACACCTTTTGAGGGAGATATATCGGGAAAATACAGTTTGCATAGAATGGGAAGGAATCAGTAGCATAGAGAACGTTGATATTAGCAAGGGGCTGAGACAGGGATGTCCTTTGTCGCTGCTGTTATTCATGCTGTACATGGTTAGAATGGAAAAAAGCGCTAGGAGATAGCAACATTGGTTTTAATCTGTCACACAAACAGGGCGGCGTGATGATTGAGCAGACGCTTCTGGGTTTATTTTATGCTGACGATATTGGCTTATTCGCGGACAGTTGAGATGATATACAACGGCTGGTGAATATATGCGGAAAGGAAGGCGAGGCTCTAGGACTAGGATTTAGTGTAAAAAAATGCGCATTGATGGTATTCAATGGTCCCAACGACCAGGCGGTATCCATACAGCGCCAAGAAACACCGAGAGTAAGCGAATACAAGTACCTTGGCTTATGGGTTAATGAGGGTGATATATACATGAAGGTACACGAAAAAGCCTTGGCAGCAAAGGGAAAGAGGAACGCAGCAATAATGAAGCACAGAGCGTTATGGGGACACAATAGGTACGAGGTGCTTAGGGGTCTGTGGAAAGGGGTAATGGTACCGGGGCTTACATTTGGGAACTCAGTGGTGTGCATGAGGCCAGAGATACAATCAGGAATGGATGTGAATCAAAGAACTGTGGGACGCCTCGCGTTGGGTGCTCACGGGAAAACAACAAATGAGGCTGTAAAGGGCGATATGGGATGGGCGACTTTTGAGGCAAGGGAAGCCCAGAGCAAAATAAGGTTTGAAGAAAGGCTTAGGAATATGAAAGAGAGTAGGTGGGCAGTGAAGGTGTTCCGTTATCTATATAGAAAGAGCACTGACACACAGTGGAGAAAAAGAACTAGGAGGCTCACCAGTAAATATACGGCTCTAAAAGAACTGACAACAGAGAGCGTAAAGGGAAAAGTCAGAGAGGCGGAGAAGATTTACTGGATGGCAGCAATGGAAAAGAAACGACTGAATAACTACCGAGAAGGCAAAAACGAAATAAAGAGGGCGGCATTTTATGATAATTCAAGAGGAAGCGCTTTACTGTTTGAAGCGAGATCAGGCTGCCTTAGAACGCGTATTTATAAAGTTAAATTCAGTAAAGAAGAAAAATGCATATGCTGTAAGGAAGATAGGGAAATGGCGGAGCATGTTCCGATTGAATGCGGAAATATCCACCCAGGTGTACGTTTGGGCACTACCCTACATGAAGCCTTGGGTTTTAGGGAGAACAATGGGAAGCTGAACACACCCGCAATCGAAATAAGTAAGAGATGGTAAAACTAGAGAGAATGGACAAAAATAATTATAGGGAAAAATAAGGACTTTCTACCATAAGGGGCAGAGAACTGGGCTATGAATTTACATTTTAGCTATAGTATGATCGATTTAATTGAAGTAGATTTAAAAGGCATGAGGACAACTTAAAGAGAGAAGGGAAAAAAAAAAGAAAAGTTCTTAAAATTTTTTACGAGCCTGGTGGCGCATAAGTCGCCGCCCCGTTACAAAGGGTACACTCATAGCATCCATCCATCCATCCAAGCTCATTCTGCAACAGAGTGATATTTCCCAAATGACATCGTGGTCTCCATGGAACAACTTGACTTCAAAGCATCATCATTTCAAGGTGAAATGCATACACCATCAAACATAACTGGCAATCATTTACAGATGTTGCCAGATGACCGAAATGCATTGTGGTACTGTGCAGTACTGCAGCAGTGGCTTTCCCACAAGGCTGATGTACAAAATACTGCAGCGGAATGCAACAGTGATGGAATGGAGGTGAATTTTCTACACGGAAAAGAAGCATAACTCCAGAAAAGCAACACAGTGCTACAACTTTTCCACATAACACTTATGCATTTTGGTGCAGCAGAGAAAACCAGAAATGCTGGAATAGGCCTGATTTGCCACACGCACCACAAGAATAACCCCAACAAACAACACAGCACTGCAATTTTGCTGCATACCACCTATGAGCTGTGGCACAGCATTATGCAGCAGAGTTTGTGCCACAGAGTCGTATTTCAAGCCCATTGCAGCAGAGAACAGCTGCAATAGAGGTAGATTTGGCACAAGACGAGAGCCAGGTTCAAAAAGCAATGCAGCTTTTCCACATAACACCTATGCATAGCAGTGCAGTATGGTGCAGTGTATGGCACAAAAACTAGAACCATGACAAATAGAACAATGCTACTTTTTCACACAGCACCCGTGAACTGTGGCAAAGCACAGGAAAATTGCAATGAAGGTAGATCTGACACAAAAGAACCATGGCTGAAAAAGAAGAAAGCACATTATTGTAGCAATGGTGCAATGGATGCGGATGTGCCACAAGCTGAGAACCATGGCTGAAAAGAGTAACGTGGCTTTTCCATGCAACGCCTATGCATAGCAGTGCAGCACAGAACAGCAGCATTGCTACAATGAATCTGAATTTGCCAGAAGATGAGAATCATGGCCGAAAGAGCAACAACTTTTCTACATATGACCTATGCATTGTAGTGCGGCACAGGACATCAGTGGTGCAATTCAGCTGCATCTGCTAAAGAGCAAACCATAATCCAAAAAGCAATACAGCTTTTCCACGTAACACCAATGCATTGAGGAGGATTTCCCACAAGACGAGAACCATGGCAAAGAGAAGCAACACAGCTTTTCCATCTAACACCTATGCACAGTGGTGCAGTACAGCACATAGAAAAAGAAGCAACGCTGCTTTCTGGCATAACGCCTATAGATTGTAGTGCAGCACAGAAAATCTGCAATGGTGCAGTGGGGGTGGATTTGCCGCCGCGAGACAGGAAAGGCTGAAAAATGTGATGCAGCTTTTCCACGTAACGCCTGTGCATAGCAGTGCAACACAGTACAGCGGCAATGGTGGAATGGATGCGGATGTGGCACAAGAATGCGAACCACAACAGAAAGAAGCAATGCTGCTTTTCCACATACCACTGACATGCAGCATGGAACATCAACAACCGTTCAATGGAGGCAGATTTGCCACAAGGATGAACCATGATCCAAAAAAAAATGCAATAAAGCATTTTTATATATGTATGCTTCGCACCACAGCACAAAACAGCTGCACGGAAGATAGATTTGCCACAAGACAAAAAACACGACTGCAAGAACCAATGGAGCTTTTCCACATTACCCCTGTGCATTGTGGTACAGCATGAAAGAGCAGAAAGGGGGATTCACCACAGAGAGCAGATATACAACAGGAAATGTAATGCAGTAGCGCAGCTTTTCCACCTAACTGCACTGTGGCACAGCACAACTGCAGCCGCATTGCAGACAGATTTGCCACCCACACCAGAAGCACAACCCAAAAAGGCAATGCAGCACGACATAACACCTGATACTGTGGCGTTACCTCGAAGCTAATGTCCACAATGCTGCGGTGAAATGGCGGTACCTTCACTTGAATTCTGTCTACCATCATATGAAAAACTACAATTATAAAATGGTCAGCAAGGGCCCCCTCCCCCCCAACAGGGGAGTTTGGGAGGGGGCTTTCGCCAGAACTGCCCCAAAACTCAGGATGGAGCTCCCCCAAATCCAGCGAACTGCAACAAAATGCTTTATTAAAGGGCGTTCATTCCAACCGCCCTCGAATATGCAAGATGGCAATTTTTGCAATGTAATATACGTAGCCCACGCTTGGAGTGGATTTAGGATTAAACGAAAACACAACCATAAGCATTTTGTGCGTGATTTTGGTTAAGAGCTTTGGGACGATTTGCCAGTGAGCAGCAGGGAATGAAGGGAGGAGGCGCTTGTTAATGCATGGAAGCTCAAAAGCCTGATCGTAAGAGAGCGCCTGCATGGGTGGAGGCGTTTGATTAATTTGTGGGAGTTTTACGTTGCAAAGCCACCTATGATTATGAGAGTCGCCGTAGTGGAGAGCTCTGGAAATTTTGACCACCTGGAGTTCTTAACATGCACTGACATCACACAGTACACAAGCCTCAACATTTCGCCTCCATCGAAATGCCGCCACCGCGGCCGGGATTTGATCCCGCGACCCTCGGATCAGCAGCTGAGTACCATAGCCACTAGACCATTGTGGCAGTGGGTGGAGGCGTTTGAGTGGAATTTCACGGCGAGATGTATCTGTACAGAAACTTGCCAGCAGACTCATAAAGACAAAAGGGGTACTGACGCAAAATACTGAAGGCTAGATAACTTAGGAGATGGATTACAAGGAGCTGCATACATCTACCAAATTTCGACAGCAAATGCTGGTTCATATCTAAATAAATTTTGAAGTGCATGCTGCACAACTGAATGCAAAACGAAACATGATGCGATATACTTGTTTTGTAAACAAACAAAACACTGGATAACAGCAGGTACTATTGAAAAGCACACGGAAGCATATAAAACAAACTACCAGGTGGTGCTCGCATGTTCTGTTGCCAAAACAAAACAAAAAAATTCTAGGCAGGGGACGTGACAAGATGGCACGCGAACTATTAGAGGCATTCCACATTAGTAAGAGGGGCCATGGGTGCATTAGTGACACACCTGTCGATCTTAAAAAAAAACAAGAGATAACAACATGTAATGTATCAATGTCAGGTGACGGTGGCGGTGTACTTGTCAGATTGAGCATGCGTCTGTATGTGTATATATTTGTTGGCGTACCCACAAATAAAGTTATATGAAAGTGAGCACTTGTCCTGTGTTTTCTTCTCTCAGTGAGTGTTGTTTGTGTTGTGTGCTTTGACTTCCCTGGAATCTGTTACCACATACGAAGCAAATCTCAGGTACATGTGGCCTGCTGTGTGTATGTTTAAGTCTTGCTGGAGCTGTTCTTGCTGCTCCATGAAACCAAAACTGCGTCTAGGTACTAAAATATGGCTCTAAACAATGAACCATTGTGCACTGAAGGAAACAAATTTTCCAACTATTCATAGTGCAAAAAAAGAGACATGCAAAACGTGGACACAAGGGAAGAGAAGTGGATAACATGTACTCCGACTATCAACTGAAGTTGAGCACAGAGGCACAAAAAGAAAGAAGAGACAACTTATCTGCGCATGCTCATGAATGGTAACAACACCAGTCTAAAGGGTACATACGTGCCGGTCTATGTGAAAGACAACTGTTAAGGCAGTCTATGTCTTTTCTGTTTAAAGGGCCCCTGAAACATTTTTTTTGACATTGTGTCACTGATTAGGCGACACAATTGTGAAATCATCCACACCATAAATAAAGCAAAACACCTTGTGCTAAGGCAGCTATGGGCTTATTTGTCACCTTCCTCCTTACCACTGCTGTTCCTCAAGTTGATCAGCTGCGGAGTGCGCGCTAGCGACTGCGCCTCCCATGTCAGCTGCTGTGCTCAGCCCTCTGTAGCGACATAGCGCCGCAATGTCTTTACTGAGGTCGCCAGCCTTGGCAATGCTAGCCTCTGTAATAGTGCGCCGGCGACTAGTGTGTACGCCACGAGATGCCGCGACGATACCGTTGGCTGGCCTTTCGGTGCTCGTGACATCCCATGGTTTGCGTTTTGTGGCACCCATCGCATGTCCTGTGGACAGGGGCAGTTGAAAACTCTTCGAGTCGAGTCGCGTCAGTCTTTCACGATGTGCATATTTAAAACATCGTAGTAAATTACGTGCTTAACTCAGTGCTGATATTGTTATGCTCAAGATCAGAAGTTTGCAGAGATAAAGTGGTCGCAGTTCGCACAGGACAGGGATAATTGAATATCGATGGAAGATGCCTTTACCTTGCAGTGGTATAGTAGACATGATGATCATGATGATGAGACTACTCACACTGTAAAGCAATTACAGGAAGAAAAGGACGTCTCATTTCTTGTTCATTCTCCACATAATCACAATTACACAAGACGTCTCAAGAATCCCGCACTCCCTTACGGTCCCATTTCAGCATTTCACCCATGCACGTCCGCCTCTCTGTCGAGTCGTCGTCAGGGAATTCCGAAGCGCTTCTTGATCCACTGCACCTTGTCGAAGGGACCCCTCTTGCAGTCATCGGTATAGTCACCCAGGTGGATGTTGTGCAGAAGCCACGACATGCCCGTTCGCCGATTGATCACCCCGTTCAGGTCGTTCAGCTGTGATAATGAGAATGGTGAAAGAAACGAGGCCGTAAAGTATGTCCACGGCGTTGCAACAACCTCGCCAACACAAAGGCAAGAGAAATTTAAGTGTGGTGCCATAACCGCGATAAAAATGCGCGGCAGATCTTAGTGGGCCCCCTCTAAAACGCTGTCGAAGTGGATTCGCGTCTATGTAATAAATAAATGAGCTAATGTTGGCCGCTTGGGTGTCTTCAACCGAATCATGGTGGTAGAAAAAGCGTAAGGAAAAGGGGCGTAGTGCGACAATCTTGATGCCTTGAAAAAATTTAAGGGCAATATCTTGGGGGAATAGGCCCAGGTCACGTGACAGGCAAGCAAGAGAATTATTACGGTCGCGCGTTAATAAATGTTACCCCATAACAAACACCCTTGAGTAGCACGTCAACCATGTGAGCCTTCTCCTACCCAGTAAGCACTGTGCACAAAGCGTCAGAAGACGTTGGATAGGCGAGGCTAACGGAATCGCGTGACTCCGCCTCCTATAGCTTCTTTATTTCCTCCATGGCCTAACTAGCATACGAAGGACGTTCGCGTATTTTTTTTTTTTTGCTCAGGTGCAAATTTATGTGTAGTGTTTTGTGTATACGTGTTTACATTTACACGGTATACGTGCTGCAAGAGCTGCGTGTGCACGAATTGAGATGCTGTATGTCCAACGATAGCTGGTCGTGGCACTGTATAGGAGTCCGGTTTACGGTAGGAGCGCTCCGATTAAAAGCCTGAACCTTACCAAAGGATGTGGTATGCTTATGACTTATACAACTTTAAGGAAGCGGTGCGGATGCGGAAGGTTGTCCCTGTCTTAACGCGGCAGTCGCCGCCAAGAATCGAAACCTCCCCGGAGTGGTTATAAATGTGACACCACCACAGTCATCGATTCAACACGGTGGACACACATCGAAGCAAGCTCGGAATTAGATGTGTAAAATTTCGGAGTTTTCGGAGATAATTAAATTAGAATACTAATTACTTTTCTAACTTCTTGAATGTAGTTTAAGGGCTCCTGAAGCACCCCACGAGCTCAGTGAAAAGGAAACATCCTACGGCTGGCGTACGCTGCCATGAACAGCTCAGACAAATTCTCTAGTCGTTCGCGCGTAGTGTTTACACGCGGAGCACAATGTTGCCACTTACTAAAGAGGCCTTTTCTTTGAAGAGGGTCTACTCCTGACTCTCCTTGTAGATTCTCTGTTTCGTCATAGAGCATATATTGCTGCCATTGGTCCGATATCTGACATAAATTAACATATTAGCTTCCACCCGCCACGCCTGTAACGCGAGCCCTTCGCAAGGCGGGTGTCGAGTTACTGTAACTCAGTTGTTCCACTGAAGCTTGGTCAGGTAACGCGTCAGGCAGGGCACCTCACTCACGGCCACCATTCGTGAGCCCTGTTCTAACCAGTTGAGAAACAATGAAAAAGGGAGGTTTTCCGGCTGCGGTATCCTCGCTCCCAGCAAATCTTTTGAAAAATTATTTCGGCTGCGTATTTGTGAGAGGCCTTAAGTACACACCAAGCTGTCTTCAAGACCAAGCGTAAGGGATTGTTCGGGACCCCATAAAATTGTATTTCAAATTACAGCTGGCCGTAGGTTATGCCATCATACACTACTTTCGCTTTGTTATCTTTCAATTGAAAAGTAATGAAATGAAAGCGATGCTATAGTACAAGCGGACGTGCAATATCTTAGTCACATGTAATTGGGAAGTAACAAGTAATACCCGCGGAATTATTCGCTTGATGTCATTGATTGCATTACTAAATTGCAAGTGCTCAAATGTAGTACACTGCATTACTCACGACTACAAAAAGTAATTGAATTACTGTAATTTTATGAATTAATTTCGTTACTGCCAAGTCTCGTCAGAAGCGTATTTTTGCGCTTTGTTTCACAGCAGAAAATCGAACTCCAGAATCGAATTCCAGAAAATCGAACTCGGTCAGCCTTACGAAATTCTAATACTCTAAGTGCTCAGTGGGCGTGTGAGTGGGCTCTTCTCTCTCTCTCTCCTTCTATTTTTCATTTTTTTAATCATTTTATCCCTTTTTCAGCGCAGGGTAGCAAACCGGACGCGCGTCGAGTTTGGTTAACCTCCCTGCCTTTCATTACCTCCTTCTCTCTCTCTAGGTGGTCAGCATATTTCATATATCCAAGCCTTTCATATCACGTTTTGCGGCGCGGGTATTAGCGTGCCACTGAGTCGCAGAAAATGGCATTAACTTCCTAATGTCTTACAGAATAATGACAGTTGCACGGTGTCACGCGGTCTTGCCAAAGGGCATTTGTACTAATGTCATTCGTCACTCAATAACCTCATCATAAGTCTCTTCAAATCACAGTTCGCGCAGCGCAGTAAAATTCGAGCGTTCGAAGCTCGCTTACCGTGCGAAAAAATACTTTGTACACTACTTTTCTAACGATGCGCAAGGCATTCCCTAGCTGAACGTGGCGATGTTCAATTCACCACTGCAACGGCTTCGACACCACTGGTGCGATATCACTTGTGGACTTCGGGTTCAACATGCCAGAGTTTTCATGAGGAACTGTAACTTTTCAACAGACAGCAACTAACTCAGGCCAATGAAACGATGATACGTTTATTTCCACCTTTCATTTTCGTCAAATGCAGAGCACATTTTGTGATTTGTGATTAAACTCATAATCACAAAGTAGTTATGGCATGTAACAGAATATATGCATTGTTAAATTTGTGACGCTGAGGCCAATATGCGCTATGAAATCAGAGGATAATGTTATCAAGAGGAACAATTCAGAAACGCCCGAGTCTGTGAACTGCTTATTTTTGTGTGTTCGGTGGCAGGTAGCACTACACACGTCTTTTCGATAAGCAAGCTTTTGCATAATGCCAATGTTTCCTACTGCTGGTGAATACCCTAGGTGGGCATTCACAAAAAAAAAAAAAATATGTCACGCTATAGAAGTCTCTGCAAACAGTAATAATAGTGATAATAATAATTTTAACCAATCCAGATACTGGGCGTACTTTTTGGTAAATGTGACAAGCTTATGACAAACAGCACTTACGACCTAAAAGCGTCGAATAATCGTACCTTGGCACAACGTATTCACAGAAACACCTTGCGATAAAAAGTGTTCGCAAAAGAACACTTCAGCCAATTGCAGCGCCAGACATATCACTAGCAACGACGGCTGACCAACGACCAAAAAGAACTTACGAAGCAGGAGTTTTATGAATTCGGCCGCTGGTCTACGGAAACGCTATGCTCAGCCTGCTAAGCAAACTGGATTCGTCGTACAAAATTCTCACCTTGCTAAGACAAAAGCTCACCGTGCCGGAAAGGCTCACCATACTTAACAAAAAGCTCACATTGCTTAAAAAGCTCACCTTAATTAACTAACGCTCACCTTACTGAGGAAACTGGCTTCGTCGTCCCACAAGTAGATTACGTTTTGGTCTTCCACGACGGTGCCGACGAAGACACCCGCAATTTGCTCTGTCGCTCCCATTGTCTTGCAATCCTGGCAAGACGCAAACACAGACAGAAACGCAGTTATGAACAAAGAAGAACTAAATCATGGGGCTCGATAGCTATATCACAATACTGTTTGAAACCGTAGACAAACACACATAAGGGGGGGGGGGGGGGGGGACTTGTAAAATATTTGTTTATATTTGTTTCGCAGTACAGACACTATACGGAGGTTTCATTCGGAATGATTATAATATCTACATGTCGAAGTGAACGATTAGTGAAACAATAACCAGTGGTTCACTAGAACAACCGAATAAAGCCCAGGATCGGAAAACGCAGCCGCGAGTGGCGGAAAATTGGAGGTCATTGGGAAGAAGCTTTCGTCCTACAAGAGACATAAAAGAGGCTGATAAGGGTGTGTGAGTGGTATTGTAAAATAGCGTAAAATAGTAAATGTGGAATGACAAACGACGCTCCGCAGATGAGTGCTCCTACTAGTTGCGAAACCATGTGGCATTATTTACCAGTCTATTTTACTGGTGCCTGCTGGGTGTTGCGTGAGCTACTAGACTCTACCCAAACTATAGAAGAGAAGCTCAGGGGAAGATGCAGGCTTGAATCATTTAACAGGTCGCTGAAAACGATGGAGAACAGGAAATGGCGCTGGAGGCCAATGGCTTGACAAGTGGACTTGTCTTCGTCCGGACGACAACTGCCTTCAGAAACAGAAACGAAATCTCGAGAAGGCGGTTGCCGTCCTGACGAATACAAGTCCACTTGTCGAAACGTTGGCTCCAGCGACATTCATTTTTCTCGATCGCTTTTTGCAATGAATACTAGGACTTGTACATTAGATGCGTAGGGTGGCAGAGTTCGTGATGAGTAGAAGCACTGGCCAATGCACCCGGCGTACAGGTCAATGGAGCAGACATGTACAACCGAAGCTTGGCTGAAGCATGGAGGAAGAGACAGAACATTGATTATGCTATTACATTTTTAAGGCGTACATTGGCACCACACTTGGATGGCTATGATGAATATGGAAGTCAGTATAATTGGCCTTCACGGAGTATTGCCTTCATTTGGGGTTCTTGCATACCTAAATACCATGCTGAACTACGAGGAACTTGGTGAATGTCCTCTGCTCGCACACTTTACGTAATGTGTCCGTTCTCCAACAGAGTCATTTAAATGTTCATCAACGATAGAAATTACAGCTGCCGTCGAGCAAACTGCCCGATGCGCATCGTAGATACCTGTTGTCTTAGAGCTTTTCACCGGGCTGCCTGCTGAGATCAGGGACATCAGCTGTACAGCTCCTTGGCAGAGTGCTATATGGGAAACCAACAATACTCACCGCAGCGTGAGCAGGTGAACGGTTTAGTGGCACCAATAAATCTACACTTTTCAGCACCACCATCATCATCTTCTTTTGATATCCACCGTAGGATGAAAGAGTTTCCAAGGATTCCGCAAGCTGATTCTGTGTTATGCCGGAGAATGTTCTAACTTCATCTCCCTAGCTCACACTCTATCGTCCACGGAAGCACTTCCCATCCCACGGTGCCCGTTAAGTCGTTCTAAACGACCACCTATTATGTGTCTTACGCTTATGTGACAAGCTTGATTTCTTTGCCTCTCTTAATTAATATAGGCTACCCCTGCATGCTCTACGCAGGGGCAGCCTATATCTGAAAGCTGGAAAAAAAAATACACCTTCATTGATACTGCACACATATTACACAGATTTATTAGATATTCCGCTAGGCCTGTGTGGCTGTTAGATGTGCGATGTCTTAGAAGACATCGTACAACTACAGCGTATGATATCAAGATACAGCTAGCACAGCTGAAACGCAGAGTAGCAATTACATAAGGCTACATAAGGTTACAATGCTCTGGGAATCAGTTCTGTGTAGCACTGAAAATTCGTACACCTTTGAAAACGTCCTTGGACAGGTGTACGATACTGGTTACATTTAAGAACGTAGAGCTGTCCCTCACGACAGCATTATCGCAGGCACTATAGTGTCATGTTACGACGTCATAAGCGGTCGTCTCTTTTATCACGTGGTCGATGAAAAAAGTCATCAATATCGGATGTGGTATTCCTTAAAGACTATCGTCACATCAGCCGCCGAGCGCTACCCATGACAAGGAGAGCAAAGCTGAAAGATAGGTGCCATGCTCACCACAATGTCGGCATTGGTGACGTAACTGTACTTGCACTTGGCGTACATCGCCTCTTCCAGTGTTTCCGGCTCGATGTAGAACGCGTAGACAAGGGTGCCTATCTCGAAAGAGAGGCCCACCTTGACGTTCGGTCGGCTGTACTGGACGTCCGCCGCCACTAGCGTCGCGTGCTTTTTCTGCATCGACAACGTTAAACAGCGTAATGAAGCCATTGTTTCCTAGCGAACAAATCCAGGACACTGTACACACAACAGTGCAGGACAAATGCCAGGACAAATGCTGTCCTATATTTGTTCGCGGAAAAACAATCGTTCAATTATTTCAGTACCATCCAGCCCAGTTAAGCGCATTAATGACGTTACAGGGGCCCAGCAGCGCGTTTTTAAGTAATCCCAGAGTGACACTACCTTTTATTTCCATTTAATTGACATTTTATTGCTTCACAAATTGCTTGCCGCAATTCTTTTTTTAAGTTCTTTAAGTATTAGCGGTGTTAGAGCAACAAGTTTGAAGGGAATGCTACCGTCCAAGAGCGTTCACTCTTTCATCATCGCCACGAACAAGGGGAGGGGAGTTGGGGAAAGGGGGCTTAGAAGCCATGCTAGCGTGCGCCATGACCCTGAACATCTTTTTTCTTCTTATTTCTGTGGAAACTACTGTCGCGAAATTAAAAAAAAAATAAACTTTGACCTTTCTTTAGGTGTCTAATCTTGAATGCAAAAATTAAAGAATTGCACGGCCGATAGATAGATGAACTTTGTTCAGGCCCTGAAGTAATCCGCGCTCGTTTTAAAGGGGGAGGATCGCGGGCCACTCCCACGTAGGGACGGGGAGGCCTAGTCTCACCGCCGCGTCGTGGGTCCTCTAGAACAGCCTATATTTGTGGTAGTAGGACATGAATTACCCAAAAAAGTATTCACCAGTGTAAGCAGCCCGAAAGTGTTTTACTTTGGGATTTTCTTTGAGCACAAATACATTACGTTTTTTATTTTATTAAATGCGAAGCATTTCTTAGCGAACTTCGGCGAGTTTGAGCGTATCTATCTCTCTATCTATCTATCTAGACGCCTACGATTTTGTGCTCTCCTGGCCGTTTCCCTCATGCGATGTTTACGAAAATTGGTATGCCACAGCAAGACTACATAACGAACATAAATGACAAGTCATAACATGAAAATCATGGCATGCATGTCATGAGCGGCATGATTTACATGCCACGGCCTTGGTGCTCTCCTGGCCGTTTCGCTAATGGGATGTATGCGAAAATTGGTATGGCACAACATGACTGCCTGACGAACATAAATGGCAGGTCATAACATGAAAATCATCACATGCATGTCACGAGCGGCATGATCTACATGCCACTCATTTCGTTAATGGGTCTATACCAAAATTGCTATGGCACAGCGCAACTGCATGACGAACGTAAATGACAGGTCATAGCGTTAGAAACATGACATGCGTATAGGAGCGGTATGGTTTACATGCCACAGTCATGGTGCTCTTGCGGCCGTTTCGTTAACTTCATATGTACCAAACTCGGTATAGCGAGACAACAATGCAAATACATTTTACGTTCCTGATGAGTGCTTCGCATTTCCTTGATTCCCACTGCACGTTGGATCTGTCAATTTTTTTTTTTCACTATGAGAACCACGATTCTTCGAGGGTTATAGTATACTCTAGTATAATATGGTAAGCGAATGGATATATTTGGGTGGCCCGTGCCAGTGTGAGTACAAAGTTTAAAGCAACGCTGAAGTCGAAAGCGTTCTCAAGTAAGCATACCAAGCCACACTCACCAGGTTGGGGTACGTCCTCGACTGCTCCTCGGCCGCATCGGGCAGCCTCTCTGGGTCAAACAATGCGGGTGGGACGGCGATGCAAGCGGATCCAACGGGCGGCGATCCCACGGAGCTCAGCGCTATCACCGTGTCCGCCTTGGTCCTCCTGCAATTGGCCGAGACGGCACAGTGAAGCGTTGATTTAAAGGGACGCGAGTGCAAAACGCTACATGTGTTTGCGCTAATGAATCAATCGCTGAGGACGCACATTTCGCGGTTACGAGCTTTCCCAAGATAAATACCGTAAGAGTTCGACAGGTGTTTCACTCTTGTGACACGAGAAGGCGAAGACCTAGCTGCGAGTGAGTGGAGTGATGCGTCAAGTTGCACGATAGGGGTCACACCCTTTGCAAGACACAAACCGCAGCGGCAGACTTTTAGCACTGCATCGGTGACTGCTCATACGTGACGGGTACGCTACGAACCGCTTTGTCATTTCAGAGTACCCAAGCCCCCAAGTACTGCGTACTTACTCCACCGCTGCTTTGAATTGGCTGCTGTAGATGTCGAACGCGTCCGGCTGGCTGTAGTTGGACAAGCCAAGCGCAATCATCGTCTTTCTGGCTGGATCGTGTCCTTGCAAATCTTTCAATCTCTGCAACGTCAAAAAGAAACGTGGGCTTTGCAACTAAGCAGTCGACCGCCGTACCGTATTAATTCGTGTAAGTGCCGCAGTCGCGCATCTCTCTATGCACTATAATTTCCTTGAGTCAAGCCACGAGCAGACCCTAAGAACTAGGCATAATTAACGGCAGAAAGGCAGACAAAAGAAAGGAAGGAAGGAGACAGCTAGCACTTCATATTCTCACAAAGCCAAGAACGATGCAGGGTTCCTTCAGCTAACAATATTTATTGAAGCGAACTTGGGCTCCGCGAAGCACCCAAGGGAAATAAAAGCGGGGCGAAGAAGCGGTAAGCAGAGCGACTTGCCCAGACAATGGCGGGAAAACGAATGTTGCGGCACTCTTCTTTCGAGCACTTATACCTTCGCGTTATCCTTTTTGAACAGTCGAATTTGGTTGATAACACTCGTCTGGCGGCGAAATGGCGGGGCACTCTCCTTACCAAATCAGACAGCCTGTGCGGCATAAAAAAAAGAAAAGAGAGAGAGAGAGAGAGAGGGGGACACACGGTTGGTTCGAACGCAATTGCGACAACTGACCGTGACCAGACGATGGCAACAAAGCACATAAGGAAAACCATTTTGGAAAAAAAAAATATTACACCATGTCCCGCTAAAAGGGACTATGAGGCGATGCGAAGCAGCACGGGGGGTGCACACCGCGTATGTATCCGTTTGACTAGGTGTCGCGTTTGCATCGGTTTGACGCTAGCAGACGCTGCCTGCGTCAGCGTTGTCTCTCGCGGGCGAGGGCGCGTTCTCGTTCGTTGCGAGCAAGTAAAGCGTTCATCGAAGAACGAGCGTTTCCAGTCAACGCGCGCCGTTCGGAGAGGAGGAATGCCGAGAAGAGATGAGACAAGGTGAGGAGGGGGAGGAGGATGCGCATGCGCGGTGCGGGCGGGCACGCCACACGACGGATGGATGGAGGGACATAGCCCCGACCATAAGCTGCTTCGCATCTAAAAAAGCAGCCAAAACGGACGCACACGGGAAAATTGAAGAAGACAGGGTAGGGGGTCCACACCTCTCGGAGACCCTTCTGTACGCGTTTTGCATGCCATTCTCCATGCAATGACAAAACAAGGCACCGTCGCGCACTTCATATATTCCATTCCTCGCTTCATGCATTCCTTCGCGACTGCAATAATGGCGCAAGTCAGCAATACCTTCATGACACTATGTCCAGCCAATGTCTGTCTATGATTTAAACGCGTAGTCGTAGATTTCGTGCACGCATGTTGATATGTAGTTATATAGTATATTTCTCTCATGCGCGTTGTCGTCTTTGTGGTATATGTTCGGTGTACTCACATCGATTATTAATTTCGCTTTGTTCACGTAGAAGGCGATGTGTGCGGCATCGGTGATCATGTTCAGGATGCCGTAATGCTTGACGTTCTGCTGGCTCAGTGCGCTCAGCTCTGCTTGCAGTTTCAGGTTGTCTAAATGCTCTGGATTCACGTATCTGGAAGAAACGAAGAGCATTTATTTTCTTTTATGCGACACACCTGAAAGAAAACAAATAAATAAAACTGACTCTTTCAGCGGAATGTATTATCGGACAAAAAAAAGCAAACGGAGTGACCTGCGGGGCCTGCGACGAGGCGCTGTAATCTCGCCCAGCAAGCTCAGGTCGAGATTGACCTGAGTGAAGTGAAACTTCCACCAATCTCTCGCGCAGTGTCTTGCCACGATTGATAAATTTCCTTCCGGCCGCCTAAGTCATGGTCCGTTTACTTCTTTTGCCCGATAGTACAATCAGCTGCACTTCTTTTTTCATTCCTCTCGTCTGCAGTCTTCATTTCTTCACGTTTCTATGTGTCAAAACAAGTATATGGCCTGCAATAAAGACCTCGACACCGTCCTAACATCTTCTGGACGTCACATTGCCGCGTCTTGGCCCGTCATTCTCAAAAACACCTCACGATAAAAATTTTCCCAAGAAAATATCTCATCCCATCACGACGATAGAGAGATCGTGAGCGAAGACGGCTCGCCAAGAGAAATAGTTCTGCGACTTATGCCATTGTAGGGTAGCGAGCTCATTGTCCATGGGAAAAATTTATGTTCACTTTCCGGAATACTTCTCTCGTTGGACGCAACATTGAGTTTGCTTAAGTACATTGTCATTGTTCTGTTTCGTTTGGCGGTCATAGTTTCTGTTTGAAACTGTGTACATAAACTGCTTTTGCCGGTGGTTTATGTTTCTTCTAGATATGTTTCTTTGTAACACGGCATTCCGGTTCATTGCAATGTGTGTATAATTTGTAAGCTACACATGTTCCGCATGCCGAATTGTTGCCGGAGCAGAAGCGTTTGTCAGGCCAGATGCCTTTAGCTTCCGATCCCTTTCTGCTGTAACAGAAGAAATCAATGAACCCGTGTATTTATCGGCAAAAAAACCTGCCACGGTGTCGACCCGTGTAATTCCGGTGAAAGCAAGGTTGAAACGTATTTAACGTAGTAACGAGACAAGAAATTCACTGAGCTTGGCGAAACGATTTCGTAAGAGCTTTACTTTCCCGTCATGCCACTGTTTGGCCACGCGTCCAACACATACAAAAACTCCATTACGCTGCAAATAATGACGACCACCAGGAGGGGGGCGCAGTGTTGGCGGGCGCGCACCCGCTACCCTTTTGTGGAAACCTTAGTCCCTCCAATAGTTCGCTCTACTCATGTTAGACAATAGAGAGTTTTAGTTTGTCCGTAAACTTCTTCACGTTTACGGATACCGGTTTAACGGGAAAGTGTACGTGACCAGCAGCGCTGCTGGCGACACCTGACGATACGGAACCTAACCAGGCACACAAAAAGCTGATATTGTTGTGGCTTGCCCGTTTTGCTTGACTCCTAGTGTGAAGCATTGGACGTGAGATAATAATTGACTTTGAGTACTTTCATTACCTCTTTCGAAGAAAACGCTCACGCTAATAAAAATAAAATCGAATGCATCGTAGTTAAGCAAACCGCGAATAGATGGCGCTAGCAGTTCTACTCCCGCCGTAAACACACACGGTAAACCGGTATCCGCAAACGTAAAGAGGTTTACGGACAAACTAAAACTCTCTATTGAGTATTCTTCTGAAATGCATGAAGCAAATGCGAAAATTTTGATCAAAAGCATTATTGTTCTGTATTCCTCAATACACGCCTACGTATATACTGCAGCTCTCTTAGGAGTATAGATGCGCATTCCGTTCGGCTAGTCAGCAGCCAGCACTGTCTTAGTAATCATATTTGTTAAGTCGATTACATTTCGGGCGTACGGAATGAGCGGCGTGGAGCACATTGAATAGACAACGAAAGTTTCCCTACGACTTCAGGAAAGAGATGTCAGAAACAGAGGCATGCGTAGCTCACCGGAGGTCAAACGATATCCCGCCTCCCGTCATGGTGCGTTCCTGCATCCCCTGCTTGAACGCTTCCAAGCTGGCGTTCGTCTCGATGGCGTAAATGACACCGTCGTTCGTCAAAACGTCGCAGTAGAAGATGTACGTGCACAGACCATCGGGGGCCAGGACGTAGGGGAAGATCGCGAACGCCCCGACCGTGCAGACGAGCTCGGTGACCGAGACTGAATGGGAGAGGAGGAGGAGAGAAAAGGGTAAGAAAACAAGATGAACAAACATTAGGGTAAGATTTAGCCAATGTTAGTCGGTGATAGCCAACACTAGTCATTGTGCGTGGTGCGCGCGTAAGTACGGTACTTGTATCTGGACGGAACTTATCCCATTTGGACACTACTACTCCGGGGCCATGAATGGAAACCGTCGCAGTTCCGATTCATTCTTTCTACGGCCAGCCTTGCGCGCCCAGAATTCCATATTCTCTCCTATCTCCGTTTTGCCTTTTCCGATAGTGTTGGGTCATCACTGTGGCGGTACCGCGTTTTACCGATGTTTGATATATGTATATAAGTCTCAGTTTTTTACAGCGTCTCCACCATCTGTCATCTGCGCAAAGAGTGGCCGCTGCATCAACGCGTGCCATGGCATCAGAACAGCCATCATACGCTCGCGCTTTGTCCCGAAAAGCGTAGGCTTGATATGTGACAGCAGTGTTTATTAGAGCGAATAATATATGTCGGTGCAAGTTCAGTGTTCCAGATACGCACCTCTTGTCGTTGAAACAAGAGAACACCAACCGAAGTACTTTTCTTTTTCGACGTTTTGGAAACAGCTCAGTCCCTTTTTCAGGGATGACCTAAGCTCGTCCTGACACGACTGGACTTTTAGGTTGAAAGTTCTCCAATTGTCTCAAATATAGGCTTTTTACGAACTAGAGAGATTTCTCTCAAATGTTCGCACTTAAATCCTCTTAAATCTTTGGTCGTTTGTCTCTATTTCCTTCGTATTTAGCGTCGCACTCATTCGTTCTAGAGTGAATGCACGGTAAATGTACAAATACTCATTCACACGTGGGATTAAACTTGGTTGCGTGCGCACGTGCCAATATTGGCAGGGAAGCGGCTCAAAGAGACCGACGTTCACATCGGCTACCGCGATTTCTTTCGCCCTGCCAAATTCACGTCTACTTGCACCGCCCTAGTCTACACATACCACTCCTAATGTAACCAGGCAATTCTGTTCTTGTACAGTTCATCGGTACACTAGTCCTAGGGCCGCAGTCACGCGACTGACAGCTCGAGCAGAGAATGATTGAGTCAGCCTGAGTTTAAGCAGTTCGTAAAGGTACTATCGTGAGCTATATGAAAGGGAACACAGGAATGCGTGGCAAACAGACTGAAACACAGGTATCGGTGATACGTGGCGGCAGCCGTCGGAAACATTCTGGGGAGGGGAAAGCTGTTCTAAGAACTGCTGGCACTCCTGCAGTGCGTTTGCTTGCACAAAGTGCAGGACTTGGCATTGCACCATGCGCTTGTGTGAAGAAAAAAAAAGAACGAAAAAGAAACGAATCGCTGCATGTTACCGCGACAATATCTGCGTCTTATCGAACATCGGGCTATACCGTGTTATCGGTCAAATGGCATAAGTTACGGCTTTGGGGAACACGCGAGCCTGGTGGGAGGGCCGACAGTTAGTGGAAGAGCGCCCTCCTTTCCACTCGGTTTTTCGCAGCGCCATCCGCGTATCGCTCCGAGTCGATTTCGAGGCTGTTTGTCACGCGTTCCTGTCTTCCCTTACATATTACTCACAATAGTACCTGCAACATAACACAATGTCGCAAGATCACCTTTTTTTTTTTTTTTTTTACGGACTCGTTGAGTGCACTGGCTTACACTGCAGTTGGTCGGATGGTGGAACGTAGCGCGTGGCCGATGGTGGTGGTGGTGCACGTCGTCGGAACGCTGGAATAACATCGTGCACCAAAGTTAGCAAACACTGTCGCGCAACAAAATTGCACACTGTACCGACACCCTAATCAGAGAAGTACGCAAGCATTTACCGTTCAGGACTGAATGCATATGTTCAGATACCACTCTATAAAATGGTTTACGTGCGCGCGTGCAGTGCTTTCAATGTGCGCGCATATCTGGTTAGCGCATATTTGCCGGGATGCGGCCTTGTAAATACTTTAGTTACATTTAACGCATTGTACCTCTCTGCTCTTTTGTCTCATAAATCTTGATTATGGTGCACGCCACGAATTATTTCGCTCAATATGCGTTTCGTTCGTAAGCCCCTGCCAGTTTCTTTCGCTACAATATTCAGGTGATGACAGTGACAGTACGCTTGCCGCCAGGAGTTGCAGAAGTTTTCTGCTGTTAGTCACTCCGATGCGAGAGGCTTTCACGCGTGTCACCCAGAAAGCCTTAGCACATCGTCACGCTGTAGCATGCAACCGCATCTGCAAGCTGCCACAGTTCAACGTAACGCCCATCGGCAGCGTCTCGTGTGCACCTTACCCTCATGACAAGCCAGTAACGTCACTGGGTTCAAACGAGTCAATGACGCAGAGGAGAGGTGGAGGAGATAGTCGTCATAAAACACGTGGAACAGCTCAAGTTTCTTACAATCTAAAAGGGCTAGGTTTCTGCGCATTGCACACCTATTGACACACTAATGCGTACGGATGCTTTTCTACACCGGTCCCTGTATAGTAAGCTGGCACTCATTTCATTTGACAGATATGCGTGAATTTAGACGGCAGCGCAACTTTGAGAAGGCACTCACAATGCTGCATATACACCACTGTCCTCGCAACAGACGAGCCGTTACGCAGTAATGCAATCAATGACGCTAATAACAAGAAGAAGAGAAAATGAAGAAGGTAAACACTGACTCGTCCTCGTCCTGGGTTGCTCAGGGCTGACCGTGGGCTTGGACTCTAGGTCGTCGTCTGTGACCCTTTTGACGTCCACCACTTCGTCGTCGGCCATCTCTCCTGTATATATATATTTTAGAGCAACGACAGGAAGGTTTTGTTATTTCCACAGCTCCGAGATGCGGTACTTATCGAGGCTGTGACGAAACGGTGCGAAACTTTTGTGCCGAGTCCATTCTTGTTTGTTTGTTTGTTTGTTTGTTTGTTTGTTTGTTTGTTTGTTTGTTTGTTTGTTTGTTTGTTTGTTTGCATTCGTAACGCTGGATTCGGCCTGGGGGACGCTGTGTCATCGTATTACCAGTAAGCCACCACAGCTCCCTGTTGTATACTGAACACGACAGCGAGAATGTACAGGAAAGGCAGCACAGAAGTAACAGAAGCGAACAATAGCGCAAGAGTATTCGCTCAGCCCACTCCTGCTGTACTATGAGATATCTTCCATCCTATGCTGCGCCCTGTGTTATAAGGGACACCGCAGGGGAGGAGACCAGGCTTTAAATTAAAGCACGTCGGCTTCTGATCGTAAGCGCACGACTATATTCGCATTCCATTTCAACCGATCATGTAATGCGAGAGAGAGAGAGAGAGAGGGGGGGGGGAGTTAATCGTCACTCGTAAATGCCAGTTGTGCTTAACTGCACACGTAAGCTCTGCTGAGTATTGTTCTTTCACTTTCTTTGTTGCTGTTTCTTTCTCTTTTTTTTTTAATTTTTCGCGAGCTATAGCACATGCCTAGTCAAGAGCAGCTCATGATGTCCTGGTAAACTGCCTAAAGCTCTGAGTGGCAGGACTCACTGCCTGTGCCCATGATCACGAACGTAGTGACCCCGACCAGGCCGATGAGCACGAGGGATGATGTGGCGATCAGAAGAACGCTACGCAGCCTGGACACGGCCCTGAAAAAAAAAATTAAAATGAATTGAAGTGAGTTAACCTCGCTCTACTGCGTAGTAGCTGGCAATATGTTCTAACGTCAAGGCTAGATCCTTAGAAAACTTATCGAACGGTGACCTTCAAAGGCGCCGTGAGCCGCTCGAGTCGAGCAAGAACAGTAAGAGTCATTCCCCTCTGTGAAGGCAGATGTAGATAAAGCACAAACGTGGACGGGCTGCAACTGCGAGAGAAGTTAAGAATGCTACGGGCAACATTGGGGCTCCCTGGTTGATATCTCGCGTTCGCTCATAGCTTTCTTACGGTTTATTACCAGCGACGCTGTGGTGGCGGAATGTTTGAAGCTTTCTGCACCTCACGTAACTTTGTACAACCTCCGAAATCGTTCCACAGTTTCTGCGTGCGGGACGACTGAGAAACACGCACACACAGAGACACAAACAGACACAGGTACACACACACACGCACACACCCCGGCAGGATGAAAGGCCTATTTTAATTACGCCATTTCTACATATTAATTATTCCGCTGCTCACTTGAGCCGCTAGAGATTTCATGTCAGCCTACATGAAGAGATCAGTACGGACGAGCCATGCACAGCATCGCTGTAAAACCCTGCGGGTATACACATACCCGGTAGCGTGCGGCTTTCAACCCCAATCCAAGCCCGAGATATGTGAGTATGGGCGACACGTGACTTTACATGGAGGAAAAGCTCGCTGGTGGTTCGATAAAGCATCACCAAAGCCTCAAAGCCTAACTCATGCCGACCTAAGTGTAAACACGTGCACATTATTGTTGAAATTCGTTAAGTACTGCCTTGCGCCAAAATGTGCCTCGCGAGCGGGTCGCTTAATGCACACCTGAATGCTTTACCAGATGTGCAATCTTTTACAAGAAATGCCATATATGGCCATATGAGGAGTATGGCATGTAGGGCTATGTATGGCACGTGTCCGTATAATGGCCACATTATGCAGGACCTGCACAAGAACCGCCATGTGGGATTCTATCTACAACTGGGCAAGTGCTGGCCATATACTTACACATGCCACATATATGGCCTGATATGCACGTTGGCCATATCAGGAATTTAGCATATCGGGCCATCTACATGTCAGGTGTAGGTACGTAGGCCATATTTTCCCATTTCGTAAAGGAGCCATTTATGGCAATGCAAGACCTACACAAAAATTCTCATATGTCGCTACGCGACGCATTTGGCAAATAGGGCCACATATGGACAGGTGCCACATATAGTCGGACATGCTCAATTCATGGTATGCCCGACATACGGCATTTTTCTATATAGGAGACAGCTTTTCGCCTTCAAACGTTACGGAGGTGTGACACGAGTCGGATTTCGTTCCCCAAAATCTTACTGCCGCAGGTCGATAATTACCTTGTGTATTGTGGTTGACCTTTCTCGCAATTGTGACGCCGACTTTCTCTAGACAGGCAAGTTAACGACGGCCCTGATTTGATCTTAATATCTAAGCATTACCTAATGATCTGCTACATTAAGTGCTTTTTCCTTGTTTGCCACATGACAGACATCGCCGTTGGTTTTCAGAGCAAGTACTGCACCTATGTGGATGTGAAACGTAAGTAAACGCATCTTACCCGCCCTCTTTGGAAGCTGCAAGACAAAAAGAAGGTAAGCGGGACAAGTCAACAAAAGAAAAGAAAGATCAGTGCATAATAACTTGAAGAGTCCTTGCAACACATTTAGAACATATCAAGAAAACGGTGCCCATCAGTCAGGAGGCTCCTGTGAAAACGTGAGCACAAATTTCCAAAGACTAGGCAATTTCCTGTGAGCAGGAAATTGCCTACTCTTCCTTAAACAAGTGACGTCAGTAGGAACACTGACTCGTAGATCGTACATCGTGGATCTCGTTCGTAGCATGTCCAAGGCCGCGCTAATGTTATGGCGCGCAGGCGCCTAGGCACGTGGTACTTTCTTCATATATCGCGCACTTCTTTAGAAGCCCAACAAAAATTAAATCCAATGGCGCCTATTAGCATAATAATACGTTATGTAGCGACACTATCTCCATCGAATATTTTGCCGTTAAAGCAACAGTTTAGAGTTCCCTACTCAATTAGTAATAATTATTTACCTGAAATCATTTAAATAAGTAGTCTGAGATCGTACGTACATCAAGAAAAAATATAACATTAAGATGGTTGCTTCCTCGTGAGGAACACGTGGTATCTTTAAAGCAGTCGAGAAATTTAACTGAAACACCCTGTACAATGAGTTGCAGAAAGCACTGAAGAAATACAATTGTCCTTTCATGGACATTAGTAAAACAAAAAAGAAGGATAGTCGAAATTCATTGATGGCTGACTTACAGTAGAAACTGCTGCTTTCAAATCCTGAAATTAATATTGCAGGAAACGTAACACACAAGAGGTTAGCTTAGGGATGCGACCACGTTTATTTCAGGAACGATGTTAATTAAAGCGAAGCGTCCCATCTATAGCGCTCCTAGCTGACTTCTGATGTTTCATTTAAAGGGCCCCTAAACAACCCCGAGGTCCAAAATTTGTTTTAAAGATATAACTGCGCTCCTGTGCGGTGTGAACATGCTCCCGCAAGAATTTTGCGAATAGGTGCAATAATAGAGAAGTTACACGGGTTTAAGTGACCGCTTGCGCCGGTTTCGTTTTCTCGGTCGGCCTCCCCACCCTTCTCTGTTGAGGAGAGGGTAGGGGCGGCGCGCCGTCGAGACTCCGCCCACTTTTGACACGTGACCTGACGTGATCATTTGACGTCATTGACGCTTGCGCTGCGGAACCGGTTGCTCCCGTTCTAGAAACGTTGGGTTGCTCCTGCGCTCACGCCGGTGGGATGGCCAGGGGATCTGACAATAGACGTTTCGACCAATCAACGAGATACGACTACGCAAAGTTGTTCGCGGTACGACATGACGACACCTAGGATGCGAGCGCGACTGGTCAGTCGCCGGAAAGAAGCGCGCGAATTGTTTTTTGAAATACGGCGTCTGTGTGGCGCGCAGCGCTGTCATATTCGCAGAATGTGATCGCCGCAACCTTCTCTATGATTGAGTTAGCTTGTTTGGGCGGCTTTGAAAAAAAGTAGGAGCCTGTTTAGTGGCCCTTTAAGGAAATCAGGGCGCTGTAATAGGCACTTAAGGCAAATGAACTCTGCGGAAGCCCGCAAGATGAATTAACGTTTATGAAAAAAATAAAGGCGCATATATTAGGTACTTCATAGCGAAGGACTCCGAAATAATTTTCTTTCCTTTGCAACCAGCCATTCTTTCACGGTTCCGTAAAGTAGGCCGCACCACAAACTCTCGCCGCACACTGGAACTTGATAGTTGTCCGTGGTGCGCGTAGGTGAAATCTCTTCAAGACGGTTTCAATGTTCGAAATGCACACGTTAGAATAAATCGAACTCTTCGCTGTGTCCCAAGCAGGCGAGCTTCACCGCGCAACGGCTGCGTTCACCATTTCGCAACATTACGTCTTAAAGCTGGCAGCGCAAATATGTGTGGCATGTTCGATGCTACATAAATGCATACATCGAAGTAATAGTGACGCCAAGGAACACTTACCCGTTGACTGGAGCGTGTTGTCTTAATAAAAAAATAAAAAGGACAACAAGGAAATTACCACCTTTTCGCATATCATTACCATCAGAAAATAGTTTACAGTGGTTACGAAAAGACAGTTAAGTCAGATTTAACGGCACAAAAGCGAATGAGGATATGATGTTGCAGCCGCACTTATGAAAACAGAACATGCCACGTCATTCTGTACTTATCCTCATGTAATTCCGCAGAATAATAATGATTTCTGGGATATTACTTCCCAAAATGACTGTATGATTATGAGAGACGCCGTAGCGGAGAGCTCCGCAAATTTCGGCTACCTGGGGATCTTTAAACGCGCACTGACATCGCACAGCACACGGGCCTCTACAGCATATCTTGCCTCCATCGAATCGTGGGCGCCGTCATCGGGATTCGATCCCGCGACCTTAGGCTCAGCGTTAGTTCTTTTAAAAGGAGGACCCCTTTAAGTAGTGTACCATAGGACCTCCTTCTGTATATGTAACACCACGTGCATACTTGATTTTCAGTAAACATCCTGAATTGAAAAACAGAAAAGGACCCTTGCTTTTGCCTACAATTTAATTTTAGTGTCATATTCTCTGAAACCTCGCACAGATAACGCGGTAATTGTAAACGTGCTTCCTCAAAAATGTTTTTTTGAAGGAACACTTACCCGTGAGCTGTCCGGTAGGTGAAGCGGCCGTACTACCTGTAGATGACATAAAAGAAAATGGAAGTAACTTTGTTGGCAATTACGAGGACATTAATTGCCATCAGTTCTTTCACGGGTGACAAACAATTGATTATGACCAGGGAAAAAGACAGTTGCATGTTCTGGCACCTTGACTTGGATAGGAAGGAATTTCTTTAAAGTGGAAGGGATATTGCAGGGTTTTGATTTGGGCAAGTTTGTTCCATACTAACTGGGGGATGACCTCGACTTACCGAACGGGTTGTATTCTGGACTATCATCTGAAAATTACCATATGCCATTGTCACTCACATTGAAACAAATTCAAGCAACGTATTGTAAATTTCAGTACAGGCGCGCATGCGCATCTAATGTATTTCGACTTACACATGATTTCGAACGTCTAGAAGGTTCGCAGCGTAACAGGTGACTCAAATCGCAGGCCCGGGAGTTGAGGACACCGCTTATCGCGCACAATGTCTGCGCAGAAAAAGAAGAATAAGCCGGAAAGGCGTTACGCCAGCAAAAGCAAGGAGCTATTCAAAAGTTTTCATATCAAGGAAAAATGGTGAGTTGAAGTTATTACCTTCCTCCCTTTTTTTTTTGTTTTTTTTTTTTGTTTTGCAACTGCCACCATTTGCTAGCACCACCTTCTCCTAAAGTTGGTTCCGAAGTGTTAGCACTACGCAGTTTTCGCAATCTCTCGCGCGCGACCCGCTTGTTTTGAGTTCTCTCTGCCCTCAGTAACCATCTAATGGTAGCATACAAAAATGCCCACGGGCACTGATCCATAAGTGTTCAGAAGTGCAGCTCGCATCGCTCTTGACGAGATATGCAGATACGTTCAGAGATAACCGCCAGCTGTTGCCGACGTTGCAGTTCTTCAACGTTCGCGTGACCTCACTTCACCGATTTAAGTGAGACTGTGCTGAACAAAACATACATTTTGTTCCGTTCGTAGCACCTGCGTCACCTACTTGTTGATTAGTTACTGGGGTTTTACGTCCCAAAACCAGCTATGATTATGAGAGACGCCGTAATGGAGGACTCCGGAAATTTTGACCGCCTGTGGCTCTTGCACGCGCACTGACATCGCACAGCACACGGACCTCAACATTTCGCCTCCATCGAAATGCAGCCGCCGCAGCCGAGATTCGATCTCGCGACCCTCGCATCAGCGCCCGAGTACCACGGCCGCTCGACCACTTTGGCGGGGCGTATCTGCTAGACCCGTATCTAACAATGTACTCTATACACCCCGCCTTTAAGGTACGTATACATGTCCATCATCATCATCATCATCATCATCATCAGCCTGTCTAGGCCCACTGCAGGGCAAAGGCCTCTCCCATAGATCTCCAATTATCCCTGTCCTGTGCCAACTGGGCCCAATTTATCCGCGCGAACTTCCTGATCTCATCTGTCCACCTAACTTTCTGGCGCCCCCTGCCACATGGTACATGTACAGTTCCTTCCTTAATACACTTCCAAAACGTAATACGGCAGAAAGAAAGAAAAGAACATAGGGGAGCAGTTTACCTGCATTTTCCTTTCACTTTGGGCGGCTTAAAATAAATTAACCCCATGCTGGGCGCTCACTTATCATGGGTGGCACAATTTCTCACCTGTCTGTCCTCGCAGGACGGTCGAACTCGACTTCGTCGTCAATCACGTCCGTCCACCCGAGCGAAAGGTTCGCGAACTGCGCCGAGCCCGCGCCTATTGTCCTCTTCTTCTTTGGCTTCGATGAAGTGCCAGCCATGGTCTTGTACCCTTTTCCCATAAAGGCCATTCAAGACACCAAAAAAATCTTTTTAACGTGCCTATTACAGCGGCTTTTAGCACTGAGACTCCTATCACGACCACACGAACCTAATGTTACACATCATCGTCATCATAGCAGAGGCAGATTTCACGTTAGGAGCTCACAGGAAGTCCTTACATCATCATCATCATCATCATCATCATCATCATCATCATCACAGGAAGTTCTTACAGATCCCTTCTACTAGCATTTTCGAAACTAAGCGAGAGAATTGGGAGAATACATCATATGCGCCGAATGAGAGGTTTCCGCATCTTTGTCGAGCGTTTATGGGCACGTAAATAAAATTGGGAGTCATGCGCGACTTTCTTCAAAATTCGGCGTTAAATCTCCATTTCTTCTCCGCGAAATCGGCGAAACTGACAGTTTGCCAGTATTGCCGCTCACACAGATCACAAAAGTAGCGTTCATCTTTTTTGTTAAATGCACGTCACAAAAGCAACGGAGTACGTGAGCAAATCGGAAAGCACGCTATTAATTATGCCATGTAATAGCGCCGGCTATAATCATTTCTGAGACTAGTCTTGGAATGTGAAGGTGTTATCCTCACACTCATTGTTTTCTATTATCGTTACATTACTGGAATATCGGCTGATTTCCCGTTCTCTGCATGTACCATAGCCTGGAAACCATCATCGTTATCATCAGTCGTTGCAGCACGCGAGCACCTGCCCCCAGAAATCGACGCCCCGTCGAGAAGACATTCACTGATCTCAGGCGTCGGCGACCGTTGAATACTTACGGCAACACGTACTTGAGCCATGAAGCGATCGAAATCGAATACCAGGATCACGGCGCCGGAAGGCAGCTCGCGGCGAGATATTAGCGGCCAGGAAGATATGACCGAGCCGCGTTCAGCACGCTCGACCAACATCGATAGCCTTCCCCTGGCCGAGGATGATCCAACACGAGCTCAACACTCGCCGGAAGGAGCAAGCGACTTGACATACATGCCAGCCGATACTGCTGGGGCGCTGCACAATGTCTGTCGTCCAGAAGGTCCCACGCGCGCCCCTCTCACGAGAAGCAAGTTTACTTCGAGCGTGGCGTCGCCGCCTTCGGTAAGTCCGGGCCGTTCCAATGGGACTGAGGATACTTTAGCACCGTCCCGAATTTCGGGGCGCCCTTCGTCTTTGTCGAAGTACAAAGGACGTCGTTCTCCCGGTACGACGACAAGGGAGGACGTTCCATCAGCAGCGATACAGGGCAAGGACGTCCAGGACGAGTCGCAGTACCGTATTTGTTCGAAAGAGTACAAAACACCCGAGAAGCCTACGCAGGCGTCTGAGGATATGCGTAGCAAGTACAAAGGTATGCGCTCGGAGACCGAGACCCGGCGTCTACCGAAAGCAGGGTTTAATGCAGCTAAACGGATGCACCAGCGGCCGCTGCTTACTGGTCATCACTCCGTCATCGTCACCGGCAAGTCGCCACCGCTGCTCGACGAACCACCTCGAACGTCACGTCGTTCTTCAGGATCAGAGTACCTGCTATCACCAAAATCTTCTTACGATACCGAGGATAAGGCGCCTTCCTCAAGCACGGAGTTTCCTTTACGCGGGACCTTGCAAGGCGAGCGCAAATTCGACGCTGTCAAAGCGATGGGAGACGTGGTGTGCTACGCGGCACGAAGCTCCAAGATACAAGTGGTGTCCACGACCACGACGAGCTCAAGCCGCCGCAGTAGCCGTAGCTCCCGCGGCTCCTTACAGATGCCACCGGAAGGTGCCCCCTTGGTTCCTTCGGCAGTCGAGCCCAGTTCGCAGACACCGTCGACTGTACCACCGAGTAGTTCATCGACGGAGGAGATCCCGAAGCTCCAACCCTCGACGCCGCGGAGCGAAGCCGTGGCAAGATCAGCGTCGTCAATCATCGGAGGTTTGGAGGACCGGCGCCGTGTTCCCTCTACCTTTGGTGACAGGCGACAGCTAGAGGTAAAGGAATAAATAGCGAATGATAACTTAGCTGCATCTACCGTAGAAGGGAAGCGAACTCACTCCATTGCGGCTTAAGTTATTCTTTTAATTCACTAAGTACTTAAAGGGTCGCTGAAACGTACTTTTGACATTGTGTCATTCATTAGGCAACACAGTTGTGAAATCATTAACACTATAAATAAAGCGAAGCAGCCTGCGCTGAGGTAGCTATGAGCTTATTTCTGTCGCCTTCCTCCTTACCACTGCTGTTTCTCCTCAACTCAATCAGCTGCGGAGTGCGTGCTAGCGACGACTCACCTCCTACGTCAGCCGCTGTGCAGAGCCCTCCGTAGCGACATAACGCCGCGATGTCTTTACTGAGGTCGCCGGCCTCGGCAGTGCTAGCCTCTGTAACAGTACGCCGGTGACTCGTGTGTGCGCCGCCAGATGCCGCGACGATACTGTTGGCTGCCCTTCAGTACTCGTGACGTCACGTGGGTTCCGCTTCGTAGCACCCATCGCATGTCCCATGGGAAGGGGCGGTAAAAACGCTTCGAGTCGAGTCACGTCGATCTCTCACGATGTGCGTATTTATGTAGTAAATTACACGCTTAACGCAGGGTGCTGATATTGTTACATTAATGGTCTGAAGGACTCGGGCTATCGGTGTAACACATTTATACAAAATCACCAAAACCGTTTCAGGGTCCCTTTAAACTACATGCCACAATACATGATGGCTTGTTGGCGAGTTTATCGCACATTACTGATCATACGTTACTGTAGCAGAGGTATATTTGTACTTTGGAGGGTACCATGAGACATGCCTCCTTCATGACATGCGAGCTTTTCTTGTCGGTCCCTTTGATATCGCCGCTAAGTACTGGTTGGGTAAGTTAATGAACAAGCAAGGCTTATTCGTGGCTGTCATTTTTATCATTCTTTTTTCTTCAGGTCTTCGTGGACATCACGAGGAGACATCATGCCACGGCGACAGAACCAGCTTTGGCGACGACAAGCCGCTCCGGCAGCTCGCTACCTTCTTTCCTGGAGCGCATCTCCGCCAGAGTGAAGATTCGTCCAGGCAAAGGAGGCTCCACCAGAGAACCACAAAAGCAAGGCGAAGTTCAACCTATGGAGAAACGAAAGCAATCCGTTGAAGAGGCATACAGTATGAATCTTGATCGTTTCATGCCCGAGCCCGAGGAAGCACATGCTTACACCGAACTTCTCGAATACCCCAAACGCCGTCCAGAACAAGCTCCGGCCCCTGTTCCGGAGGACATATACTCCGAACCCCGAGTGGATCTTCAACGCTTTGGGTTCAGCTCCAAGGAAGCCCTTGCTTACGCCCAACTACTCGATTACCCCAAACGTCGCCCAGAGAGAGCTCCCAAACCTATTGCGAGGGAAGCGGAACCTGAACATCGCGTTGACCTTGAGAAGTTCATGCCGCACTCCAATGAAGCTGTTTCGTACACCGACCTACTAAATTACCCAAAACGCCACCAAGTTCCCAAGCCTGCTTTGACGGATGTGGAACCTGAACCTAGCGTGAACCTTGAGCGGTTCATGCCGCACTCCAATGAAGCTGTTTCGTACACCGACCTACTAAATTACCCAAAACGCCGCCAAGTTCCCAAGCCTGCTGTGACGGATGTGGAACCTGAACCTAACGTGAACCTTGAGCGGTTCATGCCTCACTCCAAGGAAGCTGTTGCGTATACCGATCTACTAGGTTACCCCAAACGACGTTCAAAGGAAGCTCTCAAACCGGTTGCGAAGGAAACAGAACCGGAACCTAAGGTGGACCTTGAACGATTCATGCCCCACTCCAAGGAAGCTCTTGCTTATACTGACCTACTCGAATACCCCAGACGCACTTCAAAGGTAGCCCTGAAACCTGCTGCGAAGGAAGTGGCACATGAGCCTAACGTGGACCTTGAGAAGTTCATGCCTCACTCCAAGGAAGCTGCTGCTTATACCGAACTACTACATTACCCAAAACACCGCCCAAAGGATGTCCCTAAGCCTGTTGTGAGGGAAGCGGAACTCGAACCTCGTGTGGACCTCGAACGATTCATGCCCCAATCCAAGGAGGCTCTTGCTTATACCGATCTACTCGAGTACCCCAAACGCCGTAGAAAGTCGTCCCTGAAGCCTGCTACTACTCCAATACGGTGGGAGACCGAGGGTATTCCACAAGTCTCATCGCCATCTAAGACTTTCTCCTGGACTCTTCCGAGCAAGAAACCAAGTCGACCGACATCCCGTCGCACTAGCTTCGCGCAAACCATGGGGCCAGCGAAGCGAGAGACTACACCACCTCCTCCGAAGCCCGCATCAGGCGTTGCTGGCCGCCCAGCTCCCAGCAAACCAGTGGGCCCTCCTCCTCCTCCTCGCCCTCGTCCAGCTCCGTCCGCTCAAAAAAGCAAGAGAATTGTTCCTATTAGGCCATTGGTGGCCGGTTTTCACATAGCCGACGAGTTGCCGGAGCGTGGTGAAGGAGCAGGTAGTGCGGCTGGCTCACCACTATCGTCCGCAATTACGGTGTCAATGAAGCCGCCACCAGATGGCAGCCATGACACCAAACAACGTCCCTTCGCTCGCCCTTTTTACATGGCAATCCGAGACAAGTTAGACGAAGAACATCCAACTCGGGAACTGCCACAACAACCACCACAGATGCCACCACAAAAGCCACCAGAAAGGCATCCTCCGAAGCCACCAGCGAAAGAAACCGACAAGCCGCCAGGAAAACCGCCTGTCTCAGCACCAGTAACCACTCTCGGCGCTCTCCATCGTCGCTTACCAGCAGGCCTCCGGCCATTCAAGGGTTCTGCGCATGATCCCGAGGTCACGACAGCACGCGCAAGGCCTTTGATCACCGAAAAGAAAGTTGCCGCCTCAACGTCGAAGACAGCCGCGGGTGCCCCAACTGCGCGACCTTTTGCCATTGGCGTCCAGGGCGCATCGAGCGGGCCGAGCCGACGACGACTCTCGGCTTCGACGGTTCGGCGCACTTTCCGTGGTCCTGTAAAAACTGCGCCGATACACATACACGATCTGTCAGCTGGTATGGCTAGAAAGCCATCTGACGCTTCAAAACTGACTGCTCCGTTCAGGCCTCTCCCGTCAGCCCCTCCTGGCACGCGCATAATCTCAATGTCAACGGGCCACAGAGACTTCCGTGAGCCGATGCTTTGGGACTTCAGCCCTGCGCCGCCGCCGAAGACGCCGCAACTCCACTCCAAGCGTGCGTCCATTGCCCAAGCACGACCGGTAGCTGCGCCTGCCGAGGCGTCAAAATCACTGGCGAAAGAAGGCGCAGCAGTCGCTAAATCGACAGCGGCCAAACTTGACCATGCAAAAGGCCCTACTGCTGAAATAAACGCTTCCGCATCCCTTACCAAGAAAGCTTCAAAGGAGGCCGCAACACCTACCAAATCAGTACCACATGCTCAAGCAACTAATGCCAGGACTGAGAAACCACTATCCGCCTCGACTGTCAGAAAGGCTTCCAAGGAAATGGTAGCACCAGCTAGCCTAGCTTCACATGCTGAAGCTAGCATTGCTAAAGCAGAACTCACAACCGCCGCCTCTGGCAGAAAGGTTTCGAAGGAGGCTGTAACGACACCGATCAAACCAGCGGCACACACCGAAGCGAGAGCTACGAAAGACGAAAAAGCACCGGCTGCTAAATCTACCGCAAAAATTTCAAAGGAGGCGGTTTCAGGACCTGACAAACCGGTGGTGCATGTTGAGGTTATCACCTCGACGGCAGAAAAGGTTCCTGCGGCAAAGCTTTCGAAAGAAACGGTGTCGGCACCCCCTAAGGCAGCAACGCATGTTCAAGGCAGCACGACAGTGGCCGCGCCCTCAGAAGGGCATGCCTCGAAATCTTCAGCACCTGCAAAACCAGGCATGGAAGCTACTGTGGGCCCTCCAAAGGACGCGATTTCAGCAACTGTCAAGCAACAAAAACAACCCGAAGTTAGCGCTGCGAGAGATGTGAAAAAAACACCAACAGTCGCTCCTCCAGCGAAGCATCCTCAGGGGACAGTGTCTCAGCCAGTCGCGGCGGCGCCACAAGATAAGGCAAGTGCTGCTAAGGGAGAGAACAAAACCACCCCAGCAAAATCTGCTCTGGCGACGACCGCTGTAGTTGCCTCTGAAAAATCTGAACCCGGAGTTACGGGCGCCAAGTCATCCGGCGAGGCTATGTCGGCTCACGCGAAGGCTGAAGTGCCGAAATCTGCGGCCGTAGCGAAGCCCGAACAAGCGCCACAAGTGAAGCCTATCCTCCATGGGACAGCATCGCAAGCGTCCACTCCGAGACGACATTCAATAGCCGCGAGCACCGCAGAGGCTGCGCTACGAGAGCATGACAAGGTCCTCAAGGAAGTTGACAAAACTTCAAACGTCAAGCATTCTGGAGCAGGTAGGCGCTCGTCTTCAATCGTCATTCGTTCCATTGTGCGCACGACCACTCTTCAAGATGAGCCAAACGCTGTTACTCCGAGGCCAGCCACGACCCCTGCGAAACGGCCTTCTACTGAATCTGAAACTGGCGTGAAGTTGGAGGTGAAGCCTCCTGAACCAGCTGAACCATCGGTCGACTATCGTCTTTACAAGGCGTGCGTGCAAGTCAGAGAATCCGAGGAACCGCCCCTCGAATTACCGGCTCCAGAGCCGGAGAAACCACACAAAGAAACTGTGCATTCGCTTCACGTGACTGATTCGAGGGCTCTGATACCGGCTATCGAGGAAAAATCCACTGTGGCGCTAGTAGAAGAGATCCCCGTGCCCCCAACAGTGAAGGAGGAAGAACCTCCGAAACCTCCACCTGAAAAACCAAAAGCGCCCCCACCAGCAAAAAAGGAGGAACCTCCGAAACCTCCACCTGAAAAACCAAAAGCGCCCCCACCAGCAAAAAAGGAGGAACCTCCGAAACCTCCACCTGAGGTAGCGAAAGAAGAGCCTGTTTCACATCCGGTCAGAGATTTCCGAGCGGCCGTCATGAGCGTAAGAAAGCGCAAGGCCAAGCCCAGGCATAAGTGCGCCAAGCACAAAAACGAAACATCATCGCAGTATGAGCGCAGAAAGGCCAAGGTGATGGCCAAGCGCAAGGCGAAGGCGAAAGCGAAGGCGGATTCTTTGATAAAAGTCGAGGAAGAATCGTCCGATGTGAAGCCTCGGCGGAAGAAGACCAAGAAAAAGAAGAAAAAGCGTGAGAAAGACAAGAGTGAGAGCAGCACCTCGGATCGCCAAGCAAAAAAGAAAGGCGACAAAGATTCCAAGCATCGCACGCCGTCCGAGCATTACGCCCAGTCTAGAACATCTCCGCTACTTCTGTGTTGTGTTTGCTTGACTGCTCTGATCATTGTTGGTCTGCTGGCCGCATATTTCTGGCCAGAGAAAGAGGTTGTCACAACCACCTATAGTAGCACTTCTGGCAGCACCACCGCGGTAACATTTCTGCCACCGTATTCAAAGATATACCACTGCTCCAGTGACGTCTGCAAAGCGGAAGCAGCATACTTGAAGTCTCTTCTCAGTGCAAACAAAAATCCCTGCGACAACTTCTACGAGTACGTCTGCGACGGTTGGAATAAAGCTCACCCGGTTCCGGGCACGGGAGCTGGTGGCGTCCAGTCTGTAGACACAATACTACAGGACAGGCTCTTGGTCGATCTTGAACCTTTGCTGCTAGGCGTGCCGGACGCGGACGTCCGAGTAGCCGCCGATCTCTACGAAAGCTGCTTGAGAAGGGACCAAGTTGGGCACGATGGCGACACGGTCGTCGGAGTTGCCCGGCAACTCTTTCGGGACTGGGCAATTAAGGAGTGGCCGGTCCTCAAACCCGACGCAGTCACAACTTCGGTGGCGTGGACATTTGCGGGAGAATTAGTGCGCGACCTCAACGTGGCCGCCTTGACATCCGTTAGCGTCGGCATCAGCCCCAAGGCGCTCGAAAACGCGACCATAGAACTTGACAAGCCACGTCTTCTCTTTTCCTGTAACGACGCGTCCAGGCCTGCCGTGACTGGCCTGTTTAGCGCAGCCCTCACGGAGTTAATGACCAGGTTTTCCACGGCGTCCGGCAAGAAGAACGTAGAAGAGGTAATGAGGGTCTTCACACGAATCGGTTCGTCTCCCGCGTCCGCCGCCATCCCGGACACCGGCCCTCTGTCCTACACGCTCGTCAAGCTCATTGACCTGGACAATGGCTACAGGCAGTTCCTCGAACGTGTCTTCAGCGGCGTAATCGCGATCGACGGAACGACAGACGTGGTTCTCAAGTCTCCCGACTACGTGCGCAACCACCTGACGTTAGCCATGCAGGAACTGCCGGCGCACGCCGTGGCCAACTACTTGGGATTCGTGGCGCTCGCCAAGATGGCGCCTTTTTCTCCCGGAAAAGTTCGCCAGCTCACGGCAGATCTTTGCCAAGGACGTGCTCGACCGCACCTTGCCGGACGTCTCGCAAACCAAGACGCTTTGCCTGCTGGCAGTTCAGCAGTTGCTGCCGGGCTGCTTCGCCAAAGCGGCACTCCAACTACGCGGTATGTGGCATGCCGTCCTACCCCTGTCCGACTGGCTCTCCCGATTGCAGTCTTCGTTCGGCCGCCACCACGAGCTAGTGGCCTGGATAGACGAGCTGTCCGCGCTCGTCGTGCGCTATCGGCTGAAGAGGAACCGCATGGCCGCTCTGTCTCCCGGGTACTCGGAGCCCTGCGCTCCGGCCTCTAACGAGATACCCCGGCGAAGCGAGCACCCGCTGCGCTTCTTCCACCAGGTGTCCATGCTGCAGGAACAGAAGCGGCTCCAGGCGATCCTTAAGAGCGGCCGGGACGTGCTTAACCTGAGGAGCGAGCCGCGCTCTGAGCTCACCACCGTGCCGGAGTACGAGGTGATGCGACAGCTGGTGCACGTGTCCATGGCCCTCTTCAATACGTCTGTGCCGAGCAATACCACCGTGTTCGCCTTCCACCTGTCCAGGTGAGCTCAGCGATGACTGCCGCTAACATCTCTGCTTTCCTAATGTTCGTGGTAGCTGAGCGTAGCGATGAAAGGAAGACACGGTGTACGTGATAGTCGCAACAATGAAGTTTTTTTTTTTTTACTTGGCTGAACGAACAAAAGTAGATTCACATTCACGTCAGCAATTACGTGAACCGCGTGACACTTCGGCATCGATGTAACATAACAGCACTCGAACAAGATTAAATGATATTTTGTCAAAGCTTGCGCTACTAGAAGCTCATATTGTCGAACAACGTTAGGAAGGTGTTAATGTTGCGCGAACTACCGCAGTAATCAATCTGCTCACTTTCCAATATTACACGCGTAACTTCACACTTGCTCTTGCCACAAATGACGGTTTTATCAAAAAGAGGTACACAAGCACAATGTTGACAATAAACTGGAAGAGAACCATCGGAAGGTGCCTTATTAACCTGTCATTCACGCCAATTCCCGCTTGCCCGATATAGGGACAGTTTCAAGACAACTGCATGCGATAAACAACGTCGGTTGGTGATCAAGGAATTCCATATTGTGCTTATTGCACTCCCCTTTACCTTCATCGTTGTGTTAGTTTTTCTATCCACACCTTGCAATCTAAGGAAATATAGGGGCACCAGATTTCCTGACCCTGTGCTCCGTCATAGGCGTGTGCACAGGGTCGGGGGGAGGGGGGCATCGCCTGACCCACTCCTCCGTGCGCCCATATAACTGATGGAGTGGTAAAAAGAAAAAGGGGGAGGGGGGACAACTGGTGTACCCGTGTTTTATTTGCCTTGCGGTTTGCACGATACGGCCTCTGTCAGAGGGGATTAAGAGGAGAAGGGGCACTACAATTAACCTTCGCCGCCCCGCCGCCCTTAGAGGGACACTACAGTAAAAGAGTAAATCAAATTATACTGATGGACCGTTGTTTACCAATTCTATTGTCGTTAATTTTGCCATCGTGAGCTGGATATTAGAATAAAAAATGAAGATCTAAGTTAAGACTTTTTTTTTCAATTCCGCGCCGAAACCTCAGCCCCTCAACGCACGCACGACGTCATAGATTTCAAACTCGTTTTACGTATTTCGGTTACATAGGCTAAATGTAACTACATGAAACTCGCACCTAAGAATACGATGCAATTCATTTTAATGGACTAATAATTGTGTAAGCCCCAATGAACGCCTTCAATATATATGACGTCACAACGAATTGATGCGGAAACTTGAAGGAGGCTTCGCCGTGTGTATTATGTTTCTGCGTGTTCTCTCGTTTAGCGAGCGCTTTCTCGCTGCAGGAGCGGTGCTTATGTTATTGTGAAACGGTGATTCAGCGATACGAGAAAAAGCTCGTTGCTCTTTATTGTCCCTTCAGTGAAGAACCCTGCGCAGGCCTACGTACGGTTAACACGGAATACGCAACACTACAAAATTCCTGGACAATCAAGTAGGACCAACACGAAATACTCTTCCCCTTCCATGGTACGGTATAGGCGCCCTGCAAAGGCAACACCTCCCGTATATGATTCACTTACTACCGCTGTACTCCCTGTTCCCAGGGTGGCCGTGCGCTTCTACCGCGCCCTGGTGCAGCTGCTCTTCCCGAACATCTACGAGCGCGACGCCCCCATCACGCTCGGCGACGACAAGAGGCGGCAGCTCGATCGTCTCCTGTCGTGCTTCGAGGACGACCTGCGCCGGCTTCCGGCCTCCGTGCGAGGCCCCGTGTCCGTCGACTCCGCCAAGTCCAGGGCCGCCCTGCTCCAGCACGTGGTGGCCATCAAGCTCGCCCTGCGCGCCTTCGACGACCACTTCAACGTGCGGCGCATCTGGCGGGTCGACTACCGGTACCAGGACCTACCGGACGTCAGCTCGGACGCCCTGTTCTTTATCTACTACGCGCTCGACAACTGCGAGTCCGCGGACACCGTCTACGCCGAGCACCGCGGCCACTGGCTGCCCGCGCACTATCGTGTCAACGCGGCGCTGAGACACGTCGACGAGTTCGTGCGCCATTTCGGCTGTGCCCCCGCGACCGACATGACGTCGGGCACGTCCACGTGCAACGTCCTCAAGCGGCACTGACGTTCTCGCTGGTGCGCCGCTAGAACATGATTGGCCCGAGCCACGTCGCGGGAGTAAGGTGTCTTTTTTTAGTTGGATGAACCCAACCGTGAAAGAGCGAGGAACATTGAACGTCGTGCCATTTCCCGAGAAACTTTAGCGTAATTATATGTTGTTTTATGTGCAGTGTTACGCGCAGCGTTCTTCGGGTCAAGCCGGGCTCTTCGTGTGCCTCGTTTGAGCTGTAACGTAATTTCGTGCCGCGTCCTTTCCGAAGGAACGTGAATATAACCTTTTTGACGGGTGTGTTGAGTTTCACATGCTTCAGCGCCGAAACTTCTTGTCCCTAAAATAATTTACGAAATTTTATTTCATTACTCCGGTACTATAGTAGGTATTCTGGGCAATTGCTGCGTTACCATTGGTATGTTTCTTTACTTATTTAGTCGTACATAGTCGCGTTACGCTGTTAAAAGACCTACGTGTATATATATTACGTCACTGTGTACCTTCTTTAAGTATTTTTTCGACAATAAACGACATACCTATAATGGTCGCGAGTGCATCAGTTGTTATAGTCGTTACGCAGTGACCATTCGGGACCACCGACAAAAATGAGAACCGCTTTTCTTTCTGTCATAGCTGTCACGCGTGCTATAGTCAATACATCGAAAGACGAGTTAGCGAGAAACGTTGCGTTGGATACACTCCTTGCAGCGACTCTGGCAGAGTTGAGACTCCCCACTGACTGTCGCTGACTCGGAGATTTGAAGCTGCTTGTAGCTACCATCGCTGCACACCAGGTATTTCAGCGTGTCTTGTAACGAGGAGGCGACTATTGTATACATGCCCGAGGGTAAGTCGGTCACGTCTGGGCAACTAACGAGCGCGCGATGCACGCTTCCTCACCTCTACATGAGAAGTGCAATGCAACCGTGAGTTGTCGTCCGGCGCCGGCAACTCAGATGGTACCGAAATTAGAGAAATGGCGTCTCGTTCGCTCGGTGTATACCAAAATTTGGCATGGAAGGGCACAGATGCATCACTAACATAGCAATTTGTGGGGTTTTACGTCCCAAACCCACGCTGTGATTGAGAGACGCTGTAGCGGAGGGCTCCGGAAATATCGACCGCATGGGTATCACTAATATGACTGATCGGTCATGGCATCAATAACCTGGCATGCTTATCACTTACATCACCGTTAACGGCAACAAGACGACATGTGGCACATGCCCGTATTCCTCGGCTGTGGGTATGGTACTCTGGGTATGGTACTGTGGTATGGTATATTCGCGCCTCAAGGCAAGTCTAACGCCCATTCTCTCTCTGCGCCCGCCCTCTCCTCCGTCGCATTAAAGGGGCCCCGCTACACTTCTTGAACATAGGCTGGAAACGGTGCCCATCAGTCGTGAAGGCTCTTGCGAACACGTGAGCCAAATAGTTGTGCGGTGCACGCGTCGAGGAATTATTTGCACAGGACCGGTCTGGTAGCTTCCCCCCTACGCCCCTTCTGTAATCATGAGAAAACGATCCACCACTTTTTTTTTTTACATCTTGTCGCCGCTTCGAAATTCAGCGAGAGAAAATTCTCGAACCAATTATTCGTCACCTAGGCCTAGAGTTTACTGAAACGACTATTCCTTCGTTTGGAGGGTCCGCATTGGGGGACAGCCACAGGGGTGTCTATTTTGCAGTAACGAAATTTCTAATTGAAACTTTTAAAAAAAATACCTTAATTTTTATCATTCGTGCTTCGTCAAACCATAACCATATTTGAAGGATCATCATCATCATCATCATCATCATCATTGGGCTTCAAATGTAGCTCGAAATCGCCTGCACTCGTTTCAACAAATTAAGTCACAGGTATCACCGGCTACGTCGCTTAACTTCTTTTGTTCTTCTGAAATAAAGATGCGTACGTTTGCTTTATTTGTTGTACTTAAAACGAACAAATCACCGAGCCTCTGCGATTATGAAACCAGTAATGCCAGTTCTAATCCAAGCGACGAAGTCAACGCTCCTTGTGACGTGATACGTTGAGGAAAGAGCAGGCGGCATGCGGTCGCATTTGAATTGCGAATTTCCTGGCAGCGAACTGATATTTGGCTCACGTGTGCGCAGAATCCTCCCACGACTGACGGGCAATCGTTTTCAGACTAGGCTAAAGGAGTGTTGCAGGGGCCCCTTTCTTGAACGTAGCCACAAAATGGCACTGGTGGAAGCTCCTGTAAACATGAGAGCGAAATATGGTTGTACTGAGCTCACCGGGGAACTCGCAGTTTGGTTTCAAATTAAGGCTGGAAACCGCCTGGTATTATGACGTCACAAGCAGCACCGACTACGCCGCCCGACGATACATGGTGTTCTCAATTGTTTATTTTATGAACGCCAAATGAACGAGTAAAGCATTACTGAGCATTACTGAGAGTAGTTCTGCCTCAAGCGACGCAGTCGGTGGTGCTTGCGACGTAATTTGTTTAAAAGCAAGCGATTTCGAGCCGTATTTGAAATTGAAGCCAAATAACATTTGTGTGCAGTGCAATGTTAGTTGTCACCCGTGTTCGTAGCACCACCCGCAATAGATCAGAGGTTTTTTTTTTTTTTTTTTTTGCTATGTTCAAAATGTACTGCAAGGCCCTTTTAAGGAAATGCGTACCGACAGCACCCGGTTCTTCCTCCGCTCATCTCCAAGAATACGGTGACTTCACCTTTCAAAAACTAAAGCGTTTTGATCACTCAGCTTAACACGCGCTGTGATACAACGGAATAAAGGGATTCAAACGAAAAAAAAATTAGTGAAGCTTGCACTAGTGGTGCAGGGCTAGCGAAGTAGCAAAGCTGATGGTCACTTGACTGGTCCAGGTTATTTCGGCTGTAGTCCGAGGCTTCGGGAAATGCCTCGCAAAGCACTGCGAGGCCCAGCGAACGTTTCTCAGTTTCGCACCGAGCTCAGCATAAAGACGCTCGCGTCGAGTCACGGACGGTGGCAGACGCGGCTCGCGTGGCCTCGGCTTGACCGAAGCCACCTAGAGCTTGACGCCGTCGTTTGTGCATAGCTTCAGTCCATATGAGAGGACGTGTGCTCTCGCGGTGCAAAGCTATCCACAAATGCACAGCCTTGCGAGGCGCTGTGCACCGGACAATGTAGATGTAGATCTACACCAAATTTAATGGCACGCACCGCACTTTGGAGGATTGGCCAAGAACCAGCTAGTTGGAAGACTGAAAGACCCAGCAAAACGCTCAATAATGATGGGCAAGTTGACAAATCGACGTACACTACTTTCCTTTTCTTCTGCTTGAACACGTGCGCCCGCCAGCTGTAGTTCCGCCAGTGCATAGTAGTGGGCCATAGAGAAAGAAAAAATATGAGTGGGCTGAGTTCATGTTCGCAAGAGGTGAAAGGAGCGCGCGTGCGAACGCCACACATTCGGAATTGCATAGAAGACGTGCACGCGCAATCTTGGCGACCTGAACTAATGATGGTGATAACTTTGTGATGCACCACACAATTTACGAGAGCCATAAATGCTTCGGGTATGCAGCGCAATGCCAGAATGTGAAATCTGGGTCCTTCACCCAAGAATGTCGGCGATAATTATAACGAAAATGGTATGGACTCGCGAATTCTAATAATAGTGCGTCCATTGAATGCTCGTTAAGAACATTTTAGTCTACATAGCAGACGTTTCATGAAGGTTTACTTCGAGAGTAATGAACCAAAACTTAGGAAATATTACCTTGATGGGCGGAGTTATCACACTGCTTCAATTTTCTCGCTCGCGGTCTTGCTGCCCTATGACAAAACATCGAAGAAAGAAGAAGACGTCAAATTGGTACAAAAATCTGATTGTTCCACCTTTTTTGCCCTGTATTCGACTGTTCAAACGAGGGATGTGAATTCTCAAAGCCTCGTTTTATCCAGGTACTCGGGGTGCAACATCAACTCGGACACTTCTCGACTTCCCCAGTTATTGCTTCACTCGAGGCTTCGGCACTGCGTGTTTCTGCCGAAGGCTGGCAAAGGGGAAATTTCGTTTCCGAAGCAGCGCTGGACACTGTTGTAAATTAAAAGAGGAAGAGGAGGGGGGGGGGGGGGGGTGTAATCGGCTTCCCCGGTGTCTTGAAAGTCCCGGGCAGTCCCAGAGTATGCAGTGTAAAGTGGGCGAAGATCATGAGCACTTCACCCCGGTAGCTAGAAAGTGCACTGCTTAGCTGTGTTTGTCAAGCGTAATCTGCGCTTCGCCGGCCTGGTTATTAAAATATACCAGAAGAGAACGTTGGGCAAGTTGGCGGTAGTTCCTCATGAGGAACGGGAGCGCTAACAAGACTATACGACACAGGAATTGGTCGCGTTGTGTGCCTCTTCATGTGTCGTCTTGTTAGTGCTGCCGTTCCTCATTATGAATAACCAGTTTATTAAAAACAGAGCCAAGTTGAGTGACTCTAGCTACGGTAACGTTACGCCCGACACCTCCAGAACAGGTCCCCAGGGAGCAGAGGGACAGACAGCAAAAACTCAGCCTCAGAGGCCTGGCCGGCTGATTATAGGATCATTGGAGCGCGGACTTCAGACTATGATCTCGCGTTGAATGCGTTGATGTGCGTGTACATACGGAAGCGTCCCGTTTTCGACGGGAACCCGCATGTGCCGCTCAGTCGCTGGGGCGCATGGCTTTCTGAGCTCAGTGTCGCGGGAATCGGATTCCGCACACGGCGGCCACGTTTCTACGGGGGCGAAATGCAACGGAAAAATAAAAACATCCCTGTATTTGGACTTAGGTGCACGTTAAGGGACCCATGCGTGGTAAAAAAAAATAAGAAATTATTCTGGAACCCTCCAATACCCGGCGTGGGCCTCGTATATCATGTCGTGATTCTGGTAGTAAAACAACCTCATCAGTTATCATTTGCGACGGTGGAGGTGGTGGTGTTTATCGACCGTCCTCCCCTATATGTCCTATTCATTCTCCCGCACGGCAACGTACGTTACAGAACCGTCACCACCTCCCCGGCTCCCTTTTTAGATCAAATGTATTCATTCAATCGTCTGCGAAGCACTATGTTGTCGTTGTTGTCCTCAATTCTGACACATACCTACCCTGGGGGATTGGCCAAGATCTCAGAAGTTGAAAGAGTTAAGCCTAAATGTCTGGTCGCCTTCTTCTTCTTCTTCTTCTTCTTCTTCTTCTTCCCAGAATGGCGCATACGCAATACAGGGAAGTTAACAAGACAGGACTTAAGTACTTTTCTAGAGGTTATTTGACTAAGCATAAAGGCGCACCTGATAAACAGGTTGACGCCGAGGCACGGCGCTATCAGCTGCGCCTCTGTCTCATCCTGTTTGCCAATCGGCTGCGTCGCAAAACGCTGACGCGCGGGAAAGTCGCGCGAGCGAGCGCCAGTTTTATTAGATTTGGCCAGCTGTGTACTTGTACAAATTTGTTTGACTCTTTTTCCTCACGCTTTGACGCGGGAGACCAAGCACTTTGTCCGATATTTTGCGTGGCTCAAATCCTCAAGCGGTGTTGTCCACCAATGGAATCTGCCTTGACAATAGAAGAAGACGTGGAAGAAGATTGGACAATCGAGCTCCTAATAATAATAGTAAATGATGGGGTTTTACGTGCCAAAATCAGCTATGATTATGAGGCACTCTCCGTGGGGGAGGGCTCCAGAGGAATTTTAATTATCTGCGGTTCTTTAACGTGCACATGAATCTAATTACACGGGCTTTTTGTTTGCTTGCTTGCTTGCTTGCTTGCTTGCTTGCTTGCTTGCTTGCTTGTTTCTTTGTTCGTCTGTTTGTCTGTCTGTCAGTCTGTCTTTTTTGCATTTCGCTCTCGAGGGCGTCGCGACTTGCATTCGATCACGCGACCACGAGCATCACAATCCAACGCCTACAGCCGCTAAACTACCAAGTGAGGTGGACGATCACCTGATCAGCCTGAAAGGCATGCGGTCTCTTAACCAGTAATTGCGAGAAGGCCTATGCTGAAAGTTCCGCCTAAATCATCCAAAGCTTCTAAGAAGCGAGCAAAGTGCTCAAAGTTCCGTCGTCTAGGTCATCTATATATCAACTTTAGCAGGAATTATCAGTTACATCCATTGTGTCACCACAAAACTGCGTCCATTCGAACAGGGCTGCTGGTCTGACGCAGTGCGCTCCATGGTGCGGGTACATTGCTAACGCCCTCAGCGGGAAGCGATGTCATGTGTCGGTACCAGTGGCCCAAGAGAAGGACAAAGTGAAGTGTTCTTATCAGACGCGACTTCACACTTAGTCAACTGCCTGCCGATTGCATCGGGGAGCTCAGAACCCAGGAAGCCTGGGACAAGGCCTTCAGAAGATCCAAATTCGATCAGCAACTCAGGGCAGTCCAGAGGTCCGAGACATCGCCGAAGGTCGCCGACTTCCAGCGCCGTCCTGGGCGGCGCCCCCGTGTACTGGAACGAGCCTCATGGCTATTTTCCAGTCTCCTCAGGATACATAATAAAGTATTTCTCTCTCTCTCTCTCTCTCTCTCTCTCTCTCTCTCTCTCTCTCTCTCTCTCTTATAGTTACTCTAACCACAAATAGAAGAGTAATCTAGGTCCACGTCTGTCTTAACCAATCCGCTGAATTGGGTATGTGCCATTACAGAGAAGGGATGAAGAAGAGGAAGAAGTGTTCTGACGGCGTTGCGCTGCCTGTGTAGCTGTTTAAGCGTTGTTTTTATCCTCTACGCCTCGAATAATCGTCTACAAGCGAAGTCAACAGTGACATTTCTTTTTCGCTACGATTCTAAGACAATGAATCATTTCTAGCAGTTCGTTCTGTCGTCGATTCGATTTTTCCACGGTGAACAGAGATGTATGGGAAGCTCTGTTCCGTGTTGGTAAACCCATCGTGACTGCTCGGAGGCCAATTTCAATCCTCTTAAAAGACTGAAGGTGAAACCACGTAATAGGAATACGATCACTAGCGTAACAGGACGCTATGTAACAAGGATCACGGCAGCTCATCGCTAACGTACCCCTGCCCTGTTTCACTGTTAATCATGACTTATTACGAGCGCTACCGAGTACACCAGCTACCTGCCTTAACCGTAAGTGTAATCCACAGACATGTGGTCTAGTCGGCTAGGCTTCGTGTCGCGTCTTGGACCCGATACGAAGCCTAGCCATGGACAAGGACGTGGACAAGGACGTGGACAAGGACGTGGACCCGTCGCATCGATGTACGCTCTTGTCGTCCTTTTTGCACACGTTATACGCAACGTGAAGTATAGTCGATGTTCACCAATCTGCAACACAACATGCACTACAAGGCCGTGAACGCCGTTGCAGTAGCCTCCATTTTCTTGCTAAAAAGTCATGCTCATGTCGTAGGATGTCATGTCACGAGCGTGACTATAACCCATACCACATCGTGCAACCGGCGCTTTCATTAGGCAAGCATCTATAGACGCCCTTACCAGTAGTTTCAAGTCTTTACTTTTTACCACGCGTCATAGCCATGAATTGCTAAATCATGCCATGTTTTGTACATGCCTGGGTTATTAATACAGCGTACTGTCATTATCATTGCCATTATAACCTTGTATGTTCATGACCATGACCTAAACACAGTTTTATGTTCTTTATGCCCCACATCGTTTGATATATCATCTTACACAATCGATCGTTGCGTAGTCGAGCTATAATTTTTCTGATAATTTTCCGTAATATTTGGGACCCTTTTTTCAGAGTAAGTTCTAAGCCAGACTTTCATAAGACCTAAAGGATTTCGGTAGCACGTCCACCATATCCACTACGATGTCAGGTCCTCAACTTGTGGTAATGCATATAGTGCCGTTTCTGAAGCCTTGTCATTAGTAAGTTAGCCGAGTATTTTCGCAAACGCTGCTTGGGCGACAAATGCTGAAATTATTCAGTACCATATCTCTGGAACTGGTAATGGTCACAAGTGCCATGTCGTGTTCTCAGGAGAGGTCTGCGCCGAATGGACGATCGGCCACTGCTGTAATATATTATTAGAAAAATTGTTCATTCCCTTTCCCCAAACTTGACGGACACTGACCCGTGCTTCCTACAATGGCTGCAGAAAACAGCGCCCTTTCTTTACCGAATTATTATTATTATTATTATTATTATTATTATTATTATTATTATTATTATTATTATTATTATTATTATTTCAACAGCGATTACATTCGTACTGCATGCCCTGGCGCCGCCAATTTCTTAATTCCTACTAAGATGTCCTTAACACGCGTTCGTTCCCGGGTCCGCCCCGCTCTCTTCTTGTCCCTTAACGTTGCACCTATCATTTCTCGTTACATTGCTCGCTGTGTTGTTCTTAATTTAGGCTGAACCCTTTAAGTGGGCCTCCAAGTTTCTGCCCCGTAGGTGAGTACCTGTAAGATGCAGCTGTTCTATACACTTTCATCTTCAGGGACAATGGTATGCTGCCATCTTAGAGTTCCTGCCAAGTGCACTCCTCTCCATTCTTATCATTCTAACTGTCAGCCTCACGGTTCCGAGGGCACTGCGTGCCTGCCCTGTTACCAAACCTAACCAACAGGCATTTCTGCTTACTTTTCAGGATGTTTACATTTCAAATATCAAAACCGAACGCTCCTGACAAGGGGGCGGCCGAGGCGGCCACTTAATTACGTCAGTTGAAAACGCCTCACGCGCGAAATGCCTGACAGAATTAGAAAGAGTGCACGTCACTGCTGTAGAAAAAAAAAAGAAATCAAAAGAACACTGCATATAATCGAGAGAAGTGAATGCGAAGTGAACATGAGAAGCGAACGCTGTGTATGATTTCGGAGTAGATATGGGCGCTCGAGATTTAGTACGATTTCTCGCCGACGCGTCTGGCGTCCAGCGCGCGCTTCATTTCCCTCTCAAAATTTGCAAGGAGCTAGGCACGTTCAAGGAGCACAGCTGTCAGCCGCGGTGGTGCAGTGGTTATGGTACTCGACTGCCACCCAAAAAACGCGGGTTCGATCCCGGCCGCGGCGGTCGCATTTTCGATGGAGGTTAAAATGCCAGAGACCCGTGTACTGTGCGTTGTCACAGCACGTTAAAGAACCCCAGGCGGTCAAAATTCCCGGAATGCTCTACTAGGGTTTTTTCTCCTTTCCATCTCTTTCACTCCCTTTCCCCCCACCCCACGGACGCTTAGCCGTGCTCCCGACATGGGCCGCAGAAATTAGCGTCCTTTCGTTAGCCGAACCACAATCATCATCACCTCGAGAGCGCGCCCCATGGTTTCAGGCAATTCTTGGCCAATCCCTAGCAGGTGGCTTGAGCCATACAGCGTCAGGTGAACTAGAGGCCAGTGACACTCATTTATATATGTTACGAGGAATGAAAAAGAACGAATTGAAGTTGCGAAAGAGTCTGGCCACGAGCAGGCGCAAACTTTTGGAGCCCGCGCTCACGCTACTCGCGCCGTTTCTCCAACATCGTCGTCTTCGAACGGCATCAACGGCGGCGGCCAATGGATCGCGTCCTAGCAGATGACGTCAGCAAACGCCACGCGCGGGCCCGAGCACACGAGCCAGCTGTTCGAAACGGGGTGGCCGACTCTGAGCGCCTGGAGGCGCAGTTCCTTCTTCGACGCCGACCGACCCGGAGGAAGAGAAGTCGCTGTGCCGCCACCGCCTCTGTAACCCAGCCCCTCGCGCTGTCTCTTCCCTACGCCGCTGTCCCGGGGCCTGCATGCGGTACAGCGGGCCAGCCAAGCGACGTCGGGAGGCGGCCCCGGGCCGCATTCCACCGTTGTGGGCCACGCGGCCCACGCCAGGTGGCCCGCTGTGGCCACCCAGGTATCCGGCCTTGGGCTCACCCTACTTCGTGCCTTTCCTGGGAGGTGGGCCGCCTGAGGCGCCGGGCACGGGCCTAGGACCCAGCGCGCAGGCAGCGAAGAAAGACAAGGCGAAGATCGTGCAGTTCGAGTGGAACGGCTGCACCTTCTACCGCTACATACCTGAAGGGACCAAGGGAGCCGGCGCGGGGGCAGCCGGCCGGCACGTGCCTGTACCAGGTGAGCCGCCCATTCCACCACCACCCCTACCACCGTTCGGTAGGCCTAGGTTCGAATGGCACCAGCGGACGTCGCGATCGCAAAGCCGCCGGCGTAAGCAGCAGCAGATCTTCCCCCCGAGGGCCTCGGCGCCGCCGTGGACACCGGGCCCACTACCGCACGAGAGGCCTGGAGTCGGGCCAGGGAGCAGCAAGCAGTTCTCCGTCGCTTCGGCGGCCGCCGCCGCCGCCATGGGTGCCACCGGAGGCGGAGCGGGACCGTACCGGCCCCGGGAGCCGAACCTAAGGATCCCGCGCAAGGAGAACAAGACGCCAGCGAGCCACCTGCACCTGCCACCTTTCTTGACGACACCGTCCAGCAAGACGGCTACCAAGACACCATCACCAACCACCGCGACGCACGTGCAGGGACCTCCGAGGGCCGCTGCCTTCAGGCACAAGGACTCCGCGGCCCCGCTTCCGTTCTCCTTGAGGGCGGCCTTCGGAGTCGACGACTGTTGCACTTCTCCGGCACTTGCTAAGAAGAATGAGACACCTAGCCTGATTTCTGGGATGAACCAATCTTCCGGCGGCGGCGGAAAGTCCAAGGCAGCCGGAGGTGGAAACATGACTGCGCGTCGGTCCCACGACGGTGGAGTTCCCGAATCTGACATGTTGGGGGCCAAACCAAAGAAGCCACCTCGCATGAATAACATGACCTTCAGGAAGTCTTCGTCGGAACGCTCAAACGGCAATTCATCATATAACAGCGGTAACAAGTCTTTTGGTCGAGCGCCGCCGTTCAGGAACAGCCCGAGAGTATACAGTTCAACAGTCCTAAAGGATTTTAACGCCGCTAGCAAGCAGGACAACGCTCGCGGTACTACCACTGACAGCAAGCCCATGCTTTCAGTACCCAGGGAGATTCCCCCGAAGGAGCAGCGGAGCTCACGACAGGACCGCCGAGTGCGGTACAAGGCCGAGATTGTCGGCACCAACATCATCGTCACTCAAGAAGAATCAAGCCCGGACAAAAAGTCTGACACGGCAATTACAGCCTCTGCGGTTACTGGCCCGAATACACCACCTCAGACGGCTGGAGTCACTGAAGATAAGAAGGTTGAACAAGGACCATCGACTTCTAAAGTTCCTATTGATATCCCCAAGGCCGAACCTGCAGTCTGGAAAGATCGTGACGAGTCAGCCTTCCAGAGCCATATCCTGCATGCAGCTTTGCTGCATGGAACCAGCGTTGCCAGTGAGGGGCGATCTTCAGCGACAGCCGACGCCTTTACTCAGTTGACCACCTTTGAAGTCAATGAACAGTTCGACCGCTTCCTTTCTCCGGGTCCAATGTGCGTCAAGCAAGAAGCTAGAGCTGCATCTAGGGCTAACATAGCGGCACCATCGAGGATTAAATGGTCTGGAAAGTTTCGAAGTGTGCCTGTCCAGACAGACGAGACGAAGGCCAGCATTGGCGAGCCAAAAGAAAAGCATGTGAAGGAGCACGGAGATGAAATTATTGAACTGAAGCGTCAAGAAAAAGCCGAGAATCCCGAAACTAAGGACGATGTAAAAGACCGGAAAGAAGCCAAGCCTGCGGAAAATATAGAAGAGTCTCCCTCAGAAGGCGAAGAAATTATTTCGCCAGTATCCTATGCGGATGGAACACGCACAAGCAGCTCGGAGATATACCTCGACAGTCTGGTCTCCAACGGTACCTCCACGTCCTCGCCACACGAAGGCCCCTTTCGCAAACCAGTTGGTGACACGACTTTGAACCCGGAGACTGCGGCGACTCTCTTAAATGAGCTAGACGAATTCCTCACGGAATGCAGCCCAATCAGGGGCGCCCGGCAGCCCGCCGAAAAACCAGGTGTCGCCAGGAGCTGCGAATGCTCGACACCAATCTCCGAGGGGGCTTCCGGAAACTCCGGCCCCGAATCTGCCGGACCGGACACTTCTTCCTCACTGTCCAAGGGCGATGGATTCTCCGACATTTCAGAACCCCCGTCTCCCTTGGCCAAGGATTTGCAAGCAGTCCCTGACAGCGCCTCGCTTGCGAGCGACATGATTCTCATTAACTTTGCCGAAGATACGACAACGCTGAAGGAGCACCTGGACGGGCTGGTCGCAGACTACAAGTCGAAGCAAGAAGGTGACGTTAATGACGGTACTGGCATGGCGTTCTCTCCTGAAGGAGATGGATGCCGACCGCAGGACGCAAGCAGCAACGGCATGAATAACGTCCTCGAAAAGCACCCGGAATTGTCTCCACCTTGCTCGAGTGCACTGGCGCTTCAGCCTTCAGATGTGCCATCGCTAGGTGCGCCTAAGATGGCGCCTGAGGAGGCTCGCACGGCCGGTGGGGACTTTCGAAGCTCGTCTGTCGCAAAAGAACCACTGCAGACGCAGAAAGACCGTGTCGGAGAGGTCTTTTCGGAGAGAGGTGACTCGTCATTCAAGACAACGCGCAAGCCACCTGCTAAAGGTGCTATCCAAATTGGACGTCAGCGATCCATTGCTTCGTGTGACAGTTGCGGAGCGATTTATTGTGGATCCATCAACAGCAAGAACTTCCCACGAGTATGCTCGTGCAAGACGAAGCACGGAGCCCGGGCCAAGGGTAGCAGGCCGCTGATTCCGGTCCACTTTGAGGAAGCCCTCAAGGAAGAGTACAGGGATCCGGAGATAGTGTCCTGCTTCGTCGAGGAAAATGTCCAGTACTTGCTCGAGAGTGAGGACGAAGAGTACGAGCAGGTCAAGCGCCGCGGTCGGCAGACGAGCCACCAGGAGAGGTCAGGCTCGTGCAGCCAGGAGCGCTCGGTGACTGCCTCCCAAAGATACCCAGAAAACAGCACGAGCTGGAACAAGATCAAGGACGCGTCTGAGGCTTCGGTCATAGCAGTCGCAGGCACGGAGCGCTCCGGCAGCGAGGCGACGACTGGCGGAGCTTCGCGGGCTCTTATCTATGACTGTCCCTGGTGGACGTACGACAACGGTGATAACGGCGGTACCAACAAAGGCGCCAGCAGCAGCACGGCCCTGGGCAGCGGCGGCCAGGTGCCTGCCAACACCTCTGTGGCTGCCGCCGTCGCCGAGATAGCCTCCAACGCGGCCGCCACGCTGCATCCGTGGTCGACCACTCTCAGGGCTGCAGCGGCTGCTGCCGAGACTGGAGTCCAAGGTGCCACCGCCAGTGGACCTGGTGCTGTCGTCGAGGTGTCGGGGGCTGAAGCTACTGCCGCCGCAGGTAGCAACCCTTGGGGACCTTTCCTGGCCACCGCGCAGGCTATCGTGGGACCGAAGAGGGAAGCAGTGATGTCGTCGGGAGACCATGAGACCGGCGATGAAGTCTCCTGCCGTGTGGCCCGCTCGGACGCAGACTTCACCACGCTCTACATGGAAGGGCAGCCTCGCAAACCGAGCCTCAAGCAACGCTGGCCGGCCTCGGCTGAGGCGGCCGCTGCGCCCGGTCCAGGACAGCAGCGCGGAGGGGACAGAGACTCGTTGTCCTTCTACGAGTTCCCGCTGAGCGATCAGCACGAGCCGCTGCCGCCCCAGCAGCACTCTCTCAGCATGGAGACACTCGTCGGGTCCAACAGGCTCGACGTCGCCTCGACTAATTCCACAGTTGGCTGCACCGAGCGACGGCTCGCCGAAGGTGAGCTGTCACGCATTTTTCCATCAGTACGCCGTTCAACAGCCTCTTACACGTTTTTGTAGCGATACAGAGCTCTTGAGGGGGAACGAAAGCGAAAGAAAGATCTCGCTGACAATCCTGTGAAACTAGTTTTGCATTAGCTCAATAACTTGGGCAATTGGTTACTTGCTGTAATACGATGTCGTTGCGCATCATACTATAAGAAAGACAATATACAGACAGAAGGAATCATGGCGCTACTTTTCTCTCCTTCAGGCGCCTTCATTCTTTCAATAATGCGCTGCGCTACGAAATCATGTCCCACTGTTTGCGTTCACTTGACCGCCGAAAGGTGCCTTGTCTTTTTATTCCGTTCAACCATATCAACAGTGCAGCTGAACCGAAGCCAAGGAACTTGTGAGTAGATGTCGGTGTTGCTATAATCGACGTCTTATCTTAAGGGGCTGAACTGAAAAAGTGGAGCTATTTTCCTCAAACCGTGCGTACCTTCATGCCTAGGTGAGCCCATGCCTCCACCTGCCGAGGCCATGGAATGCAAAACAACCGGCGGCGGTGCCCTGAGTCCCGACGCCCAGTACTGCGAACTGGAGCTGTACGCGCCCGTGAACAAGAGCGGGCCGACCGTGTGCGCTGTCGTCGTGCCCCCGCACTCGATGGCCGAGGGTGACTGTGCCAAGGGCGAGGGCCTCCTGCTCGAGCCCGGACCGCAGGCTGCCACTCCACCGGACGACGCTGGCCTCTGCGGCGACAAGAAAGTCGCCGCCGAGACCAATGCCAAGCCCATGGGAAAGATCCGCACGCGGTTCCGCGACTTCTTCTGGAAGCACAAGTGAACCACCGGCTGTACCTGTGCTGGCGCTGGTATGTCCAGCACACTCGTCCAACGGCACAGCCCCTAATCCTGGCACTGAGCTTATGGGCAATGACGGCCAGGTCCCCCAACCTCTCGAAAAGGAACTCCCGACGACGAACGGTTTCTTTTTTCTTGGCTCGGCAGTTCCACTTTTTTTTTTCTACTTTACTGATGCACATGGGCACTGGAAGCTCGCAGGTCATGTGAACAGTCATGTTACACTTGTTTTCTTTTTTCATCGCTCTCCTTTGGGACCAGCAGTTCTTATCTTTTCTTGTTAACTATTTTGTTTGTTCGAAGGTTCACTTGGAAGCTTGCGCTGATGGCTGGGTTGTTTTGTAGGCGGTCATAACACTGGGGACAGCTAGCATTGTTCTTTGCTCCTAAATGTGCTCGCTTTTGCTGTTCAAGAGCACCTGTTGTTTGTTGAAACTTGCTTGTTACTTGCCGATCAGCTGTTACTCCAGTGTTATGGGAAATGATAGTTGTGAACCTCTAGCACCATGTCATGTACACTTGTTTTTTGGCACAATAAAGACTCAAAAAAGCACATATAGCGGGCACCTTGCTTCACTGAGTTGCTTTTAGAACACGCTTACTGAGCAAAGTCTTCATACACAGTAGACGTCATATTGGTGTTACAGGCGACTCCACGTAGAGCGAAAGGCCAGAAGCTCCTGGCTAACGCCTAGTCGTGGGGCTCGCACCACAGCTAACGCTGGATTATATTGAAGTTTCTCCTCCCCCTACTTTGCTCGCATATGCCAGAGCGCCGTGTAGGTGAACGTTAAAGAACCCCAGGTGGCAAAAACCACTACGGCTTTTCTCTTTCTGTCGCTTTCATTCCCTTTCCCCTACCTCCGCGGACGCTTAGCCGTGTTCCCAACATGGGCTGCAGAAATTAGCGTCCTTTCCTCAACCGAACCACAATCATCAGGAGATCGACCTAAACAATACCAGCACACGCGAAACAGTGCGATTCGTAAGTTTGCCTACATCAATTTTCTATTTGTGTTGGAGCCTATTGCCGCTTTCTGCGCGCCAGCAAACGGATTTTTTTTTAGTCGAATACTGCCGCTGAAAATCTCTGGTGTCACCGCTCAGTTTGAATCGCTCGCGCCAAAAACAGGACCTGACGTCACGATATCGGCTGCCGACGCTAGAGTACGTAAGCTCCCTGGCTATAATGTAGCCAGGGAGCTTGCAACTATGGCTGCTATACATTTTTTTTATTCATAGCCGGAGCAGTGGTCGATTGATGGGTGACGTCATTTCAAAACGGTACAGACGGCGCCGTACAGAGGGCGCCACTCCAATGCCTCAATTTCGTCGTTTTCTGGCCGAAAACTGCTCTATTCTCGGCAGGAATGGCGAACTGGTTATCACACAAACCTAATCTTTCAATCTTGCTCACCTTATTGAAATAGAAATACAACGAGAGAAAGGCCGTAGTGGAGGGCTGCGGAAATTTTGACCACCTGGGGTTCTTTAACGTGCACTGACAACGCACAGTACGCGGTCCTCTGGCATTTTCTCCTCCATCGAAAACGGGACCGCTGCGGCCGGGATCGAAGCCGCGTTTCTTGGGCGGCAGCCGAGCACTGTAACCGATGATGATGATGATGATGATGATGATGATGATCGTGGTTTGGTTAGGAAAGGACGCTAATTTCTGCAGCCCATGTAGGGAGCACTGCTAAGCGTCCGTCTGGCACACATGTTCCAGACCACTGTAAACGAACCACTGTAACTACTGTAACATAGCCGAACAACTGTAACCGCTACGCCACCGCGGCCCACCTTCCACTACGGCCGTTCTCTACTTTTTCTCTCTTTCAGTCCCTTTTTCCGACTCCAACAGACGCTTAGCCGTGCTCCCTACATGAGCTGCAGAAATTAGCGTCCCCTCCTTAACCGAACCACAATCTTGTAAAAAAAAAAGCGATATCAGCATCTACATAACACCTATACACACCGCGACGAGACGACGGTTGGCCCCTAAATACCGTCGGCCAATCACTCCGGAAGAGCAGGTACCATTCACTGTCATTATGAGCATGATCATCATCAACGGCAGCAGCAGCGACGCGACCTAACGTCTGTGCGTGCAGATCATCAACCGAAAGCAGTTGAGCAGGGAGCCGCGTTCGATAATCGAGTCCCAGCAACAAACCAGGCGTTAAGACCGCGTAACAACAAACGGAGCAGAGCACCTGACGGAGTCGGTATGCCATCTCCTACGCCACCGCCGACTTCGGTGACGCCGCAGCTGCAGACTCTTCGCGAAAATTACCGGAAGAAGTTAACCGAGTGCAAGGAGGTCGAGAGCAGACTCAAGGACCGTGAGTATCGTGAACAAATTATAATGCCGAAAAGTACTGACCGGCCAGAAGGCCTTCCGCTGCTGTAGGCGTCTCAGGAACGATCAAGTAGTACGAACCAGCGGGCAGACAAACACAAGCGTACCATATATGTTTGTAGCGTTCCATAACTGTAGACGTCTTAAGTGCTCACAAGTAGGAAAACAAAAGAGCAGGGTAGTAGGCGGCGTAACTGTGCGCAAGGCTTCTGCGGTGTTGGAACGCTACCAACTAGCTTGCGTTCGTCTCCAATCCGGTTTAAGCGTGCGCATTGTACGCTATGGTTACGGAACGCCACCGATGTGCGTCTAGTGTTGACCTTGGTTTTCTTGTATGTGGTTCTCATCGTTTTACCAACCCTTTGGTCCTACTTAAAAAGGCTAGATATTTTCGTCCCTGGAAATCTACGGAATTTAGCCCTACTAGTCTGCAAGGCGCCTCGTCAAAAGCGGTTGCTGTGATCTAGTGACCTTTTCTGGTGCTTGGCTACCGAACGCCTACCCAGTAGACGTGGCTTCAAACCCGGCATTTTTCATGGAGGCGGAAATGCTAAAGGTGAAGTGGTTTGGACTTATGTTTCCAGAACTCTATTGTCGTTTATTTCGTCATCTTGTGTTCAATATTAAAAGAGGTAAAGAATGACAAAGTTTTAGTTTTGAAATTCGCGCCGGAGCTTCGGCCTTATGATGTCAGAAGGCCAATTTCTCTCTCTTTTTTTTTTAATCTCTCCAAATTTGTTGCATGAAATGTTCTGAAAGTCTCTGTGTCAATTCTCTGGCTTCCTTAGAACACAATTTATAGAGTGATTCCAAACGTTTTTGGCCTGTATAAGTTTTTTAAGGCGACAGATATAAAAGAAACTGTCACTTTTCGATGTAGTAACCCGTCTCTCCAGTACATTTTTGGCACCTCTGTAATAACATTTTTGCGCCATTAAAAAGAGTGTGAATTTCTCTATTCACAATGTTCACGGACGGCACTCTTCACGGCGGTCATCATCCTCAATGCTGACTCATACAGGCGACTGTTTTACCAGCTCCTTCATAGTGCACTGGGAAGTTTCCATTTACGCACCATCCAAACGTCGCTTGAGAACACTCAGAGAAACCTTTTATTTGGCAAGGAATTTACTATTGCTTAGATTTTTCAACATCAGTGCTATACGTGGCGTGTCTCTTGTTTGACGGACAACTACATATTTCTGAGAAACGCTCGCCGACTGTGAAACTCTCCTTGTGACTTCGCAAAGGATGCCGCTAGATGTGCGCCTCACACGGCCGTTTTGAAATCGTTGCGAGTTTCGTATGCTAGGCCAGAAACTTTTGAAATTACCGGTATGTCTTTCTTAATGATAAATAGTATTTAGGTCTTAGCAAACGCAGTCTGTGAGATCTGTGACGTCAAGTGTATATAAGTGCTGGAACTACTAAGCGGCCTCGCCACCTCCATTTTCATTTTTGCACGTACTCTAGCTTACCGAGGGTCTTCTCTCGACAGTGATGCTTTTGGTATTATGAAAAGGTAATCTATCAATACGAGAAAATTTGTTTTTCACTTTCACCATTATCAGCCTGTCTACACCCACTGCAGTGCAGAGGTCTCTCCCATAGATCTCCAATTATACCGGTCCTGTGCTAACTGTGCCCAATTTATTCTCGCAAACTTCTTAATGTCATCTGCCTACCTATAACTTCCTGCTCCCCCTACCACGCTTGCCTTCTCAAGGCATCTACTCTGTTAGGTAAATGACCGACAGTTGTCTTGTCTTCGCATTACATGGCCCGCCTACGTCCATTTCTTCTTCTTAATTTCTATCATATGTCCTCAACACGCGTTTGTTGCCTAACCCACTCCGCTCTCTTTAGTACTGTAGTTTAGCGACCCTTTAAATGCCGCACGTGGTCAAAATTTCCGAAGCACTCCACCACGTCGGTCCTCTCCTTTCGGCGCTTTCATTCCCTTTACCAAGCCCACTTGAGCCTTGCTACAAGAGCTGCAAAAGATTTATTCTTTTCTTAACCGAACCACAACTGTTTACTATGCTTAAATTTTGACCACGTGGTTCTTTAACGTGCACTTGCAATCGCACACTACACAGGTCCCCTCCATCGAAATGCAGCCGCCACAGTCTGTTTTTTCCAAGCACCATAACCTTGAAATCACAAAGCGAAGGGCATGCCCCCACCCCTTTTTTTTTCTGTCATTTTAATACGCATCTTAATTCTTGTCACATACTAGCTGTTTACTATTGTGCTGTATTATATTGTCATGTAACGTATTGTGACGTAGCTGTAAGCGCCGCTGTGTTCTAGCTATGACACTTGACTTAATTGGAGGGGCGCATACCTTGAATTTCTAAGAATCATTTACGAACTGAGGGCACGCTGAGGGGGTGTCTTTAGAAGATCATGAAATGTGTAGGGAAGTTGATCTCTGTCCTCGGGGACACGTGATGTTGCGGCAAGTTCTTTTGACCGCTCAGAAACTGGTACGTCGTACAGCCACCAGCAGTAATGCGGCAGGGTGGCTGTTTTCTCACTTTAGATTTTTTTTTTCTTAGTGTGTTGCGCAAGCGGTGGAGTGGGAACGTGTGTGTCACTTGACAAGCACATGCATTGCACATGCATGGTGCTACTCCGTATGCCACTAACCTGAAATTTCCGTGCAGGTAGCCAATCTACGCATACGCACAGGATATCCCTTGCACAGCCTCACGAAAAAAACAAAACAAACGGAAGATAAAGCCGCGACACCTTTGTGTTTCACTTTCGGATTTCTCTGGTTTTGAATCTTTTGTCTGAACCCAAGCCAGTCCAAGCAAGCTCAGCTGTAGCCGCACCGAGACAAAGTCACATCCGCATTTTAAGTCGGAACAAAAAAAGTGAAAACATGGCGGCGGCTGCTGTGAGTACACCGCCGGTTGCTCCCGCGGGAGACCAAATTGAGAAATATCGCGAAGAGTACCGAAAGAAATTGACCGAGCACAAGGAAGTCGAGAGCAGGCTCAAGGAAAGTGAGTAAAAGATTCCCTGCCATTGGTCCCCAGTCGCCCAGTTCGCGGCAGAAACAACTCCGCTTGCGCAGGGGTTTCAGTTTTTGCAATATCGCTGATTCACGTCAGCCGCTAACGCCAGCATTCTGTGTTTATCGCGTTTCAAGCTACAGTCATTACGTCGCCTTCGACGCATGTGTGAGCACATGTGTCGTAATCTGATCTTTGAAGACCTTCGTTGGCTGATAACGTTTTCTGGTAGACTCCGTTACTAGCATTCGTCTCTGGCCAGCGTCGCATCGTGTACCCTTGACAATGAATGGAGTCGTGATCTTCCTGCGCTTGATCGGCGTGTTATCTCCGAGAAAACTTTTTGTTTGGGTTGGTTATGTTGTCGAGCTGCGCAAGAAACACTGGCTCTTTTTCATCGAGATCGCTCAACAAAACGAGCGTTGTGATATCGCTCACGTGAGAAAAAGCACCAGTCCTTACTTGACACTTTAAAAGCCACAGTTACACAAGGATGCGACATGTCGGAAAGGGTTCGCATTGCGATCATCCTCTAAGCTGCATTAATAGTGTGAATATGTATACTTCTGTGACTTCATTATTATTGATACATTTGTTACACTGCATCTGAAGCAACGAGTGTGTTTTGTGTGGGACGTACGCCGTATTTATCGTGCCAAGCACTGTAACTTTGTCAGAACAGTATCTGAGTTCAATGATCTCAGAAAGTTATCAGTGGGATAATTTAATGTCATCGTTTCCTTGCAGTGCGCGAGCAGTTGAAGGAACTGAACAAGCAGTACGAAAAGTCCGAGAACGACCTCAAGGCTCTTCAAAGTGTAGGCCAGGTAAGCTTATAGAAGGATGGTCGTGTGGGCGAGTTGGAGCTGGTTAAGCATGTTGACGGCCAGCGCGAAACACAATGACACAAAAGGTGAGGAAGGACACAAATCACAGCGCTGTCTCACAATTAACTTTTGTTAGGCAACACACGCATATTTAAAAGCACTGACCAAACCCACATGATCCCATGACAAAGATGCAAAAGTGTGCAACAAGACATAATAAACCTGGTTAGAACCAATCCAACATATGCTAAGTGATGAAATGATTCAGAAATGAAATTTCTTTGTCATGCAGGGCTATCGATGGCATGTTGACGCAGCGATAACTATTTTTATTGATGTGATGTGCCTCGACAATTGCAAGTGCAATACAAAAAGTAACAACGTTAACAACAACATTAAGACCAAGTAAAGTAACTGTTTATGTGCACTTGATGTTATGCAACACCTTCGCGAGCTCACTGAGGCTAGCCTTTGTGATATGGCAGGGTAGCCCACTGCAGGATCGCAGACTAGCCCATAAAATAAATATGTTGTTCTGTATAGACCACTCGGTCTCTCTCTCTCTCTCTCTCTCTCTCTCTCTCTCTCTCTCTCTCTCTCTCTCTCTCTCTCTCTCTCTCTCTCTCTCTCTCTCTCTCCACGTCTACAACCCATATCAGATGACATCTAAAATGCATTATACTTCAATTGCAGATTGTTGGTGAAGTACTGAAGCAGCTTACAGAAGAAAAATGTGAGTGATGCTTTCTGTCATATGTGCACCCTCTATCTTGCGCTTTTTGTAATGTCACTGTTTGTCACAATTAGCGCTCCTGCATTAACCCTGATTGCATTCCTTTTGCATGTTCTCGCAGTTATTGTAAAGGCGACCAATGGGCCGCGCTACGTGGTCGGATGCCGACGGCAGTTGGACAAGGCCAAGCTGAAGTCGGGAACGCGTGTGGCTCTGGACATGACCACACTGACAATCATGAGGTGGGTAGCCAAGAACACAACTGTTTGGTCAGTCCAGACATTCAGTGCTGGACACTTGGGTCGTCACCATCCTGTTAGGTTTGTTTGGCACACCACAATCTGTCGTAATAGCATTGCAGCTTGGGTGTTGGCTTGCTAAGCCTCAGGTTGCAGGGTCGAATCCCAGCAACCCCAGCTGCATTTTGATAGGGAAAAAATTCAGAAAACACCCATGTACTTAGATTCAGCTGTGCTTTGAAGAAGCTAGAGTCGGTCAGAGTTGATCCAGAGCCTTCTGCTACATGACATGCTACATTGTGGTATTGTGGTTTTGGCTTGTGAGGCCAATCAATTATCAATGATAGATATTATTGACACGCCACAGCAGTGCCCTCTCTGATGTGCTTGTTGCACGGCCACAAGTGGCCTATCTGGAAGTAGCGCAGGTAGTAGTTGAACTGCCAAGCTACGTGGCACACAATAAAGAACATGTAAAATTCTACGCTTGCTAAACCAACACCCTTGCATAGTCGTGCGAGTTGTGGAAAGCAGTTCCTCTTATTTCTTCAAGAGAAATTACAAACATATTTACTAATACTTTAAAACTAACTTCACATCAAATGCATCAAATGTATTGCCTCATCCCTCAAAAATATGTCACATGCAAAGTATGCACACTCCTCAGTGTACACTCGGCAAATAGTGATGACGTGAACGTAGCCTGTGTGAATTTGAGCCAGCTTAATTTGGGCAGAGGAGCATGCCTCCTAAATCTGGCTGCATGGTTTGGCACTTTGTGTTGTCTGCCACAGCTGTGATACGGTAGCAGTGGTGTTTCATGACATATGAAAGACAGAAAGCAAGCACACGCCAAGCTTCGCTTGCCCCCATTTTGCCGATGTGGGAAGGGCTCCTAAGTTTTTGCCTTTTTCATCCTTGTTGGCTGCAGGTACCTTCCTCGGGAAGTGGACCCTCTGGTGTACAACATGTCGCATGAGGACCCCGGCAACATCTCCTACTCCATGATCGGAGGTCTCGCCGAGCAGATCCGCGAGCTGAGAGAGGTGAGCGCGCACTCCAGAGGTCTGCTCAAATGGAACAGTTCCTCACCTGTCCTCTACTCATCCGTTGTTTTATCCGTTGTTTGGGCTAAGACAATGGTTGAGCATTAGTTGTGCTTGAAAGTGGCTATGTGAAGCCGGTGTCATGCTCATTGGCTGTTGCTGCTCTTTGTGTTGCCGGAGCTGTTATGGATGCAAAGATAATCAACATTGTTTATGACTGATTTTTCTTGCATCTCAATGAAGGTTAGCTTCACTTTTCACATTCTGACTTCCTCGCACTTGTAGCACAGTTTGAGCTCAACTTCCTAGCTTTTATTGAATGGTTGCTTATGTCTTGTATTTTTCTTTTTTCTGTTCTGCAATCCCAGTCACTTCATTATGACGAATGCTTGCCACACTTCAACTACCTTACTGATGGTGACATTGCCTTGCTTGTCTCCTAGCAAACATGATTCTTTACTGTGCTTAATAATTTGGTTTTCACTGGTCATGCCAGCATTACTGAATAATCGGGGCATAAACGAGCCACACAGGCATTTGGTTTCACTCACCTTTCTGTTTGCATACATGGATGCACACAGGTGCAGGTGTTATTTGCACTTGGCTCCGGCTCATGAAATCACTAACACAGTTTTTTCATGACCAATTCCTTGTCAGGTGATTGAGCTGCCCCTGCTGAACCCCGAGCTGTTCCAGCGTGTGGGCATCACCCCTCCCAAGGGCTGCCTGCTGTATGGTCCCCCAGGCACGGGAAAGACTCTCCTTGCCCGTGCTGTCGCCAGCCAGATCGAAGCCAATTTCCTCAAGGTGGGTCCTCCTGCTCTTTCTCTACATATAGCCCACTTGCTTTATACCCGCCGTGCTAGCTTAGTGGCTGAGGTGCTGGCTTGCTGAGCCCGAGGTCACGCGATCAAATACCAGCCCTGGCAGCCACGTTTCTATGGGGTCGAAGAGCAGAAAAAAAACCCATGTACAGTCTACGCTCATTATAGCGGACCCGCGTACAACAGACTTTCGAATATAATGGACCATATTTTAACCCAGGTTTGGTCCATGTATTTTATCAATGCAGCCAACTTCGCTTTGAACGGACCCCGCTACAACGGACTATCAGCTACAGCGGACAAAATTAATGGTAGCTCTTTGCCAAAGTTGCACATACAACGGACTTTTGCCGTTTCGACGCAGACTGACAACATACTTTGCCACAGCGGCGTTTTAAGCAAAAATTTTAAACTGCGGCTGGCAACATTGGTGCCCATCTGGCCAAGCCGAGCCCCTAGCCAAGCCAGCCTGAGAGTATAACAAACGCCATTTTGTCATTGTGTTCCGTGGGGAATGGTTGTGCCGCATCAAGAGCAAGTGCTGAGATTATGGCCTCCAGAAAACGGAAGCAAATTTCACTCAGCGATAAAATGAAAATTGTGAGTGCAGTTGCACGTGGAGAAAAACAGGCGGATGTTGCCAAAGCAGTGGGACTATGGAAGCAGACCATGAGTTCCATCGTGCACAACAAAGGTATCACCGGCAAACAATATCGAGACTGAAAGTATATTTTACAGCAGCCATATAAAATATACATTGACTGCGTTCTGAAGCACCATGATACTCTCTTTAGGGTTCTCGACATTGGTGCTTTTATTTGCAGCAATAATACAAGGATGTCTAAAATTCGTGTCAGTACTCCTTTAAGGCCAGCAAAACTGCATCGTTGAGGATAAGGCACCTTCAAGAGTACAGCCTTCATGTTCTCTGTGGCCCATCTGTCCTTGTCTTTTTTTCCTCTCAGCGTCTTTTCATTTTGTTCTTTCTTTTTTCTGATCACGAACATAGCGTCATGCCACAACTTTGTTTTGAAACTCAGGTTCAGGAACATTTTTTATTTTTAGCCTGCAAAAACTGGGTTTACGCTAGACTTGAGTGTGCAGTAGAGTTGAGTGAATGTGGTAAATGCCCTGGCTTTCCTGTTTCTTCCAGATGTGTTCTCTCTTTATCCTATCTAATGTTGCACTTGTAACATGAATCAAAAATCCAGGGATCAACTAGCCCATCATTCATTGAGCATCGATGGTTGTCTTTGCCCCCTTCATGTTTTTTCAACTTTTAGATTGCCATTTCGTCTATCAGATTTTCTTTTTCTCCTCTTCCAGGTGGTTTCGAGTGCCATCGTCGACAAGTACATTGGGGAGAGTGCCCGACTCATCCGCGAGATGTTCAACTATGCCCGTGATCATCAACCTTGTGTCATCTTCATGGACGAGATTGATGCCATCGGTGAGCACTGTCTTGTGGCTTTGAAATTGTTGTGGACGCCAAAAAGCCTGCCACTTTGACCTTAGCGTCTCCTAACAAACAGCCTCTTAGTCGGAATGATGGAAATAAAGGCTTAAAATTGCTTTACAAATCTAAACCAATGTAGTAGAACCAAATTGTTACGTCTCTGTGTGCTCAGTTTTTCCAAACAGCCACGTCATCTTCAGCCATCACAAGCATGGCTCCCATAGCATCCATTGTATTGGGGAGAGACTGCTGTGTCCATCACAACTGTGGGGCCGTTGCCCTATGATACTGGCCATCGGCTCGCCTGAGCGGCTGTTGACAGCATAGGTACTACTAAGGTACCATGACATTGCACCATTATAGTAGCGTGCATAAAGTAAATGCAGCTTTCTGTGAAGAAAGGAAGTTCCTACCGGTATCAATATCTACCTTCCTGTCTGTGCATCATGAAAGTTTATTGTTGCGCCTTAGGAACATGGCCACTTCCCAAATTGGAGTGCTTGTGACAATTCAAACTCCAAATCGATTCAACGAAATTCCAGATTATTGGTTGGCCCGCTATGCTCTCAAAATTTCAAAGGCTGCTTAATTTGAACTGGCTATTTGGTTAATTAGTGTGTTGATTCATACATTTTGTTAATCTCTGCCAGAAATGAAGCTTTTTGCCCATTGAAGCATTTAGAACAATGAACAGAAAAAAAAGCACATCAGAACAGTAGCAACGCAACTCATATGTTTCTCTGCTTTGCCTGGTGTGTTACACTGAATCATATTAATGCTTGTATCCGATTAGTACAAAATTTCGGTAATTCAAGTAAAAAGGACTGGCCTCCCTTCAAGCTTCACTTATTGAAGCTTCTGTGTGTTTTAAATTGTTGTGCTGGTCCAACGGACGTTATCTTGATATGCAGTCTTTTTTTCTTTCTTTCTTTTTTCTTGTGTCTTTTTTTACCGTTGACGAAGGCATTGCCAACCTTTCACTCTCATTTTCTGTAACCTCCAGGTGGCCGGAGATTCTCAGAAGGAACATCGGCTGACCGAGAGATCCAGAGGACCCTCATGGAGGTAGGACCCGCTTACCTCTCCCAAACCCACTGTACATTATTCTCGCTGATAGGCTGAGGTTATAATGAATTATCAGTTATAACGAATTAAACAAAAAGTAGCATTGCAGTTGATACAGTCTTATCAATATAGGCTCGTAACAAATTATCGGCTATAACAAAGCTATTTCAGTGTTATGGATTAGCTTATCTGTAAGGCCTCAATGATACTAAGGATGGCTTGAGGAACTTGTTGGCCCACGATAAGATTAAAGCCAAGTCTACATATTTCTTTTATACGAAATAAAATTCGGTTGTTTTTACCTTGGTCTTTTGCATGTTGTGGGCAAATCGGCTAGCAACCGCCTGTTACAATCTCAGGAAAGAAAACTCAGACTGGCGATCTTCAAATAGGCATATTTTGTATTTCAAATTATCAATATCTCAAACTATTTGCGATCCCTTTTGAGTTTGATATACCCGGGATCCACTGCAAAGTGTTTTCGGGTGACACTTTCCTGAAATAAATGCAGGATTAATGACATGCCCTGTCGGTTGCCGTCATATTTTTTCCTACAGCCTCACTTGCGTGACATCGTGCCTGTGTGGCAGATAATCGAAACAGCATGTCTGGAAACAAACCTGCTCTGGTGGCTTTGTCTGCGAACTCTCGTGCTGGCTGCGGCACCGGAAGTGCTCTTTGTCGTTTGACCTCTTTTCACTCTGGCCCACGTATGTCTTTCCTTCTAGCATCGCCGTGCCGTGCCTCCTCTGGTGGTCACCTGAGTTTGTGGGGAAAATGATGGTGGTTCTTCACAAAATGTTGTTGCTGTCAGTTCTCTTTGTATGTGCTCTGCAAATTTGTGACCTGGACATGATGATTTGCGACTAAGTGAATTGGTAGAGCACATGCCAAGAGAACCAAGTGCGACAACGTTTAGTGAGGAAGTGCCTTCGTTTTCCCACCAACTCAGCCAAGTGCCCAAGCAAGCGATAAGAAAGTGGGCAGTAGCGCAAAGTGGTGAGACGACAAAGACTGATACCAGTGCTGCAGTCCGTGTGAGAGTTTGTGTACAGAGCCACCAGGCCTGGTTTCTAGGTGTATCATTTCGACAATATGCTGCACCTGCAAGGCTTCACTCGTTTATGGTGTGGCCAATATATATGGCACTATCAATATTCTACATTTCAAGTGAGCATTCCTAGTTGCTTCACCTATGAGGAACCCCTAATTAGGCTTTTCTTTCATGTTCTAATTACTCCTGGACGCAGCTCCTGAATCAGATGGATGGCTTCGACTCCCTGGGACAGGTCAAGATCATCATGGCCACAAACAGGCCCGACACCCTTGACCCTGCACTCCTGCGTCCAGGTCGCCTTGACCGCAAAATTGGCAAGTCACGTTGCTTTAAAGGGATCGTTTCTTTCTGGAACCTCGTAGCCAGCAGCTACTGTGCTAGCTCCCAAGGCCAAAATTTTGACACAAATGTTGCACTTGTGAAATGAAAAGCATTTAAGTTGTAGGGCACTTGACTTATATCTTTGGGCTACTGTTATACTGGTATCACCAGCACTTTTCGACAGCTGTCCTGCTCATAGCCTTCAAAATTGTCACATTCTTTTTTTTTTTTAACACAAAAGGGCTGTATCACTGTTACATGGCAAACACGGCAGCCTTTGCAAAAGTTCAGTATTCTAAGGCCCAACACTAATGATGCCCTTGTTGCAAGACAGGTCTCTCCATTCTTGAAGTTACCTAGCCCTGTAAGTCATCAGAAATGCCGTATTTGTCTGTGTAATGAATGCACTTTTCCCGAAAAAACAGAAGCAAAGTTGGGGGTTGCATTTGTTACACAAGGTAGTAAATTTTACGGAAACTTCTGGGCGAGCAGAACATTCCAATGCACAAAAATGACGGCGTTGTGACCTGCGGTAATGGTTAGAGCCGCGTCTGAGAAATTTTATTTAAAGAAAAACAGTGAACGAAAGCTGTGGCATTGCCACCATGCAACTCGGAACCGGTTGCAACAACTTTTAGGTGGCTGCATTTTGTATCCAATACAACGGCCTCTCACTTTCGTTTAACGTGTGGTTTACCCACAGCGCCACGAAACCAGAACAATGGAAGTGCTGTATAACGGTCAAAAGCGGAAAAACATCTGTCATGAATGAGCGGCACTGTAAAGGAAGGGCAGGCTGCCGTGTATGCATATGGCTTTTGTTATCTATGGTTTGATGTGTTGTCTTCACCTCGACGAGGGACCTGCAGCAACATATCGCTCTACAGCACAAACAAAGCTGGCTTCATCGCCGTACATGCTATGTGTGTGGGAAGGGGCAACTGGCTTTTGCGGATCATAGCACATTGTGCGCTGCGTGCGTAATTTCACACAGACTGAAATTACTGTTACTGGTATGACTACTGACACTTGAATTTTTTTACTGGCAATCATTCAAAGCTGTGTATGATGCTACAGCGGCCCTGAAAACAAGGAATGAAAATGTGTGCAGGTTTCTTTCTCTCTTCTTTCTGTCATGCACACACACACCCTCCTCCCAATTTCGTCACTTTGCAAATCGTGCAATTTTTTAGATCCCTGGGTTGGCAGGTAGGTAAATTTCACTTGAAGATGGTTCAGGATCTTTGAGTTCTAGGGGGGGACATGGGACTTTAGACCGAAATATAAAATCATTAAAGATTCTATTTCCTCAGTTGCTCTGCCAGCATTGCAGTTGGTGGCTACAATATACAGTAGAACCCCGCTGATACGTCTTTCACGGGACCGTAGAAAATAAATGTAATATCTGGGAAACGTAAGATCCGAGAAATGGGAAAATGAGAGAAGTGGTGATCGGCACACAATTTCATTTCAGTGCTAGCGCTTTCAGTGCACACATCGGCACACTCGGCTATCATCTCGTCGACAGAGAAAACCTCGGAGGTGACAACGGCATCATCGATGGAAACGTAATCACTGTACGCGATTCCATCACAAACAGTTTACACAGCTGTGCCATAATTTTGCTGGCGGAAGCCGGAAACGTAATGGGCGTCGCCCGTAGTGCAGCTAATACAGTCAAGCCAAGTCAAGCTACTTGAAAAGTCAATATTGCCGTCGGCAGTGGCCGCTTGGAGTGTCGATTCGCAACGCAACATACGGGAATGTTCCCACGCTGCGACGTAACAGCGGTGTCCCTAATGCATTGAATCCTATGGGAGCTATGCCGGGACTGGCCCAAAACAGCTTAACAGCCAGGAAAACGCAGCAGCCGGGATCGTAACAGCGGGGTTCTACTGTACTTCCTTTACAGGTTATGCTTGTTCTTTGCCGATACTGGCAGAAAATGAATGCCTTTACAGGGTGCTATGGCTGTTGATTATGCTTTGGTTCAAACACAATGCACACAGCAAACTAAGTGTGGACATATTGTTTCGAAAGGTACATAGATTGAACTGTCAGAGGAATTTATAATGTTCATTTACATCTGCAGTTAACTACATTGCACTAGAGCAACAACCACGGGTGCAGTCCACCTATCTGTGCATCCTTAACAGTCTGCCACTTTCAAGTCCTTAAAATAAATACCGGTAATGAAGAGAAAGTGTCATAACGGAGTGAAAGTGCAAACAGCCAAGTTTTTCATGTGACCTTCGTTGTGACCTTTCAGAGATCCCGCTGCCCAATGAACAGGCCCGGCTCGACATTGTCAAGATCCATGCCACGCCCATCACAAAGCATGGCGAAGTTGGTAAGGGACTGATTGTTTTTTCTCCTCTGAATTAAGAGGTCTTACAACCATCACGTCTGATGTACACTGTATCCACTCCTAAATGTGACTGCTTTTTCGAGGCAGCAGCATCAGTTACCAGCTACCAGCCATGAAGGCTTAAGTGGGAAGACTACTTGTGATCACGACGACTTCGAATTAACAAGCTCTTACTGCTGGAAACCGCTAAACATTATAGAGGGAAGATGATGATTGAGCTTCGTTGTGTCCACAACAGATATCTTTGCACTGCTCATGTGAAACTTGTTCTTATTGCTTGGCTCGTCTTGGATTTGTGCAGACTGGGAGGCCGTGGTGAAGCTTTCAGATGGATTCAACGGAGCAGATCTTCGCAATGTGTGCACTGAAGCTGGTAAGTATCCCAGTCTTTTTTGTTTTTGCGCTGTGCACAGAGTAATCTGCTCATGCATGAACATTCAAAATGGTCTTTGTGAATGCCTTGCAATTAACGTATTTTGCACAACTTTGAACATTCACTCTACAGTTATGCTGTCAGCTAATGTGAATTTTCAATGAAAAAACATATTAGGCGATTTCGCATTCCTCAAGTTAGTAACCTTTTCTGTTCTCCACTCAGGCATGTTTGCCATCCGTGCTGACCGGGAGTTTGTCATCGAAGAAGACTTCATGAAGGCAGTGCGCAAGGTGGCCGACAACAAGAAGCTAGAATCCAAGCTGGACTACAAGCCGGTGTGATCACCTGCTCTGCTTGGCTTCACTGTACACTAGGTCAAGTGTTTGGTGTTTCAATTAAAGTACTTTCTTTTCTAACCCTCAAAATGTGTGTGCCTTATATATGTCATTAATTGGGCCAATTGATTTCTGGGGTTTTACGTCCGAGAACCATAAGTAGCCCAGTGCCATAGCCACTAGACCACCGTGGCGGGGCATTAATAGACCTGTCCCTGTTTGTCAACAATGTGACGTCACGCAGAGCATCGCCATCGACATCGCGGCGGACCAGTTTCGCAGTGGTTGGCAAAAAGCTCCGGCGGCTCCAGCAGTTTGCTCCGGCTTTGCACGCGATGGTACTGTCCCATCCCGAGGTTGCGCGGTGGCGGTTTGTCGAAGAGAAGCTGCAAGTTCGTGGAATGCAGTATCTATACCCCTGCACCATTTCGGAATGGAAGAACGACCTTAAAACCTTGACCAAACGTTCGGCTCTGTGTGTACCTCACGAGCATGCCTGGCCCGTACAATGCAGAGGCCATGAAGCGTTACTGATCGCTCAAAGCGTACGGCTTAGTGAAAGGCCACGTGCACCTAGTGCTTGTCTCAAACTAGGGCACTAACGCTTTCCATCGACTGCTGTCATTCGGAAATCCAGAAAAAAAATATGTTACGATGCGCTGCCTTAATTTTGTTGCGCGTTTGGCACATCCTACAGCGCAAAAGCTAACCACCGTGTCAAAGAGGCCAGGTAACGCGCACAAAAACCAGTACGCACACGGTCTATCCGTACAGCAGCATGGAACCACGCCGAACACTGCGACTTTTGCCAACCAGGCATGGAATGCATGTTTTTCAAAGCGAACACCATCGCGGAGAACCACCGCCATGCCTTACGAGCTGCAGGCAGCGTCCACACTGCGCACTGTACTTGCATGGCCGATTGAGTTGTAGCGCTCATGTGCATTTCCTTCCGTTCTTTCTGCTCAGGAACTAAACTTCCATACGGTCGAAAACAGGCGAGGCTGGTACTGCTATCGCGTCCGAAAACACAAACAAAATTTTCCTTTGGAGTGCCAGCCCGACGCAAGTTACAGCGAAGTGAGCGCGAAATGAGAAAATCTGCACAGCATTCGGAACTACCGCTTACTGAAGGAATGCTTCCGTTTCAAAGCGCGTTCAAAACGCTCACACTTTTTTCTTTGTGTTTCAACGCTAGTCCTCTTAGCAAACACGTTAGCTACCCACTCCGGGAGCTCAGAAAATCGAGAGGGCACCCGAGTTGATAAAATATACATGCTCACAAATGCTGCGGAAGCACAAATAACAAAACGCCTAGGAGCTCTAGGTAACAGGCTAGCACCTACCAGCAATGAAATGTAATCCAAAAATCCTCTTGCTGTCCGACGGGTGCTGTTTTACACTGCGCACAGCTCGCACTCAGGCTTTCCATCACTGTGTAGTTTGGACTTCGGAAATCGAGGAAAAAAAACAAGGACCCGATGCCACTGCCTTTTATCGCGCGTTTGGCATATCCTCCATCGCAAAAGCTAACCACCATGTCAAAGCGGCCATGTGCACGCGCACAAAACAAACGAGTACGAACTCGGTTCACCCGTACGGCAGCATGCAACCACGCCGAACGCTGCAATGTTTTGCCAACCAGTCCGTTCGCACGTGCGCGCTAGGGTCACGTGGCTGACGTCACGGCCCTGTCGTGACGTACCCCAGGAGAGGTCTATTGGGCTGCCTTAACTAGTCCTAATCTTTGGGCCATGTGTTGCTGCATTGGTAAATGACTCATGAAAAAGTGCCAGTCTTATAAAAAGCCGCCGCCCTTACTGCCTACTGAGTGAATAATCAGGCCAGCAGCTGTGGCTTGCTTGCAACTATGGTTCTCGACTTACTGTGAACCGTCACACTTTCAGGAACTGTCCGTAAAGTCCCAACCTTGACATATTCTACATGATGTAGGCCCATCGGGGCGTTTCTAAAATTCGTATCAACCATGATACGAATCGAGATTCTGCAGTAAGAAATTCCATACGACACATTCAATTCAGTATGACGCTGTAATTCATTAATATACAATCAAACTTCAATAAAACTAATTTGGATGCAAGTTTAGAGAAAATTGCTGGGTTGCCGTCTTAACAGCGTCATAAATATACATTTATAACAAATCGGACATGACTGAGCTATTTCCATGTAAAAGTCAATGGTTATGACGACAGTCAAACCTCACTACGACAGTTCTAATGGTAAAACCTTTTTTTGTTTCATTTGTTATAACTGATAATTTGTTATATGTAAGTTTGTTATATCGAGCTTCAGCAGTACTAGTACTTGCACATCAGCAACACATCTTAAAACACTAAAAATTTTTCTTTGTTTAAAGTTGGAGTATCCAGTGGCACATATCCAGTTAGCCAGGAACATTTTACACGAAAAGCTCAAGTACAAAATATTGCATTCATTTGTGTGCTTTCAGGATTACGAGCCGCATTTATATAGCAATCACCACAAATCTGCTTCGCTTCATGCTTTTGCTAAAGTAACCACCAATTCTAACAGAGTGAACAGGGATGAAAAGAAAGCTCCTGCACAGGCACTAATTAAAAAAGTGTGTCAGTCTTGGCTAGCACCCAGGAGAACGAAGGCAAATGCCCTGTGCCCATGCCAGCCATGTGCTCCAGCATTCACATATTCATCTTTCAGAGCCACACCTTCAGTGAGCTACAGCCAACAAGCAGCTGTAGTTTCAGGGAAGCATGTTTGTCTGGCACCACGACAGGCCTGGATTCAATTCCTGTCTAGGCCAGCCAGGGGCCAAGGGGGGTTGTTTTGACGTAAACCCAACCCTCTGACACCCCCCACAAAACTCCGAGCGCTGCATAAGCACCTTCACCCCTACATTCAGCCTACGATATTTACAACACTGCATCGCTCCGCTGAGACTGGCACGTTTCCTTTTAAAAAATTCACGTAGTTCGCAGCACCTCCCTGAGAAAATTTACATCAATCCAAGGAATCTGCAACTTATTTGCTGCATCTGTGCTAAAGCTGACAACTACGATGACAGGCTTTAGATTCATGGAAAGTATAAGGCTTTCACCTTAGTAAAAGAGGATGTGTTACAAATATTGCAACAACAATGTTGCAATATTTGTAACGGAGATATTGAAAGGAATTCACCTCAAAAGCACATTAGGCCATGCAAGGCTTTTGTTCTCATTTATTAACAGCAGGACACGATGCAGCGGAAGCTGGCATTGACTGTCATTATCCTCGTTTATCCGTTTGCAGCAAATGCGAAGGACAAGCAGCAGTGAGCTGCCCAGTGAAGGACAACTGTTCTATGCTCATGATTAGAGCTAACTTTGTCACTGTAGCCACCACATACGGTACTAGCACCGCAAAATACATATGCAGTTAAATCTCGATATAACGAAACTCTCGATATAACGAAGTATTTGGCTTTTGATAAACTGATGTCCATAGAACACTTTGCGCATTATGGCCTCGAGATCTTGGAGTGGCGCCCTCTCGCGTGTGACGTCAGAGCGGGGACTCCGATTTCAACCGCGCTGCAGCAGCCGCTGCTCCTGTACGCGTATCGTCTGCTTCACGTGAGAACTTTGTCGAACGAACAGCCTCGCGACGGTCAACTAACGCCTGCAACGATTGTTTTCGAGTGTAATCTTGAACTTGTTTTAGTTGCGGCCCAATCGACAGGGCCAAGAAATCCCCCGGATGGCCGACGAGTGCGCCGATGCCACCGACCGCATTGCTCGTAAGAAAGTGAAACTATGTATGAGTGTTCGCGCTCGTTATCTTGTTTCCGCCGTACGATACTAATTAGTTTGGGTGTTTCTTTCGATATTACAGTAAGCGTGCCGTTCTCGAGCATCTACAAGTATGTAGATAAAGCTTGCGAACGTCGCGGTGTCTCATCGAGGGCGAGGCGGTGTACGACGCAGGCCACGTTGTTGAATGCGCGGTTGAGGCCGTCAACGGAGGTCGCATCACCGTCGCCGCTCTCGTCCTCCAAACAAGTGGACTCACCAACCCACCGCACAACGTCTCTGTCGTGATCGACAGCAGTGAAGTGGCCAATGCTCGCTGCTCGTGCAAAGCAGAGTGAGGCAATGTCAACGTGTAACATAACATAGAATTTATGTTCACTGCTGGTCTGCAGTTGGTGTCGAGCTCATATCGCCTTTTGCATTGTGTTAATGTTTCTAAATTAAGAGGCAAGTTCACTATTGAGACTAGTTTGAATGTTTAATGTTGGCACCATGAAATATTTAATTGCGGCACCATTTCTATTATTTCTATAAATGAAAAGAGACTTCGTAGGTGACTTCGTGGCTTCGTAGGTAAAATACGTATGTACACCATCCAGACGCAGCCGTAGTCTCATACATCCTGCGCCGCTCAGCTGAGCTCACGAGGCGCGCTTAGCCCGCGAGGCGATTCGGAGGCCGCGTCGTCGGCTCCTTGTCTAGGGGCCTTCGCGGCAGGTTGTGGGACGGCACCGCACCTGGTTTAAGTCGCCTATGCTTATAGCCTGCGTGCAATAAACGGCTTAGGTATAGTATTGGCGAGGCGCTTAAACACGGTCACAAACTTACCGAAGAGTGGCGCGTACGGTGGGTAGCAGAAGTCACTGTCCGCGAAGTGTTTGCTGCACACGGTCGATGAAGGCGTGGGGCGCTTTCCCATTCTGAGCTTGACCATCCACTTCTTCTTCAGCTTTGGGTCCTTAGGATAGTTGTGAAAGCTAACGCCTCTTTCACGAGCGGACGAAGTACACTGAGGCACAGAGCAGTACTTCACCATTGCGCAGCACTCGCCGCGGAGACAAGCGGCCGCAGTTCTAAAAAACAAAGAGCCGTAGTTCTAAATGAACGTTAAAAGCAGACCCACGGTTGTTCGAACAGCGTCAGTAGCCACCATACGCGAGATAACCAACTGAACTGCTTTTTTGTTGAGATTTACCGCAACGGTGGCTTCAACACGGCGCTGGGCCTACGTAGCAGACGAAAGCGCGCGAATCCCCGCTCTGACGTCATACAGGCGCCGTTCGCAGCGCCGCCATCGGTCGCACACCAGGCGAATACAACAAAGCATGTTTATCCACCATTTCAATGTAACGAAGTTTCGCTGCTGGCGCAGAAGACCAAACCGATAAAATGACACTTCTGCTGATGCCATTGGTCAAATGGGTGAGTTGCACGAGGTTTTTGCGGATGCATTTTGAAATTGCACATCGCGTGACAGGGTGGCCACCAGTTTGGAGTAGCCTCTCTCTTCCCTACTACTGGGGTAACCAGATTGCACCTTGCTGGCCTCCACTAACTGGAAACCAGTTATGTTCAGCGGCTTGCAACAGGTGCAGCTCGCTAGATATAAGCCTCGTTGACAACATACATTTCCTCAACAATCGCAATCTCTGGCAAGATATGCAAGAACCCACTGTACTTCTACAGCTACGCATGCTTGTGATCTGACACATCGCAATTATAAAAGCACTAGATGAGACGACTCGCTGCACAGGCAACATGAAGTACAGAACCACCGCAGTTGTGGAGTGCACAAGGTACACAACATGCACACTACTGTTTTATTTTTTTTAATTTCCATTTGACCTGCTATGTTTTGAATGTATTTAAAAGTTTAATTCAAACTGCATCATTCAATTGTGTTAATTCCTGCATTTCACTCATTCCTATCAGAAGTATCAGTTGCTCCAGCTCCTTCTAGCTGAACACTCGTGCTCATATCCTTTCACAGCCAGAACCAAAGCCGATAGCCCGTCAGTGCTTGTGAAAGCATTCAAAACCACTAGCAGAAAAAAAAAAAAAAACACTGAGATAGCAACACGCATCATATGACAACCTCATTGGCGAGTTGCACCAAGCCATACCTCTGCTTACATCTGATAACTGAAACAATTCTCAGGTCCCCTCAAGTTTGATTTAAAGTCTACCGCAATGGCATACTTAACTTTACAAGATTCTGAAGTTGAAAGACAAGCTGTTCCAGGCTTTCTGAAGAATATGTTGCATTCCCAGCAAAGGAACCTGGAATGAACATTACTCATTCCAACCCATTAGTGCTTTGGCACTAACGAGTTGTTTCTTTAGATGTGTATACTGCTGCAGTGAGCGTCTACCCATAACTACCCATAACTGCTGATTTCACTGCTTTCATTGTGCTGAGGTTCAACAGTATTCAGTTTGGCGTGACACAGCAAGTCAGTGTGTCAGCATATCAGTGAAAAGGTGTAGATAGGTTCCAAGAAATATGCAAGGCAGAAAATTTTGAGTTTCTGTGATGTACACTACACATTCAACGTATTAAAAGAAAATCAAGGTCCAAATGGCCTGGACACTACTGTTGTTTCCACAAGCACCAATGACTGAATGATGAGGCATGAGACAGAAAGAGGGATTTGCATTTTATACACATTAAAAAAAAAAGAAAGGGACAGACAAGCACTGATAAGTGAACTGTGGCGGCCGCTAGACAATCATTTCAAGTTCACGGGCATAGCCTATGGCTTGAGTGGCCAGGTCTTCTGTAGAAATGACGTCTTCTGTGTGCTTCACTTCTGTGCCGAACTGGTAGACATTGTTTGTCGCCAACCACCCTCGCTGATGGAAGAAGGAAAAAAAAAAACAAGTGGGTGTGTTAGGTTTAAGCAACACTTGATGGCATACATCCATAAACAAGCTTAATGTCAAATGCAATTAAGTAGGGCTGTGTGAACATTCATCAAACATTACTTTTTTAATATTAGTATTCGATTTGACGAGGTATATTACCACATGGTCACGACAATGACGAACACAGTATAACTCAAGGCGTCGTCAGTTTAACTGTTTATTGGGCGAATATGTGCCCAGCAAAGCAAAGCAAACCACATCGCAAGACAATAGAGTCGTCGGTCGACGGTAAGAAGTGACCAACAGTGAAATGCGTCGCTTTTATACTATCGTCACGTGTTCTGGTATTACCACTGAGATTCTAGAAGGCACTCAAATGTGCTAGAAGGGCACGCAAACTTTGCAGAATGGTTGACACCGTTGTCAAAGCAGCATGCAAGATAAGCTTGGCCTGCGTTGTGAGTCATAGGAAGTGATAACAGCACACCCCCCACCACCCTGAACAGAGCAAAACAAGTGCGAGTGTCAATATTCAAAATTTTCTATGTTATTCGAATGTTCACAAAAATCAAATAGACAATCCAGTCATTGTGCCAAAAATGACTGATCACCCTAACATATGCTAGGTGCTGAGAGTGGTAATGTCCATACTCATCCATGCCTATATGAGTAAGCATCGGTAATGTACAGAGGATCTGTGGCCGCCAACTATGATCGTGACAGTACGTACGACTTCTCGTCGGTGACAGACACTCTCGCAATACACATTTTGATCTACCTGTGCACGTGCCCAGTAATGCTATTGGCACTTCTGCAACCATGCTGGTGCACTGCACATTTGAGGGAGGCCGAAACACACTTCCCTACCATTCGCAGCTGCCTCCCTTTGCAGGACTTCTATAGCATGTATGGCAGTCGCCTGACCCCATGTGGAGTGACTAACATTCCTTTCATGATAGCTTTTAGCATTTGTAATCCCTTGGCTTATACTGCAATACTGTGTTGGTACAATTACGATCTGGCAAGCTACTCTAGATAGTGTTCCTGATACTAATAATAGATTTTGCACTAACAGTTCATTAGTGTATTTTATTAACATAGTTATGGGCTAAGGGGGAACATGGGCCTTTAGACCAGAGAAACTTAAAAAATCAATTTTCCAAAAATACCATTTTTGGAATCTGCATCTGCTATTCTCAACTGCCAAATCATTATTCCAAGTTCGTAGTACTGCCAATTTCATATTCGAAAGATTTGTTTCACATACATTGGCTACGTATGAGTGGTAGCTACAGCAAGACCTTGTAATGTTCCTGTTTGCTTTATTTTCCTGCCTGTTAAATCCGAAATACCAGTCCCAGACAGAAGCATAGCTGATTCCCTTTTCTTTCGCTTTCCTTGTCAGCTGTTACAGTATATACAAAGAGCAACACACAGTTTTGCCAGTTCAGAAAACTCAAGACATCGATCTGCATTGACACCGACTTTACCAACGTAATGGCATGAATCAGTGATGAGTGCGCTCTGCCATCCAACAGGTCATATTGGTGGATTCCGGATTAATTTACACCACTTGACTTTCCTCAGGGTACACCTCAGTACAGTAAAACCTCGTTATAACGAAGTTGAAGGGGGAGCCGTAATTACTTCGTTATAACCATTAGTTTGTTATAGCCAATATCCATGTCATCTATGAGAATTTCAAGGGGAATTGCAATTGATTCATTATATACAACAGTTCGTTATATTGGGGTTCGTTATGAGGTTCTACTGTACTAACCTACGCAAGTGCTTTTGCATTTAGCCCCACTGAAATGTAGCCACCATGAAGAGGTATCGGACGTATGCCTTCAAGCTGAGCAGTGCAACACTTTAAACACAGTGTGCGTCGCAAAACAAAAATAACTCAATCCAAAACATCCTGCACAGAGAGGTGCAAGAGTGCATATATAGGAAAGCCAGCACAAAGTAGTCTCATTCATTCACGTAAAAGCTGGCAAACAAGCTCTCACAACCACCTTGCAGAGTTTCGTGTCGCATCGCACACAGTCCCGGACTGTCCGAGACACCCATGTACGAAGGAGTCATTCATTGGCTGAAGGCACATCATGCAGTCCTGGATTTTCAGCAACCAATAACCGAAAAGGTGCAGTATGCCCGAACAGAGTGGTATTAGTGGAGGGCTCACTTTGCTGGCGTAGACGTCTGTCATTTGGGGCGAGTCGAGGAAGAGCATGCGGGTGACCTCTGGGCTCGATATGCGCTCGTAGGCCTTCTCGATGCAGCGGGCAATCTCATCCCGCACAGTGTCAAGCAGGATGTCCATGAAAAAGCTGTAGCTGGCTGCCGGTACATTGCCCTTTGAGAGGAACACCTGTGGGAACCACAACGTAGGAGAACACTGCAGTGACAAAGCAACCTAGCCACATAATGCTTCCACCACTACCGTGGTCGTCAATTGACATTCTAACATGCTCAACAGTTTCGACAAGGCAATCAACAGTTGGAGTACGTTACTGTGCATCACTAGATATTTGGCACTCCACCGATACACTTGTGCGCTAATCAATAACTGACACGGGGAAAGAAAAGTGAGTATTCTTTTGTGTGCTCTGTTTTTTTTCCTCTTCTGATGAACCAACCAGCTCGAGGTTTGTTATTCATTTAGTTTATGCTGGGCGATATTTAGAGCACAAGAATCCATAGGAGCACTTAAGCAGAAGCTGTTTATGTCTAGGGACTGAGAAAAGCTTTGTGGCTGCTGACACTGAAAGCAATGAAGCCATGGTAGAGACGTGAGCTGACCACAAATACATAGTGCAGTGTGACATGACAGTGCCATTACGAGACATCATCACTCGGTCACGCAAGTTTTCTTGCCATAATGTGGTAATGCTCACACTGTTTTTAGCTTAACGGGAAGCATAATGTATAGTGCTTTTGTATTGTTATATTATCCTTGTCTTACCCAGTGTGATGTGTTGTAGGTTCACTGGTAATTTGCCTTCGCAGAGTGCCCCAATGGCTCAATTTTTTCCTATTCAGATAGTACACACAATTTTGCCAAGACCGCCCATGCAGTTTGAACTATCTGTGAATCGAAACTGAGATTTGCCAGTATGTATGAAGTACAGCACACACAAAAGTACAGGTTAACACAAAATAACCCCGTAATAAGCTTGTGTAATCTGCATTTTTACACACTTTTCACAGAAACGACTAAGATGCCATTAGCTCGGAAAACTGCAAGGCAGTAAAGCTAGCTTTACAATGTTTGAAAGAATCCACACTGGGCTGCCAAGTTGGTGATGAGGCCCCTACACAGGTGCGACCCTCGCTCGGGGCTATAGTGTAAAAACCAAGGTCCACTATGCTGCAAGCAGCAAAGAAGGTAAAGAGAGCACAGCCTTTGGCACACCTTGTTGTAGCTTCCCTCCATGAGGAACTGCTCAAGGGAGACCGGGTGAGTGATGTACACGTTGCTCTGGATCTCCTTGGCGGGTAGAAGCTCCAGCTCCTGGGTGCAACACCACCGTGAGCTTCAACACTAGACGAAATTCTGCGAATGACTCGCAACAAGGTACACTCCAACCTTGAACTATTTTTAAGATTCCAATGCAACAAACAAATGGCGTCCACCTCTTGCTTTCTTTGAAACACGTTTTCCCCTCCAATTTAGCAAGACCATTTTACCACACAACATTAATAACTGCTAGAATTTTATGCACCAAAACCACGACAGGATTATGAGGGACGTCGTAGTAGGAAGCTCCTGAAATTTTAACCATTTAACGTGCACTAATAAAGCACAGCAGCAGGCAGGTGTCTACCATTTTCACCTCCTCAAAGACGCTACCGCTGTGGCTGGGATCCAAGTGCACCCATCACGTCCGCAGCAGAGTACCATAACAGCCGTGCCCCACCATGGAAAATGTTTCACCATACAGTGTCAATCAAAAAGCAGGTTTAGAAAAATTACATGAACTGCTGCACAACCACATCATTCTTTTTCCAAGCACATCCACTTATGTCAGACCATGATAAGATGACGGCGGTCAACTGCTAGTGAGGGAACCTACTCATGAAAAGGATATCCCCGAAATAACGCTAAGGTGAAGTACATATAGAAGAAACTCAAATTATGACAGGCAGTTCACCACTGCCTTGGATGCAAAAGGTGTTCACTGCGTACTCCCAGTATTAACGTACGTGGCTGAACCTTGGGGAATAACAAAGAAACTTGAAAAAGAAGTTGAGGAACACTTAGCAAGTGCTAGAAAGAAAACTGGAAAGTGTAAGACTATGCTATCAAAAAACAGCAGAGTTGGATTGGAGAACAAACACGGGTAACCACTATTCTAGTTGATGTTATTGTTTATAAGGCCTTGCAACATTTTCTGCACAAAGTCGTAGAACAGTACCAATCCGTTGTGAAATCGTGAGCGAAATATTAAGTGTACTGCCCCCCCCCCCCGCACCAGCAAATTTGCAATTCAGCTTCAAACACATCTGGAAACCGCCCGCTCTTCTTTCAAGCAAATGATATTCCTGCCCGTTTGTCTCTTTGATCGTCGTTCAAGCTGTGAGAAAAGAATGTAATTACAATGCGTTTTGACATATGTGCCCTTCTACGTATGTGGGCGTAAAACCGCTCCCATACTTCACCATACCTGGCAACCTAGGGACCTCGAAAATTGGGAGATTAAGAAATTGAAATAGGTAGCGGGGAGGGGTCATGACAAGACAGGAATAACATTGTGCACATTTTAATTTTTGCTTCTCGAGGCTGAAGTGGCATCACAAACAGCTCAATGATTTCCACCAAAGCTTTTATATCTCCGTGACCATATTCACAATTGTAATACCAGTGTGTTGGCAGTTTTTTACCTATAGACATAGAGCAAATTGTGCTGTGACCCAAAGCTAATGACCCCTTTTCATACGCAGCACGCTTCACCGCATAACATGATTGTACGGCAGGGAAACTGACTATGCATGCGCTACAAGGTGATGTTATCGCAAATTATTCATAACAAAGATTACAGCCCAAACCATAAATGACAAAGGCCATGTGTAAATATCGCAGCCTCTCCTCCCTTTACATCAGTAGACAGAGGGTCTTGCCAGAAAGCTGTTGAGGCTCCTCAAGGCCAGAAAAATTTTGTTAGAATGGCGTTCCTTCGTTATCTTCTTTTATCGTGTTGGGGCAAGGTCCATATAATGAGATTCATGGCCGTGCAGGTACAGTCAGGAGCACTGGTCAGAAATCGGGAGTCTCCCAAGCACACCAGGAGAGCTGGCAGGCATTCTTCACAATTCACCTAACCTTGTACTAGCCGCAGCCATATTACCCATGCAAATTTCTTGATCTCATCCTTCCACGTAACTTCCCACCACCCCTTGCAACACTTGCCTTCCGTTGAAATCCACTGCATTACACTTGACAATATTTATGCATGCATCATCTCACATTTTTGTAAACAGCAGTTCTGAGTAACAATCAACATCGGCTGATCTATGCATGTAGCACCTTTTCATGAGAAGATAAGCTTGCTGCACAGGTAACTCTAATGGTCTCAACTGGGTTGAAGAGAGCGTGCACTCACCGTGTGGAATTCAGCCACCCTGTTTTGAGACAGGAGGCAGAGAAGGTTGAGACCAAGTAGCTGGTACTTGTACGTAGACTCGGGCAAGTCGTTCCTGAAAGCATGCGACATCGCAAGACTTAGACTAAGGAGGAATGTTTCACAAGTGTTGTGTCTGCTTCAATCACTCAATCACCATACTGCCACCGGTGAAATAACTGATAATCGCAGTGCTACACCAAACCTCCTCTACACCTTCACTTTTGCAACCCAACCGCATGTTCTGCTATAAATCGCTCCACTGGTGTGTCGTTCCCCCTACTTTCCGCCTTGTAGTGCTGGCACAGAGTGCGACTAAAGACAACAAATGCACTCAAAACATGCCACGCAAGACTTGTTTGTGTTCCAGTGTGCACCCGCATAACCTGAACCTCGTTATAACGAAGTCGAAGGAAGAGGTGGAAATACTTCGTTATATCCATCATTTCGTTACAAGCATTATTTCCCTTAGCTGCAATATTTACCATTCGGGTGCAAAAATTTTGACGTATAGATACGAAGACCCAGCTGCATCAGCGTTCGGTAGCGTCCATGGGCGACCGTAACGAGAAAAGTGGATGCACTAATTTCTCATCACCGCGCGCAACAATGATGCACAACACATTCGTCTCTCATATTTCCGCAGCCGGCTGTCTGAACGTGCAGTTAACATGACCTCCGAGATTGCCGCAATGTGATCTTGGAGGCATTGCTTGGATATCCAGCTGCTACGAGGAAAAAAAAAAATAGGGATGGCAAGTGAGGGCTGCAATAGCAGGGAGGAAAGAATGCAACAGCAAACGTCAGTGTGTGCCCCTGCTTGCGTACGGCTACGTGCGGGAATGTACGGCAGTGCCATCGGGCTGCAGGAATATTTAATCTCTGTGCTGAACACTGTGGGAGGCGATTTTTTTAGCGTGAACGTGCAGTGATTTTCAGTTTCAGAGACGCTTTTAGTTTGTTATATCCACTTAAAGGTCAATTTTACTTTACCAAAACAAGGTTTCGAATACATGTATGCCTCTGGAGATCACCATCAGCCTATTTTAAGTCCACTGCAGGACGAAGGCCCCTCCCAACGATTTCCAATCCACCCTATCCTGAGCGAGCTGATTCCACTTTATGCTCGCAAACATTTTAATTTCATCGCTCCATCTACCTTTTGCCTGCCTCTGTTGCATTTCCCTTCTCTCAGTGTCCATTTCATCACTCTTACTGTCCATCTGTTACCTGTCCTCCGTCCACTTTTTTCCTTTAATTGATATAATATCAGCTACTCCTATCTGTTCCTGACCCATTCCACTCATTTTTCTTTTTAATCTCTTAGCGATACACCTATCATTTTCTTTCCATTGGACGCTGCGTGCTCCTTAATTTCTAGTTTTTTTCGTTATCCTCCATGTTTCTGCACCACACGTTAGTACCGGGAGAATGCAGTAACTAAATACTTTTCGCTTTAGTGACAGTGGCAAGTTTCCAGTCATGATTTGGGAATGCCTTCTGAATGCGCTCCAGCCCACATTTATCCTACGGAGAACTTCCTTTTCATGGGTAGGCACCCCTGTTAACAACTGCCCCAGGTATATGTATTCATTCACATGTTCTAAGAGTTCATTGCCAATTTTAAATTCCTGTTCAGCTAGAGCACTGAGCATAATTTTGGTCTTTTGCCTATTCATCTTTAGTCCAATTTTAATACTTTCCCACCCATGGAGATATTAGGGCAGTTTTATTTACTTCGTTATATTGATCATTTTGTTATATCCCATTATGTCGTAATGAGGTTTGAGCGCATACACAGTCAAAGGTGGCACCAGTGTTGTTTTGACCTTCGACACTTCTGGTCCACAAGAACCATTACATAGCAACTTCTGGCGTTTTCTTCAACTGCGTTAATATAATACCATTTTCGAATGGCACTGGAAGCCTTGTAGCCAATGGTCTAGTTCAATTTGTTTAAGAACATGTAATGAAATTTAAATAGCCAGGAATCAATGTACCGAAAAACAGGCAGCTGCTTCACGTAATGCCCTACAGTGGCTCTACAACACTCCCACCGTACTGTAAGCAACACTTGTGGTGCTAGAGCCAGAAAACCGAAACTGGTGGCGTCATCAGACAATACAGTGAGCCGTGCCAGCTCTTTGAAGCTTGACTGCAGCGACTTCAGCGATAGTATCAGCACTCAATAGTCATGTGGCTGGACAAAGTAGGCTTCAATGCCACAAGCATAGACATGCTGCAGATTCGACGGTATGATTCGAGAATGTGCAAGCAACTCGTATAACTTACTTCCTGTAAGACTGCTTGACATGCTGTCATATCAGTTTGCACACATTATCATCGGAGTGCTAAAAGAACGTACAGAAAATTTCATTGAGACCACTATCCTCGGCCTGTATACGCCCACCGCAGGGCAAAGGCCTCTCCGATAAGACCTCCAATATTCCTGGTCCTGTGCTATGACCACGTTATCTTTGCGGACTTCTTGATCTCATATGCCCATCTAATCTACTGCCACTCCCTGACACGTCTGCCTCCTCTAGGGTGGCAAACGACTCTATTACTTTCAGTAACCAATGGTTATCTCGATTTTGCATTAAATGCCATCAGTGAACATAGAAAAAAAGAAAGAAGAAATAGCCAGAATTGCTATTTAGGTCATGCTGCTGATAGCATATCACCTGTGACCCCACAGCAAGAACTTTAGGACAACTTACTGGTAGTCGAGGTAGTAGCACTTCAACTGTGCCATGTAGCGCTCAAAGGACGGGATGTCGCGCGTCATCACGCTCCACTGCGCGCCGATTTCGAGTATGTCACCTGCGACGAAGAGACAGGAAAGATCAGGCATCACGGCGAATTCACACGCAAAGTGACTAAGCAACGCAGGGAGAATGTATTGCCGGCAACAGCCACGAAACGAGCATGCCAGCACAAGACAACACAAGGGTTTAAAAACGAACGCGGTCATCGCCTCCCAGTGACTTGCGGTAAGCAAGGTCACCTACAAGCAAACCGCCGCAAGCGACTATTTCAAAAAATAATAGCCGTGAGACGAACATAGCTCAGGCAGAAACGCTGTTGGCCAAAAGCGGCAGTTTCCCACAACACTACGAAGGCAGCCGGCGCACCACCACGAGCAAGCAGTCAAAATGAAACCAAGGAAACAGCAAGAACTTACGGGCTAAAAGAAGCTCCTTCTTTGTGACAGAGGTGTTTGAAGTTGGCAGGAACGGCAGCTGCGTCAACGTAACCTAGGGCGACAGAACGGGAGAGGTGAAAATAGGATAACGCACACGCGTTAGCACATAGCAGCCGACGCTCAATCCACAAACCACGACGCCGAGCCGTCGCCAGCGTTAGGCGGTGTAACAAGGCTTCTCCGTACACCACGGCGCGCTTATGGTCACTTCACGACCGCTACTTCGTTTACTACGAGAGTACTTGCACGGTTGCTTCATACCACAGTCGTGACACTGCATTTTTTTTTCTCCCGGCTCATGAAGAGCCTAGGCTTAATTGTCGGAATTACCGGCGCTGACCGTACAGGGCAGTCGACGAGCGAAGACGGAGCCGGGGACACTTACCTTTAACGTGGCTAGCAAGTCGCCGCATCTCCGAAGATCGGGCGTTTTCTTGCTCCATTCCTGCGTGAGAAGTTGGTAATTTGCGACCAGCCCGTCTAACAGCGCCATGTCTGCCGCTATAACAAATTCGGCCGCCGGTACGTCGATGTAACTAAGAATTGTTTCGTAGCTGCAGTAAATTGACAATTTCCGCTGTTACGCGCGAGAGCTCTTAAGTTTGTGGCCTAAACGCTATTTTGTATATTATTTAGTGTTATCGAATTGGTGAAATAAATATTTCTTACGGGTACGGTGTTCAGAAAGATTGGAGACATGACGTTAATTGAAGCGTGCAATACACAAAAGCATAGCCTTTGAGATCGGTAACTTATTAAATCTAATACCTCAATAGGATATCTGCGTAATATATAACGTAAATTAATTTTTTGAAGTAACAGTTAGGTAGTAAAATTTAGGAGTGCAATTATTGACATGATAATTATTTACTACCTTATTACTATTCTTAAAGGCACGCTCAAAGGCAATGCTTTTATTTGCTGCAAGCCATTTGGATCCAAGCCGAGCGCGCCGCAACTTGTCAACTCGGCAAGGCGAGCGTGGGTTTGGCGATCGCCGATATCACTTTCGGAGGTTTTTCCCCACGTCTGATATGGATGACCATGTTCTTACGGCGCTAGAAGACTTGAGGCAAGTCTCGTCACTCGCACGACGCTCCGTCGACGTTGTTTTTTCGTACCTCGATGGCTGAGACGTGAATTGTCGATGCCGGGCAGGCACTCCATGCCGACATCAATCGCGATGCGCACATCTAATGCCACCGGACTGCAGTGCCTCCTTTCTCGTAATTCTGCGTTGTCTTGCGTTTGTAAACCTAAAAACAGTTTTTCTGTATCCTTATACTGCACGCGTTTGCTTGTGAGGTTTTGGAGCTTGCGCCGATGAGCCAATTGAAATCCGGAGACCCCTGACACGACCCCTGTGCGAACAGTTACGCGAGAAGCTTCAGGTCATCGTCTTAAGATTTAGTTCATCTCTCGTGTTCTGAGCCACGTCAAGGCCACTGTGTTGGACGTTATAGTTGGGTCCGTCTTATAAGAAGACACTCCTCGCAACTGATTGAAGTGGTCCGGCATCCTCATCGCACGCAATCGTCGCACTTTCGTCGTGGTTGCTTCTGAGCGGAAAGTAAACCTTTAAAACAGTTAGACGAGCGTGCATCCTGCGCTAACGCCGCACGCTGGGAAGGCAAACCGCATGCGTCGCGGTTTGGATCGCTTCATTTCGTGCAGGCCCGGTTCGACCAGTCGTGCTCCCGATGTACGATCGGCGATGCACATTCTTACGTGGCTAGCTCGTGAGGGTTCTTGGCTCCGTGCTTTGCATGGTACTCTACGGAGTGCGCACTTGTTCACGTGCAATTAAGTGGAGTTGAATGCTGTGTTTTTCGCACAACCTCGAATGCCGACCCACAGCGTTTGACAACATTTAGCGCGAGGATAATATCAACTTCGTGGTTTTAATGGCTGTGGACGAGGACAATCAAAAACGGTCATTTGCCCCGCCACGGTCGTCTAGTGGCTATGGTACTCGGCTGCTGATCCAAGGGTCGCGGGATCGAATCCCGGCTGCGGCGGCTGCATTTCGATGGAGGCGAAATGTTGAGGGCCGTGTGCTGCGCGAAGTGAATGCACGTTAAAGAACCCCAGGTGGTCAAAATTTCCGGAGCCCTCCACTACGGCGTCTCTCATAATCAGAGCTGGTTTTGGGACGTTAAACCCCACATAACAACAATAACAACAAAAACGGTCATTTAATTTTCCAGACTTTCCCGTCACTACCCAGTCCGTGCAAGACTGTCGTTACTCAAGTTACTCAATTGCTGCTTCACAAAAAGAGCCAGTGTGGGGTACAGCTGCTTGTATACATGGCCGCTTGTGCAACACACTACTGCGACCACACACGAAGCAGCTCAAGAAGAAACAGGAGCGTGGACAGGTTTCGCACGACTCCTGTTCATGCTCGTTTTTCTTACTGTGTCTCTTTGTGTGTGTTGTATCTCAGTAGCGCATTGCACAAGCAGCACTTCTTCGCCACAGTTGTAAAAATCAGGGGGAAAAAAACACATGATCAGACATGCTGAACCCGAAATATTTGTTGAGGGAATTTCCGATGGATGGTGACGTAGTCACTGCTTTGCAAAGGCACCCTTTTTAGCAAGTTCTTGCGAGATTCTACGTGAAAGTTCATCCCTTTTGCGAGAAAAAAGAAAGAGAGTGACAGGGTCCTGGTTCTGGTCATTGTTTGTTCTTGCATTTTAGGTTAACTTACTAGTATTGATTGTATGTGGCTGTTGGAATCTTTGTAAAAGACATCCATCTCATTGCGGTATGGAAAAGAGTTTGGCTAACACTGGCAGGTTATTGCTTGTGATTTGTGCTCTTAACTTTTGTCCCGTAAAAGTTATATCTTTTTGAGGAGTTCTGTTCTTAGGTGCATTTTCTCTCTTTCTTTGTGGTATTTATGATTCAGGTATGATGGCCCCTTGGTTAACGAAGAGCTGTTCACCAAGGAGATTGAAGAAGCCAAGTCGGTCAAGTTCACGGGACTCGTGGCCTGGCTGTCGACCCAGATCAAATCCCTCTGCAACCTGGAGGAGCATGTGAATGCCATCACAGGTCTCGCTTGAAAGTTACTATTACTTTGCTTTCCGATTTCCCTGTGTCAGTTGTGGCATTCTACAAGACTTGAGTGAAAGAACCGTGTCTGGACACCAGCCGAAATGTTCAATGTCTTTTATCTCTGCTCCATAGTGGTCAGGACGCTACAATGTCCTTTGGCATGTGCAGAGGGACCCGTGACTAATGAGCCGTTAAAATCACTACTTGTCTATATATGCTAGACCAACTATGCTAGTCTAACAAAGGTCTTTTAGTTGATATCAAGCCTAGTTTAATACCAATAGTGCTCAAGGTTACCTACAATGAAGTTGCTGAGAATGGCTTTGTGGTACGAAAAACAAAGTATTTTCGTTCAGTAACATAAAAGTGTAGATACATTATCGTGTATCTACACTTTTTATGAATATAATATTTCTCAGTTTAGGACGTCTGATGTTGTGCCTCTGAAGAAACAAGTCTGTAACGTGTTCCACATAATTAGAATCATACAGCATTTGTTGCAGAATGCAAAAGCATGATTTAGGCAAAATTTGAGCATATGCACCTGTTATAAAGAATTATTGAATATAACAAAGTGAATTTGAACCCTTTTCGCCAGGGTTATTGTTGAAGATCCAGTTTTCTAAAATTTATCCCCTAGTCTCAATGTAATAAGGTATGCTTGCCCTGTGTGACAGTCTAATTATAAATTCTATACATCAACACACCACTGCTTCATACCTTTACAATGCAAAAAATTAGGTGTGACTTTACAGTTGCAAGCAGCAACGACCAGCGGAGCCGAGGGGAAGCCTAAAGAAAGTTGCGCAAAGCTAGACAAAGAAGAGTGTCGTTCAGTGAAGCAGAACCAAAGCTAAGAAAGGTTTAAAGGATTTAAGCGTTGTTTGGCTGTTGTTTTTCCTGGCTGTCACTCAGGATCTTCATCTCTTCGCCGACGCTTGGTCTCTGCTTCTCTCGATTGAGACTCTGCATCTTCTCTTTGGCGACGATTGGCTTCAGCTTTCCTTGTGCCTGTTGCCTGGGATCGGCTCTCCGTTTCCTAGCATGCTCATGAGTAGCTTCTTCTTCGGGTGTTCCAACGGTCATGTTCGCCATCGCGCTACATCGAGAAAGTGCAGGGCAAGAAAGAGGCCCGCCGATGTGAGAGTGTGCTGACGTCATTACTAACATACCACGTGTCCTCGGTGTGCTCCACTCCTGTTCCACTGCACCCTGCCACGGTGCCACTGGGCCTCCTCTCCACTTTCCTCCCACCTCCCCCGCTCGCCAAACTTTCTTCCCTCTCAATGTACACTTTCCGCTCTCTTGACTTGGCTATGCTGTTAACATTGCTGTGCATGGATCACGCTTGACTTTAACAGCTCTGCTGGGAAAAACACATAGATCAGTAGCCATAGATTTGGAGCATGAAGCAACACAAGCAGATTTAACATATTGCTCAGTATGTGTGCCGTCATGGTACACTAGGCTTTGCGTTTTCTGTGGTGAAAACAGTGTGGCAGAAAATAAAACAAATTATATTTCGGGGCCCATGTCTTAAAATGGGGCAATTATCCTACATTCAGCTTTCTGTGGTAGTACTTTCATTTTTTATTCGACCTAGTCTAAGTGCCGAGATATGAGCTTTCGCAGCCCTAACCTGCATTAGGGCTGTGAGTGTTGTTGTGTGAGTGTTCTTGTGTGACTTCGTTATGAGGTCTAACCACCATTTAGCTGCTTAAGTTGATGCCTTTAACAACAACAAAAAGAAAAAAAAAAGCAAATTTTGTTGCTCTTTTTGCAGACCTTGATGACTGGAACACCTTTTTGCTCGAGCTTAGCTCATTCCTCAAGGAGATGCGTAAGTACTAAACTTGTCACTTCTTTATGTCCACATTTTTGGCTACATTTATTTTCCAGCTTAACGTATTTGTCTCAATTTTCAACATGTGTGCTTTGTGTGTGTGTGTGTGTGTTTGTGTGTGTGTTTTTTTAAGAAGCATTTCCCCCTTTCACTTTCATAATTATTTTTTTTTTCTTGCAGAATGTCCACTGAGTGTATTGACAGATGGGCCTGTGAGCCAGAGGCTAGTGTCGAAGGAAAACAGACTGCTTCTCCTTGGTGAGTTGCTGAACTTTCTAGTCCAGTTCACTTCTAGCGATAAATGTATATAGCAGTGTGCTTTCTCTACAGAGATGTTACTGAAAGGGGCCAATCAGTTGTGGGGGCTCCCGTGAATATGTGAGAAAAATTATTATTACTCTGCACGCACCAGGGAATTCGTAATTTGCTTGAAATCTCCTGTTCTTTCTTCAACAAATGACGTCACTGGGGGCACCAGCTAAGTCACATGAGGCAGAACTATCATTGGCTGTTTTTATGATTGTGGAAACGTTCTTAGTGATGGCATTATTTTACCTTTTTTATTTTGAATAAATAAAGAAAGTGTATGTATTTTATCATTGATAGTCGATACTGCTTCACCACACTGGTCTAGTTGTTGTGGCACACAGCTGCGGATCTGAAGGTCACGGGATCGAATCCCAGCCGCCGTGGCTGCATTTTGATGGAATGCAAAATGTTGAGGCCTGTGTACTGTGTGATGTCAGCGCACGTTAAAAGAACCCCAGGTGGTCAAAATTTCCGGAGTGCTCCACTATGGCATCTCTTATAATCAAATTGTGGTTTTGGGTCGGGAAACCCCATAAATCAATGAATCAAGTAGTTGATGCTCTCTGCGACATAATTGTTTGAAAAAAAATAAAGGAGTATGCGAGTTCCAGCTGTATTTGAAACTAAATTGCACATTTCCTGTTGCGTGAGGTGCAATAATGTTTGTGTCGCACATTCGCAGGAGGCTCCACAACTGGTTGGCTCACTATCTGACTATATGTTCAGAAAGTGTTGCGGGACCCCTTTTAACATATAATTAAAGGGATCGTGAAAAGGATATGGAGATGCTCGGTTGTAATTTTCACTGCTTCAGTATGCATTCGACGAGCCAATTCCGAAATATTTTAGCGAAATAATCAGTGCACATTTAATAACGTCCGTTTGAAGTTCCAGCGTTCTTGCGCTCCCGAAATGACTATGCAACACTACCGTCCAGCATGGCACTATTCGGTGACGTTGCAGTAAGATATTTTTAAGTTCAAAGGTATAGTGAACTTGTGTTTGCTCTAAAAGAATCGATTTACTTGAATTGATTGCTTGAAAGAAAGAAAATACTTATAAACCGTGCGGTGCTGCCATTCGGAAGCAAAGCTGCAGCACACTTTGTTTTCCCGTGGCCTCCGAGGGCGTGGCAATCTCGGAGATCTGGTAGTGACTAACATGACGTCAGCTGCAGAGTTGAGGGGAGCGCATGTAGTGAAACCGAAACCGCATTTTTTATCGAGCTCTTAATCAACCCACACGGTGCGACGGAACAGTGCATATTGTTGATTGGAGAGTCAGGATCGCGAATACGCACTTAGTACAGAATGTTCAGAAAACGTTTCACGACCCCTTTAAATTAGCGTTGATACAGAAGTCCTAAGCTTGAAAGTCATTTGTTAAGCATAAGCTACAGCTAGCACTGTAGTTTATGCACCTCATGACATTAGCAACATAGAGGTTGTACATAGTAATACCGTAACAAGCTTCATTACAACCTGCTGTGGTTGCTTAGCAGGTAGGCATTGCATTGCAAAGATAGAGGCCTCAGGATCGAATCCCGGCCACGACAGGCACATTTCAAAGGGGGCAAAATGCAGAAAACACCCGTTTACTTAGAATCAGGTGTACATGAACCCCAAGGGGTAAAAACTAATTCTGGATTCCTCCATTACAGGGACATGCCTCGTAACCATAGCTGATTTTGCCATGTAAAACTCCATCGACTATTATTATTTAACCAGCTTCCTTACATTTGTGATTTGCCGGATGATTGACTATTAGCATAAGGAGGCAGGTGTAATTTTGACCCTGTGAGCAGCTCGAATGAGTTGCTAGTCGCATCGACATCTTCCATTTCAGGGAATTGAACTTACTGCAAACATTGCCTGTAAAGTAGTATGATAATATGATGTGTACCTGATGGGGTTTTGCATGCCGGAACCATTATGTGATCATGAGGCACACCCTATAGTGGCAGTGCTCCAAAGTAACTTTGACCACCTGGGTTCGCTCACTGTGCACATAAATCTGAATGCACGTGTGCTCTTTTGCATTTTGCCTCCGTCAAAATGCGACGGCCATCACCGGGATTCGATCCTGCAAGCTCGAACTTCGCAAACCAACGGCCTAGCCATTGCCAAAAGTAGCATGTGCTGTCAAACATTGCTATGATGAAGTCGCATCTAACACCAAAATAGCTTGGTTGTATCTTAAATTCACTTATAAATGTGTATCTGTAACCATATTAAAGGCAACACTATTCGTCATTTACTTCACTATAGCGAGTAAGTGCTTACATCCACATTTATTATGTATATTGAGTTTTGACTATGTAAGGAAACAACAGCGATCAGTCAAGGGACAGTTGCAGCAAGGTATGATTTTCGAATGTCCTGTGGCAGAAACAACTTAATGAGCCAACAGACCTGTGGCAGACTAATTTATGTGTACTGGCAGTTAATCTGCATATTTTCATGTTGTCTGCAAGATGTAGCGTCCCCTGGACTTGTCCCAATTGTCATTACACCTCCTCTTCCCAGGGTTTCTGTGCGATGAGCTGCAGGCAGCACGCATGATCAAGGTGTTGCACCCTGACAGCAGTGCCCTCCAGGTGCAAATGGTAGGTTTGCCTTTCTGCACTCATGTGACTCGCTTGAAACTCTGCAAAAGAAGGGGGGGAGTAGGCACGGAGGTTCCGAATTAGTAGTTATGCACAGCCACTTGAAGCCAGTGGATATTGAGACCAAGCGTGGAGTAGTAATGTTGTTAGGGCAAAGATCTTAATTACACTTGTATTTCCTCTCGATTGAGCGGGCCACGCCACATGGGTAATGTGGCCATTGGCTGTAGGAATGTGTTGCTCATTTCATCTTTTCTACAGTCAAATGCCTTTTTTACAAATCATCAGCATGGATTTCGCAAGTCATTTTCATGTGAAACACAACTTTTTACATTCACACATGACCTAAACACCATCCTTGACGGGGGTTCCATTGTCGACTGCATATTCCTAGACTTCTCAAAAGCGTTTGACAAGGTTTCTCATCAACTGCTTCTTTTAAAACTCAGTAAACTTAACATTGATCCTAACGTTCTTCAATGGCTTCACTCTTTTCTCACTGATCGTTCCCAATTTGTCACTCTAAATAACACCTCCTCCATCACTTCTGCAGTTGAATCGGGCGTACCTCAAGGCTCTGTACTGGGACCTTTGCTTTTTCTCATCTGTATAAACGATTTACCTGATAATCTATGTCCATCAATTAATCTATTCGCTGATGACTGCGTTATATACCGCGTTATTAACAGTGACTCTGACGTTGTTCTTCTTCAGTCTGATATAAACCGGGTTCATGACTGGACTAACACATGGAACATGGATTTAAACACTAACAAATGCAAGCACATGCGCGTTTCTCGTCGCAATACAACATTGCCCTCTTATCATCTTAATAATGCTAACCTAGAAGCTGTGTCCTTTACAAATATCTAGGTGTACTCATCTCTTCCGATCTTTCCTGGAAGATGCATGTAGATCATGTAACCAATAACGCTAATCGCACGCTGGGCTTTATACGCCGTAATTTTTATCTTTCTGCCAGTCATGTAAAATTACTTCTTTATAAATCATTAGTCCATTCCAAACTGGAATATGCTGTATCTGTGTGGGATCCCAGTCAAGAAACGCTCACTCATCAGCTTGAATCCATCCAGAATCGGGCTGCTCATTTCATTCTTTCTAACTATCATCGCACCTCTAGCGTCACTTCCATGAAAACAACTTTATCATTACCTCTGCTTTCACAACGTAGGAAAATATCTCGCCTCTGCCTGTTCCATAAGGTATATTATGACAATCCGGTTCTTAAGAATAAATTGATAACCCCTTCTTCTTATGTATCCGCCCGCATTGACCATCGTCATAAGGTTGGTATTCCCACATGTCACACCAACCATTTTTTCAATTCATTCATCCCCCGTACGTCAGCAAGTTGGAATCACCTTCCCCAATCTGTCGTCGAGATTGCTGATAACTCTAAGTTTAAGGTTGCTGTAACTAACCTGTTGTTATCATAATGGTATTATTTTTAGGATTATAGTATTTCCATTCTTGAGTATTTCCTTTTTTTTTACACGTCTATATCTTGACAAATATCGCTGCAATGATGTATCCTTTGGTTTATAGGCACGTGCTTGAGCTTGGGTGTTATTTCGTTTGCGTTGATTCCTTTTTGTAATAGACACTGTTATGCTTTGCATTTATTAATTACCTGTTTTTTTTTTGTTGTTGTTCTTTTACTGTGCACTTTTTATTGTTGGTTTCTTTCATTGTATCTATGTAACCCCCAAAATTAGTGCTTTTTTTATGTACGTGTATTCAAATTGTAACCCACTCCCCTCTGTAATGCCCTTGGGCCCTGAGGGTACTGAAATAAATAAATTAAATTAATAAATAAATAAATAAATAAACTAATTGGAGAGATGGGGCAGCCAACCTTGTGGGTGAATGATGTCTCTTAGACCCAATTGTCTCTTACATCAGCATCTGTCATAAAGGAGTTCAGCTGCACTGCAGGCACAGAAAGTGCGGGAACGTCCAAAGAGATTTATCGCTGACGGCGTCGCTTGTTCATCTCTTGCAGGACGAGTCACCTGTCGCCAAGGCAATGAAGGGCATGCTGATTACTCTAGGTTTTGGCAAGCCACCAGCAAACATCACGCCTGCGCAGCTCTTCTCAAAGGTGGAATCCAAGGTAGGCATTGGAAGGGGTGCCTCGTTGTGACCTTTTGATGAGCTGACGGTTCTTCTTCATTTGACATGAAATGAGGTTACACCACAAATTATTAAAATTTCGGGTGTTTTGCATGCCGAAACCACTATATGACCATAAGGCACGCCTGTAGTGGGCATCTGTGGTTTATTCTTTTTTACTTGGGTTTTTTTTCCTACAAGCATGCAAGTCTAGGCATGTAAGCCTTTCTAGCCATGGGCCATGGCCCAACATGGCTAGGAGTCAAACTTGCATGCTTAGTTAAGCAGTGAAACACCTCAGCTATTAAGCTACAACAGCAGGTCATGCTTAACTTACACATTAGGGTCACGTTATACAGTCGACGCTTGTTGAAATGGACCCTGATAATACAGCAAAAAGTGCCCATTCTGTACAAAGTCCGTAATATCCATTCTTCGGACTTCAGTTTGTGTGTGCTGGGGGGGGGGGGGGGGGGGGTGGTGTGTTGTCTGCATTGCCATGTAACGAATATTATGGACTTCAGTTTGACAGTCTGGGCCAAGCTAGTTATGTAACTGGTTGTGGACTACATGGCTTGATTACAAACGACGTCGGTCACCAACAGGGGTAGTTTAAAACTGCAGAGCATGTTCTATTTCATTGAGTGAGTGCCATTAAAGTGGCCACTGCTACTACGAATTAGCACTAGCATATCGATACCACCACACCTCTCACAGTAACTTTTTCTAATTTGCCAGTGGAACTCGCTGGGGCATCTCACTTCAGAAAAACTTTGGCCACGATGCCTAACAATGCTGTTGCAAAATTTCAGATGTAAGTGATGAACGTCGAATGTAAAAGACAAGCAAATGAAAGCTTCTTGTTCACATTTAGCACAAGTGCTTATGATTAACTGTCCACAATACTTGACAATAGCTTTGTTGTTCACTGCTGAACTCATGGTCTCCTTGGAGAGTCCCTCATTTTTGCAATGTCCGCCTGCTTTTCACCGTTCACAGCTGCATCCGATATCTTGATCTTGTTGCTCAATGAAATTTGCTTTCTTTTTTTTTTTGGAGGGGAGAGGGGGGGAGCTATTACCATGATCTATTTCACCATCCGTCAAAGACCAAAAGTGGCAGTCTTGTGTGTACTATTGCTGCCTCGAGTGTTGTAACAAGCTCTGGAACTGGGAATGAGTCAGCGCCAAACTCTGGCCTCCAAAGAAAACATTTTTTTTTTTCTGGCAGGGTTTTCGTGGACCCTGAACAAACACAGAGCTCCACTTGAGAATCACTGCTTTAGAAATAACCAACTGCACACCATGCAACCATGTTGCATGTGCTAGTACTCTGGAAGATACGATTCAGATGATACATTTTCCTCTCTGGTTCCTGTGAAAATTGCGTTGATGCAATTTCCTTCTCTTATGCTTGCACCCCTTCTTGTCATGTTTTTTTGTTGTTGAAAACTGAGTAACCCGACGTGCAATTTTGATCTCGTGTGCACGCAGGTGCGTGAGTTGGTCCCCAAGGTGGGCCCTGCGGTGATGAGCAAGCCGTTGTTTGCGGGCGGCCTCACGGAGAAGCAGTGGTTCGCGCTGGCCAAGTTGCAGGAGCAGATGCAGAGCGAGTACCGCGTGCGGCGAGAGACGCTCATCAAGCGTCTCGATGTCACCATCCAGTCCTTCCTCTGGGCCGAGCGCCTCAAGGTACGCACACTCTGCTATGTGAATTAACAATTTAATTGGCTCTCTTGAGTCAGCCTCCAGTTGAGCAAACACGGCAAGTGATCAGAGCTAGGATGCAGTGATGTAAATCTATTTCGTATCCGCCAGTATCCCCATGTAATTGGCATCCACGCCGTGCACACGGCACTTTGTCGCAGGGTGACCAGTGCCCATCACATTAATGTGCCGGACAGCTCGAAACATGCTTGGAACAATTGAAGAATGCTTCATTCGAAGCAGTAAATGGCTGAGGGCACATGATGAAATAGTGAGCACAGTGATCCAGTGTTTATGTTTGACGAACTGGCAGGGCTTTGCCATATCTTCTCTTTAGAGGTTCTTGCTGGGAGTGTGGCCCATGGTGCCGTCAATCATGCGTGCAGGGCATGGAGGACAAGATCATGCAGGCATACCAGCCAAGACGAAAGCTCTTGGACACTGAACCAAATGTCAGCGTGGGTCACGTCCTTGCTGCCAGAGAAGGTGAGGTCACGACCTGTTTAACCTCTTGAACACGGGGTGTTTGCAATTTACAAAGCACAGTAGCTTCAGTTTCTAAGCTTATAGGACACTAGAAAGCTTTAAGCTCAGGTGCTCTCTTTCTCCTTCTCCTTCTTTCTTTTTTCACTGTAACATTGCTTAACATTTTACGTAGTACTTTCAAATCCGAAAATTTTTGACAAATGTAGTAAGCCTAGGTGAATTATTTGGTTCAGCTTGAATTTTAATATTTGAGATAAACGAACAGTATGTGGATTTTTCAGTGTGCAGCATGCATGAAAAGGTGGTTTCACAGCAGGACGTATTTGAGTTGCTGTGAAACCTTCTTCTCAGGTGGAATTTGCACTGTGGTGTAGCCACACTCCAAGACAAAGTTCGCATATTGCCTGTACACCAGTTCATCTCCCTTTTAAAGACATTTCACAGTGAGTTACACATGCAAAAAACAGTATAACTCACTTCAACTATGCTGCAAACCAAAATATGATATTCGAACAGGCTTCAAAGAGGCTCACAACACTTCTATAGCATAGTCAGAAAATAGTACCAATCAATTGTGGAGGCTTCCACGAACGCATGAGCCAGATATTATTGCACTGCATGACACACATGTGGAAACCGCATGCTCTTCATTTAACCAATGATGTCACAAGGAGCACTGACTACATCCTACTTCCCTTGAACTTCCCCGTCACTGATTGGCCCTTAGATTAAGCGTTGGGCTCTGTGCCATTGTGCAGCTTCTGTCCTTTCAGATGCCTCTTGTGCGGCTGATGTTCTACGGCTCCATAAGCCAGTGCCATGTCCTGGCATGCTTAATACTAGTGTGGATGGTCCTTAATAAATAGTAACCACCGTATTTGCTCGAATGTAACGTGGGCCCAATTTTCATGGGTTCAGAATAGAGGTGCACTTGAATGTACTGTTTAAAGAAAGAATCTGTGGTACATGTCACAGTGTTGGCGATGTTAGAGACAAGTATTACTTGCCTTTACAGAATAAGAAATGTATTCTTCCAGCAGTTCCCCTTCTGTTTTGATCCATTTTTATTGCTTTCAGACTGCATATGCGCACGTTTCGATTAGGCCACTCGTTGTGTGGCAAGCTCAGCCTACGGGGAGTTGCTAAAAAGCATGCAAGTTTGTCTGCGAGTTCCAGTGATTTTCACATTTTTGACCCAAAGAAACATTTCCCTGCCAACGTGCAATCGAATATTGTAGTGCCCCTTTTGTTTACTTTATACTGGTGCCACACGGGCACTTATAATCACAATCTGTTTCCCATATCGTGATCTAGCCAACATCAATGCCTAGTTCGACGCGCATTAGTTTGGTCTTATAGGTGCAACAGCCGTTGATTGCGATCAACAAACAGGATGCGAACAGTCATTGATAACAACTTACACTGCCTGTGTGACACCAGCATTACAGTCACAGGACTAGGGCACGCGAAGCAATGAGGCTCTCTTCAGCATGCAGAATGCGTTTCTTTTGAAATGAGCTTTATGAGAACACTGGCGCACAGCCAAATGTTTTCACTCAATTCGGAACAAATAGAGCACTCTGGCACCATGGGCACCACCATTCGCGATGCTGATGACACTGCATCCGACCCCACTGATGGGAGGATTTTGTGACTGTGGTTTCGCACTTGATTCTAATGCACAGGCAATTTCTGGGCTCATTTTGTTGGAAAAAATGTGTGCGTTAGAATTGTGTAATTACAGTCCCACAAGCTTAAAGATTAGTCACATTGATGTAGTGCTGTTCTCCACTTTTCTTTGTGCATTTGAAGCAGTGCTAAAGGTTGGCGTACAACGTGCGCATTCCTTGTCCTCTGCCTTCCAAATTTAGCAGTGCGTTTCTACTTTTAACATTTGTGTGACCTAGTGTGGTGAAACGGACAAGCAGCTGCTTATAAAATGAACCACTGTGAAAGTGTACATCTAGCCAGGTGAACCAGGAAGCCCTTCTGGCTCTTGGAAATGAGAGCCATTCTGAATCCTCCATATCCCAGAATTCCCACATGTAGTACAAAAGTGTTTCTGTGAGACTGTTTCTCATCTAGGCAGTTGTAAGAAACTGTACCGTTGCTGGAAAAAGCATTGAGGAGGGGCCAAGGTCGGCTCGTGGCTCTCAACATCCCTCGATGCTCAGTAGTGGCCGCAAATCTTCCCCGCAGACCTGACGATGCTGGAAAAGACCAGCGGTGCGGGTGTGCGCAAGAACACCAAGAGCGCCGTCAACCGGGTGCTGATTGGCATGGTGCCCGACCGGGGCGGGCGTCCCGAGGAGCAGCAGCCTCCACCTCCCGAGATGCCCAGCTGGCAGAAGCGCTCAGACACGCCACAGGGCGGTGAGTACCAGCTCAGTTTTCACTACAACAGAATCTTTTTTTTTTTTCAAGAGACAACTGGGGATAAGAGGCATCATTTATACACATGGTTGGCTGCCCTATCTTTCCCATTAGTTGGACCTCTTTTTGTAACTGGCGTGCTCTTGAGGGCAGTTGGTTATAACAGGGAAACTATCCTTAAATTCTGGTCGATAGCCTTGCTTATAAGAGGTGTTCTAACTCTAAATGTGCTGCTGTTGGCTGGTCACTGTAGTTGAGTCACTGTAGAAACACAGGGGATTATAACGAAGCAATGTGAGGAAGTTGTGGTGGAGAAAACGTCAATGATGTTCTGAGTGACGTAGCCCACTGAGGCAAATGGTATACAGTAAAACCTCGTTATAACGAAACTGAAGGGGGAGCGGTAATTACTTCGTTATAACCATTAGTTCGTTGTAACCAATATCAATTTCATCTATGGGAATTTCAAGGGGAATTGCGATCACTTCGTTATATCCGATAGTTCGTTATATCCGGGTTCATTATAACGAGGTTCTACTGTACCTATATAGTATAAGAAATCCTTTGCAACAGGACATCTGTTGTGGTCTGTTTAATTGTGTGCATGTAACTTAATGGGGCTCAACTGTGTAAGTGCAACAAGGGCACATGCTAGCAGTGTGGAGACAAACGCATTCCTCAAAATGCAGTGGTTGATGTGAGCATTGCATGAACCCCCTTTCACTAATTGAGGTGACGTCTGTACGTGTGGACACATGCCAGAACCAACTACTGAAGAAAGTTTTGTGGTTATCCGAAGGTCACGGGATCGAATCCCGGCCGCGGCGGCTGCATTTCGATGGAGGCGAAATGTTGAGGCCCGTGTGCTGTGCGATGTCAGTGCACGTTAAAGAACCCCAGGTGGTCGAAATTTCCGGAGACCTCCACTACGGCATCTCTCATAATCAGAGCTGGTTTTGGGACGTTAAACCCCACAAATCAATCAATCAAGTTTTGTGGTTCAGTGTATCATAGGTACTCCTGAAGCGGCACTGAAATAGCTTTGGTCATTCAAATCATTGTCATTATCAGCGTGTCAGATTCAAATCCACAGATACTTGGAAGTTGTGGCTTAAGTGACATCATCAGCATCGCCTTTCGTATCGCTCATAACGGCACAATGCTGCATTCACACAGGCCGCGGAGGGGGCACGAGCTATTCGACCGGCCGCATCCAAGGTTCCGGATGGGACGACCAGCGACGGGGAGGGGATGGCCGGGGCGATGGTGGTTACGGTGGCGGTGGTTACGGCAGCGGTGGCTACGGCCAGAGGGATTCCAGGGGAGGACACGGTCGAGACGGAGGCTACCAAGGCGGTGGAGGCGGCTACAGGCAGCAAGACAGCTACGGAGGTGGTCAAGGAGGCTACGGAGGCGGTGGCTACAAGCAAGACGGTTACAACCAGAGAGATGGACGCAGTGGTGGTGGGGGAGGAGGAAGAGGGGGATACCGAGGGGGAAGGGGTGGAGGCCGGGGAGGAGGGAGGCAGTATGACAGATGATCACGCGGTACTTCGGACTAACCAGAACAATGGTGAAAGGGGGGGGGTTCAAAATTGCGTGTTACTGCTGTCAATTTGGGGTGCGGGAGCGATTTCCTCGCTGGGGTGAGCATGTGAAAAAATAATTTCCATGTAAACTTTGGAATTTCGACGTACTGCTGCATTCAAATCCCGAACTAAATATATGCACATTCGGGAGGAGTGCTTGCAGCATATGTTTGCGATGCGATAGATAGCCCAGCTAAGCTTTTGACAAAAAAAAGTGTTCAATTTTTGTATGTATGTATGTGACGTGGGGGATCGCTGGCATAATGCATTTTACAAGTCAGCCAGTGGGAAAAAAGATGGGAGGGGGGTGCATCCAAGATAGTGCCTACCACTCATAAGTTATTCAATAGCATGCGTGATTTCGTTGTATGTTCCTGCTCTGCAGCCAAAGGTGTTTGTCTGAAGTGTGTGAGTGAATAAAAAAGACCTGTGTGCATTGCAAAACTCTTGTGTGTTTACTGCATTGGTGTCACGACATTGCGGGGCCATTCCATGTCACACAGCTTTCTCTACAGCTGTGTTTTCAAACGCTCCATACTTTTAAATAGCTTCAGCTCCACTGACCCTGCACATACGTAGCAAATTAAAGCGTGTTATAATTACCAGTAGAGCTGTGCGAGTAGTAAAATTTTGAGTGCGAAGCGAATTCAAATGTTTTATGTTCAAGTGCAAATCAAATCGAATATTTTTCGAACATTTCTTTACTAATACCATGTCAAATTATGGAGGAATGTTCTGCTCAACATGGGCAAATTGATTTATTGCATAACTAGTGTACTGCCACAGTGTCATTCCAAAGTCCTGAGGAACAGTCCAATAGAGAATCGTGCAACAGAAAGCTGAGGTAACTTTGCCGTAGTATACGAATGTTAACTTCGCCGCAATACACAGGTGTTAGCTTCGCCACAGTACAGGGTGTTAACCTCGTTGCAGTACACGCGAGTTAGGTTTGCCACAGTGCACGGGTATTATGAGGCGAAGCGGACTACATGCGGGAATGGGCCACGACACTCGACATGGCATATTTTTCCCCCTTAATTACCAACTTCGAATAGCAAAATTTAAGTGCAAATCTAATAGCAAATGCTATTCAAAAATTCGAATATTTGCACACCCCTAGTTACTAGCGATATTTGAAATCCAGAACTTTGTGGACAATTACTGAAAGCTATCTGCAAGCTTACTACGGCTCTGCGAAATGTACACTAACATTCTGGTCGCGTCCACTCCCCCTTCGTGAATTTTCCTATTCTCAAGGTCCCCAGGTTACGCACAGGGGAATGGCAATGTGACAGCAGGTGGGCAGGCCTAGCCTCGGTGGGAAGTTCAAACAGTACAGTACAATTCCTTTCTTCCTCTCCAGAGGGCCTCCTCGTACATAACCAGGCCCTTAGACATTTTGCCTCTAGAAATGACAGAGCTTTGCATCGTTGCAACAAACATTGGCTATCATGCCGCTTTTCAATGGTTACTTGCACACTGCGGCTTGAAAACTGAAAACGAAGAGGGAGACTGTGAAACTAAATAGCGCTCTATGCAGTGCCACTTCCTCACAGACAGACACAAATGTCCCTGCTTTGGTGCATGGTGTACCACTCCACAATTGAGCATACTCACTTCAGCTCTCTGGGTTGTCTTCTCGGCTGCAGCATTGGTTTCTTCGGTGAGCAGATGTACTAGACAATCAAGCAAGTAGGAAAGAGTGCCAAAACGCCACAATGTACTGCTACAGCATGGTCTTTCACTGGATCATGATGTCAAGGCACCCGGAAACAAAATGAAAACTAAAGGTGCCTTCAGCAAATAATTGTGATGGTGCTCGGCAAGATACCCAGTCATAACGATGATTAGATGAAAAGGCTCAGCTGCGCAGTTTGTCGAAGATTGCATTGCTGTGGACAGTGTGCTAGAATTGATTGATTGATTCGTGGGGTTTAACGTCCCAAAACCAGCTCTGATTATGAGAGACGCCGTAGTGGAGGTCTCCGGAAATTTCGACCACCTGGGGTTCTTTAACGTGCACTGACATCGCACAGCACACGGGCCTCAACATTTCGCCTTCATCGAAATGCAGCCGCCGCGGCCGGGATTCGATCCCGCGACCCTCGGATCAGCAGCCGAGTGCCATAAGCACTAGACCACCGTGGTGGGGCGACAGTGTGCTAGAAGGCGCAACGGTACTTTCACAGTGGTTCTTAAGCCTTGGGCTTTTATTTAATGCAAGAAGGAATGAAAAGGAAGGAATATGTCAGTGCCCCTTCCAGTATGCCAAGGGAAATTTGCATTGTCACAAAAATGAGAAGCAAGTCGAATGTACATGCATTACCTCCTCCCAATTCCCCTGTATTTTGGCGCAACCGCATGTGTGCACGACTGCGGCAGCACATGGGTAGTTGGTTGCATCAGCATGAAATACTACCACAAGAAGCAAGGTGAACAATGCCAGTGAACCAGTCCTACTTTGATGAACAATTGACGCGCGCGCTGGATATCGAGGTCAGCCAGCTCTAGCTCATATTGCATTCAGGTGCAGTGCTAGTGTAATTCACAAGGCAAAAATAAAGTTGCAGTTGCAGTCATAAGGCGAAGCTCTGGCAGTGGTGGTAATGCAAGTCTAACACCTATGAAAAGTCATGTTAATAGCTTTATTGGGCCAGTCTAACACAGTGAACATTTGCATCTCGTTAAACACATTTCTCGTTAAAGGGACACTAAACTGAAAAACAATTTTTATCCTATTAGTAGGTTAGCTTTTCACAATACCAAAAACACCAATCTTGCAAGAAGACCCACAGTAAGCTAGGAAACGAGAAAAAAGAAAATATGGGTGGTGATGCCACTTTGAAGTCCCAGCACTAAAACGCATGCCATCAGATATTTGACGGCACCTGCTACGGCATACATAACTATTTATTAACAAGAAAGACCGACACTGTGTTCAAAGGAAGCCAAAGACTTAACACAGAAAGCTTTGATGGAGTGAATTTGGAGAGAATACGAAAAAATGAAATTGGCCTTCTGACATCACTAGGTTTCAAGGTTCCAGCGAGAGTTTCGAAACTAAAACTGACATTTACTCTTTTAATAATAGACATAAAATGTCGAAATTAACGACAACCGAGTTCTCAAAATATAATGTAGTAAAAACACTTTTATATCGGGTACTGGGAGTGATGGGTTCTGCAAACCTACAAGATGGCCCTCAGTCGGGGCTGAAGGCAATCTCTTAGGCTCTTGCCGTGACCCAGACTTGGACATCCGGTATATGGCTGGCTAGCAGGGTCTCCCACTGTTGCGAGCCTACTGGCCATAAAGCCACAATGTGACACATCTTTTGGGATTGCCCCATAGACCCACCGCCCAAGCTCAAAATGTAAGTCATTATAAACCATTTCACCTTTTCACTTTAGTGTCCCTCTAAGATGGACACACATCAGCTTGACCAGCTTGCTGTTCTGGTGCAGTACATCTGTTCACCGTAACTCCTGATGGCTTGGTGTGTTCCATAAGAGACTTGAAATAAAAGCAACCAAATGACAACTACTGACTTGGAAGTGAATATTTATTATAAAATAAAACAACAATGCATTCAATCACTCTCACAGAAGTGTTCTCTGGAGCACAAGCCATGTGTGCTTTTGAAATCAATTGAATAAAAAAACAAGGATCCATGATATTATTATTAATAATAATGTACGAGCAGCTCCAAGCTGCTCGCTGTTGAATCACAACGGAAAAATACAATGCGGCACCGGCCTTCGCAAAAAACACACTGGCCACCGAAACAATAGCTGACCGTGAGAACGAAATGACCAGACATAACATATTCAAAAGACCGGGGGCTTTGGGAAATAAATCCCCTCTTGCCACAAATCGCTAAACCATTTAGATTATTGTACACTATATTACAAGTCGTGCACTAATGTGCCTCGCTATCGAAGCGGCACGGGTGCTAACGAGGGAACAGGTGTGCAAGTTTCATTTGCCAGCAAATGCGACGAAACCCTACTCTCACACACCCGTGGAGCTCATGTGATCCTTGCTGGGCCGAACAAACATTTATGTACACAGCTCAAGGAATCGCGAGAACCAACAGTACGCCTCGCTGGAACGGCGCGTTGAACAACTTGGGTTCTAGCCTAAAAAGTACTACATCACTGCAACCACCTGATCGAAGAGCATGGAAGGTTCCCTAGAATTGAAATTGGGTATTGTTAAAAGCGAAGCTACAAGAAACAGGGATTCGTCATTAGAACAACAATGACCAGAGGCACTGGCAGTGTTCTGGAGCATCATAGCTGAGAAGTGCATGTTCGGGAAGTGAAACCAGGCGATAACTATCTCAAAGTGACGCATATCGCCGAGAACCGCAAATTGCTTCCATTCTCGAGATGTTCTCGAAATACCAGACGACAGTACCACACGGCGCGCCCATTTGCGCAAGCAAGATAACATGTCAAACATTACTACAACCTTGTGTTTAGGAATGGCAAGACAGCTCGGCTTGTTGCAACCCAACACTGCCGTAGATGGTCCGTCAACGATGGTCAAGGCAGACAGCCTCGGCAACACTGGCAGGAAGGAAGCACGAGCGCACTTCCACAAAGCCAATAAAGTGAGGCCATTGCAATCTTTCGTGAGCCATCGACTGTGAACCTGTCAAAATACTGCGAGCCTTTCCAACTGTCATGCACAGCAGCTTTTGGGGTGGCACCCTGACGTCACAGGCGGCCGCTTCGACGTCTTCAGCGGGCCGTCACCATTCACGTGGTGCATTTCTGCGAAGTGTGCGGATTGCACCAACCTCCCTTAATGGCAACAAGTGCCTATTTTCCATTCGATGGCAATAATGCTGCATTCGAATCTACATGGCGCGGCTTCTTGACGATGGACGCACCAACTGTGCTGGTGCACACCCGCGGTGACCCCTGGAGTGACACTGCGTAGCGATGACAGTGGAAGCAACGGCAATGTGATGACTGTTACATGATGACGGCGCCGGGCAGCAGCTTGTCAAGCACGCGCACGCCCTTTTCCTCGTACTCGCGGCGGCTCATCCAGAACTTGTCGTTGTCCTTCATCACCTCGGCCAAGACAGAGCCTCCGATGAAGACCATGTCCTTGCGTCGGGGAGGGTCCTCGATACGGATCTTGAACTTCTGCTCGGGGGCGGCGAGAAAAGCAAGAGGGGTAAAGGGTAGAGGGAAAAAAAAAAACAAAATAAAGTGCAACTCGTTACTTTCCTCACACAACAGAATTTGGCTCAAGAACGCCAGATAAGCCTTCTTATGTTCAATCCATGCCAAAGACATTATACTATCCAGATAATCAAACCTGCCATCAAAGCCTTGACTTTTGGAGGCAGGAAAGGATTAGGAAGCTGAAAAAAATTTAATAGACGAACATGTTTCATGCATCATTTATTCCAGCACAACCAAACACAAAAGAAAAAACTAACATTAATTTTGCAAGGCTAGGTTTGCTGTACTCCGCAAGGAAGTCGGACTGTCTTTCTAGGTTTGCTAGCTATAAATTACAGCACAAGTCATTTCGTGTCATCTTTTTCACTGATGTTTTCCCCATTACTCCAGTAACAGCCAAGAAAGAGTACAAAAATCTGTAAGTTTCTCTTCTCTGTTTGGCTAAACATTAACCATACTCAATGGTTCACAAGACCGACCGACCGTCGCCATGGTTCTGTTGACATTCCTGGTTAGCCCAACGCTAAGCATAAAACAACTCATGCCCTCTGCAAAAGGACCTCAACCCTATGCGTAAGACTTGGCTTGATGTGAAACAATTCGTCATAGGCAATTTCCTCGCTGACAGCTTTGCACGAGACTAATTCCCACAATGCGTGGGATCTGCACGCTTTTTTTTCCTCTTTTGGGGAATGCCATCACACTTGGAAACAATGGGCCGACACTTCATGCAAGCTACCTCGCAACAATGCAACAATTACGATACAATACAGGAACATCCTACAACCATCGCTATCGTATAGGTGTCTCAGTGCCCCCTCATCTCGATGATCATTCCAAAGAACCGAGCTCATGAGCTTTCTATGGTGCTTTCTATGGTCCACATGTACTGTAAACACGGATGCAACGTGCCAAGCAACGAAACATGCCGCTGTCGTACCATGAGCTTCTCCGTGTCCCCCCGGAGCACACGCTCCAGGTAGAGCTGCTTGATCTCGCGCTCAAGACGGCTCGGCAGACCCGGGTACATGGTCGAGCCCCCCGACAGGATGATGTACTTGTACAGCTTCGGCCGCACGTCCATCGCCGCACTCTGGATCGTCTGGAAGAGCAACTCCGCAATGCCCAGCCCCTCCACGTTGATAAGGTGAGGCTGGAACAGGGCCTCGGGCGCCTCGAAACGCTCGCCACCCAGCTTGATGGTGCGACCATCCGGAAGCTGCAAGCAAGCTTGAAATTACACAGGAACTGCAAAACGCCAAGTACTACACGCATCATCAAAAAGGTGTCGTGGACCAATGGTGAAGTACAGCGATAGCTCGTTACGACAGATCCGCTTACAGTAGACATTTGGATACAGCATACCACTTCGTACGGTTTAATCTCATTATAGCAGACATCGATAGTGAGAAAGACTGTGGTCTGTTGTAAAAGGATTACGTAAAATATAAATACTGTTAAGACGAACTGTTACGCAGACACTAAATGAGTCTGCTACAGCGGAGTGAAGTACAAGTCACAGATGTGGCTAAAGAGCATGGATTTATTCCTTCCTAACTTTTTTTTTTCTGAAAGAAGCTTATCAGCTGTGCTGTTCAGTGAACAGTTTGGACACAACGCACGTCTCCATCATTACAACGGTGTTGACTTTAGCTGCCACCATAGCACCTCACTGCATTGATCCCACGGGTGCTGTGAAGCAATGTTTGAAGCTGGCAGCTATTTAATTTGGGATGTCCACTGTACGCAAAAGTCCGCTGTAAAGGTGTGCTGACCAGCTAGCTGGCCTCGTTAAAATTTAGTCCTTTATATCTGAACGTACGCTGCACCAGAACCCACGGTAAAAGTTCAATCAATGGAAGAGATAAAAGATCAGCACAACACTGCAGTTTGGCATGTTGTATCCAAATGTCTGCCACAAGAAGATCTGTTGTAATGAGGTTACGCTGCATTTGGGCGTCCCTCTGCGTTCACCATAAGCACCACATCCGCTGTAGTGGATCTCAATGGAGGCTCACAGTGTACGACTCCACCAGGAAGGTGGTCTCCAGGGCCAGCTTCTGCTCCTGCTCCACATTGTAGCTGACGTAGCAGAGCTTCTCCTTGATCATGCGCACCGTCTCAAAGTCAGCGGAGTGGTTGAATACGTAGCCACGCAACAGCAGCAGCTGCAAAAGCAACGCAGTGAGGTCAGCTGCATACAGCGTCTACATGACCATCACAAATGACTACAGTATATTTAGAAATTGTAATGCACAAATATGTTGTGACGTAAATATTTTTGAAGTTCTCATACTGAAGTTCAGTTACAAAGAATAACACTCATGGCTTTTCAAAGTTCCAACACACCAACGAGAAAAGTATGGTGCAATTATGTTATTTTGTGATCATTCTTAAATGGAAGGATTACATTGAACATGCAGCCTCAAGGCTATGAACTTTAACATTTACTGTAATGCACAGCTCAATATATGTCACGATGTTGTGCAGTGTCATGATAAGCCCCGACATGGACAAGTCCACCTGCCAAATGGCTCTAGCAACATTCCCTGTTTTACTACATCATTTTAACTATCTGTTAATCATACACACACACATTTGGAGTCTTACACCACAGCAACGTCGGTCAGTTAAGGACAATATCCTTCATAGAAAATGCATCGGTTGTCCTGCAGGAAGAGAGAAAGAGTGGGCAAGCATACCTTGATGAGATATCGCGTGATGTCTCGGCCTGCAATGTCCAATCTCCGAGTCAAATGATTTAGGGCGAAGCCTTCAAACACTGGACAAATGTGGGTCACACCGTCACCCGAGTCCACTACCACTCCCGTGTACAGGCCTGTAAAATCGGAAAGAAAAGAAGAAAAAACAGCCAAACTTCAATTTGTCTCGTCTCCCACATCACTGCACGACGTTTACAGTGCAGTGAAATCTCTTTGATCCTGCTTAAAGAAGTACTAACGAGATTTTGAGGCGATGCAAAGGGGACATATTTCATCCTCTTGGCACGCATTGTTAGTGCTACTATTTCCATACAGGAGCCAGCATGCATGTGTAAAGTATCTTAATTTGATTTTGAAGTTTCCATCACCAAGAGTCTGCAAGCCAGCCCCATCGCAATGGACAATACAATGATGTGTGAAGACAATCAGCTAAAAATCATCGAAATCACATTCTGCATTGCTGGATGACAAACAGACAATTGTCGATTGTGTGCATTACATGCAACTTACATGCCGACAAAGCTGCTACGACTCCGTCGCAATATGCTGTCCCCAGGTGACCTACACCTACGTCCAACTGTATTGACATGTCGCAATGAAACCGCCCCCTTGAAATCAAAACCAAAAGCAAGTCCTTAACGTAACATGTTAAAGATATAGTCACTGCAATCTGAGGCACCACAATACTCTAATTAGGATTATCGACATTGGTGCCTTTGTGTAGGGCGGTGATACAAAAGTCGGAAATTCATGTCAGTACTCCTTTAATAAGTCTTTCTTCCCCCAGCAAGCACCTGATGAACAACACAAATATTCATGTGCTTCATATGACTTTCAGATATGTTTTACCTTCCAGTTCGGGTGATGTTCATACTAATAACATGCCATTGCACACATTCCCGCATGACACACAGCTCAAGCCAAAGAACATCAAACAGTTGAAGTCTTTGATGTCAAAATCATGCTACCACCAATATAGAGTGAGAATGACCGTGACAGTTTTTTCAATAATGTACCTACTGCCATCACAAAAGGTTTTCTATAATGAAGGGCTCTATAATGAAGCATTTGGGACTCTCAAAACACATTGTTAAAAAACTCACTTCATTGCAAAAGTTGCGCACCGTAATGCTTGCAGTAGAGCCATGGTATAAAGAGTATATTTCATTTCATAGTAAACGCACACAACTGCATTAGAAGCTAATGTGATCAAACAAATAAAGCTTGTAATCAGAATTGCCAGGGTTCTATGTGCCAACACAATATCATTATGAGGCATGCTATAGTGGAGGGCCCCGTAAATTTCTACCACCTGGAATTCTTTAAAGGGACATTAAAGTGAAAAATGATTTTCCTTGTTTTAATCAACTGCCTTTCCACTTTAACAAGGACACCACTCGTGCGGAGAGGCCGATAAGCCACAAAATGCACAAGAAAATATAAGTTGTGACATTGTGGTCGCTCCCAGCGCTAAAATGTGCAACACTGCACATCTTAGATTGTGTCTACTAAGGCCTACATCATTATTTATGGGTAGGAGAGATATACATTGCATTCTAAGGAAGCCAGAAACTTGACAACACGCCATGTTACAGAAAATTTGACTAAGTGAATGCAATTTGACTAAGGAATTTGGCTCCTAATACTGAACATAAAATGACAAAATCATTGATAACAGAGTTATTGAAAATAATTTATCAGCCTAAACCACTTTGGCATCCCTTTGATGCGCACTCAACATTCACAGTACACGAGCCTCTTGACATTTTTACCTCCACCTAAAAGGCAGCTGCCACGACTGGGACTGAACCGTCATTTAGTTCAGCAGCCGAGTACCATGACGACTGTATCACCACAGTGAACTAAAATAAACCATCAACCATGTGCAGGTGTTTACAGTGAAAGTGGTTAAAAAAAAACATGAACCCGTGAAGAAACAAAGCACGCACCCTGGGCATAAAGCGTGAGCACAGCCTGGATGGCAATGTAGGCACTGTCAAACTGGTACTTCTCGAACATCACTTCGATCATGCGTTCTCGGTTCTTGAGCGGGTTCATGGGCGGCTCGGTGAGGAGCACCTTGCACTCGCGCGGGTCGATGGCCAGCTTCTGCTCCCCGAAGGTGTAGTCCCACACCAGGCACATGTCGTCCCAGTTGCGCACGATGCCGTTCTCCATCGGGTACTCCACCTCCAGCATGGAGCGCAGCTTGGAGGCCTCGTCGCCAACCATCACATCCTGCAGTTGGGAACACTTATAATCGGGTCCTGGGGCTTTACGTGCCAAAACCGCATGATATGGGAATGCGGGAGCATTTTCGGATCGCTAGGTGTCCTGTAACACGCACACAGACCTAAGCACAGTCAAACCTCGATTATAACAAATGCAGTAAAGCTCTGTTATGAGAAATTCAATATGACGCAGAGGTAGTTTTGTTACATCTCATGATGATAATCTGTTATAACACACAGTTGTGGTACTGTTTAAAGGCACTACTATTTCATCATTCAATTTGTTATAAAAGATGATTCGTTTGGCATATCAAGGTTTGACTGCATAATGAATTGAATACAAATTAGTGTTGCCATGAAACAGTGTCACAAATAGACATTTATAAGAAATCTTTGGATGTACCAAAGCTATTTTCGTGCAATATGCATTTGTTATAACGAGCTGTGACTGTGCACAGCTGTTATTGAGGTTTGGCCCCATCACCAGGAATCAAACCCGTGGCCTCATGTTTGGCAGCACGACAGCTTAGACACTAGGCCGTCACAGCAGGTCACATCCTGTAGGTGCACAACAAGTGCAAGGGTGTCTGGACACCAACAAAGCAGTTCTCGACATTCCACTTCTAACTGGAGCTGTCATTCTGGTGTACCAATATTTTCTAATAAAGACGAGTGCACTGCGATGTGCGTGATTACCAGTGCAGAGTCAGTCTTGAATGGCAGTTTATTGTTATACTTAACAATACATACATGCCCTGTACTCTGCTGGATAAAATTATATTAGTACCAAAAACACCGGACCTGGCTGATTAGCTGTATATGAACACTGTACATGAAATGCATCGCAAAAAGGTATATACCCACACCTTGCAAGAGGAAAAATTGTCCATGCAAAGAGGAATACAACATTCATCAAGCAGTTCATGTGACAACATGTCTCTTCATTTTCAGTGTTGCAACAAAACTGCAAATTGGGTGAGTTTGAAATCGTTTGTTTTGCTGTACAAGAGCACAGAGAGAGAAAAAGACAGACTAAGCAGAAAGAATGACAGTATCAGTTTTGTATCCAGCATGGTCTTTGTATCCAGCATGGTTTTCTTATGCACTTTTACAGAATTGCTCTCAATTCTTTACTCAACTCAAGGACTAACTGCAAAATATGCCTCCAGTTTCTGTATATATACACCACATATGCCAAACACGGTATACAAATTGTGTAGAACATTAGCTGGCTCTGCTAGTGATTCCTCTAGTGGGGGAAGAAACAAAAAAAAAAAAAGCCTAGTTACTGTGACATTAAATCTTTGAGTGCAAAGAGAAAAGTCGGGCATGCTACTGAAAAAATAATGTAGACAGATATTTCAGCCAATGCTGCATGCGCCCCAAGTTCAGACCAACAAAGGCACCAGCCGCAAAAGAATAACTACTTCCACTTTAACTATGAAAACCAACCATCTTACTGCTCCAGATGCAAGATGAAAACAGAACACAACACTCTAGAAACTTCTTCTAAGGTCCGATAAAATTCGTTTATCACCCAGTGCTCAAAACTCGAGTAAACAGTTTTTTTTTTTTTTTTACTTTTGATGATTATAATTTAGTTGGTGTCCCCCCTTTTTTCACCTTTAATTTCGTCCCAACCAGACAGATCTCTGTCAAATGTTCACCTTTAACCCATCCTGGTCATAAGGCGGGACTCGTCAAAGTGCTAAAATGTAAAAGAACTAGAACAACATTACATTGCACTGCCCCTGATAATGATAAACAAGTCTAAACCAACAACTGTGCAGCGCATATGCAGACCTGCACATGTCAACGTTCTGTTCAAATGTGTTTGCTCAAGCGGCCTACTACAAAAGTACTAGAAAGAATTGTTTACTTGCACGAAGGTATGCATAAACAAGTCAGTCACGTTTAATGATAGCAAGAATATGGGCGCATAATTTTGGTTTGTTGCAGAGGCTGGTGAAAGGGTTGTAACAAGGCAAGCTAAACCCTGCTGACTCAAGTAGTGACTAACAGGGCAGCACAGTGCGGGGTCCCCTTCCATCATTTCAGCGGCATAGAAAGCGATCAAGCGATGCATGACCGCGTATGCAAATTGTTTCACATCAATGCGTACTAATGAAAGATCTTCGAAAGCAGTCGGGCAGAATGGAGACACGGCCGCTTCGAAATCGGCACCGTTACATACGAAGAAGCAACCTTCTCAACAGGCATCGCACTCACACGAAAGCTACGACAGCCACGCAGCTAGGGCAATAATCCATCGATAAAAGGCGTCAGTACGATTGTACGGCGGGAGATAGCACACACATCGTTTCGAGGTGCCGAAAGTAAAAAACGCATGCAAATGGTTTACTGGCCGGACATCATACTTACGTATGCTTCAGTCGTTGCATCCTACGCAGCGTGAATGTGAGAAAAGAGTTTCTCGGGTTAAAACCACGGCGCCGATCAAACGGTACCAGTATTCTTGAAGTTCGAGTCTACCGTACAGACAAGCCGGGAAGCGAAATGACATCACCGGAAGCTACTCAAAAGACCGCTCCCCGAAGTTTGATGGGATTATATTCCTTTAATGACAGAGCGTTCACTACAGTAAACAGAGAAGGGACAGCCTTATGAAGCCGGTGAACAACGGGTTTCGTTTACAAACGCTCTTCAAAACACGGCCCTTCAACAAAAACAGTCGATAAGTGACTCACCTTTATTTCGATGTCACCTATCTTGTGGGCGGCCCGTAGAATGGGCCTCCCGACGAGCGATGGGAATCGGAAGGCCGGAAAGTTGGATCCCGCGTAACCACATTTGACAAACTGCAAAGCGCAAACACCAACAAGGCACAGCCGGTGTGAGAGAGGGCGGTCACCATCTTGGAGGCAGGCGAAAGCTCAGGGTGTAACACCGGCCCGATGACAAATCCCGAGGGGCCATCGGCGAGCAGTCGCCGCCTCGGGCGCCGAAATAAATGCACGGTCGCATAGAGCACTTACCCCCGTTCCGTTGTCGCACACAATGACTTTTTTACCTTGGCTATCCATCGCGATTAATGGGGACACAAAAACTTTAACCGCTAGCTACACATCCAGACACACCGACACATTCACCGCCCTAGCATTTACCGGAAGTTGACCGAGAGGCGACAGGAAGTTTTGTGACTTGAGCGCGAGGGTGTGCGAGAGGAGGGGCGGGGTCAGCGGACCTGCCGGCGCGCGGATCCCGGAGGCCATAATTAGCGGCGCCTGTTGTCCGCGACAACGTGGAGATGGCGCCACCAGTCATTTCGAGGGGTTTTATTTCATAACGGCGCTCTGGTACAGTCTAAATTCCGATAATTAACACATCATCCAACGCGCAAGAGTTAATGCAAGCCAATTTCAATGCAACAGTGCATTCAGTTTCACCGGGACTTCTCGAATAATGCAAACAATCGTTGGAGGTTGACAAAGGGAGAACCTACCAGTCAAACCAATGCATACATTTAGCCCCATATTCATAAACCTGCCCATTGCCCTACCTTATCCTTATCGCCCCAGTGACGTTAAGGTGCTAATCAGTGCAAAGACTATCACAAAGCTCGTTAGTAGATACTGGACTAGTTTCTTGATGAAACATGATAAGAGCACAGGGAAATAAGTGATGAGGATAAGGTAGGTTTATGAATACGGGCCTTAATATCCAAAGAGAGGGTGTGAGAGCTAACGAAAGTAATGCAGGAGAACAGTAGCTGTACATGCATCACAGGTCGACAGAACTGAAACATGAGAAGGGCAACTACAAGTTGGTTTATTATTTCATTGATTTGCAACCACAGCAAGTGGAGCACAACACCAGGGTGACATGATAATCTTTCAGCACACTTAAGTGAAGTTTATAGTAGAAAAAATATGTTACAAAAATATCGAGGGCAATAATTTACAAGGAATGCAGCAATACTGGCCACCACTACACTACATAGTCTGTACAGTGTCTAGGGATTCAAGTGCGACATTCAGTGCACAATGTAATGCTGAGTGTTCAGAAAACCTATCTGATGTGACGTGGTATACAATGAAGGCGGTGATGCACGATTACTGCATATGGAACACTGTCTCTCACCTTTGGCACAGCAAGCGTCAGCCACCATGTGCTTCAAGTATTGTGCGTCGATCGATGAGTGCTGTACACCACGGAAAGTCTTGACAACAGTTGCAAAGCGTGCAATTCTCATAAGAAAGAAAAGTGAATAAATGAAACAAAAAAACGACACTATTGCTCAGTGCAAAAACAAGATCGGTTGCTGACAAGCTCTTTTTATCGATTTGCGCCCCTAAAACAGGGAATCCTGAACTACTGTGGATTGCAAGTCTAGTTGCACAAGATTAAAAATACATCTATATGCAACAAACGGCTCTGTTTAACCAGCTCAAAAGACACGTGGTATGGCTTGCAGTTCATTGGAAAGTTCATTGGAAATGTGGCTTTTATATAACTGTTAGGGATTTGTCAAAATCTTGCTGTACGCGTGTGACAGCTAATGTGAGCCAGAGTGAGCAAGAATGAATGCAGAATCACACTAAATGTCTCCTTTATGCACTAATAACTATTAATGTGTCGCCACAGATATGGGTAACAGTGTTTGTGGCAAGCATGGTTACACACACACATTTTCAGGCAGGACTGCAGACTTGCAGAACTTCCCAGTGCCTACAACAGCAGCACTCGCTGGCTCCTGACAGCACTTCTTCAGGAGTTTTAAAAAATGCACGTCATCCCAGCGGAAACAGTCCAAGCAAGGCACATTCTGCAAAGGTGATCTCTCAACGGCATTTGTTGCCTGTGACCCATGCCCCAACGCTCTTATCCACAGCAGCAGACATCATCCTAATGGAACAAGCACAGCTGGCTTATCAGTCATCTCCTCAGCTGATGGGCTATTATGACTTTCTCATGCAATCAAGCAACATCACAACACACTTAAACAAGCCAGTCCATGCACAGTTCTACAAGCATGCTGACATGGAACGCTTGCCCTGAGAAGCAAAACAAAAAGGAAAACACAGTCCAGAGCCTTTTTTTGGCACCGGGCAAATCACAAAAGAGCATAATCCACGTTGTTCCACAGAAGAGAACGCAGTACCCGTGCTCTCACCAGCTGCACTCAACGTTCAAGGGAGCAATGAAGGCACAGGACCTCAATCACTGTAAGGCAGGTGACTTTAGCATTGGTCCCATTGTGTACACCAGTCAGAGTGCTCAGGGCTCTCAACATAGCCCTTTACAAAGGTCACCAAGACACACTGCTAGGCAAGCTGAAGAGTGCTTTTGTGCAGTCTTGGAAAACCGCGATGTGGTCATAAATGCACTCCTTAGTATCACATGACACTACGACTTGCTCAGGGAGTGATGAAAGTTGCCTCCACTCTGAGCACTTCAAGTGGCACTCACACTGACACACACTTGACTTGGCTTGGATTTGTTTCCCCCCTCCTCTACGAGGACACACTCAGATGTAGGCCCAAAACCTGAACCAGTCAACTGCTCCTGATGGTCTCGTAGGAAACAATGTTGACCGAATGCAACCATCATAGGTCTGGACCCTGTGACCTCCGTGAAGATGCTGCACATCTGTACGATGTTCAGTGTTGGCCACCATCTATGTAAGTGCATTACAAATTCGGTAATGCACTTTCACTTTGACATGCGAAGTCGGCCTTTCCACATGTTCGACTCTTGTTCCCTGAGACGGCGCCGCCGAAGTGCCTCCGCTCGCTTCTTGGCAATTTCCTCCGGTGTGCAGCGCTTGACCTGCACAGGCTGGGCTGCAACACGAAGCAGAAAATGAGCATATAGATAAAATGCACGTAATATGCGCACCCCAGATGTGGTAAATGTTCCATAACTAATGAAGACTGACAGTGATTCCTTGACTAGTTCTACCACTGACTCACCAGTGCTAAAATACAGTGTCGAACCGTGAACATGCAAGGCACTGTACTTGAAGCAAAGTTTAGCTGCTGTATAGCTTCTGTTTCAGGGCAGAATAAGTAAAGAGCATGCACCGTATGCAGCCACATCACATGGGAAATAACAGAAGGTGATAGTCCATTTACCCTTAATTAAGTGGGCAATTAATACCTCTCAGCACAGTACTTCAAACACAAGGCCTGCTTGCACCTCACTGCCCCAAAATAACAAGACTAGGTAGTTCAATCTTCCCTTCTTCACACTTTTGCTTCTCTTTGAAGTTCGAACAGCATCACCCACGCGAGTGAAGTTGTTTAGAGGCAAGTTACCGGTGCAAGCTCAGTCCAACCGTCCCTGTTGGACTGAACTCTCTTGTTTTCCTTCTTCAGATTTGCACCACAATTCATTCCTAAACTGTATTGTGCTTTGGCTAATTGGCAAATTCATAATACACTATGTACTAATTCTACAGTGATGGTGATATGGCCGGACAGTTGGTGCCCGTCCTATTATTAAAATCAGCATTTCTGGTGCCGCACCAGGCTTGCCATCTTTGTACAGCGCCAGGAATGCTGCCAGCTTCATAATTCAAAGGCTCCTTCTCTAGAACCTCGAAAAGGTGAAACTACTGCTATATCTGAAAGTGATTACTGGAAAACATCGCCCCGGACCATGCAGGAGGATCATTTTAGGAGGCGCAACTCTACTCCTTCCCGTGTCATGAAAACATTATGCCAAAGCACGGTGGCGGGTACCATGACAGTGGCGGTCTAGCGTACATAGGCCAAACTGTCACACCAAAGGCTATCAGAGATGTGGTCACACCTCTGCTCTTGACCGTTGGGAAAAAAAAAATACTTCCTTTCCTCACCACCAGCTGTTCTGTATCTATGTCTGCCAACCTGCAATGGCACGTGTAAAGCTGCGCAGGTCCTCCTCACCCTAGGAAACATTAAAGCGACCAGCACTCATGCTGGCTTGGGTCCTGAGTTTCGCCTCTATATTAGTCTTTCTTGATGGCCCAGACTCCTGTTAGAGGGCAACTCCGGCAATTTTTCGAGGTGAATTGACCTTAACGAAATTCACTGGTTACGTTCCTTGGCACACTTCCATCATTTGTGCAAGGTTACAGGCTCGAGAGATGCGCACATTCCTTACAAATCAACTTTTGCGGATTACTTCAAGTCACCGGCCTGGCTTCCTACAATTATTGGCAGCACAGTGTGTTAACGTCATCATTGGCAAAGCGACTAAAGCGCAACAGTACTATACCATGGCCTTCGAGATTCGAGCGTGCCGGTCAACCTTCATGACATTACCGCCAGGGGAAGCGCACCATGGAAAACTCAGATTGAGTGATTTGATGTCAGTGCTGGGTTGGATTTCCGTTTCAATTTTGCGCTTTCTTGTTCATTAAAAATTATTTTCACATTCGCTGAGCATTTCTACTATCATGAGTGTGACAGTAGCGCCTCAGGACCACAGAATCGCCGCTACTTTGACATATGCAAAAGAGTGCTAGCGTTGGCCTTTAAAGATGCTGTTCATGGAATAACACAGCCGTGTGGCAGAATATACTACAATGGCTGACTGAATGACAGTAAATGAGTGGCTAAAGCTGCACAGCCAGAATGTGGTGGAGGAAGGTTGGGAGCACCTGACACAACACTGCTATGACTGTGGCTCCATATTTTGACAATGTGTCATGTTGACAAATAAAGGTCCTAACAGGCACGAGGATGCGGGAGTAGCAACAATGAGAAGTAATGACTGTGAGTTTATATGTTCGCCACATCTTTCCCTATATGTACAAGAGAAATTGGTTTTCGTAACGGCAGCTGGCCAATAGACATTCTGATAATGCACACAGACTGGTACCAGAAAATCGCATGGAGAGGAAAAAACAACAACGTGGACAGTATAGCTTCGGTTTCAATTGTAAATCAACGCCCCCGCTTCTGGATTTTAAATTTCAACAAAATGGGTCAACTCACAATTGTGTAAACTACAGTACTATCAGTGCTTGCGCTTTTCAGGTCTCCGTGTGTTGTCACCATCGATTCCAAATTCCACGCATTGTGGGAATTAATGCCACAGGATAAATAGGATGAATATCTGTGCAAATTCTGCAGTACGTGTAACATGGGTGTACTAGGCACTTCGACAGCAGTGTGGTAACAATACAGTTGAACCCACTTATTTAACAGTACCAGTTTATATTGGTTATAACAACAATGAGCTTACTGCACTATCAACCTTTGTATGTTTTCTATGGAGAACCCTCTTAACAACAATACCCCCATGCCCCATTGTTTTTTATAACAATGAAGCCTGGCTAGTGGATGTGCCCTGTGATGGTGCCAAGAGGTAACAGAATGTGTAATCTTTGAAAAGAACACAAATACTATCCACTGCACATTTGCTCTTCCCCCCTACAAAAAGCTGCCACACTGCCTAGCTTTTCCTCCAGGGTCTTTCTGTCCCTCTTCCATCCTGCCACACTCCCAAATATGAGCCTCACCCTGAAAAGAAAGTAACAAACAGGCAGTGGTTCCAAAGCTTGCCTTGAGGAACTTCAACTAGCATTCCCCGAAAGGACTAGGTGCTGTTCCCTCTGACCAATGAAGTAAAGGCTGGGCGTTATAATAGCACTGCCACAGAAAATGCGCCTGTGAGAGATGGGGGGGGGGGGCTCTTTCAGTGCGGGGTCTTATCTCTGGCCACTGTTGTGCTCATTGTCATGCCGTGAAGCATACAGTGTGTGTTTGGAAGGGGCTTTTAGCCATTCCTCCCCAACCCCCCTGACACATACACAACAGCTTTGGGGTCCCCTTACTTAGCCTTTTTTTCATGCAACCCTGTAATAACAATGTAATTTTCATGGTAGTACTTCAATGTTGTTATAAGTGGCTTGGACTGTAATTGATGGGGTTTTATGTGCCAAAACCACCTATGACTACACGGCATGCCCCGTGTGAAGGGCTTCGAAGTAATTTTGACCAGCTGGGGTACCTTAACATGCACCTAAATCTAAGTACACAGGTATTTCTTGCATTTTGCCCCCGTCAAAACATGGCCGCCATGGCCAGGATTCGACGCCACGACCTCCAGCTTCGCAAGCCAACACCTAGCCACTAAGCTATCACGGAAGGTAGCAGTGTGGCGAACAAAGGGTACCGCATGGTCAGACATAACGCTGGAACTCTTATTATTGCACAGACGTCTGTTTTGTCGAAGAGAAATGGATGCTACACTATGCTACACATCATTTGGTGGTGTGTTCCTACGGAGCTGACCCTAAGCTGGGCAAAAGCATGCTGAGCGATCGTATCACATGTTTACTGTTTCTTACACTGCCATATAAGATAGGTTAAAACTCACTATAAGCAGAATTGACGTTAGACAAGCCCCAGAACTAAATATGTTGATACAATAGGTTTATTTACGATAAGTGCTGCTTGAGAGGTGTTGCTGGTAGGGTGCTTGCTTGGCACCTCATGGACCCGGGTTCATATCCTGCCCCCTGTAACATGTGGTGTATTGCCTCCAGTCATTACAACACCTTTGTGTCTGCTTGTCCATACTTCAGTCACAAGCTAGAACAAATGCTATGTCTTTCTCTTGTTTCACCCATGCAAAATGCTTCGTCATAAAATTTTCTATGTACGCTTTGCTTGGTTCTTGATTTACACAGGCTGTTACGTCAAAATTCAATCACCTGTGGCACGTATCTGCATACGCTAGCCGAAGCAATACAGGTATGAGCCACCTATAATCGTACCATCGTTAGTCATGATGTACGTGACAAGTGTGTCATGTTAGTGACATGAAGACTGATCACTCATGTTCTTCAGACATTTGTACCTTACCACCCCAATTTTGGTGCGTACCAAGCAAACGACATGGCCGGGAGAGCACTGAGATGTAGGTGGCTAGATTAGATTAGTAGATCGATTAGTAGATCCATCTCTATCTATCTGTCTGTGAATCTCTATCGAGACACACAGACAGATAGAGATGGATGGATAGATACGGTCAAATCGACATCAGTTCTAAAAGAAATTTTAATAAACAGAAGCAGTGATTAACAACTGGCAAAATTGATATTAGGGTGAATTGTAACAGATCATCTCCATGTTTGAAGTGGCATACAAGACACAAGGAATAGAACAAATGAACAGCAGTAGTCCTGTCTCATTGTCCTCTTCCTTGAGTTGTTTCTTGTGCCCTGCTTCAAACATCAAGATGATTGCTCGCTAGCCCGAACCAATGCCTTGACAGTCTCACACACATTTATACTAAGTGGTTTGGGCTCACAGTGAAGTCTTATCACTTACATTCAATCTCCTCCAGCCACGACATGACTTCAGGCGTCGCCAGGTCCGAGTCGTCGTCGTCAAAATCCAGCGCGGCATCTGCGCTCCTCGCAACAGTCTTGACAACTGCGACTTGACGATGCACCGTGCCAACAGGTGGTCGGTCCAACGGAGATTTAGTGTTCGAACACGGCTTTGATGAGCTAGAGGCATGAGCTGTTGAAGGTGGTGGGCCTTTTCCAGACAGTGGGGCTTTCGCTGATGTTGCAGCGCATCGTTCGAGGATCACCCTCGGTTGCTGAAAGGAGCCTGTGTACGTAGATCCTGGCTTTGGCTGGTTTGTCGCATTTGACAAGGCTGAAAATACTGGCTTATTCGTCGAGTTTGAGCTCTGTTTAACTGCTGAAACGGACACTGCTGCACGAACAGATGAGACTGGTTGTGCTGGAACGGCTATGTTTCTGGGGCTGCCCTTCGGCTGGTCGATTTTCCTGACAGAGGATGCACTGACGTAGCTCTTAACTGCGGTTGATTTGGGAGCTTCTGTCTTTGAGGACAGCGTAGCACAAGTCTTTGAGGCAACTGAGGAGACAACTGTAACGGAACGCGATGCCAACATCGTGCTGTGAACAGGAGTAACCGTAGATGACGTTGTAGTCTTCAATGAAGATGCACTGACGTAGCTACTAACTACATTTGCTTTGGGAGCCTCAGTTTTTGAGGACAGTACAGCACTAGTCTTTGAGGCAACTGAGGAGACAATTGTTAGAGACCGTGGTGCTGATGCTGTGTTGTGGGTAGGAGTAACCGTAGATGACGTCGAAGACTTCAACGACGATGCTGCTGCAGCAGCTGCCATCTTGGCATCTACCTGCTGCTGCTGCTCGTAGGTGCAACATATTTGGTCAAGGAGCTCATCTTCATCATCATCCTCGAACAGCAAGTCTGTTGACGATGTTCTCGAGCTTGCTTGGATGGGTGGAGCCTAAGGCGAAATAAAAGAAGGAAATGTTTTTTTCTTTAACTGCCATATCTTGTCAGCAGGTCAGAGAATGTCCAATGAGCCCTAGAATGCCAATTGAAGCCTAGTTATATAACACTTGAAAGAGTTCAGACAACAGATACATAAAATGTTTGCGTACACACACACTGGCAATTAGAGTCTGAGTTCTTTGTTCCAGACATGCATACAGAAATACATGGCTGAGGAGAAGAGAAAAAAGGCTGCTTAATTGGAGCTTGACGGTGCTCCTTTCCCCCATGTATAAATTGGTACTACAATACTGCCGGAACATAACTGCATGGAGAAATAATATTACGTAGGATTTAAAAAAAACACACACAGAGAAAAAAAAAACAAGAAATAACATGCGGTGCACCATAAAATGATCAACGCAACAAATACGAAATATAATTGCAGAACATGTACAACAGAAGTTAGACACACCGAAAAACAAACCAAAAACAAAAGAAATGGGGCAATGCACAGTTAAGGAAATATATACGAGCAATATAGGACCATGGTAGCATGCCTTACAGCATGGTAATTAGCATCTGCTAAAATGCGTAGGGTTTACTGTATCAGGTGGTTCTACAGAGATGAAGCTCTCTAAAACAAATGTGTCATTACAACAAGAACAGCCTGCTGGCTTTTAAATAATGCTGCAACAGGGATGGACTTAGTTACGGAGAACAAGCTCCACGTCGTGTGTTCATTTGTTCATTCATGACTCGGCAAGTTCATTCAAGACAATGTCAATATGGAGTGGAAATGAGACCCTTGCCGAGTAAGCTGCCCATATTTTAAGCAAAGCACTGGCATTTTTTTTTCCAACGACATGCACATTTTATCGATATTCAAAACCCCACTGCCTGCCAAAACAGTGCCCATTCATTGGCGTGAATATTTCTGAAGACATAAAAAATGCCCGTGGCACTGTTAAAAGTGCACTTGCAATGCATAATGTGGTGTGGCATTCAACGTATCAAAAGTGGCAGCAGCGAGTGTTTTCATCACAGCACTGTCATTGCAGAGGAAGGCGATAATGGTAGCTCGTGAGAAACAGGCCTCCGGCTCAAACGGGAAGCAGACTCACGTCATGAGCAACCAGTGCAATGCTTTCTCAGGCGCTTTTTCACTGAGGAAAATGTGCTGTCAGCTACAGTCTTCTGTTCACCAAAATATACTCCTGTTTATCATGACTCATCATTACCACCCACTTCGCACGCCACAGAATTTGGTGACCTCGGACAGCGGACATGACTGATGATGACAATCAGTATGGAGCCACAGCCACGGACGACAGTGATCAAATGACCCATGCACTACAGAACGATGTGGCCGCACTTTTGCTGTGGTCACCCCAGTACTGGCAGCAGACCCACAACTCTGCATCGCCCAAGTAAGCAGCCAGTTCAACTGCGACCCATGTCACAGACTAAAAAATGCGACCCGTGTCACAGACTAAACGAGCTTGCCACTGCACTTTGCGGCCCTATTCTCCAACCACCAGCGACAGACCCTCTTGGATACACTAATGAGTTGGCAAATCATGCAGACAACAGCTTCTCCAATCCGAAGAGCTCGGAGATCAAAAGTAATTGCAGCAAATGTCTTTACACAGTTTAGATATGTGGACAACTACCTGTATTTTATAAACTGTGACCATGGTTGCTTTGAATCCGAAGCCTGTAACACATGCCAGTGACTGCTTACATTTGTTCCCCGAGGTTGTTGTTTTGATTCGTCTTTTAAGTTCCTCAATTTATGCTTTCTATTTTCATAAAACATGCATGTACTGGCCCTTCGATCCAAGGGAAAACAGGCTATCGTTGCCCTTCTCATCCTAACACTCAAAATTATTTAAGAGAAGCAATGCTAGACACTGTCTCGATAATATGCTAAGAAAATCCTGTTGCCATCTAATGGGGGGCCTTGACTGCCAAAATGCAAGAGGTTTTATGCATTGGCCCCATGGGTAACTTGACAGTGCATGCGAGTGAGTCCAGGAAATCGGGCATGTCCGTAATTTTGCGCGTCAGGAAAATCCCATGTTGACTGTATCCTCGAACTGCGGCACGTGCGAGTGTTCTCCCCTCTTGCATAAGTGCTCCATTATAAGCAAGTACCAAGATAAAATCATGTTACCATTCATAAGCCAGGGCTAGATCGATTTAGCACACCTTCATTATCATTGAATAGAAAGGAACTACCATTCCTTGATGCCTCCACATATGCGCATGCCTAAGTGTCTGAAAGCTCTTGCATATACAGCAGAAACCAGTTATAACGTAACCGCTTATAGTGCAGGACTGGCTATAATGCGGTTTTTTCTGACCCCCGTTTACCCTCCCATAGAACTTAATGTATACGCATACAGCTTATTGTGCAGCTCCGTGGGATGAAAGACCGGTTATAATGCGGCTGCCGGGAAATCAACAAGCAATTGAGGTAGTGAGCAGGCTTCGCAATCGAAGTGCGCTGCCCGAGAAGAGCGCAACGAATCGGCCATGGAGGAGGCAAAAGCGTGGAACGAATGAACAAGGAGCGGAAGGAAGAACAAAAATAAAAGACCGTGGCAGCAGCGCATCGCGGGCACGCCTTGTGAGGATAGGAGTGATAGTATAGTCAAGGTGGTAGAGAATGCTGCTACAGCCGTTTGTCAGCTCCGAACGCGTGCCCTCGATCGCACTGATGTCCGCGTCACCGCTGTTTGTCTCCAGTATTTTTTTTTTTTTTAATCATTTCACGCGCACTGCCCTTGCATCACCCCGCGAGCACGATTTCTTGGTGCACCCGATCCCTGTGTTGTCAAGGGCAAGTTTCCCATGCGGTGTGCCGCCGGCGACCCCGCAAACTAGGCCTAACGAGTGCTACCTTTTCGGTGCTGGCTGCAGGTAGGGTGCCGCGGGCGAATGTGGAATGTGGCGCGGACAAATCACTTTGACAAAGGAAGTGTAGGCATGGATGGCAGGTGCAGCACTCGAATGGCAATTTGCAGTCGCTACGTTTTTGACATCGCGCACGCATCAGAGAAAACGAAGGATAGCGCGTGCAGCAATCGGTTCCCGTTTCTGCGCAGTCCGGTTCCGCGGGAAGTCCGCATAAAGTGACATCGCTAAAGCGTGTTTTCTTTATCTTTTTTGCACAACACGGCTGCGGACTTAAATCTTTGAAATATCCAGTTGTTTTTTTTTCCCTTTTTAAGCGGGTGAAAGCAGCCCAGTTGCATGCTTCGAATGTCTAACACGCGCCGCTACCTAGCTGCTCGACAGTTTTTATGCACGTGTAGACTTTGAAAAATGTTGCTTTGGTTATAGTGCGGGTATGCGACTTACGTTATAAGCGGTCTATGCTGTATACCAAATTTACTCAAACCTAAACCAATACTTACGTCGAAAGAACAATGTACAAACATAGGTGGTCGGCTTAGATTTTAATATACTATTGTGGTCTGGCCACAACCACCACATACCAAAAAGTCCAGCCATGATAGTGGCATGGTGGCTCACTATGCATTGTCCTCAGGATGCCATGCACAAGCATTTTTGCTTGTGCACATTACTTTTGCTGTTCAGAGAATGGGTCCGGGTCGCCTGTCCGGGGCCCATTTTTACGGAGTTTCACAGTAGCCAGACAGTGATATGGTTGCTAAGGGTCAGCGATGGAAGAGTGACTGCCATGGCTACATGGAAGTGCCGTGCGATGTGCTTTGCGTTAGCACTGTCCATTGTTCTCTCCATTGTTTTCTCTGTGCACACGCACACAAAGTCTTGCTGTGCCACGTTCATGCAGCAAGGGCTGGCGAGCAGCTAGTTTCCAAGGCAGCAAGAATGACATTTCACGTGACTGCCATGCCAGCAAGGCTTGCCATGCACTTTGAACACCCCTTCCTCACACACCGCGTGACCACACAGCTGGCTGTGCAGCTGTTTTCTGGAAGCGATAGTTTGGAGCAGTCGTATTCTGTAAGTGCTGTGCCATAGACATGTGCATGCAAAACGCCTGTGCTTCAGAAGCAGTACCACTACAATGCGGTCTTTGGGAAGGATAGAGTAACAAAGAAGACAGCTCTGTAACTTTACACATGCCTACAATGTGAACTTATGTAATAAAATGCATGCGTTGTGTAAATGACACAGCGTTTTTTTTTTTTTGGTTCAGCCCTTGTGTGTCGGCTTACATCTGAGGCCGGCCTCAATTCGGGTAAATACAGTATTTGGCGGTTAGCACTTGCACGCATGTGTCATTCCTACCCCATCCCTGTCCCAAAAAGTTGCACGTTACACACTGTGGACATTGAAACTTACCGGCTCAGGGGTCTCTGCTCGTTCAGTGGTCTTTACAGGTTCGGCAGTCTTTACAAGTTTGGCACTGATTGGCGGTTCTGCATGGTCCACCAGTTCATCACACTTTGGAACCTCAGCACGTTTCACAGGTTCAACGCAGTTCACCAATTCGGCAGCCTTCTTTGTCTTCACTGACGGAGGACGCAATGGAGAAGGCGTACGGTTGAGCGAGAGCGCGGAGAGCCGTGGTGACTTGCGGGTGGCGACTATGTTTGGGTTTGGAGTGGAACGGTCTTCCTGGCGGCGTGCTGGTGACACGGAGGGTGGTGTCTTGCGCGGTGCACGTGGTCCGACTTCTGAGGCAGGAGTGGCACTGCGGCTAACGCTCGGTGTCTGTGCTCTGTTTGCTCGTGTTGGTGTCTTGGAATATTTTCTGTGGGAGGCAGGATGATAAACATTAAACACTATGCAGTCAAGATCTGATGCACCTTCAGTTGTAACATACAGAGCAGAATCCTGGTAAACAGATTTGATTGATTTATGGGGTTTAACGTCCCAAAACCAGCTCTGATTATGAGAGACGCCGTAGTGGAGGTCTCCGGAAATTTCGACCACCTGGGGTTCTTTAACATGCGTCAAACAGGTCAAGCAGGGCAGTGCGTAGTGGGTCAAGAGCAAGAGTGGGTTCTTTTCTTCACATTCTGAACTATGAAAAGGCAGCTGCCACTGCAGGGATCGAACCTACAACGTTGGGCTGAACCATTCTGATCGATCTTCACATACGCCCTATCATGTAGAAGTGGGTCGAGGGCAAAAGTGGGGCAGTGGATCAAGAGCAACAGAGGCTCCACTCTTCCCTTCTGCGTGGCAAGTGCCACGAGATTTGACACATGGCAGACCTCATGGCACTTTGAACAGCTCCACTGTTAAAAGTGCACATGCAATGCCCTTTCCACAATATGCACACAACCATAAAAGGAACGAGACTTCACAAGCTAAAAAGCAATTTTTCCCAGCAAGAACATGCTTCTTCTACAGTCATGCTTCTCCCACTGATCTAGAATTACCTGGCAGGTGACGAGGCATCCATTTCCTGTGTCGCGGCTACTAAGATGCTGTCGTCGCCCATCAGCAACATGTCGTAATCGTCTTCATCTTCAACGACGATGACAGCCGCTGGCTGCGCTCTTTCATCCTCTGCTTCTGCAAGGGTGTCGGCGGTGTCCTTCCGTGGCGTTGCGTCCACTCCCACTTTCTCGACAGCGACATCACTAAAATAGGCCACGAGTCGATAACCAAACTTTAATCACTAACAGCAGTTGCAACCAGTAGAAAAGAGAAAATGCTCCACATCACACAGCCATGCTGTTCGGTTTCATAGAGCCTAATCCAGCAAGTCTTAACATTCCAAAACATTTGCCTGAAATGATCCTGAAATGGGACTCATGTTTCACAGAATTGGCGCTGTAAGTTAATATAAAATATTCGTTACAAGCAAGACTGTTGACCTAGATTTAAGGACAGCTTGTCCTTTATATCCAGTTGTTCCCAGGAGAGTGTCCGCTACAAAACGGGCTCAACTAACGAAAGAGACATAAGGCAGCCAACCAAGTGGGTGAATGATGTCTCTTATGCCTAATTGCCTCTTGTATCAGTGTCCCTTATAACAGGGTTCAACTGTACAAAAGCAATATTCCCTGGCAGTCCCAATTAGTGATGCTCAAGTCCCGTTATTCGACTTCCTTTTAGTGAAGGCTGTAGCACTAAAAGCTACCACAGACCCTTATTTTATTTACTCAGTGGTTTCAAGCACATCAAGGCGGCTTCTTTCCGGACACTTCAGGAACCACACGATGTCTGAACATTGTAGCTGAATCTATCACTGACATTTTCACTGTGAGACAGATGAAGAAAGCAAGCTGGTGCTGAAGCTTACTTCATATCACTGTGTGGACTCACCTCAACAAATTCCGATCACTGTGTTGACCGCAAATTAAAGCAATAACTGATGAACAAAACTAGGTAAAGTGAACCAGCCGTTAAATCCTCACACATAATATAGACAGACTGAAAAGTGCAAAGGAAGAAAGTACAGGGACAGACTTACGGTGACTTTGCTGTTGCAGCATCTATAAAATAGACAAGAAGAAGATTTTACCAGCATGTAAACCAGTTCAACGAAACACTACTACCGCATTTACTCAAATCAAATTCGACGAGCACGTCAAATTTAAAGAGGCCCCACATCACTGTTTGGGTTTAGAGATTTCATTTTATGCCTTGTTTTTATAGCATCAGAGCGAAAATTGTCACTACAGTTACCTTCTTGCCACAGCAATTGCACGTACAGCTTGAAACTAGCATCATGGTTAAGCTCCTGTGATTCGCAACTGGTTTCTTGACGGCAGGCTTAAACAAACTACACACATGGACGGTACCATGTTGGGCTGTAACACAGCTGATCTCGCAGTTCTGTGTGCTAAGACTTCAGAGTAGCAAGGTAATAACACGCTGGACGAATAGACAGAGTACTTTTCAAGCACATTAGTCTATGGCAGCATCATCCATTCAGATTTTACAAGCATAAAACAGCAACGTCAACAGCCCAAGGTAGCAGAATAGTGAAAGGGTGCATAAAATAGCTCGTCAGATAAATATCCATGCTAAAATTTGTTTTCTTCCTCATTGTTCTCAATGTCATGAATAAGCGGACCACTGGAAACACTCTGCCACGGCAATATTGCCTACAAGATCAGACATACAGATCAGCTTTCTACAGTCATCCCCTGTGGGCGCACATACAAGAAAAAGGAAATAGCCCCCTCCCCCCAAAAAAGAAGAGAAACAACCGAGACAGTCTGACCTTGAGTGTCCTCGGAGGCTTGAGGAGTGCTGGTGGTAGCTGCCGGTCCAAAGCCATTCTTCTTGGACTGCTGCACAATGTCCCACAGTTCGTGCATCTGATTCAAGGCCGCCTGGGCAATGGCTGCACTGCTGGCTTTCTTCTTCGCATTTCCCTTCTTCCTTCTGCAATGATTTGCAAGCATATGTCTGCCAGCGTGCCACAGGGTCATGCTTGTTCCACCTTTATTTCACAAGCACGAGACGGAGAGGTATTTGCACTTTGAGCTTTCCATGATTGAAATCGTTAAAGGGGACCTCGATTAGCAGTACATCTCATTACAGTAAAACCTCGTTATAACGAAGCTGAAGGGGGAGTGGTTTTACTTCATTATAACCATTAGTTCGTTATAACCAATATCAATTTCATCTATAGGAACTTCAAGGGGAATTGCGATTGCTTCGTTATATCTGGGTTCGTTATAACGAGGTTCTACTGTATATGCATTTTTCAACAGGCAATGACACCAGAAGATGACATTATCTTCCAATCACTCTGCTATAGCCAAAGAACATCTTCAAGTATTCTTTTTATCCCTGAATGATCATTGAATGGAATGCTTTAAATTCAGAAGCACTCGAAACAGACGATATAGAAATACTATTCCTGTCTTTGCTTGCCGGTTGACTAGTCTGTGTTCGTTGTCTATTGCATTTTTTTTTTTTCGTCATACCTGTTGTAGTGATGATGTTTCTTTCTGAGTGTCATTCACTTTATATGATTGTTTATGTTTCCACTTCTTGCATAACAATTTTATTGTTACCCGCTCTGTAACAACTCCCCCGGATTCAGCAGTACTGTCAAGTAATTAATAAACTTGAAACTTGGCAACCTGTAAAGGCTTCCCTACAACAAAAACACAGCACCCAGAGCATTGCAACATGAACTATTCACATTATGTGAGGCCCACGGCTATAGATAGATCACAAAGGCAGTACCTAGAACTTCGAACGGACCCAAAAGAGTTTTTATATGTTCACAGAAGTGCTATTTAAGGATCACCGAGCACTTATGACATAAAATCAACATATTAAACTAAATCAGTGCCCTTGTGCAACTGAAGAACTTAAGTTACTAGCACTACAGGCACATTGGCACTCAAACGCATGCATCCTAGCTTCAAGCAAACCAAGTGGCACAATCTCCCAAACAAAAACAATACAAAAGCAAATCGAACACACCTTGTTGTTGGAGTACTTCCTGATGCCTTGGAAAAGTTTGTGCTAATGATGCTGAACGCTGATGGCACTGGTTTGATTTCTTGTGGCTACAATGCAAGGGATACCATAAAAGGCCAGCAAAGAAGAGCCGACTAACATTGCACTGGCAAGCTGATACACACATAACCAAAACTTTGGAAGTTCCAGCTAAGCAATCATTTAGTGGTCAATCACAAAAAGCAGTGATGGAGCGGAGTTACGAAAGGCTTCATGCATCTGATTTGTGAAATTTGTGCTTCCAACCCGGCTTACGGCAGCAAACCAAGCTTGCTTCACTTAATCTCCTTAGCTTTGCATGTTCACATTTTATCACTCCAGTTTTTAAATTTCTGCATTTTCTCGCTCGAAACTGTTCTGTTCTTGCCAAGAGTGGCACACTGGCTATAACACAAACCTCACCTTTCATCTTGCTCAACTTAATATTTCGCTTTAGTGGCTCTGTAAGAGCTCAAGTTTTAGACTTCTTTGCGTACATGCTTATACTATTGCCAAAGCTGATTTCATTTGGAGGTCCCATAGTTATGAAGAAGTTATGGGCTACATCCTGGCTTATAGAGAGATAATTAGAACACAATACCCCAATCAAATAAAAAAGATGTTCTTACAATAGCACTGAAAAAATATTACATAAAACTATACCATTTTTTAGAAAGGTATGAAAGAGTTAAAGGAAGGGCTAGGGCAGTGTTACTAAGGAGAGTTGCAAATGATTTGTCGAGCATTCAGTTTCACCGCAAAACTATCTGCACGTCACCATCATATTCCTGAAATAAGGCAACGCGCAAAGATACAGCATCCTTCACGTATAGCTGAGAAGGTTAATGCTACAACAGCAACATTTCTACGATACTCGAAAATTTGTTTACCTTCGTACGGAACAGCTTGACCAGGCTTTCCACGTCCGATCCGCCGGGCGCTGAGCATGTCATAAGCCAGGGGGAATGTCAGTTACTGCACGAAGAAATGACGAAACAAAAACGCAAACGGTTACCTGGAACAAGCCGGCTCCGCGGCGAACTGCAGTCCCAGGTGACATCGCTGTTAACGACGTCTTGGGAGCAGAGAAACTCGTCCACGGTCAAGTTGTCGAGATCCACCGGAGCCTGGCTGCACGATTCCTCGTGGAAGTTGCGCGGACTGCTCTCGTTGGAGCCTGGAGACATAGGAGGAGCGATTTGTGAGCAAAGATGCAATTTCCTCGACGCTACCGTTTTAGTTCCTTACTGTTCGGCGTCGTCGAGCGTCCAAGTCTGTTCGGGGTCGACCTGCTGGACTTCCCACTGCGTCGCTTGGGTGTAGTGAATGAGCTCGGCTCCGCTTTCGCGGGCGAGCTCTTCGGCTTTTTCATCTTAAAGCATTCAGTTATCTGTCTGTCAAATGACATGACAGGGACTCGGAAGCTCTATGCGAAACCGGCGCGCTGGCGGCACTCAAAACGTTTGCGCTACTTTCCGCCATATGCAATGCAAACTGCGCGGCGTCGATGTCGATGGGCATTGAACGGCGAGCACCGAGTTTCTGTGCGAGTTCCGTTTTTGGAGGCCGGGGCTTGCCGTCTGTAGCGAATAGAATAACCCTGGAAAAAGTAATTATACTGCAAACGTCACAGCTCTTCGCGAATTATGCGAGATGTTCGAACACGACACGTGTCCCAAAAATCTACGCATCTCCACGAAGTGAATCATGACTGACGAGTGGGCGAAGAAGCACTGGGGATCGTTCTTACCGTAGATCACCCGTGGCAATTTTGCTCACTCGCGCATGTAAGTGAGTGACAACGCGTGTGTACAGTATATACAATATTTTATTTGTCATAACTCGCATGTCGTGTTGAGTTCTGGATTCAATTTTCTCTTCACTGTCACAGCTTTGTGGTCCGTGAAATGTAGAGCCAATGGTGCCAATGGTTTGCCCGAAGTTAGCACGTTCCCCTGGTAGTTGTCGGTTGTTTCCAATCACGCAAAATGCATCGTAGAGCGCATCGAAACGTCATATACTGCACAAGCCAGTCGTTGTCCGTGATGTATACGTTGAAGTCTCCGACAAGTGCGAAGGAGTTTTCGTAATCGCGCATGGCTAGATCGATGTACTTTTCTACGTTGCCTCGGGTGAGATTCGGGGCCAAGTACATTGTCATGACGACGGTTCCGTCGGATAGCTTTATTGCAGCGTGTTCGCCGTTGTGAGATTGGCTCGTTATTAGTAAGTAGAGATCCACCGCGGTCTGTGGCAATTTCACGTACATCACACCACCCGCCGATTGCTCTGCTTCTTCTGCGACGGGGAAGAATCATTTGATACGCGGTCCATTCGCGTTCCACGTTTCGGTAAAGCAAAGGACGTCTGCTTTCGTTAGTGGGATCTCGTTCGACGTCGTCTGTCTGCGTGGGCATTGAGGGAGCGAGCGTTCAGCAAGACCAGGGTAAACTGTGGGGCTCCGGTCGAGGAAATCACGCTTGAACCGCAGCGCCTTCCATCTCCGGTATTCTGGCGCGCTTATACCCGCCGTTTCCCGAGCTATCAACTACGGGTCCGCGGTTGCGGCGAGAGCACCAATACTCTCGCCGCAACCGTGTGTGGTCGGGTCACGGAGAAAGAAGGCGCGGGCACGGAAAAGTCCCACGTGCGGCAAACGCGCCCGCACGGTGCAGATGCAGCCGAGCAAATGACGCGATGCCTCTCAGTGTTCTGCGGCGCTGCACGCAAATAGCCGGAGACGACCGGTCGTCTCCGGATATTCGGTCATCTCCGACACGTGGCCCGCTGCGTGGTGCCGGCACCACGCAGCTGGCCACATGTCGCGTTTGAGTGAATTCCACATGCATTTTTGCCATTCCGCATCAGTGAGATATGGTACAAACACACGCGTCGGGGAAAGCCAATGCGCTTGTCCGCCTGCCATTGTATTTTGCAACCTGTATAGTTTCGAAATGCTCCGCGCGCAATGAACGCATTTCTTTTGCGGACTTAGGTTTCGCGGGCCCCCGTTTGAGAACCGACGGTGTAGCGAGACGTGGCCTCGCTCACGGTGGTGGAGGTATGACCGTGCTGTCGTTCATGTTTTGTCAGATAAGCGAAAGCCGAAGCGGTGCTGTGCGGCGGCGGTTCGGCCGAAAACTAGAACGTTGTCAGCGTTCTCGATGCTATGCGCGCTTTGGCAGATGTCCATGCGGTGGAGCCCAAAGCGCCGACGATATCAGACACGTCAAAGCACCGAATAGGAGGCAAATCACGTATAAACGACATCGACCCTTCTAGGCATGCTAGTGAATTGGGAACGTCTAGCTCGGGTGCAGGTAATTCCCGGCCCGAGTAGCAAGCGCTGCAGCGCGACCACGCTTGTCTCGGCCGTCCGCAGGTCGTTCCGCAAACGCGCTTGTGTCCATACCTCGCCCATATTCCGGCTGTCTTTTGTTGTGCAGCTTTCCAGTCAGTTCAACAACATCGTCTGTGTCACGGCGGATTAAATTGAATTACGTTAGACTAAGGCGGATTAACTTAGAGTTAAAGCAAATTAGGACGTGACTGGGATGGATTATATTGAGGGGGCCCTTGTAATTCACTATGAAAATTGCGAGAAAACGCTGCCGTTCAATCTACCTGGAAACTGCTGTGGATGTCAGCCAAATATTACTGCAGTGCACCCAGCGGGGAGTTTACAATTTGGTTTCGAAATGCGTCTGGAAAGCCGGCCTGATCGTCTTTCGACAAATTAATCAAGCCAATAGGCCGGCACTGGCTACGTAGGAGAAGAGAAGAGGAAGTAGGAGAGGAGAAAACTACCGTTGAGGTGATTCGCGTGCAGTGAACGCGGACGCCGTCGGGTGAAGCCACGTAACTGATGATAAGGCAAAGGAGGACAAATCTGATATCAAAAAATTAACACCATCTTCCCAAAGGGAACCCTGATGGGATGCGAAGCAGCAGCGTTGCGCACGGGTGGCGTCACGGGTTGAACGGCGCTAACGCGGGTGCTTCGCATCCCATCAGGGTTCCCTTTGGGAAGATCGTGTTAATTTTTTGTCGGTCGCGGTAGCGGAGCGAGCGGCGGTAGCGGCAGGTGTTGCGGGCGAACGGACGAGGCGGCAGCTGCGGCGAGCGCGCGGCAGGCGAGGGAGAGAGTGACGTCAGCGCGCACTGCGAGGGGAGCGTGACGTCAACGCGCAGCTGCGGCGTGACCTACTTGGCACCGCTCCAACACCTGCGGCGAGGACAGCGCGTTGGCCTCGCCGTACGGACGCACAAAGGGCGTTACACAGGCTAGTCAAAGAGCTGCTTCGCATCTAATAACTACCATCCAATAACACTGACGTCAGTGGCTGGTGCAGATTATAATTAAAGACAATACAGGCATGGGTGAGGACGAGGGGGTGCTGGGGAACCCTAACAACTGAGGTTATAGGGCAATCTGTCCTCATTAAGGTATTGAAATAGCACAAAAGGACCACAAACATAACGGGATATCAGGGGATCTTACAACAGTGTAATTGAAAAGGACTATAGGCTCATACGACGTACTGGATGCACAAGTAGTAGATTCGCAAGCGCCCAAGGAAACCTTAGCACACTGATAATACCCCTGTCGCAAGAGCGCCCTTAACCACTGTTAGCGTAACTGCAGTTATCAGTTTGTGCGGTCCTTTGGGCGTCAACACGGCACTCCGTCAAGTGTGCACCATAAGTACAGTGGCTAGAAGGAGCCTTCTGGCCACTCTACCATAAGTGTGCTCACGGCGTTTCCTGAAGCCTTTACGTCTCTTGCCTCAGACTCGCCGCAGCGAAAGTGACGCTGTCACCCTGTTCTTTGGTTCCTCTATGAATACGTACAGGAGTGTTCCGAGCTGAACTCGAGAACGCGACGCCAGAGTACACCTATGTGCGGCGTCTCTCTTCCGTACTTCATAAAAAGCGCGCTAAACGGGCGCGCTTTCCCTAGAGTTACTGTATATGTTCCTCTTGGGGAGTAACTGTAGTCTCCACGTGTCGCGTGTGCAGCAACACGTAAAAGAAATCAACGGTACGAATACAACAATGTATGTGACATCATAAACCGTAATAAGTATTGTTATTAATTTTAGAAGCAGCAGTATTTACTCAACAAACACATTCGTTTCGCCTCTTGTAGAGATCAGGAGTGTACACACATAAGCGAACTGTACCTAACTGGACCTGTGTCGCTGTGTCATCTCTCCACTATTGTTGCAATAATGCGCAATAAAAATGGCTGCTGCCTAGTGAACTAAAGCGCGTTAAAGTACTGTTAAGTGACGTTTCGTTTCTCATTTAATTTGTTTCGCGAGTGTTTTTTTTCGCTCGTTAGAGCACAGGAGCCAGAATGAATGCCTCCAAGTCAAGTAGGGTAAGTGAACATCAGTGATCAGTCGGCACAAGCGTTCCTTTTCACTCGCGAGGTGCCTTGGTTAGACTACATTGCAATTCTCTTACAGCCGAATTAATATGTAACGCTGTTTGCTTCGCGAGTAATCTGCTGTGCGACATTTATTTCTTCTTGTGTTGTGTATACCTTCAACGAGTCTTACAGCGGAACTGAGCGGCGTTGAAAAAGTGTTCCAGCTACCGCGTTTTTGCTTTCACGATGCCGGCACTAACACTCTGCAATTTCGTCTTCACTCTTCCAGAACTCGTGAGCTCTGAGTGGTGTGGAGCTAGAGCTTGCGTTTAAAAACAAATCGGCAAACAAAAGTGCCTCCTTCTGCTCCACCGCCAGTTTGCATTACCGTAAAATTCCGATTCGAAGGTACGTGAAAACGCCAGTTCTGTCGCTTCTTCTTCTGTGTCATGCGTCAACGTCGGGCGTAGGAATCTGGTTGTAAATTGGCGTTCACCTTCGACAAGGTGTTCCACCACGGCTTTATCGCGCCATACGCGGTGTGAGCTGTCCTCGACTGAAACAAGCAAGCGGGACCAGCAGTGATCACGCGTGCTAGTAGTAGTAGCAGTGACTCAAGTAAGTTAAAGCCCTACTTCCGTTAGACAAAAGAAAATAACAAGCTAAGGGATGCTGGTGCCATGGTTCCTACGCCCATGCAAACGGCCTAGTTCGCTGAACCATCGCTGAATCATCGATCGCCACCCATCGTGTGTGCTCGTGCGTCCTGCGTGTTGTTCCCCTGCAATCACCCAGCGATGCTTCACCACCATACACCATCGTTTGTGACGTCATTGTTCATCAGCACTGATGTTTGTTTGTGTGTTGGTTTGTTTGTGTTTGTGTGGGCTACTTTGTGTGTGGCTGCAGCGATTCCTACAGGCAGAGGTGCAATTTGCAGTGCACGGAACTTGTGCCGGTTTGTACAAGTTCACCGGGGTTGTGCTTTAAAACTTGTGAACACTGTTTTCTGATACACTACTAGCCCATTTATTTCACCTGCACTTCCAGCGACCAGTTCACAGCGGTGCTGCACTCGGGTATTCCATAGGTCGTGATTTTTAGCGCAACACTTTTTAAAAGAAAGTCTAAGCACCAACATTACGTACCAACTCGCCCAAGAAAGAGGTATTGTGGGGTATTCATTATGCAGTGTCAGCATGGTGTCATTGGCACTGTGGTATTTGCATAAAAAACAAAAGTCAAAAGTGTCATGGAAGCCTGGTGCAAAAATTTCCTACACTTTCTCATGAGTCAGTGCCAAGTCCACACAACACAAGGTGGCTGGCACCACAGCAGATGGCAAAGGAGACTACATATGTTTGTGTGGTGTGCTTGTATCTAACAAATGCTTCACCGAACTTGCGTCGGTAATTTCAAATGCCAGGCAATGTAAGTGCACCAGCTTTTGTGAATCATAACCACCATAATTGAGGAGACAGTCAACTGTGGAACAAGCCTTTTGCCACATCTGCACTGTCATGTTTATTTTGATAAAAGTGCTGGTATCATGTTGCTACTGTAGTTGTTGAAATGCTACCTGCGTGACGACTTCATCAAGATGGCATGGTTGTGAACCAGTTCAGGAAGTGTGGGATGAATCAAACGGATCTAGTGAGAGCAACATTGGATTGTATGACACAGCTTGATACCCAATACTGTCACATGACACTGCTGTCCTGGGCACCTTAGGTCCATTCAAGTTGTGTGCACCATAAGAACGAGTTCATGGGGGCTGTACCATGCCGTTCATGTTAGCAGTGCAGCAGTTGGTCTTCTTTGAACCATGCCATTGATTCCAAAAGTTGCTGGGCCGGTTCAGGATTTCTTCTCCACTTTCTCTACAAACAGTGTCGCTTACGTGCAGACATGATTCTGGAAGCAAGCAGTGCAGCAGATAACAAAACGCACACTTGCAAAGGAACTGTTTGAACCTTACTTATGCGCATTTGCTGTTTAATGTGATGAGGGGTGGGGTTTGTTTGCACCTCAGAAACCAAGCGTTCGGGCGATTTGTGACCTCTCAAACTTGTGTGGATTGCACACACATTAGGCAAACAAAACTGCCTGCTCTGTGTCGGTACAGTTTGTAAAGTGTTGTGTGCCACCATGAACCGGTTCAGAGGGGTGCTGTCAGGCTGAATGGATGTCTTGTTTGGAGGTTGTTAATAAGTGTGCTTCGACATTTTCTGTGCCCCTATTTCAAGGAACAATGTTGTTTGATTATTCTCGCCGTAAGTGAACTACATACATGCATCTCTTTAATGTTGACACTGCACTTAAAGGGGCTGACAAGCAATATTGTGTGTTTTCTTTAGTGTGAAATGCTTACCAGTCAGAGTGTCTAATCGCATAATGATGATATGGAAAATATAGTGAAATATCTTCTATCAGAGTCTTTTTCTTTGCTGGTGCCAAATACTGCACACAATGTTTGGTGACCCTGATAGCGATTATGGAGGTCTAAAAAATTGCTAGAGTGGAGATCATATGCCAAAGGTGAAGCTGGCCTCCACCATCTTACCGTGGGAATCGATTATAGTAGTGCCCAGATGGCAGAAGACAAGAGGTGCTTTCGTTGCGCTTCAAGCACCTTGAACGCGATCCGTTTCACTGGATAGACACTGCTTGAATGGCATGTTTGTGTTACTTGTTTTGGGATGGAAACTTTAAACGTCACAGCAACTTATATGCAAGGTCACAACAGTGATACTCAGCTGTTATCAATATTTCAATAAGAAACAACTAGCTTTAATGTTCTGATCAGTCTAGAGTTTACATTAGCAGACCAAGAGTGGCTAAAGAACAATTATGCTCTGGCTCTTCTGGCAAGCTTTTAAGGCTCAAAGTATAGCAAATGCCAGGCTTCACCTCGGAAGTACAGGTTTGACGGGGATTGCCACTGCAGCAGTTTTCATTTTAAACCTCTTGGTGTTTGCCAAGCCTGTGTTGCTGATGTTCATGTTTTCTGACATGTCGAATTATATTTACAAGAATCACTGCATGCTTTTGCAGCTTCTTATGCTAGTGCTTTTGCTCTGTACAGATGTAAAAACTGCATTGTGATGCTCACAGCCATTCAGGACTGTTTCTTTCTGTTCTGTTGGGCCTCAGGCACATGCGTGCAGTGTATCTGTGTGCATGTGCTGTGGCTCAACATGGGTTTTCAGTCCCACAAGTTGCGGCAAAGGCAGTGCCACTTCTCAGCACCAGCTCATTCATCGCATATTAGACATAGACTAAGGCGGAGATGCCTTTTTATATACAGACTGTATACGTTCAGCAGGAATCATGGAACCTAACAACAGCAGACTGGATGATGATCCAAATAACCACTTCATGCTGTACCAGCGCATTACCACAAGGCAGCACGACATACTTCTTTGGCACACTCAAGGATGTAATAGTTGTTTTGAGGTCTAGATGGCACCGCACGCCTTTGTATTTGCATTCCGCCCTCTTCCGCTGTACTAAATGACTAGTTTGTGCCATGAAGTCCAGTTTGTGCCCTGTTCTAGCATAATGCTAACATTAAATCTTTGCGTTTTCTGCTTTCCGCTGTACTAAAACTTGCTGCTAACCTTAAAATTCCACTGATTAGTAAATTTAGTTAGCCTGATAATTCACACATCCTTGACACTTTGTGATGCCCGCAACAGTTTACAGTGCTCTTCTGAAGAGGCCTTTTGCTTTCCTCGAATAGACTATTTCTAAGAAATTTTGAAAGCGTTTGCTGAAGCACCTTGTGCTTGCAGAAATTGCCATTTAAGTTTTCTCTCACTAAAGGGGCCGTGAAAAGAATATGGAGATGCCCGGTTGTAATTTTCACTGCTTCGGTATGCATTCGACGCGCCAGTTCCAAAATATTATGACAAAATATTCAGTGTACATTTAATAACGACTGTTTGAAGTCCTAGCACTGTTGCGCTCGTAAAATGCCTATGCGACACTACAGGCCAGCTTAGGTACTATTCGGTGACATCTGAGTGAACTCAGCTTAAGACATTTGTAAGCGTAAAGGTATAGTGAACTCATGTTTGCTCTAAAATAATAGACTTATGTGAAAGCTAGAAAGTAAGAAAATACTTAAAAATGCTGTGGTGCCACCATTCAGGAGCAAGGCTGCAGCACTGTTTGTTCTTCCGTTGCTCCGAAGGTGTTCTTCCATGGCCTCCGAAGGTGCACCAGTCTCGGAGGCCGGGAGGCGACTAAAGTGACGTCAGCTGTAGAGTTGCCCCACCACAGTGATGTAGCGGCTATGGCTCTCTGCTGCATTCCGATGGAGGCGAAATTTTGAGGCCTGTGTACCGTGGGAACCCCAGTTGGTCAAAATTTCCTGAGCCTTCCACTACAGTGTCTCTCATAATCATATCTGGTTTTGGGATGTAAAACCCGAGGAATCAATCAACTACAGAGTTGAGGGGAACGTGCACAGTGAAGTCAAAACTGCATTTTTATCGCTCTAAATCAACCCAGACGATGCAACGGAACAATGCATATTATTGATTGGAAGGTCAGGATCCCTAATACACACTTCGTACAAAATCTTTAGAAAGTGTTTCACAACCCCTTTCAACTTTAGTTGGGAGCATAGCGTTCTTGTCAGCATCTCATTATTATTATTGGCTGTCTTTGCTAATTGCAAGCTCTCTTACTTTTCTATTTTTACCTGACTTTGCTTTAATTGTGTTTGTACAGATAATGAAACCCTGCATTTTGATGAGCTTCTGTGAAACACCTCATGTTCATTCGTTGAATATCATGTCGACTGTCTCTGGCTGCCATGTTTTCACAAGGAAACTTGCTGTTTTGTAACTATATGTCATCAGTGTGTGGCAAGTACCGCAATGCATGCATATTGCCTTCATTGTCACCTGTTGCTATCTTGTAAAGCCGTTTATTTGAGGAGGGCCGGTGTCAGTGCATTGTTCCTCAGTGCTCGGCTTACATTGTGCTTATGTGCAGGGAAAGAGGAAGTCCTCCCCGTATGTGACCGACGCCGAAAAGGTTTGCGGCATTTTGCATTCTGTAAAGCTTGCGTGAACTTGTTGGCCTTGTCCCCAACTAATACCGTGTCCAAGTATGAATGAAGCCTTGGTTATGGTACCCAAATACTGCCAGCTTGCTTGCCTCTTAGTGCACGTTAAGAAACCCCAGGGGGTCGAAATTTCCAGAGCCCTCCACTATGGCGTCTCGCACGATCACATTATGGTTTTGAGATGTTAAACCCTAGAAATCAGTCAGGCTTGCTTGCCTCAACTTACAGTTTGGAAAAGTGACTTGTGCTTGATTGCGGCCACAAGATTCTTATCAGGAGTTTTTGCATGTGTTTTCTCAACTTGCTTGTAACACATTGAGCTTCTCTTTTTTTATTGCAATAATGAATGTATGATAGCGAAGTCATTCACAACAGAGTCTACAAAGAATAATTTACCCATCTAAAAAACTTGACATTTTTCATGATTAAGCGTTGTACCTTGTTTTGTAAAGGCCCCGTGCTTGTTAGCCAGGACTTATTTGCGCAGCCTGCTTGGGGCTGGTCATGTTTTGCAAACATTGTGACGGCTTGGTGGGCTTTGCGTGCGCCGCGTGCAGGCACAGCAGAAGATGCCGAACTGGTATTACAGCAAGAAGGCCCTTCGGAAGACGCCTTCCTACCTCGATGGAATCTCTGTCGAGAAGGAGCAGAGGTACCGGCGGGAGGGTGCGAGGTTCATCATCAACGTCGGCACCAAGATGGGGCTGTATCCTTGAAGCGCTGCAGCAGGCAGTAGTTGTACACCGACCATAGGCTGAGATTTGTGCCTTGTGTTGATGGTGCCATCATGTCTGGCTCTTCTTTCTCTTGTTATTCACTGTGCCCCAGCATGAGTGCAGCCCTGATTGCACACCATAGTGACAGTTCTTTTAAAAGACACAAGAGACGGCCTAGAAGGCCATGAAGACGACTTGCTTTTGGGCGAGCTTGTTTGTTGTAATCCAGATCAGGCACTTTCAGCATTAGAAAAGCAGTAAAACTAAGAGAGAGAGAAGAAGGCAGTGCACAGAGCGAATGCTAAGATCAGCTGATTTCATTAAAAAAAGATTCAGCAGCAGGTAGACAACCAAAATGCATGTGCCTGCAGAAGCCACATCATTAACAAAACATTGCGGTCACTAAAAATCATTCACTAAAAATTGATGTCACTGGTACACTCTGCGCCCTTGTGCTATTAAAGGGACAGGGAATACAAATGGTCAAGTTGAGTGAAATTGAAGGATTGTGCTTATGTGATAACCAGTCCTTTATTCCTGGCGAGAACAGGGCAGTTGTGAGCGAGAAAACGCCAAAAATTGAAAAATTGGAGTGGCACCCTCTGTCCCGCTCTGTGGGTACCTTTTTGAAACGACGTCAGCTCGTCTATTTTGAGAACTCTATTACTGCTCCAGGTTACTAATGGAAAACTAATTAGAGAAAATTTGCCAATAAATAAATGTGCAGTCAGCACATTTCTTGCTACATTTTGCAGCCCTAAAGCTCTCTGCACAGTAGTGTTGGCAGCCGAGATTGTGACGTCGTCCCCTTTTTGGCGAAGGCAATTCAGATTGAGTGGCAAGACTGGGGACTTTTGGCAGGCGTTTTCGGCATAAGAAATCCATTTATTGGCATACAGAAAGCACTGATAGACACCAACACGAGTAAAAAAATATATTTAGCCGAACTTGATATTTTAATGTCCTTTTAACAAGGGTACAGAACAGGATAGATAACTTGGCTAGTCGGTAATGCACTTAGAGTGCTAATCGAGTGACAGTGGACAAAGAAGTATGTTCTAATTTGCACCCTAAGTTCAGAAAGAAGGGCGTGGAGTTATATAAAGTGTGCACGCAACTTGCTGCCTTCCAAGGTAGCGGTAGTAAAGATTTTGAAATTTTCGTAAGAAAAGTGTGAGGAACAGTTGCAAGTGTGAGCCATGGCTCTCTCTGACTTATGGGTGAGTGTGGCATGCCGCTTCGACCTTGTTGCTCCTTGACTGTGACATCCCTGCTCAGGCGCTATGACACCATGGCTACGGGCGTGGTGTACTTCCATCGCTTCTACATGTTTCACTCATTCAAGACATTCCCCAGATTTGTGAGTTTCTTCCTCCATTACTTCCTTTAGTGCCGAGCTTTCGTTAGCTCAAGCAGCTGCTCAGAAGTAACTCCAAAAAATAGTTCTTGAGGGTAGATGTTTGGCCTCATTGGTGGTGTATGGTAAACAAATTTGAATTGCCTGAACGAGACCAGTGCGGGAAAAAATATAGAAGAAGCTCTATACAAGTGCTAGCACATGTGCTTTGTCCTTGTCCTGTTTCAACATTCAAAATTTGTTTTGAAATACAGTCAAACACGTTATTGAGGTGCCATGAAAGTTACGTTGTTACAACTGGCGAAGATGCCCAAGGTGGAGGCTTGAATTGCTGAAAAGATCGATAAAAATGATGGAGAACAAGGATTGTCGCTGGAGCCATTGTTTTGACAAGTGTGTTGTTGCCGTCCTTAGGAAAAGAAGTTCCCTTGTAGGAACGTTGGCTCCAGTGACATTGCCTGTTCTTCATCGTTATTAACTACCTGTTCATTGATTGTTATAACTGATCACTGTTATAACAGGGTTGCATGAAAAAAAAAAAAAGAGAAAGCTTAATAAGGGGACCCAAGAGCTGTTCAGTGTATAAGTGAAAGGGGGGAGGAGCAATGGCTAACAGTCTCTTTCTGACGTGCTGTGTGCTTCACCGGTAACACCCTGAACCAACCCTAAGCTGCACTGAAAGGATCCCCTTTCCCTCGCTTGCAGCATTGCTATCTTAATCACCACCCTCTACTTTATAGGCCAGAGGGGATAGTTCTGAGGCCTGTTCTGGGAAAGCTTCCCAAGGCCAGGGAACTTTGGAACCTTGGAACTTGGAACTATCCTTTGTTACTGTCCTTTCTTGTTGGGGCTCGTGTTTGGGAGGGTGGTAGAGGCGCACTGGAGCAATGGCTGGTTCCTCTAGTACGGCAGTAGGGCAGCCTTTTGTAGGGGCGAACAGCAAGTATGCAGTGGGCAGGGCTTGTTTTCTTTTCAAGTATTTTCTATTCCGCTACCTCTTGGCACCAGCACAGGTCACATTCAGCAGCCAGACTTTATTGTTATAAGTTGTAACCAATAAATAAGGCATGGGGTCACCATAGAAAATATAGGGAAGTTGTTAGCACAGCAGCTCGTCATTGTTGTAAGTGGGTTGGGCTGTATACCTTTTGCTGTTGGCTTCAATGTGGTTGTTGCAAACGCGCGAATTTTACTGTAAAGTAAGACTGCATTTCTATGCAATGTTCTCTCGCGAGGTGTAACGCAGCTGTGTTGGCGACAGTTCACCATAGCTGACATCGCTATGGCGACAGTGCAAGGTTAAATGTGCCAACGAATCGTGAGGCACTGTTGTAGGTCTGGTCTCACCGGTTAGAGAATTCAGAAGCCATTGCTTGGATCTTTGTGCCTAGTGTTTAGCTTAGCGCCTCTCGCATTTCCTGCGTTGTTAGTGTGCTGTGCAGATCAGTGACCAGCATGCTCAACATTAAGCAAGTGTGTTTCCTCTGTTGAGGCTCTTTCGCACTAGGGAATCTCACGGGCTGTGCAACTAATTTGGTTGAGAATGTTTCATGACGTTCAAGTCACAGTCACAAATGGTCACTTTCAGTTGTAATGTGGCCGTTTTACATCATTCTCTCACAGCTCTATTTCATGGTCCTCACTTTGGCTCGCTGCTCGATTTCGCAGTGACAAAATAGAGCAGTGCGCTGTAACGATCGCATTTCAACCAAGAAAAGGGATAATTTGCGAGTATTTGCGACTCGGTTATGTTCGAACATTCGGGTTTTAGCTTGGTCGCTTGTCGTTTCACCATTGCTCCAGATCACGGCCTGCTGCTGCCTCTTCCTGGCGGGCAAAGTGGAGGAGACGCCCAAGAAGTGCAAGGACATCATCAAGACGGCACGCTCTTTCCTCACCGACAAGCAGTATCTGTCCTTTGGAGAAGACCCTAAGGTCAGTAGTGTGCAGGCCTCTTGTGCCACACCAACGTTTGCTGGAAAATATGTCTGATTTTCACGTGATCCTGCTTTCAATTCATGTGGACGAACCCAGACTGTCCAAACTTTGCCAGTTGGCCCTCTGTTGTCCTTTCTTTCACCACAAAAATAAATGGTGTCCATGGGAGTGGCACAGTGGTTGTGATAATCAGCTGCTGACCCAAAGGGCGCGGGTTAACAGCCACGGCAGCCTCATTTTCGATGAACAAAAATGGTAGAGGCTTGTGTACTGCGTGATGTCATTGCACGTTAGTGAGCTCCAGGTGGTCAAATTTCCGGAGCCCTCTGCCACGGCTGCCTCATAATCACGTTGTGGTCTTGGCACATTAAACACTGCCACTTTATTATTAAAAATGTGATGGACCGTATCAGCTGATATTCACAGTGTGGCTCCAAATGCGAGTCAGTGTTGTTTTTGCTAGTTTCATTGCATGCAAAAGTTGGTTGTTTATGTTGTACAAACGCAGTATAATGCATTTTGGCTACTCAACATAACATGGCATGTAACATAATGGGCATAGTCCTGCTCAATTGTCCTTCCATCAGGTTCTGCTGTTCCACACACTATCACTTTATTTAGCTACCCTGTGTAACCAGTCAGCAAAGGGACCCTTTGCAACCAGTGGCTGTGTCTTTCAGGCGGTATTTTGAGCGTCCTCATAAACTCACGCTGTCGCTGTTGTGCGTCAACGCAGGAAGAAGTCATGACCATGGAGCGAATTTTGCTGCAGACGATAAAGTTTGACCTCCAGGTCAGTCATCCCTACGGGTTTCTTCTCAAGTATGCCAAGTGTCTCAAAGGTATGTTGGCATTCTCTTTGTATTGCTTCTCCTCTTCTTGCCGGCTCTGTGACAAGGAAAAAAAAAAAAAGAAAGAGGTTTTGGGGCACATCGTTTATCCCCTCCTGAGTGTTTTTAAGAAGGTCAGCTACAAGCTCAGCTCTTCAACTCTGGACACTCTCCATTATTTCAATGATACTACAACTTCTCCATCAACAATGCTTTCTTGTTGTAAGAGGAAAATCTAAATCCGCCGCTTTATTACCTAAAGCCATGACAAAGATTTATACAGGTGTTTTAGTAACAAAGCTTCCTACGCTGTGTTTCAATTCTGGACAGCATTGTAGACAGTCTATCTTGACAGCTTAGAAGACAGTTTCGCATCCGAATCATCTGAGCAGTGGGAAACATTGGAATGATTTCTTTGTGATGGCAACCAAACCACATGTCTTCTTCCCTTGGCCAAAACACCATGCCGGTTTATCTCACCACTCGCACATACACACAGCAGTATAGCTGTAGCAGCATCCTTCTCCTTATTTAGATTCACCAGTCTCTGATTTTCTATGACACTTCTGTTACAGCACAAAATGCAGTCCAGGAGACAAGGTTGCAGCCAACTTTGATTGTAGTGTAAAATACTGTGTAATGTCTTTTCAGGCCGTAACTGTAGCCTACATCACGGGTTTTCAAGCAACTTAGTCTCAAGAAATCTTGCTATGCACCAAGGAATTCTCAATGAACTCAGTCATTGTTGCAGCAAATGTTAATAAATATAGACTAATTTCGAACGAAAGTTAAATGTAGTAGTGGCTAGGGTGAGTTAGTAAGGCTTTATTATCAAATGGTGCACACACATGAACACAGAGGAAAGAAACTGAGAACATGAGTGCTGATAGTGTAGTAGGACTTAATAACGTAATAGACCAGAGTGTGCAGGTCGTAACCACTAAAATATGGTGCATTTTAAGAACCTGCTTAACTTGACGAGTTGGGCATCGTGTTGTTACACTATTACGAGAACTGCAGCGCAGTAAACCACAAGGACAAACCATAAGGACAAAAAAAAAGAAAATAATAACCAGGACAGGTGCTGTCCTGAATACTTCTTTTTGTCGTCCTTGTGTTTTATCACTCTACAGTTCTCGTAATAAGAAGCTGTTGCAAGACTTCAAAATAAATTCAATCGTGATGCAGGTAATATCCGCATTTTATTTTGAAATGCGGCTTTATGGCGGTGCTAACTTTTTTCTGCAAAGGTGGTTTCACACCATAGCGTCTCCTTTCTGCAGTGAAACCACATCTTCGGGCAGGTTACATGCATAAAAATGTACTTGTATCTGCGGCAAAGTACGTCTGGTCATTATGGAACCAAGGGAAAATGTACCTGTGACTTGTGTAACCTCAAGGTGGGGCACATGGAACCCACTTCGAGAACTCGTTGCCTACACTGAAGTTTTGAGACTCTGGAACATGTTGAGTGAAAGGGGTCCTGAACCACCGCTCGGGCTTGGTTCTGAAAACGGCCGGGTGTGTATTGAATGCCTCTCAGAAATTGACAGCCGAAAGAATTTTTCAAAACGGTTTGTTAGGAGCGAAGATATTGCGACCGGAAAACTTCCCTTTCCAGTCCTGTTTCAACTCTGCGGAATAGAGGGTACAGAGCTCCTTAGGGCGGTGTCGAAGGAGGTGCCCCGCCCACCGCTTTACGTCAACAGACTTCAGCGACGTGTCAGTCGCTGACGAAAAGCGCGCGACTACCAGGGGCTGTTTAGGGGCTGTTTCTTCGCAGCGCGCTTGTGGCCGCCTGCTCGCTTCGCGCATGGGCTCGGTCGCGTGCCCTCGCGATCACCGCATTCTTTTAGGGGCGAAGCTCCTTACGGCGTGGGTCGTGCGTCCCCGATGTATGTAGTAGTAGTAGTAGTCGTCGTAGTAGGTAGCCACCGGCGCGTGCCTGCCGGAGGGCACGCACGCGCCGAGGGCGAGCGCGTGGCTCCCGGCGCTCGCCCTCGCCGCGAACGCCGGGAGCCACGTGCTCCCCGGCAAACTCGACACTGCCCCGGCAAACGCGAGAGACAACGTTGGCGCAGGCAGCGTCTCCTAGCGAGTTTCTTGATTGAGAAATACCGACTGCTCGCGCTGGAGAAGCGTTCACCGGCAAAACCCATATATATATATATATATATATATATATATATATATATATATATATATATATATATATATATATATATATATATGCACTGGATCTTGACTTGCAATGAAGTGCCGGTGGGAGATTTCACTTGTGCATTGTGTATAGTTGAACCGTGAGGATTCGTAGCATGTGCGTTAACTAAATTAATCAGGAACTCGGCACGATCTACAATGCACATCCCGAGCTTCGCCCACTCATCATCATTCACTCCGTGGATATGCTGTGATTTTTTTTTTTTTTTTTCGATCCTCCGAAGCTTTGTTTTCGTTCATCACATACGTTTAGGCTCGCAGGTGTGAGCGTTTACTTTGTCAGTGCACTGCGTGTCGTCGATATTGCGCATAACGCGGCGTCAGGACAAACAGCGCAACTGCCAACGCTGCTCCACCTTGTCCTGCATGACCCTAAGTTAGTTAATTGTTGATTAGTGATTGTAGACGGGATAATCATGCTGCCGGGCTCGAACTTGACTACTATGACTCGGAAGGAAGACCTTCACAACTCGGACCCTTGCCGACAGGTTAATGTGGAATAAGGTGCGTTGACATGCGGTAAGATGGATGGATTAATTTAATGTGTGAATACACTAGTTCAATTTTAAAAGTGAAGCTGTTTAAGCTATTGGTGAAATGCAAATCTGCCGAAAACTCCGCTAAGTTATGTAATGCTAGCATAACACGACCACGCTGTACTAAAGACAAAGCTCCGTAGGACGAGTTAGGTAAGGCTAAGTCTCATTCAATGGAGCCTAATTAAGATTCCTAGGACTAGTTAGGTAAGGCTAAGTCTTATTCAAGAGAGCCTAATTAGGAATAATTAATTGAGGCCTAGTTCAGACAGGACTAATCCAACTAAGCCAAACCAAGCCAAACTGAACTAATTCAACCTGAATTGAGCTATGACAAGTAAGTCACACCTAATTAAGCGGATGCTAATGATGTATAATTAATTAAGCCACGATACTAATAAACCATGTCTAATTAAGGTAAATCTAATTATGCAAAGCCTAATTTAGCTGATATGAACAAATCTAGTGTAAGCAAGCTTCTAATTAGACCTTGTTTAATTAATTAGTACTAATTAAATCACGCATAGCTAGGTTATTACTAGTTCAAGGTCAAGCCTCATTAAGTTGAGACTAAACATTTCAGGGCTAATTAGGCTAACACTGATTAAATCAGGCCTATTTCAGGTAGTATTCATCAAGCGATATCTAATTAAGATAATATGTCAAAGAAAGCGTAACTAGGCCTGTACTAATTAGGTCATGTATAATTAAGATATGACTAATTACCACAAGCATAATTATATCATGAGTAATGAATACCAGCGTATTAAACAATGTATCATTATAAGTTAATTAGACCGAGTCTAATTAATGTAACACTGATTAGGTCCTGGCTAATTAAGTTAAGACTAAGTCAAGTCTCAATAAGCTCAGATTATTAAGTTACGCCAAATTAAGCCAAACATTACAGATGTAATGATTTCATTCGAAACTAATTTACCTTAGTCAACCCTAATCTGCTGTAATCCTTAATTCACCCTAATCTAAGTCTAGCGTAATCCGCTCTATAATATGCCATAGTCCACCTTAATGCACCTCCGTCTGTCTTAATTCGCCCTAATGCACCTTAATGAGCTCTAATCCACTCAAGTACACCGTAATCAGACCTCGTCCTTTAATCTACCTTGTAGAAGAAATATTTTGGGTTCGACTCCAGCCATGTTATTGAGTACGAGTACTAGAAGGTGGCACATTGGAGTACCATAGGGAATAAACCTATCTACAATCACTGATGAATTAAAGTTTGGGATTAATTTGTGATGTATTACGGGCTGCAGGCATGCATTTGTTGGCTTCTTGGAAAACTATATTTATGGTGACTTTTGCACCGCACCGTTCGCGTCCACGCCGAGGTAGTTTACAGACGCCTTCCAATGGCATCTATGAGGCTTGCGCATTAACAAATCTATTTTTACATATTTCCAGCAACTATTTTGCCTATAGAGGTGCTCACAACGCAAGGAAAAGCGAGCGCACGGCACGTACGGCACGCACGCGCTTACGGTTTTAAAAAAGGCGCGCTGCGAAGGGCCCGCACACAGCCGAGGCGGGCGTGTCTGCCATCGGCCAATAGCAGCGACGCTCCTTGTAAATGCTCTATGACGAAGTCATGTAGATTGCAGAACCATTTGGTGAAATTTGCTTTGCGCGTATGCAGATCTAATCACGTTGTTTTAGACAAACAATAGAGCTGTGCGAATAGCAAATTTTGAGTGCGAAGCGAATTCAGAATATTTATATTACGAAGTGAATCGAATATTTTTCGAATAATTTTCAAATATTTTTTTAATAATACTGTGAAGTGGACTGTTGAACATGGGCAACGAATTTATTGTGTGGCTAGTACGTTCCCACAGTGTCATTCCAAAGTCCTGAAGAAACAGTCCAACGGAACTGTGCAACAGAAAGCAGAGCCAACTTCGCCACAGTACATGGGTGTTAGCTTTGCCGCAGTACACGGGTGTTAGCTTCGCCGCAATACACGGGTATTATGCGGCGAAGCGCACTTGCGGGAATGGGCCATTGTTACGAGACATGGTGTATTTTTTCCCTTTATTACCAAGTTCGAATAGTAAAAGTTCAGTGCGAATCGAATCGAATAGCATTTTATTCGAAATTTTGAATATTCACACACCCCTACATAAAACCCTAGAATTTTAAAGAGATCATCAAAACAATATGGAGCTGGCCAGTTGTAATTTTCACTGCTTCGATGAGCGCCCAGCATGCTGATTCCAGAATATTTCCATGCAGTACTCGGTGTACATTTATAGTGCCCATTTTAAATCCTAATGTTCTAGCACTCCAGAAACTACCATGTGACACCGCAGGCCGGCATAGGTACTAGTCAGTGGCTTCAATTCAAGTCTGAATGTGTGACACTGTTACCGGCTGTGTTGCTGCAGGTGACAAGTCAAAGCTTCAGAAGATGGTGCAGATGGCCTGGACATTCATCAATGACAGGTGGGCTGTTACTGGCATATTTCCCAAGCATTCCTCGCTCTCTCTCTCTCTCTCTTTTTATTTTTTTAGAAAATGTTTTCTTTATGTGCATAAAACAAGCATAATCATAATCAACAATGGCCTTCTCCAAACAGTTTGCGAGAACTGCTTGCAGTGCTCTGTGATAGGGATCGGGCAAACTAGTTGAGCTGTGAACATTCACAAATACAATTACAACTGTATGGATGCTTGAAGAGACACTAAAGCAAAGAACAGTTTTTCTCATACTGTTAGTAAATTATAGCAAATGAGTTCTGCGGAAACCCGCAAGGTATCGCAAGGTGTTTTGTAGCCTTGTGCTACAAAACAGGTGGACGCCAATTTTCCCTTTCATGTTAGTAAATTACTTTAAAAATGCCAGAAGTAGTGGTCTTGTGAGGAGAAGGCAGTGGTATGCTAGAGGACACGCAAAAAGAACATACATGTGGCGACGCAGTGCAGAGGTCTCCAAGCTAATATGCGTGACCCCAGGTGGTCAGAATTACTCCGGAGCCCTTTACTACGGGCTGTGTCCGTGTCTCATTGTCATAGCTGGTTTTTGTCACGGAAAACCCGCCAGTAATTGCTTTCTTCTGCTTTGTGATGCTGTTTTCTTGTTCCCAGTCACCAACCTGCCCAGTGAAATACAGTAGACTCTTATTAATTCAAACTTGAGGGGGCCTCAGAATTTTGTTTGAATTATGAGAAGCAAGCAGGAGTATGATCCTGTCCAATATAGTAGCTCGAAAAGTGGAGGTGGCCAGTTATTACATGCATTGTTGACACTTCAGTGTGTGGTTTTATTTTTATTTTCTCTCTTTTTCTTTCTTTCTTTTCTTTTGTGCTAGTGGTTTTGAACATTCTGACAAGTGCTTTCAGGCAGTTTGCATTATTTCTGGCTGATAAGGTATATATGAGCATGAATGTTCAGCTAAAAAGAACCAAAACAGCCAACTTTTTTTGGTTAAGTAAGAAGTATGAATTAACAGGATTAACTGAATGATGTGCTTTGAATTAAGCAGCTTTTTGATACATTGAAGACATAATAGGCCAGCCAAAAGTTCGAAATTTGTTTGAATCAGTTGAAAGTTTGAATTTCTGGAGTCTACTGTATTTTGCTCAGTTGTTGGCTAGAGACATTATGCGATCTACTTGCATAAGCAAGGCAGAGTGGGTGTATTTTGTGGGAATTGACAGAATTATTGTGCGACAACTGTTTCAAAAATTTGGTGTACTTGCCTTAATTCCATGAGAACATTGGCCTGCCTGTTGAATGTTCAGGAAATACTATAAAAGCAATGAAATATTCGGACATTGTCCTCACTTCAGGGGGGACATGGGTCTTAAGACCAAAAATATTGTCCAAAAATCAATTTTTGGAAAAAAGCATTTTTGCTATCTACATCAATCACTCTCCATATATGCCAAGTTTCGTATCTGTTAAGACCATATTTCAGCCAAATCATCAATTCAAAGGCATATAAAGCACCCGATTTTTTGCTGTGTCAACGCTAAAATGAGACATATCCAATGATGCCACGCTTACATTCTAGTACCTTCAGCATATACTAATGCTAGCCTACCAAATTTTTGTAAGTGTGCATGTGTACAAACATTTGCAACTGCTCACACTTAAACATGGCATTTATTTGTTTTCTTGGTTTTCTCAAAACGCTAGCTTTGCACACCCAGCAAGACATTTACTCCGATATTTAAGTGGCCGTCACAGATAGAATAATAATTCTTTTTGCAACATGAAGCTGGATGTTTGGAGCACACAACATAGGAAAGAAATTTTTAATATTACTTGCTTAAGTTTATCAAATTTGTTTTTTGTGAGACATTTGCATGGCCATTTTTGAAAGGATACAGTTCATTGTACTATAAAGCTAAAAATAATGACCTAATCACAAAAGTGCTTCCATTGTTGTGATCTTTATGCCTTCTTATAACAATTAATATGCCATTTGTATATTTCAGTGTGGTGGTAGTCTGTCTATTTTAGTAAGAACAAAAGAGGTTGTCTTGTTAATTATGTCATTAAATAATGAACTGAGGGGAAAAATAACAGCATTTTTAGAATCAGAAAAAGAGGGCAAACAAGCGTGCAAACACTAATAAAATTTGGTTCATAAATAAGTAAGGACACCTTTAAGACCCACGTCCCCCCTTCATTTCATCTAAATTGTTTGTTGTCCCCAAAATTTTTAAACAGAAGCAAGTTTTATATTTCGGCTCCGCTACCCTGTGACTGCTTTTCTGTTATTGGTTTCCATATGTGTAGTAATCAGTCACAGCTAAGTGCAAGCCTTTTGATTGTTGTTTTGCAGGTCTATTCTTTCATCCTTTCTCTCCACATAAGCTTTTTGTCTGGGTGTTCAGGTGGTTTCAGCTCTTCCCATTTACTGGTATGCAGTATCACTGAGGGGGAAATTGCTGGAGACTGGGCGTTCTGTGTGTGACAGAACAACTGCCTTCTGTGACTGAAAGCGTTGTCTAGGTCTTGCAATGACTGGAACCAAATGGGACATGTTGGAAAACGATGGGCAGTAAGCTTTTGCTGGCATTCACCTGACCACAGCCAGTTTTCTGTTTGAAACGACTGTACTTGCAGTGGCTTGGTGTAGTGTTTGAGGCCCGGGCTATACTGTTGCTGGCAGTTTTTCAAATGAGGGTTTTATGAGTTACAGATGTCGGTGTCTTTGGCCGCAAATGGCCCTTGCACGAATAACCACCATACATCTGTCAAATCATTCAGATGTTGGTGGTGGCATTGGTGTACGCGAAAAACCCAATTCAAGCAGGGAATGCAACCACGGTGGTAGTATTTCAGTTACGTTCCTGTTGCATTACTGCAACTGCGGTTGAAGGAGAGAGAAAAAAGGATAAATTTTAGGAAAATACGCTGGTGCTGGTTTTTGAACCTGGGACACCACCCTCCGAAAGAGGATGCGTTAACCACTAGACTGTGCAGCCAGGCTTGAGAGATGTGAACATCTCTGACCCATGTGAATACCTTGGATTTTCTGCCAAAGAAAGAAAGAAGGGCAAACACATGCCATGCTTAGCTTACCCCCATTTTCCCAACAGTGGGAGGGCTCCTGATTTTTTTTTCGTTGAGAGTTCGCAGAGACTAATCCTGCGTTTCCTCGGTTGCACAGTCTTTGCACGACGCTGTGCCTTCAGTGGGAGCCCGAGGTGGTCGCCATCGCGCTCATCTACCTGGCGGGCAAGCTCTCCAAGTTCGAGGTCAGCGACTGGGTCGGTCGCACCTCTCGGCACCAGCGCTGGTGGGAGGTCTACGTCGAGGACATCACCGTCGAGCTGCTCGAAGGTACGCTGCTTTTAGGTTATGTGGTTCAGAGTCGCACTTGCTGCTGTGCCATAGTCGGAAACGTTTAAGTGCACAGTTGTGTTATGTCAGTGTTATGATAACCAAGAGGGGACGATCACCATATTTTTGTCGTGTTTGGCCTGCACAAAAAAGTACAGAAAATTTGGAGCTTAAGTCGGGGTTTGTGTTGGTACATACGAATTTTCAGTGTGCAAAGTGGCTTTGCAGCAACGCAAGGGAAGTTTATTTATTTTATTATTTAGAAATACTGCAGGCCAATACTTTGGCCCAAGCAGGAGGGGCATTACAACAAAAGAGCAGTGATAGTGGTGGCTGTAACTGACAGCAGGCAAGTACGGTTGAGTGACACTGATGACTCCGAGTGAAAATAAAGCTTCTGTGATGTTCAGGCATCGCTTCTTAACCATGCTCAAACGTCACAGAAGCTTTGCACAGTTTAAAAAGGCAGGTGATACACTGGAAGTTTTTCTAAATTTTTTTCCGCTAGGTTGTAGTTGAGGCTGCCAGTTAAAGGCCCCTAACCCGAGAAAATGTGGTAAAGGGACCCTAACCAATCTCTTAAATTACAAGGAACTAGTGTATTTTCTCGTCTTTTCTGTGCAGCTCTTACGTGGAACAGTGCCATCTGATCTAACTTCTTCCTCTTTTAAGGATAAATGCAGAAATATATTTCATTATGTAACAAGATTTAGCGATGACAGGTCATCGTCTCTTCTCTCATTGCTCAGCCTGAAAAAAGTTTCTTGTGAAGCAAATAGGTCATAGAGAAAAATGCCATAGTCTAAAGAGTCATTGTATAAGTGTGTGTCAAAATCTGAATACATTTTGCTTTGTGGAACGTGAGCATTGCCACTGAATTGCCTGTTAGGTTGTGCCAATTGAGTGTGAAGTTAGCTGTCCCCAATCAGGGCATAGAATTGGTAAAGCCTGACCATTGGAGGCCAGCTTGGCTCTTTCCCTGGAACGTCGACACATCTGTGCTTTGCTGCATTCCATCGCTTAAGCCACGAGGGAAGACTCGCATTGGTTAAGGAGCACTGGGTGGTTCCTTGTCTGTGATAGCATCAGCTTCACAATTCATGCTTCTTTCAACCAGGTACTAATTTGCTTTTTTCAACGAAGATTCCTCCGTCTTGCTGGTTTGTGAACATATTTATTTGTTGTACCAGACTCCTCGTCAAAACTTGGAGGCTATGGCTTCGTTCGTCTAGGAGATTGCAAGTTTAATTCCTTGCCATGGGTGGTACACATTGATACACGTTAAGTGCAGCACCCGCTCTTGTTCTTAGATTTTAGGCCAGAGTTTCGAAAGTATGGCAGGCCGCGTGCTCATACTATGCTCGCAAAATGAAGGAATTTCACTTCTTGTGCAATGATTAAATGCCTGATTGTTTTTTCTTTCTTCTGCTGTGCTGTAAGTGCACGACTTACCATATTTACATGATTGTAAGTCGACTCGAACATAAATCAACCCCACACTCGAGCATAAATAAACCCCACCCCCAAAATTGCAAGTCAAAACTGACCGGTGGTACATGTTCTGCGTGTTCGATTGTAACTTTATTGGATTTCAGATTTCAACAAAATGCATTTAATTACAATCGTGTGAAGTCCAACACTTCTTGCTATCTTTCGCATGGATGCAAGTACATATCTCCTGTTTGTAACTTCGCCTCGTCTGTTATTTTGCAGACATCTGCCACCAGGTGCTGGACCTGTACTCGACTCCCATCCCCAACACACCACAGGACTCTCCACCGGACTCACCCGTGCTGCCCATCAAGTCCGGCAAGCGCTCACTGCCCGTGAGTGGACCGTATATACCCTGCGCTCTTTCACGCGCCGAAGTGAGTTGAAAGCGGCGATGCCGCATTCCTCTATTGGCCATGCGAAGGCAAACTGTTTCGGAACAACTTGTGAGTGCTGTTTGTTTACACACTACTGGAAGATGAGTGCAGCGTTTCTCGTGTGATGCTGGGACTCTTACTTGACAGCTGCTGATTTTGTCTTCTTCAGAAAGTTTCCAAATTTTGTTTCAGAAGATACAATCGCAATTGCCGAAATTTTGAAACTGTACTTAAAGATACAGATCCCACTCAAGCGCGACAGGACACTCGATTTCATCACTCTAACTCAGAGTCTTTTCAAATGCACAAAGGTCCCTGAGCACGTTCTGACCTGTTGTCCGTACCGGTCCCTTTAAAAGGGCCCCGTAACTCTTATTGGAGAAGGTAAAAGAAACTGTGCCAATCAGCTGTGGAGGCTCCCGTGGACATTATAGTGAACTCTAGTCATACTGCACATGTTCAAGAATCTGTAATGAGATTTCAAATACAGCTGCAACTTGCCGCTCTTCTTTCAACAAATCACGTCACAAGGGGCACCTACTACTTGATAAGCGACCTAGCATTGGCTGATTTTATGATCGCAGAAACGTGCTCAGTAATGCTTGCGTTTCTTGTTTGTTCTGAATTCAACAAATAAAGAAAACGTGTTTATCTCTAAGAAAACCAAATGAAAGCCAAGTGACTTCGTGATCCTAGCGATGCAATTTGCTGAAAGAAGGGCATGCGAGTTCCAGCTGTGTTTGAGACCAAACTGCAAATCGTGTGGTGCTGCATGCAGTGAATCCTCCACATCTGATCAGCACTGTTATTATCTTCAAGAAGTTTCAAAGTGTCACAGGGCCCTTTTGAATCTATAAGTGCTGAGCGTTTTTGAGTGGCAAGGATGCAAAAATATCCCTGCCACATTGAGCAGAGCGGCCGACCCCCACAGCTTGCATGTTAAGAAACAACTGGCTTTTTGAAAGCTGGAAGCAGCTAGCCATCTGAGCTTGCTAAGCCTTTTTTAGTCGGTGCAGATTAGTTGCAGGATAGGGCGGATGGGTCATTTACGAACGCGGTGATGCCAAAAGTCACTGCAGCCACTAGAGGAGACATGCTTTGCCATGTAAAGACGTGCACTCGCATGTGGTTCTTAAGCAGCACAGAGTGTAGCACACCTGACTGCTTAAGGTCTCTGCACATGTAAAGACATGTAAATGCTTCCTACCTCCTTGCAAGCTGCCCACACCGTATTTATTGTAGATAAGAAGGGCCTGGGGCTGCTCAAGTTGCTCCTGCAAGCAGTTTCTTTTCTTTTGCTGATCCCTTCCCGAAAGAGAGAGGTAAAGGCAACACAAGAGAATAAAACTGCCATTGAAGCGTATGGGAGCCTTCATGGTGTATAGCATGAAGCTGTATAGTATTGCACAAGTTCGGCATCCTGCAAATCCGCGTGCAAACTTTCGTAATGCTTTCCAACTTCGCTAGAGCAACATGAGATACATGTGGGGCTTCCCCGCCTCCTTTGTCGGTGCAGTCTTCCCCACCAAAGTCTCCTGCGGTGGCCCCGCCCAGCCAGCAGCCGGCACCACAGCTTCAGCAGGCACCACCAGACCTGCCGGTGGTGGCACCCATCGCTGCGGCAGTGCCGTCCACGTCATCGGCACCGCCTCCACCACCCGCCGCACCTCCCATGGCAGGTATGCCCATCCCCACCATCGACAGCTGCACCAACAAGCCCATGACCGTGGATGTCGGGCAGCCGCCTCCCATGCACCACGAGCTGCCGCCCCCCATGGGCGACAAGCTGCCGCCCCCCGAGGCAGCCTACAGGGCCGGATACCCACCCCCGGCCCCATTGCCCCACAATTACGGCATCCCGCCCCCGCCTCCTCCTCTGCCTCCGACGAACCACCCGCCACCAACTCACGCGCCGCCGCCTCCACCCCCTACTGGCCAGCCGCCTCCTCCTTACTACCACCACAGGCCCGATCAGCCACCGCCGCCCCATCCACCCCCTTCTTATGCGAGTGCCCCACCTCCGCCTCCGTACCACCATCCCCCGCCGCCCCCCACGTCGATGCCTCCGTACTCGGGGGCGGGGCCCGTTATGCCGTACCCACCCCCTCCACCACCTGGCGGATACCTGGGTCCGCCTCCGCCGAGGCAACAGAACCCGACGGGTGTGCCATCGGTCAGAATTACGCGCATTACCAACTGACCACCCCTGTAGTGCCAAGCGCAGGTTGAGTGTCCTTCTTCCTCGCCCACCTTTATTTTCCCGTTGGAGGCAAAGGGTGGCACAAAGACAGTTCTTTGCCGCCTTGCAGAAAGGTTTCAGAAACAACTTCCCATTTTGTTGGTGTTGCCTTTTTTTTTTTGGTTGCCATTCATTGAATCTTGTTGACTTGTTTAGAATTAACGAGACAATCCAGTGAGGAAGCAAGCGTGACTTGTACAGTAAGAGAGATCACCTTCAGAATGATGCAGAGCAATTGGTCCTAAGATAGCAGCTCAGCAGAGATGTGCTGGGGCAGTTTCTGGGCAGCGTCCTTGCTTGGTATCTTTCGCTGCGTTTACTTTGCTTATTCATGCGTTTACTTTGATGCTCATGCTCCTTGGGGATATGCATAACATATCGTGTGCCCGTATTTCTTCAGCCAAGGACATTAGTCTCATTGTGCGCACATCTAAAAATGAAGAGTTCAGCAGTGCAGACAAGATGTAAAAGGCTAAATGTGTGTGGTACTTACACCATTATTGGAGACATCATTGCTGCCTTAATGGGTTGTTTTGCTTTTTCCAAACTGAAGGAATGCCAGTGTTCAATGTTTCTTCTCCAGTTAACCTGCGTCTGCTCTCAAGATGTATAGTGCAAGGTGGTTCACCATCACTTGAGTTGTGTTGCATCATAGCTCAGTCATCGCAGCATTGACAATGCAAACGGCACAGAATGCGCGAAGTGCTCATGTTCCAGTCGCGCAAATGTTCTTGACTGTTGTCGACTGTTGTCACCCACGCCATTAGGTATGATGCGTGTTGGGCTCGGCGTTTGTAAACTTGTACATTCACATGTTGTCATGCCAAGTGTCTAGACACTCTAAATGCATTGTGTTTTGATCCATATGTGCTAAAGGAGGGCTTAATTTTTTGTTTTCTTTATAACAGCAATGCTGTGAGAAAGGCAGCCTGTCTTGAAAGGAAGTTGCGATTTTGGTTACGGATTTAATTGCTGTGGAACTGGCATTGGAACTTTGGAAGTGAGAGCTGACCCTACCATTTGTTATTTTTTCTAAGTTTGTGCCGCAGTGTGGAGTGGTGATTTTGTTGAATTCTAAATAAATGTAGAAGAATCACAAATGCTGTCTTGTGTGGTGGTTATGGTGATCTGTTGCCCAGTCACCAGCATCTATAAACCCGGTAGACCAACCACAGCCTATCGCATCAGCTTCTGTAGCGGGCTACATGTTGCTCCACAGCAGTGTGATGGCTCCTCGAGAGAGTATTCTTGGAGCTGCCAAGCTGCAAACAAATTGGGTTGTTATTAGGGGTGTGCGAATATTCGAAATTTTGAATAATTTTCGAGTAGCGTTTCCCGTTCGATTCGATTCGCACTTTTACTATTCGAACTATTCGGAGTTCGTAATTAAGAGGAGAAAATACGCTATGTCACGTGTCAAGTGGCCCATTCCCGCATGTAGGCCGCTTCGCCGCATAACACCCGTGTACTGCGGCGAAGCTAACGCTTGTGTACTGTGGCGAAGCTAACCCCCATGTACTAACGCCCTGTACTGCAGCGAAGCTAACACGCGTGTACTGCGGCGAAGTTAGCTCAGCTTTCTGTTGCACAATTCTCTGTCGGACTGTTCCTCAGGACTTTGGAATGGCACTGTGGCAGTACACTAGCCATGCAATAAATCTTTTTGCCCATGTTTAGCAGAACATTTCTCCATAATTTGACATGGTATTAGTAAAGAAATATTCTAAAATTATTCGAAAAATATTCTATTCGATTCGCACTTGAACATAAATATTCGAATTCGCTTAGCACTCAAAATTTTTCTATTCGCACAGCTCTAGTTGTTATAGTTGTTGGCCTGTGAGCAATGGTTGCACCGTTGTCCACAACAAGTAGAAGGAAATACGACTTTTTGCCTCAAAGGAGGCAGTAGCGCTGCTGTTTCAATGTGACGTTGCTGTCAAGTGCCTTCGTGCAGCTGTTGCTAGAAAAATCAGTGTGTTATTCTGCGCTAATGGTCCTTCTCCAAACAAAATGGCTGCCTCGTCTGTTCATTTCGCAATACACCAGGAACTTGTCAACATTATGGTTGTTCGTAGCGTTTTTTGCTCAAAAGACGGGCAGAAGCCTAAGTGCTACTCGTAGGTGTACATCGGTCCACAGTGACGTCACGTTGCTTCCATGATGCAATTACTGGAGGAGCCCCTTGAGAATGAAAAGCTGTATTTGTCTTGACCTGCAACTCTTCTGGCAAGTCGAGCTGGTCGGTACGTCTCCATCTTGTGCAACTGCTTGTTTTTGGTCTAAGTTCTTGTTTTTCTCTGATCACCGCACATCATGCAACATGAGCGCTCGTCAAATTTTTGCATAGGAAAGTTTTTAAAAGTAAGTATCTGCGCTATAGCATGAGCTTAACAGATGAAGAGTTAAGCTTCTGGAGGACCTATCCATAAGTCGCGCAGTGATGTCCGAGGTGCCATAGGTTGATTTTACGGATTGATAGTGTAGCTTGCCTTAAGTGAACAATTGGATCATGCTACCAGTTCATACATCAAAATTCATTAGGGCATCTTCTGTTGCACCTCACTCACTGGCAATGCAAGTTGCGTGTGGCTGGTAGAGCATAGCATGCTTTAAATGGGCCCTGCTATGCTTTTTCAACGTACTCTAAAGATGGTGCCAATCGGTCTCCTGTGAACATGTGAGGCAAATATCATTGCACTGTGCACACCAGGGCATTCGCGCTTTGGTTTCAAATGTGTCTGGAAATCGCCTGCTCTTTCAACACGACGTCATAAGTAGCACCTACTACGTTGCTTGAGGCAGAACTGGTTGGTGATTTCATGATTGCGGAAACCTCTGTAATGCTGTTTGTTTTGAGTTCAGCAAATCAAGAAAATGCATGTGCCTTCATTAGGAACACAAAAAAATTATGGCAGCACAGTTGGCACTCCTTGTGCCGTCACATGTTCAAAGAGCAGGCAATTTCCAGCAGTATTTAAAGCCAAATTGTGAAGTCCCTGGTGCACACAGTGCATTAATGTTTTGCTCTAATGTTCACACGAGCCTCGACGACTGATCACCGTTGTCTGAGTATGTTCAAAAAGTGTTGCAGGCCCCTTTAAGGGGCCCTGCGACGCTTTTTTGACTACCTTTCTGCAGTACTGGAGTGTGTGTAGTATTGAATACTGAGATGAACGCAAGAAGAATTATACGAATCGGTGCACGAGAACTGAAGTCATGAGTCCTCGAAGTTCTAAACACGAGCAGACGGCCTGAAGAGAATGTTCCCTTTCACATGTCGCTCTCCCACTGACATAGTATGTGGTTACATCCAATCAGCGTGCACCTCTTATACAGAGATACCGGAAATTTCTTCTCAAGGCCTGTACAAATTACCTTGCCACCACTCTTTCTGACGCAGTTGTCATGGTTACAACAGGGACGATGAATCACGTGTGTCAGTCAGGAGAGGCAGTTGGTTTTTAAAATATTATACTTCAAACAGATTTCTTTTTTACCAGAGGTTGAATTTATGTTGACAAAATGAGGTGTTTGTCATTTACAGTCATTTATTTTTAACATTGTTTTCCTAATGGTAAGTCATGTATGCAAAAATGCAGCACTGGGTTAACCACCTACTCTACATGGTTGGCATAAATATACTGGTCTGTTAAATAACATCTACAGTAGAACCTCGTTATAACAAACCCGTATATAACGAACTATCGGATATAACGAAGTAATCGCAATTCCCCTTGAAATTCCTATAGATGAAATTGACATTGGTTATAACGAACTAATGGTTATAACGAAGTAATTACCGCTCCCCCTTCAACTTCGTTATAACGAGGTTTTACTGTATATACAAATTGACTGAGGCTTCCCGAGTGCTGTAAATGTGCAGCAGAAAAATAAGCACGCACATATTGTGCTTGAAGAGCTGTACCATTGACATAGGAACATTGAACTGTACATATCGCGCTACAATGGCCAAGAAATAGTACAGTAATGAATGGTGTACAGTAATGAATGTTGGAGAAATGTCAGAATTGAATCTTTTCTTGACAAAAACAGTAGTGCTTTTCCAGTTTAGAACCCTAGCTGTCAGTCATTTCATTGTCCAAGCATGAAAAAAAAAAAGAATGCTGATTCGTGTTTGGGCGGCACTCCCACACGTTTCCTTCTCTTTGGATGCCTTTGGTTTTTGTTTTTTTCCCCGCTAGTGCTCAGCAGACATAAGAGATGTGACCACTGCGCTGCTTGAAGGCTTACATGTATTGGTACAGCAACTGTCATCAATATCTCATCATATACATTATTCAGGTACAAAGTGAAAATACAATAAATGAAAGCCAAATCTCAATGGACAACACCTGTGACCATCTATGAGTATTTGCAACATTTTCTGCGTATACTGGGTGCCATGTGATTTCTCACGTACATTTTCTTTTCAAGTACATACCGCTTCAGGGGCTCGCCCTGTTGACAACTGTCACCTCCTCCTGTCGCGTCGCAACACTTTCTGCCGATACCATGGCAAGCAAGAAAGGGTGCCATTGCCTCGCACGGCACTTCTCTGGCGCATGACGGAAATCGCTGTGTTGCCCATGCTACACACTTTTTCAGGTTTCACAGTAGTGGAGCTGTCTAGCTGTCCTCCATCACAAACTGCTGGCTGCAGCAGTTGCTTCATTGTACTATTCTCCTCTCTCCTCTCGTGCCTAAGGACCCCAGATACTTTTTCCGTATCTTTCAAGTAGCGAAAAGCTTTGATGTACCGATGAGCTGATGATGCACTTGATTGGATGGCGTTGCTTTTGGCAGCCATGTCATTCCTAAAGCTGTTACTTGAATGCCACAGTGAGAGAATGTCAAAGAAAGTTGCGTGTTTCAGTAGGGATTCGCTTATATTTGGCACATCCACCATCATATTCAATAGGGACATGTCTGTTGACGGCCGGACGCTATCTGCGTGCACATGCTCTGCTTCACGTGTTTAGGAAGAACACTGCCAACATGGGCTGCTTGCAAGAGGGGGCCAGTAGAGGAGGTAGTTGTCGCCACATATAAAAAAATGAAAAATCTAAGGACTTTACTCATACCAACTGCTCTTCATGTGTGCGGTGGCAGTTCTGAGTCGCTGCCCGCCCAGCTGTGCGAGCCCAGGAGAAAAGGTGTGCTAATCTGATGCTGAGTAAGACGAAGCAGGAGCAAAGGGAGAAATCTTTTACTTTTCTCCCTCTACTAGCAATAATGTGTTTCTTTTGAATCAGCGGCTCTGGCAACATGGCTCCTGTTGAACAGCTGGAGGTTTGTTGGCCCTGGCAGCCAGAAGATAGGTTGCAGTGATGGAACTGATCTGACAAGACCGTAATGCCTACGTGCTTTGAGGATGCAGCCCATTGCACATTCCGAAGTTTGATAACATTCCAAAGCTCTAGGCCTGTCAGCATCAGTTAGCTGTTTCTATCTAGTGTGTTCACATCTCATAGGTTGAAGCACTACTGGAAACTGCATAGACATCATAGTTAATGAAGCATTGTTAATGAAGTAATTACACACATTACCTTTGCAATGCAGTAGTCTAATGGTACACTCAGCTGGTCATTTTTCAAGTACTACAGAGTGTTCTGGCGACTCATGTTGCCAGAATGTGCTTCAACTGCAGCGTGCAAGTAAGATCCGGTAAAGTTACAGCCATACAACTCTTGCCACTTCTGTTGTTGGCATAACATTGGCTACAGGGGCATGCACCACCATTGCTCAATGTCTTGTTTGTTTCCAGCAGAAGACACGCTGATGTGCTTTCTCTTCCAGCTTCCTGCAGCACTGGCGAGTGGCTGCATGTTCAGCGTAAACATGCTTGCTTTGGCTCGGACTAAGGGCAGTCTCTGCATTGCTTCAGTCCAAGTCTGACTAGCCGAATGCACCATGGATGTACAGTAGAACTTTGTCATAATGAACTGGGATATAATGAACTAATGGATATAACAAAGCAATTGTAATTTCCCTTGAAATTTCCAAAGACTACATGGATATTGGCTACAACAAAATGATTATAACAAAGTAATTATGAGTCCCTCTTCAACTTCGTTATAACAACATTTTACTTCGAGGAAAATGTTTACTGAATACCCTATTTCATCCTACTTAAAATCAAAGAGTTGAAAAGGCTGGTTTATTGTATGGCTTGACCACATATTACAGATCTGACAGTCTAAGCACTTCACAGCATGCCGTGGCTAACTTGCTTTTTGCCTGCGACCCGTGGTACGTGGTGTCCGTAATGTGCAGATCAGCAGACGGCCTCTCCGTTTGAGGCATGGCCGTCATACCACATGCAATGCACTTCTTGTGTAAAATGCAATCAGCGCTAATTTTAATCACCGACAATAAGACTGCACGTTTCAAAACAATAGGACATTTGCAATCCATTTTTTTTTATTTGGACATTTTGTTTGTACATTTCAAATGAGAAAAGAAGCGAGACACAGACATTCCAAAAATGTTCTACATCTGTCTTATGGGATAATGCCCAACTATCGACATGCACCACCAAGCACTACAATATACACTGCTTGAAAATTTCTCATAAAATTCCATTTCTTTTAGAAGCTCGGGATTGTTCTTGAGGTGGGGCGCGTGCTGTCGCAAAAGACAAAATTTTGCCTCAGGGGCGCACCTTCGAACGCTCTGAAAATAAGCGCAAATCAGCACATTCCATTTCTTTGTGCATGTTCATTTAGTAGTAACAGAGGAATTTCTGAATTGGGAGGGTTATTTCGATAGGAATTATCTGTTGCGAGAGACAAAAACGTCGGCAAACGGCAGTGCCAACAACACAACATTAGGGTGACATGGGGAAGTGGCTCGGACTGGTGAGAGACCACACCAGAACGCTAGAACAACGTCCCCGAAGCACCAACAGTGAACATCACGACCTTGTGCGGTCTCTCTGAACAAAATCAGCACCAGACCGAATGGTCTAGCACCACAAAACATGATGGGTCACCTCAAGAACAAGCTCTCGCCTTTGGGTGTTGTAAGCGCAACTTGAAAGACGTCCCTAAGTATCACCAAGCTCTAGATCGACCGCACTACTTGTCGACTACGCTGCTACAATGGCAGGCAGCTTTTTTTTTTTTATGTTGCTCTGAAAGCCCATGTTTCTATCACTTTGTCGCGACGAGTGTCTCACCATGAACACTGGCACCTTCTTTCCTCTATCTTCTCTGTTGTTCCCCCTCCCCATGTGTAGCGTGGCAACCGAGCACACGCTTGGTTAAGCTCCCTGCCTCTTCATCTTTCTTCTCTCTCTCTGTGAGGTTTCCTGAAGTGAAATGCTGTACTTCTGCAGTGAAAGTTAGTAAATAAAATGGTGAAAGAGATTTAACGTGTATCAGGGCTTCCAATTTGATCCGTGCCTCAGCAGTGTGAAGCTTGAGAGACCAGTTTACCATGCAACAGGTAGATCTGAAGTGAACGGACACGACATAACATACTGACTCTCTGCAATTAGCCAAAATGCGATTTTCCAGCTTGGAGCGAGAAATTCTGCCTCAAGTGGGAGTGGCATACACATTTAGTATGTGCTTTGACAACAAAGTCTACACACTTTCTGCAAATATATATCACCGAAATAAGGGTCACAGGTTCATGGTGGAACACGCTGTGTGCACCGTGTGCGACCTCCTAAGACACCAGGAGAACGCACGAGAAAAAACTTTGCTTGGTTCGCTCGGAGGGACACGGAGCACAAAAGAGGGGTATCTTCTTGGCACTGTAAATGAAAGACTGGGTCACGCAATTACGAGAGCCGAGGTTCTTACTACACCGCCTCACAATGTACAAGGTATATATGTACTGTTTTATGGACGTGTTTAGTAAGCGCCACCAGATGGGTTTGATAATCTCGCCACTTTTCTTTTTCACCCATAAGTAAATGAACGGGAACTGTAGTAGACACGCATGCATGAAAACAGCTGTGTCATGTTACATCTCATTGCCCTGTTGATTCGACGTAGTGATGTACGGCACTGGGAAGTTGCTTGCGTAAGAATCCAAGCTGGTGACGCCCACAAAATCCAAAGCCATTGAAGGCTGCTGGGGGATAGCGGAGCATCTTGTCAGCTGCCGTTACCAGCGTTAAAGGAACATGGTCATTTTCCGGCACGGTATATAGGGTTGGTACAAGTGCCAGTGTGTGTGATAAAATAGTAGGCTTAAAGGTAGGCCATTGGGAAAGATATTTTGCTTTAATGAAAGGTGTTTAAGAAAGGTAACTGGTGTAAATATGCTGGCTTAATTGTCACATATCTGAGCTGCCTTATGTTTGCTGATTGCAACCAAGTTTGTTGCCCGAGCACAAGGAGGCTGTTTTTCTGCAGCATGGCTCTTTAATAGCAGCCATAAGCATCTGTGTTGGAATGTCACATGATTAAGTACTGAAAGCCCCAGCTATCACTTGTCACGTGTACTCATGCTCAAGGTTGAGGAGTAAAACACTATGCATTCAATATTGCACAAATTGTAGCGGTTTACAGCACCAGACATTAGAATCCACACCCAGTTGGGTGTTTCTGTGTTTTAACTTTGGTGTACATCCGTTCCATTGCAGGATGCGACAGGACAAAATTTTACTCGGAAACTTTTCCGCATCTTAGGGCAGTGGTAGATGTACAGTGCTAGTTAATGTGCGTGCTACTGTTTTGTGCGAATGGCAAGTTGAACAGAACGTCATATGAGAATAGCGGTAATAAAAATGCACACGTACTCTTCATTTACCATTGAGCTAGATTTTTTTTTTTTTAACAGCACATGTGCACGGCCACATAGCAGCTATATAAAGACATCTCCTAAATTATGCAATAAATATCGCATTTACGTGACAAACCTGCAACAGCTGAGTGTTTTAAGCAGCAATGTCATGACAGTATTCCCACAGCACACAAACATTCCACACGTTGAAGCACAAATTGTCTTTTAAGAGAGACACTTTCACAACAAAAGCATCCACAAAGCGACAACACGTCCAGTATAGGAACTATTCATACTTCACACCACCACCACCACATAGACGTACGGCAAAGTGAAACAAGTGCTGGATGAACACAAGCAGTGTATAGCACTCGATCAAAGAGAAAATTCAGAGGGTACCACCACACCACAGCCAGTTTTGTGCACAGTACGCAACGGCATGTGGTCACACATACATGTCGTACAGCATCGGGCCAGAAGTGGTGCCAAGGGCACGAAACAGATACAACTAATGCTCGCATTACATACTCCTGAAGCTCACGACATAGCCGCACAACACACAACACTGGGAGGCTTTGTATGGTTTACATATAGTACTATCTATATATTGCTTCTTGTGAAGGGACTTTGTGACCAGACAGACCAGTAAAGCATGCGCTACTTGCAGAGCTTGCATGCTTCACGACACACTCTGATAGTCTCTACAATGACAGTTGCAACGTGGCGTTGCAAATTGATTGGGCGTCCGAGTAAGTTAGTACACGTACGGAAGTCTTCAAAAACTATTGTGGAGGTTTTGATTCGACGTGGCCACGAGTGTGGCATACGAGGAGGATTGTTCAACGGTTACAGCAGATTGCTTTTGTCAGTCACGATTGTTGACAGCACGCAGGATCAGTGGGGAGCATGTGTTACAACTTACAAGAACTTTGTTTCGTGCAGTTTTCTCCCTTGTCGCTGACAGGTTAAGAGGCTGACACTTGTCCTGATTGTATGGTTGCAGCAAGCCTTTGGCGTTTTGTGACAATGATTGCCATCAGCTGATTTACAGCAACTAAATGATTGTACAATTTCGCTATTGTCTGTATAATCAAATGTTATTCTTTGCTTAACTTTACTAGTGTATATGTGGCACCAAACCTCTGTACTGACATACGTGTCATCAACTGAGAAACTTTTGGAATCATTGCCACCTTTGTTTCGATTGTGCACTGCCTGAAAATATCGCCCTTTCTGGTACACCCTGAGATCAACTTGTGTCAGCACCATGATGGTATTATAGTGAGCACCACACATACGTGCTCCAGGTAATCGCTATTCCTTTGTGTTGAAAAAGCTTAAACAGGAATGATTTGCATGAGGCATGTAATGTGATTGAACTTAATCATGGTACAAATGCTTTAGACAAACGACATTTGCATAAATGCTGCACACAATTAGTCAAGTAACAAAGGCCAAAAAAAGCAGAATCAATACTCTCATCACTGTACAACTTATCATGCAGCAGGTCACTGTTTTATGCAAACGTTTTCTACCAGCAGCAAATTTAGTGACAAGTGAATGTTACACGCACTAGTACATGCAGACTTTCTCTTCGTTTTTTTCCTGCCGTCTAAAATAAAAAATGAACCAGTGTTGCAGGGTGTCACTTCAGGGTTTCATCTGTAGGTCTTTTTTGCACAAAAGTATACGGCATGCTATTTGTGGAATACAAGCACAGGGCTACTGTCAACAGAATGGGTGGAATGCAAAGAAATCTCATGGTAAATGGTATGCCATTCTCTGCAGCTTTGGAAAACACACATAGGATGCTGCTCTTAATGTTTCCCTGTGTTACTGAGGGGATCGACACTTAAGGAGCATCTCCGATTCCTGGGTTGAAAGACGTACAACAATGGCACAACACCTAGTTCAACGCGCACTCTCTTGCACACACTGGTTTTCCGAACCGCTGGGAAGTCACCGGAACGAGCAAAACAGCTAACAGCACTCAGCAACAGTGAACAAACCTCTAGAATCTATTCTCACAGGGCCAAAATAAAAAACGTACCTGGCTGAAGTCAACAAGCATATATGAATATTAGCACTATATGTAAATGTGTATATATTTGTATATATATAACACTCGCATAATAGGGTGCTCACATCTTCACACAAGGCTATGTACGAGGTTCAACAGCTCAAACATATGGCGAACATGCCCTGCAGAAGCATGTGTGGTGGGTCGGAATAGCTCCCAAATGGGAGTGAAAGACTTTGTTGCAGCTCAGGTGATGGAAACCTCGGTTTCGCAAAGACATTGCATGAACTTTGTGTAGTGGACTTCCAGAGTGAACATACAAGTGCAGCTGGTTGAAACTATTGCTAGAAGATCTTGAGAAAGGCAATCTTTCTCTTATAGTTTGCACGTGTTGCCGTAATTGGGTACACGGGCACTATGGTCTTAAATTTTTGTGAGTTATGTACAATTGAACTAGCTGAACCTTCATGGGGCCTGCAACGTTGTGGGCAGCGCTGCTTTTTAACAACAGACATTATCGATGTTGACCATTTCAAGACATCCTGTGGTCGTCATGGCAAGATGTTGGGTCACCAGATTACACCCTTGTCAATCCCCAGGGTAACTGTAGCAAGAGAGGGACATTAACATATCCGGCATTCTAGCTTCACAGTGGCGCTCATACTTAGAAGCTGTGCCCCTGTGTGACTGCCACTTCCATACTGCCCTGAGCTCTAACACCTCTGCAGCATGTACGATACATTATGCACAGATGTTCTTAGCTAGAGATGCCCGATACCTGTAACTAAATGTAGGCCTCCAGCTTCCTCTGCAGCACTGGCTTTCTCATATGTGTTTGGCCATCTCATGTGTGTTTGCTAGACCTGTACATAGCCAAACAGTCCGCGCGAAAAAATATGACCGAAAATTAAAGAACGACAAGTTACGCAACAAACTCTCCTTCTGAATGAGCCGGGCAGTACAATTTGCTTCATTCCTCTCACCCACACCGTTCCAGTGGGTTCACCTAAGGTACAAGGAACCAAGGGCACCAGGTACCATGGCTTGTTGCAACAGTCATATTCAGTCCAACAGTTCTTTCTCGCTCTTGGAAGTCTGTGCTGAAAGTTCCCTACACAGGCGAGCCCCACCCTTGGCTCGGAAAGAACCAACCATTAAGAGGCAGCTGCACCTAAAAGCCTTCTTGCGCTAAACACGGCATTTAGATACACACGCCTTAGGACGGAGCTACAGTTCATCGCATAAACGTCCTCTGGCTTACATGACGCTGCATGTTGTATGTGCACTGTTCGTGCAAAGTCTTCACAAACTGAGGTTTTCTCTCCTGCTATCTCGGTTGAGTATTACAGCAATGCAGTGAATTGATGTTCCCACAATGGCCACGTCTCCATACAGAGTACAGAGGCCGTTTTGCCGACACGAGTTTTTGCCGTCATACCAAGTGAGCTTGTGCGTCTTGGTCACTGGACGTTAGGTGCCACACTTTGGCCGCGTGCTTTCGTGTCTTGGCGCTTGGCAGACTTTGTGCCGGCACAAGACATGCAGTCCTTCTCCTGTTACAAAGTTCTTTGCTACTAAATAATTCGGAGCACTAGACGGTCAATGTCTGCACAACGTCGCAGAACAAGATGTGCACATAAAAGAGCTTGTGGTGTACAAAGATGTCTATATCATAGTGTCAATGTCACATTGGCTATCTCCACCATGACCGCTGTTACACCACCCATACCACCACGATGTGAAGCTATAGCACAAAGCTGCAGTGCTACTATACAAAAAATTTGAATGAACAGTGCATGTTGCCTTCCACATCTGCACCATTGTCTCTTAACTTATCTCGGCTTTAGTGCTTTCTGCACAAGACACTATAAAAAAAAAAATACTTGGGGCACCATTCTGTAACACCATGATTCAATTCTATATTACTACTGGGCATGTGTGACTTGAACGCTCCAAAGCAGCATCATCCTAAAGGTGCCGTCACCTGTTTCTAGTTACAACCACACGAAGTGAAGCCATGTGATGCTAACGTTTAAGAAGAAACAATGCCACAGCGTTTCAAATTAAACTATGCTCCCAACAACTTCACACTGAATTGTGACTTCCACAAGACTAAATCTGCCAACAACCCATAGACACAAGCTTCCATTCCCTTGAAGTGGCTCATACAGCAGGTGACACAAGCACCGGTTTCACACGAAAAACCACAAAATGACCTAAATTACTGGCAGTCAAGCACACCACTTTGACGAGGCTAACAACAGAACTCATTAGTTCTAAGAACACAGTGCTGTGTTCACGGAAGTGAGCTAACAGCTTCAGAGGCTACATAGGCAGCACATTACAAAGTGTTGTACAGTGCAATATAATGCGACAAGGAGTGCTTAAATAACCACTGTATTTTAAGTGCAAATTCAGCTGCCGATTTTCCGAACCTGCTGCACAGCAAATTTTTTGCGCCACTGTAAGAATTTGCCTTTTGTAATCTTTCTAGTTGAATGAAAAACTAGTCATATGGCACTTGAGTATATACTTGTACACATTTCGTGTCACACTGAACTGTACTTAAGGCAAGTTTTCCTTCTTAAGTTGGTAGCATGGTGTGAGGGCAATGATCGGATCAAAGCAGTACAGCTGGGCTTCTTCTAGGGCTTTCACCTTCATTTCGGCATAGTGGATGCCACCCGTTACGATTCGCATCAGTTTATAAATAATACGGATATTTTAAGAGATCCTAATTATCATCATATTTTCTGCTGAGCTGCTTAGCTGCTGGGCTGCTAAGGGTTGCCAGCTGCTAAGCACTGTCAACCAAGTTTCCTTTTTCCGCAGATGTCACTGGTGCAGTTCAACATTCCAACTGGCAACTTGCTCGTTTGATGAAGAGCTGAACCATGACACTGTAACATTGGCCACTGTGTGGGAAGGGTTGATAGTACTATAATCCTGACTTACTTAAGCGTTTAACTATATGTTATATTGCTCCTTAGTTATGTCCACATCTCGTAGTATATGGGGCCTGTTTAGCTTTTGATATAGAGTTACTTTCTCCATTATCTGCGCTTATGCATAACCAAATGAAACCTGTTTGATTTTCTGAATGTATAAAACCTATCGTTACTTTTGCTTATTGTGTACTTAAACATAAGTTTAACATCTGCGTTCGCTGTCTGCATGCCCTCTCATCCAGTGACTGCTGTGGTGTCACAAGAAGAGAGGCAACCATATACCAACTGTATACATACATCACCCTACTAGCTGACACAAATGGAGTGTTCCTTCTCTCTTTGTCCAGACCCGGCATCATTACCTTGCCCATCATTACCTATCATCATGCAATGTTGCCCAGTATGTCCCATCATCACCCTGCTTTACCCAGCAGATTGCCCATCAGCTGCAAAAGATGTCTGTGATCATCCACCCAGCATTGGCAATCATCACCCAGCACTGACTGACCTACGTACTTGCCCATCATTACTTATCATCACGCAGAATTACCCAGTATATCCTGTCATCACCCAGCTTTACCCAGCGCACTGCCCATCAGCTGTGGAAAATATCTGTGACTGCCTACCCAGCATTGCCAACCACCACCTAGCATAGAGCTGCTTTGCTCCGTGTCGCCATCATTTGCCCAGCATTGGAGTGTATGTGTGTGTGACGCGCACCACGGAGTCATTCCTTGGCATGAACATTGACCGGATAGAATGGCCTGTCACTAGATGCCTACACAGAGACTCTGCAACGCGGCCGTGCCTCACGGCTCACTCAATGCACATGGGTGGGTTCACATATCCCAGCAGGTTGAACTCAACTGCGCTGCAGATGATGAGGAAGATGCCGTACACCACCAGAAGGAACACGCCCAGCTTCTTGGTGAGCAGCCAGTGGCTCCGGTGGATGGTGTAGATCTGCAACAGTCATCACCGTCACATTCATGCAAGAGAACACCATCATTTCTTTCACAAGATATATGGCAGTTCACATGCCATCACAAGACACATGGAACCAAAACTATCACCAGTTTAGGAGTACTTTATCATATGCGATCCCAACAGTATTAATATATTTTTTAAGCATAGACACAATATCTCCTGTAATGAGGAATATATTTGGATCTATGGTATCTTTACGCCATAAAGCAGGCAGAAGAGCGAAAGCCTCAGGCCAACTGTCTTGCAATACTCGTTGAGGCCACTTCAAATTCATTGCCAGCTAAAGGAAGCATCGAACACAATGCACAGAGCTTTGGAACTGGCCGCTGTAATAATTAATATAATGTAAGTGTGATGATTTGACAAGACTGTTTTCTGTGCAATGCAAGGCAGAATAAATGCTGCAGAGGCTTAGTCTCCGTGTGCTGTAGTACTCAGGGATAATTGTGAAACACCACAGAGAATCGTGCTTACCAGTTCCCCAAGAAAATGAACCAAATATATGCCGTTATTCGTACTCTTCTGGCCGAAGAATGAACATAGTAATGTGCTTGCGTGGAAGTTACAAAAGCATACGCTATGGCCATAGATGTCTCTCCACGATTTTTGTTATGCAGTTTTTCATGTGTAGTGCCTTTCACGGAACAAGTTCTTTGTATGTGGATTGTGGAATAAATGTTTATGTTTTAAAATGCGCATGCTGCACATTTGTGTTTTCAGATCGCACTGCGGCCACTTGTCAGAGAAATGTATCGCTCCTCTAGGTTGATGGCACACGTATTCAGATTTGGAATATATAATGTTCATGTAGTAATTAATATATCATTTTGTGGGACAAAGTATGAGCATAATGTTGCACAGAAAATGAGACATACCTGCCTGCTTCTTTCAATGAGAATGAGTTATTCTGTTATTACACATGCACACAGTGAAAGAATTCTCTCCATCCTTTGCAGCATTCCCCAATACATTTAATGTGGAACACAAACAAGGCTGGTGATGCTCTTGTTTTAATGATTACTGAACTGGTCTTTCTCTATGTTGGGCATTGTTACGGAGCACTCAATATTAACCCAAGAAAACTGATTCTGGGGGTGTCTACAGTGGCCAGCATTGGAGCAATGGCCGGCTTTGTCACCAGCAGTATGGATAGCTGTGCATTGGTATATGAACCTTAATGCGCTAAAAATAAATGTGCACAAATGATTTTGCATCATGAAATCCTGTCTTTGCAACTTCAAATCAAGCGAACTCCCTCGAGTTCAGCAGCAGAAAGCTATTGGGACAATGACCAAGTTATCAAATGAAGAAGCGTCGACCCTCACCAAATAAGTCGCATTTGGCACAACAAATACGTACCCTTGTTGGATTCAGTGTTCACTACCAACATATATTTTGACATGTGCCAGTATTGATGCGAAACATACCACATGCAGTTCGCTATATCCAATAATTTGTTATGTTGAGGTTTCACACATGTTAACAGTATATATAGGCTACATATTGGAGAAATACTAAACTCACTGTGATGATGATGGTAAGGAACAGCAACACGACTGACCACACCAGGCCCCCACTGTTGATGTATGCCTACACAAGAAGTTTCACAGAGTCAGTTCAGCTATTTCATTGAGATCTTGAATGCATATATCCACTATTAGCTGCTACATGCTGCAATCCAAAGACTTACAAGGGAGCCAGGTTCGACCATCCCCGTCTGAATCAGCCATGGCAGCGCTAGACCTATTAGAATGTCAAAGACATTGCTTCCAATACTGTTGGCTATGGCCATGTCTCCTTGACCTGGCAAAAGAGATTCATTAAATGCGATTAGAAATAGGATTTGGTTACGTAGCTAGCATGTAAGAAAGTCATTGTACAAGGCAATATGACCAGTGCATCTTTAGGAACAATAAAAATTCTGTCTTCTGTCATGCAGAAAATTGGAAGTTCGTGCTGCTGTTGTGCAATTAAGAAAGCAATGATTATTCCACGAAGAAACAGAGGTTTTAATGCCATGGAATTAAAGAGCTTGTTTCGCAGGAATTCCGGTGGCAGTATACTATGCTGTCTAGAAGAAAGTGCAGTTACTCACTGAGACTGCCTTGACTGCTGATAAAAGTTCACTTTCAATATTTCCTATGAGTCACGTACTAGTGTTGTAGTATCATTGCATGAGGACACCGTGTTGGTGCAACTGGTGCATGTGATCCCGAGGTCTCATGTAAATCCAGTGTTTTGAACTTGTGTCAAGTATGTGGTTGATGCTCAACAACCCTTCTGAATGAAGGAACAGTGCTGTACATAGAACGTACCAGAAATATGGGGTACGCAATGGATTTGTCGCTATACAAATTTTGTACATCATTGACCCCGCACTTGCCTACAGCCCGTGTGCACGAGATACACTTGGCGAAAGCGTCACGCTTTTTGTGCGGGGCGCACGTCATGAGGGGCTCATTACTCTGCACATACCGTGTCATGACGGTCAGGCTACAAGTAGGAACCGAACCCAGCTTGTTAAAGGCACTGCTGTTAAAAAATTTTCCACGGCGCGCTCACGCTTACCATTACGTTATCTGGGCTCTGAAGGGCTTGGCCTTTCATTTCATGCAAAAAAACGCCAATTGAAAATTTTTGTGGCAGTACTCCTTTAATGCGCTAAAATCAATGCACACAAATGATTTTGCATCATGAAATGCTGTCACTGCAACTATGAATCAAGCCAACTCCCCGTGTTCAGCAGCAGAAAGCTATTGGGACAACGACCAAGTTATAAAATGAAGAAGCGTCGACCCTCACCAAATAAGTCGCATTTGGCACAACAAATACGTACCCTTGTTGGATTCAGTGTTCACTACCAACATATATTTTGACATGTGCCAGTATTGATGCGAAACATACCACATGCAGTTCGCTATATCCAATAACTTGTTATGTTGAGGTTTCACACATGTTAACAGTATACTATATAGGCTACACATTGGAGAAACATAAAACTCACTGTGATGATGATGGTAAGGAATAGCAACACGACTGACCACACCAGGCCCCCGCTGTTGATGTATGCCTACACAAGAAGTTTCACAGAGTCAGTTCAGCTATTTCATTGAGATCTTGAATGCATATATCCACTATTAGCTGCTACATGCTGCAATCCAAAGACTTACAAGGGAGCCAGGTTCGACCATCCCCGTCTGAATCAGCCATGGCAGCGCTAGACCTATTAGAATGTCAAAGACATTGCTTCCAATACTGTTTGCTATGGCCATGTCTCCTTGACCTGGCAAAAGAGATGCATTAAATGCGATTAGAAATAGGATTTGGTTACGTAGCTAGCATGTAAGAAAGTCATTGTACAAGGCAATATGACCAGTGCATCTTTAGGAACAAGAAAAATTCTGTCTTCTGTCATGCAGAAAATTGGAAGTTCGTGCTGCTGTTGTGCAATTAAGAAAGCAATGATTATTCCACGCAGAAACAGAGGTTTTAATGCCATGGCATTAAAGAGCTTGTTTCGCAGGAATTCCGGTGGCAGTATACTATGCTGTCTAGAAGAAAGTGCAGTTACTCACTGAGACTGCCTTGACTGCTGATAAAAGTTCACTTTCAATATTTCCTATGAGTCACGTACTAGTGTTGTAGTATCATTGCATGAGGACACCGTGTTGGTGCAACTGGTGCATGTGATCCCGAGGTCTCATGTAAATCCAGTGTTTTGAACTTGTGTCAAGTATGTGGTTGATGCTCAACAACCCTTCTGAATGAAGGAACAGTGCTGTACATAGAACGTACCAGAAATATGGGGTACGCAATATACCTACTCTTGGTGTTTTAATTTTAAACACACATTCGCATATGCACCACTGCACTAGCCATATATATTTTTGACACGATAACAGGTAGACCCAGCCAGTGATGTCTTTGCGCACATGTAGTCACTCACACTCATTAGCACTTACGTTCATCCATGTGAATGTGCCTTTGCACTCGAGTTGTCTTGTATACACTCGCCAGCATTCGCTACACATTTATGGATGGTGCACCTGCCAGTGCACATACTCGCATCTGGTCCTGCTTATGAGTGGTCTTTACAAGCACTGAAAGATTGCTCATGAGCTGAGCGGTTGCAAGTAGGGGCGTGAGTATGTGCACCATAATATGTGTGAAGTTGCATGATATATATATCCATGCACTGACATTGAGTGCATGGTGACTGTGAAGCGAAGGCACAAAATTTACATGGATAACTGAGTGCACATCAGTGTGAGAGACTCCTTCTCCTGCAGTATTGCTGATTGCATACACAGTTGAACCCCTTCATGCACTGCTCAAGTGACAATTGGGTATAACAGACATCATTCACCCACATGGCTACCCTACACCTCTCCCATTAGTTGAACCTCTTTTGCAACAGATGTGCTCCTGAGGACAGTTGCGTATAAAGGACAAAGTATGTCCATAAATTTTTGGTCCACAGTCTTGCTTGTAACAGATATTTTAGATCTTAAATGCAGTGCTGTTGGCTGCTACTGCAGTTAATTTATTGTGGAAACAATGGGAAATGATAACCAACTAATGTGAGAAAGCTGTGGTGAAGAAAACATGAAAACCGTGAATTGTGTTCCTGATCGATTGAGTGGCACAGTCCACCAGGCAAATCACCCAACATTTCAATAAACACGAACAGGCTACCTGTAGTCTTCTTTTGCGGTCAGCTTACTAGTGTGCCTATCTAAATTTATAACCATTGATCAGAAAATGAAGGTATATATGCCACCCTGCTTATCGGATTCCCCTTAAAAGGACAGACCCCCCTGGTACATTCACGCATGCATCACATATACATGTGTGCGTGTGTGTAACTGAAAAAGAAGGCTATATGCAGGTAGATAATACGTCTGCATGGTAGTAACTTACTGTTCTAATGAAGGCTGACCCACCAACCAAAATGAGTTGAACACTTCAGTATCCTTCTCTTCAATTATCTGCCATACTGAACCCATTGATATTGAACATCAAATGTACGCGCGCACAGCTTGTGTGGCATTGATGGGCATGATATCGTAATGTGGTGTATATTCCCTGTAATGTGTCGATCGACTTCTTTGCCCCTTACGTTCGTGCTGTTGTGCTAAGCGTTGAATAAAGCCCTAAAGGGGACTGCAATAATAAAGAAAAAGTGAGAATTAAATTTGACCATTTGCAAAAATCTGAAAGTTGGCTTTCCCGCAAGGATGCCTCCCAGCCAAAAACTCTCGTGCACAGATTGCTTTCCTGCTCTAAGCGCGTGCACACTGCACATTCGACACGCCATTCATCCCGTTCAGCGAGCCCGTCCCTTTCTTTCTTTTCTTTCGTTTCTGCCCCAATCTCTCTGTAAATCGTCGAACTCGTTTTGAGTCTGCTCACTCCCCGCAAAATTTCCGAGATGCTTTTGTGGTGCTTGTGCACGTCGGATAGAGTGCAGACGTGAATGCGCTTAGAGCAGGAAAGCAGTCTGCAGACGAGAGTTTTTGGCTGGAAAGCATTCTTGAGGGAAAGCCAACTCACAGATTTTTTGCGAATGTTCATATAAAAACATGGCCGGGTTGGGACGACTGCGTTGATTTGTGCAGTGATTTGCTTCTGTGCGGTTTCGTCGAAGCCACGTTGACTAAGTGACTGAAAATGTTTTAATGCAACGGCCATTGGCGGGCCCTGGTACCGCGGCAGCGCGCAAAAGCTGAAATAAGTTATGTTCGATGCCTTGCACGCGTGCGCCACAATATTCACGTCGACTTGATATATGCTTTTCTATCAATGGATGTTTCTGCGGACCATAGGCAATAAACACCGAGCGGTTATGAAGCTGATCGCCAAGCGTGCGCGCGTTTCTGTGCGCGTCGATCCCCACTGGTTCATTCTCGTGCGGCTCATGGAAACCTGACGACTCCTGCGTAGTTTAATGTTATATACATGAGAGCTATGATGATCCCGCTTTTTTTCGGACAAAAGACAAGCCACTTGTACTCAAAGCTTGAAACGAAACCAAAACTAGGCGAAGCCAGCGCATGAGCCGAGTCGATCCAATCCGGTCAGTGACATTTGGTGCGTGAAAAGTTTGTCTTGCTTGTTTACATCCGACAGCTTCACCTGAAGTTTGTTCAAGGCCGACGAGATTGAAGAAAAGAAAAGAAAGGAACTGCCCGGGTTGTCCCAGTTTCATTCAGTGACATCTCAGCAACTCGAACAGGCGGCGATCATGCAGAGAGAAACGCAACTCGGAGGCAGTACGGAGTCGACGACGAAATCAACGGAAGCTGCTCCCAAAGCAGCGAAAGGTTCGTACTCTTATGCGCACGTTTCAGCATTCGCAGAAAACGTCGTGTGTCTGGTCTTGTGGACTGCAGTCGTCGTTACAGACCGCCGGGCGTTGTCCCCGTGCCTCTGAAGCATGACGCGGACGACTCGACAAAGCGCCCCCGGGTCATGTGTGACCTCGGCAGGCAGTCGCGAAAAGTGACACTTGCCTATGCTCAAGTCGCCCAAGTCTCGCGGCAGATGACGTGAGCGACTCAAGACTAATTTGAACGCGCTTATAAGCCGCCCTGAAAGTACGGTTTGCCGGTGGCCTTCATGCGTGTTACTCGTGTGGAAGAGAACAGGTTTACGCACGGTGCACTTTCGGTCACGATCGAAGAGTTTATTGATTTCGACCGACTCATTTCCGCGGTATGCGGAAGATAGGAAATCACGGTGGAGGAGTTCGATCTTAATCAAGTGTCTATCGCAATCGATAGGTCCCATGACACCCCATCGTGTTTCGTTATTTTTTTTTCTAGTATCTTTTTTTCCGAGCTTTTCCAGAGCCATGGCGTGCGCTCCCGCTATATGCGGAAGATAGCAAATCGCGGTAGATGAGTTCGATCCTAATTAAGTACCTTAATTAAGTTTCTATCGCGATCGAAAGTGCTCATGACACCCGGTCGCGTGTTGGGAGGGGGGTTCTTATGGTATCTGACAGCCTTTCGAGTCATGGCGTGCGATCCCATCAAATAGAAAACAAAAGTAATTTTCACTTTTTATCTGTGCCGCTACTCATGCTGGCCAACCTTACGCTAACTGAGCCTGTCATTAACGTAAAATACCGTAGAAAATTATAGTCGATTAGATGGTTTGTTACCAGAGGCTGTACGTAGCCTAGGAGAAATCTTACTTGTAGAAAGCACTCACTACTGGCAGCGAAGTTATCGCGTCATTGTCATCAGGCCCCGATATAGTGACAAGTTTTTCTGAAAATCATGATAGAAAAGATAGCTTGGAAGCCCCCGCCAGTGTTCGATCATTAATGATAGGCATCAGGTGGCCTTAGAAGCAGCTGACCATGGCAGCCCTTTGCTGAACTTAAAAAAAAAAAAAGTGTGAGATTTTATTCTAAAACTATATGATTATGGCGTACGCTCTTGAAGGGTGGATTAATTTTAGCTACCTGTGGTTCTTGAACATGTACCTGGATCCAAACACACAATGCACTTTTTTTTTAATTTCACCCGTGCCTTTGTGAAGCTTAACAGAACAATGCCATATGGCTGCCTGGCTGCCAAGGGGTGTTGACAAGATTTTGAGGTGGTGCAGAAGGGGCATGTTTTATTTCTTTGGCATGCCTTGTTAATGCTCTCTGCACACTGGAGCTGGAAAACACACATAAAGCATTTTTAATTTGGCTAAGGTTTTCATCACCTGGCATCTGCAAGCCAGCGTCCCATCACAGTGGACAATGACGAGCGAACACAGTTAACGCAAATCCCTGAAGTCACTGTCGGAATCACTGCAACAGACAGGGCAGCTGCTACTACATCACGAGCTATTGTGCCGAAGTGACCAAGACCTACATCACGCTCTGTTGGCACGTTGCTATGAGACTGCTCCTTTAAAACTGAAACTGTTAGTGGGTTTTCAATGTTGCAGGGTTAAAAACCTATTTGTGCATTCTGAGGCAACCATGATACTCTTTCTAGAGTTCTTAACACCAGTGCTTCTTTTTAGAGCAACAATATGAATATTTCTAAAATTCATGACAGGACACAACCAAATGATGCCAAGGAGGCATAGGGGACATCATCTGTAGTTTTGAATTGCAGTGTACTAATTCTGATTGAAGGTCGTATGTCAACTCCCTACTGACGGCATGTGCTTTTTCTTCAACTTTTCATTGCTTTTCATTTATATCATAATTACTGCACCACAGTTCAAAACTACAGTCGTCGTCTCCGATGCATTTCTTGGCTTCATTTGGTCACATCTAATAAAGAAACGAGCCCTTGCTTCATTTCCCGGCTCTTGTAAAATTAATGTCAGCACTGCTTTAACACTGTGTGTGCTTATCTGGCATTGCCCTCATCACGCATGTTGATATAAACGTAGGTTGAAGTTGTCGCCTTTAAGATTCATTTTGTCGATGCACGTACCTTGTCGAGAGACCAGCAGGCTGGCATAGGCGTCAGGTATACTGGTACCTGCGGCCAAGAATGTGATGCCCATTATCGTGTCCGGGATTCCCATCGTGTAGCCAATTAGGGTCACCTGCACAGGTCGCACACCTACACTTCAGCATGGTGACAGTGTCACACTGCTCATGTTTACAGTTTTGCACAGTTGCAGTCTTGGTAAAGGTCACTGCTGAGCGGGCTGGTTGGTGACCGAGAAATACCCGGTAGCGTGACATGCAAACACAGGAAGCCGCGAGTATTGACCTACCATGAAATGCTGAGCATATGTGCCCCGCCTGTGCAAGCCGCCTCCCTCGCACACCCTGAGCATATCGTGTTTTCATTCCCTACCAAGAAATTGCCCCCCCTTCCTCCCTCCCTCTCACTCTGATGAACCGTGCCGAAGCTACCGTAACCAAACTCCTGCCAGAAATGCTTGTATAATATAGTACAATTGAAGAATGGGCCATCCAAGTTATCTTGCAACGATTGAAATTTTGTGGATTGGGGGTGTGCAATTACAATGAATGCCCTTTAATAAAGTTTTCCATTCCAGTCCACTGCATTTTTTAGAATGGAGGGGAAGAGGGGGCAATAATTCTTGGGTTTCATCTTGAATATTCACTACATTCTTTAGAGAAGGGGATGGAGGGGTGGCAGGGAGGGGCAATATTTTTGGCCTCCATCTTGAAGAACCCGTCTTCATGTTGAAGGAGGCTGCTAGCTAGACATTTTACGATACGCCTCTTCCGACGGTCCTGTTCGAGAGACTCACCATCCAGACCATGACGTAGGAAAAGGCTGCCGTCCAGAAGATGGACATGAAGAAGCTGAGCAGGAAGAGCCGCTTGCCGGTCGCGGTTCGGCAGTCCGGCACCGTATAGTGTAGTGTTGCCAGCAGGGGTGCCTGCACCACCCACTTGAACAGTGCCCAGGGGCCGTCCCCTGTTACGTGTCATGGCAGTGAAAAGCAGTGTACAGGCACTTTGGTTATATGAAACCCAAGGGGACTAGAAGAATGTGCTCCATTTACTGAGAAATGTTTACAGGTGTGCAGCCCTCCCCAAGTACAAAAACTAGCCAGATTAGAGGCAGTTGTTGCATTGAAGCAGTAATCCCTAATTAAATTATTTGCATTTACCAAGTATACTTAGTCTAACTGAGACGTAGCGCTGCAAGTAAATGGGCATATGGACAGTCTATTATTTGAAGGAGCATCCTAAACGTTGGAATAGTATTGAGTAAAAATAGGCAATATTTCTAAATACAGTTATTGCTAGAATAATTTACAAGCATTGCAAAATCAGTGCCGCTGCCCCTGTCTGAACACAACGTTAGCATGAAAGTACTTTAAATTTCATCATCCCCAAAAGTATGGTATATATGCACAAAATATGAGAGCTTTGACAGTTCACTGGGCCTCAGCTCTTCAGGACTCGAACTTTACAGTCAGACCTTGTAACAAGGTTAATATGACACAGGAATAGCCATTAAAAAAAAAAAGAAAATAGTATTGCCATTAGAACAGTGTCATGAATATAAATTTGACAAATTATTGGATATAATTCACTATATTGAATAATTCGTTATAAATGTATATTCATGACACTCTTTTAATGGAAATACTATATCTCATTCAATTTGTTATTCTCAGTAAGTGATTATATCCTCATTTCTTACATCGATGTTCAACTGTGCCTGCTATACTACGACCATTCGCACTCTCGTAAGATATCTGATCATCACAAGGCTATGCTTAATTGCCCTGATGCCCCATTTGTGCTTCTAGTGCAAAAATAATTAACAGTAAGATGAAAATATCATCTTTTGCTGTTGCGATAATGGCAGTTCTAAATTCAGGTGTCCAATTCAATTTGATCTATCCCTGTATGATTCGCATTCCAATCAATCCAAAACATCACTGTTCCCCCACCTCTATCACACTGAATAGCTTACAGGATGAGCAACATTGTTGACAAACAATTCAACACTAAGCCTCAAATGAAAATTTAATTTGGATGCATGCGCGTGCAGAATTATTCTTTTGTAGAGTGCAAACGAAAACACTTTCCCGTGATGCCACACATCTAACAGTGTTATGATTGCATTGACCTAATATAATAATAATTTCTGTGGCTTTGTATCCCGAAACTATGATATGATGATGATGGAGAGGTGCCATAGTGGAGGGCTCCGGAAATTTCTACCACCTGAGGTTCGTTAATGTGTACTGACATCACAGCAGACGAGCCTCTAGAATTTCGGCTCCATCAAAATGATTGCATTGACTTGAGGAAGACAGTGTGAGAGTTAAGGAAGCCTACTTACTCAATGAGGGAATTTTTTTCCAGTCAGCATCTGTGGACAGTGCAACGTCGACACTGGAAAGAAGTGAACAAAGTCCAATTTGTATCGTGGAAGAAAGAATGCTCGCAGCACAGTGGGAATCTAGGTTGAAGGGATGCTAGCAGAGAGCTGGTAAAAGTTGTTCCTGAGCTTCCACAGCACCCATTCCATTACATGCTCTGCAGCGTTTTTCTGAAGTCATGCGTCGGGACACTCTTCGGTCCACTACAGCCATGCTTGTGGAGAAACAGCTCATGCATGGTAGTGTCCTTCTTTTCGTGTGTATCTCGACAGCCTTAGCACTGCATCTCAGTGCAGCATTTGTGTTAAGTTATCAAAGCTCCTTATCTGTACTGAGATGGAGTACTTATGCTTTCTGTGGAGTCCGCAGCTTTCTTGTGGACCAGATTACTCAAACACTTTAAAATATTGTCTGATTGCATTGAGTCTGCGTGGTAAGGCTCTCAATACAAACAAACAAAAAAAAACAGAGAGGGAGAGAGAAAGAAAAATCAAGGACACATGTATGTCCTCAGTTTATTCTCCACCTTCATCCCAACAGGAAGACCCTAATTTAGAAAGGTCCTGCTTCTGGGACAGATTTTTGTTTGCCTTCATTGAAATACTGCTGCATGATTGCAAGCCATAGCAGGCGATTGTACAGGCATTAGTGACATACTATTAGGAGAATTATGAACATGTAGTGTCACTCAAAGCATTCCATACAGCTTATTGAGACACAGAGAAGTATACTGCACATGCAGTAAGATACTGCAAAATATAACATAGCATGAATTGAGGAAAACATACTGAGCAATGCATTTTATGAGAACACCTGCTGTTAGAACTAATGACATCCATAACGAGAATTTCTTTATAAATTGCTTGTTAGGAAACTACGAAATCAAGTCGCCAAGATTATTCTAAGGCTTCAAGCACTAATGCAAAAAGCAAGTATATTTTAAACTCTCTAGTCATGAGTGAAACATAGTGATTGAGATGCCCAATGGTGCCTAATAGTGAACGGCATTACAGCGCTGTTCAGCATCTCAGTGTCATTAGCCAGACATAGAGATATCAGGTTTTTGCTTTGAAATTTATTCTCATTGAGGAATTAAACTTGGGCTGCTAGTGCAGTCAAAACTTTGATGTGTGCTAGTGCCAGTACCTATCCCTAGGTTCACAACTGTTGAAAACTGAGTGCACACTATGTGTAACAGTTGAGTGCAAAAACAGTGCCACTGTGTGGCTCTCACAATATCATTATAGATGTACACCCAACAGCAAAAGTTACACGTTGGATTAAACTATATGACTGCTTACCCTCGGAACATAGCTTCTAATTAAAGGTTTCAGCCTGTGTGTTGCATGAACATCTACCCACTAAATTCCACTAAAATGTTTAATTGGAGGCTATATTCCGAGGCTAAGTGATAATTAAGACTTATCCAAACTTTCATGCTCCGTAAGCCTTTGCAGTCGTGGCTCATGGAGTGCTGGGAGGTCTTCAGAGATGCACAGAGCATTCAGCTAACAGAGCGCTGAAACCAAACTGGCACTACGTCTCGCTTACTTCATTTGGCTCTGATGGCAGTTAAATGTAAAATTCGCAAACTGTGCAAAAGTGCTTGCACAGCTTTGACAGGACAGTGTAGGTAGGTTCTGGCAGACATTACATTGCACTTTTTTTTTTGCCTTATTTGCATGCGTTGCCCTAATGTCACCACTTGCAAACAGTGCAGGACGCGTGCCCAACCTGGAGCTCTTGCCACGTCGAACGATGTCGTTGGGATCGAGGGAGGTCTGGGAAGGTAAGTGCTGGATCTCCCCGCGGCGGATGCGCTTGTGCTGGAAATGGAACAAAGGCATTGCAGATATGTTTTTTAGTCTACGAAAATGATAGGTTGTGGCAGATCACTGCTTAACCTTATTTGCTTTAAGGCGCCATAAAGCACAGACCATGAGAGAGGTCACAGGACAGGGCACCTTAAAGCAAGTATGAAACACCTAGCCCAATAAAAAGTGCTCTTAAACTGCTTGATCTAGCAGTAAGACTAACAGCAAGTGACACGTTGCTCAGGGATTCCTCCTTTGGTTGTTGCACCATTGATATTTCTTTAAGTCTGACCAGCAGCTTCATTCTTCATGTTTGGATGCCTTTCTGTGCTGTAACCTATCACAATTGTACTCATCTGCGAACTACAAACAGGAACGGCTTTGAATCGGCTCTCAATTTTAATCTCTTTGATCGTTATTTGAATGTCGCTGTGATGTGATGTGCCTCTGCTCATCACGATGAAATTGTGCTGCCACTCGGGCATGAATGTCAAACCTCCGCCTTCACAGCCTGAAACAAGAGCACTTTCATTTTTTTAAATTTTTTTTTGAATGTGAGTTGACATATTTAGATAGCCGGGGGGCCTGTCTCTATTTACGAAGCATGCAGTATCCTTTGGAGGACAAGAACGAATATACCGGCTGCAGGCTTGCTGTTGCGGCAAGTTAGCTGCATTATGACATACTGTACACAACAGCACTTTATGGCTAAAGAGTGAAGCTTCGCATTTAAGAAACAAATTGGTGAGTTGGTTTACAAAAGGAGTGATGCAGGCAGGGCTTACATGGCTAAAAATACCTTAAAAAGAGCAAAATCAAGATGGCTGGTAATTTGTAATGTTTGATTTAGGACATTTGCTTTAAGGTGAAGCAAATAAAATAGAAAAATGAGCAGACTGGAAGTAACTTGTTCGCCCAGTGACTCCATTATAGCGAGCAATGTTCGTGATGTGCGACTGATGAGACCGAGTACATGAGCGTCATGTTTCGTTTTCTCAAATGTGTCGCAGTAGTGAGGTAGCTTGACCACAAAGGAAGAATAATATAGGAAGTAAAACTTCAGGCCTGTGCTGGTCACGTTAAGTCATCTTGGGTGAGGAGAGGATGGGCAGCTTTGTACATGCTATTGCAGGCTGTCAAATGTAGGGCCAGCGTACCTCATGTACTCAAGCTACTAATGTGTTTCCCTCGTGGTACACAGCAGAAACGCTGCCACAGACCCGTGTCCGTGGCTCTAGCAGCATTCCATGCTAAAGTTTGGTACTGGTATGCTAGGTGGCACTGTCATGGCGTCCATCCCCAGGCCTCAGCGTGATATCACAACCGGTGAAGAAGACGAGTTGCACTTCGTAAGTGATCCCTCCTGTGTGACACTGAGAGGGTTGATTAAATGTGTTGAAAAATGTCTAATGGGCCGCTGGCTTTTTGTAGCAGCTTTACTCAGTGACCTACTTCGTCCACTTCATGCTCCCGTGTGCAAAACTTGATGCCTTCACAATGAGCATAGTTTTCACGTAGATTCATGGCGAAATGTAGGCATGTGAATCATCATCACTACCTAGGGTTACTGTACACTGGAACAGCCTTCCACATCGCATATCGCATCCATCTCCAATCATGAAACATTTTGCGGCAACATGTATATGTTGGTTGTTAAACATTTTAAATTTGGAACCTTTGTTTTGACGTATTTTTTTAGAGCTGTGCGAATAGCAAAATTTTGATTGCAAAGCAAATTTGAATATTCATGTTCAAGTGCAAATTGAATCAAATATTTTTCGAATATTTTTAATAATACTATGGAGGAATGTACGGTTAAATGTGGACAAAAATGTATTGCATAACTAGCATGTTCGAACAGTGTCATTCCCAAGTCCTGAAGAACAGTCCAACAGAGAACTTTGCAACAGAAAGCCGAGTTAACTTCGCCACAGTACACAAGTGTTAGCTTTGCCGCAGTGCGTGGGCGTTAGCTTTGCCACAGTACGCGAGTGTTAACTTCGCCGCAGTACACAGGTGCTCTGCGGCGAAGCGCACTGCATGCGGAAATGGGGCCCCTTGTCACAAGACAGCATATTTTTCCCATAATTACCAACTTCGAATAGTTCGTATAGTAAAAGTTCAGTGTGAACCGGATCAAATAGCAAACGCTATTAGAAAACTATTCGAAATTTCGAATATTTGCACAGCCCTACTTTTTTTTTCTTCATGCTTGTATTTTTCTACGGTGTTGTTACTGTTTCCTTCCTTACTCAATGCCCTTTGATGGGCCTTAAAGTATTGTGAAAAAATGACTGAATAAATAAATATATAAGTGGAGATGTTTTCTCACTGCATGTTCATAACCTCTGTCACAGCTTCTCCTTTCTGTCTGTCTCTTCCATAGTTTTGAACTGTGTACTGATATGGAGTGTTTTATGGATGAGCTGGGTGGGTGCTATTTGCAGTTTTGACATTTGGCCTAGAGTGCCAACCAAATCTTGGTGAGGCATTCTTAAAAAGTGCAAAGTCTGTGAATTTCAAATGAATGGGAAGCCTTTCGTAACATTGGGCACTCATTACAGCAGCTTGTTTATGAAAAAAATGAGAGATATGTTAACTTTACCTCATTGGTGATCCTTTTGGCTGCCGCCCAGAAACGAGTTTTGGGACGGAAATATCGGGTCATGAGCATTCGGAGTGCCGCTTCATATAAAGTCGGCCTGCAAAAGATTGAATAGGCACATGCTCTAGTTTATGTACAAGGAAGCCAGTGTCCAATGTTTTCATAAAACTGTCCCATCTAACTGCTGCTGGCCTGTGAGTCTTATGAATTGCTACAACATGTGTACGTTATGTGTACCACTGCAGCAAGGTTCATTTGTTTATTATGATTTATTATTAACACTTCTGTTCACTGCCTGTGCTGAAACCTGCACTTCACAATATATATGCAATTGCATTTTTTTTGCATTGCACTTTTGAGCAATCAAATCGTGCAAGCGTTGTAAAATAGCCGAAGACAACCATAAGGTCGGCTTTCTTTTGTCTTGCATTCAAAACCAGTCAAACAACCGTGGCCTTAGCAAGGAGAACCTGATCACTGATGCCATTCTTTACCTTTTCTGTTCTTGCTGTTTTCTACAAAGCCTTCTTAAAGGTGTTGGGCTCATATCTTTACAGCTATATAGTTATGATCTTCACCATAAGAAAAAAATTGCTATTCTTTTGCACTAATGCTTTGCATTATAACTACACTTCATTTACCTTGTGTGCCAATGCCATGATTCATTATTGTAGTAGGTGATAATACAGGATAAAGATATATATATATATATATATATATATATATATATATATATATATATAAACTCATTATGTCTGCTTGTATGTATACCAAAATGGTGTATTATCTCTCGTTGTCTTGTCTTGTACTACAGTAAATGCATTAGTAATTGAAGACTCACCTTCTTCGGCTATCTCTGATCACCTCATCCAGCGGCCGTGTGTTTCTGGAAGCATTTTGCTGGGCGTAGTCGTCGATTTCATTGTTGAATGGCACTGCAGGTTTGGAAATTAGCTCACCATTAGCTCTCGAGTGTCAAACTCTTGAGCTTGTAGCAACACAGCATTTCCACCTCTTTCTCTCATCAAAAATCTTGTTACAATGCGTTAAGTAAGCAGCGTCTGCTGCAAGCCTGAAAATGACACAAGCATCATTGACTAATGCCCCCATGGGGGCAGATATAACGCATATACAAATGCGCCCAAGTGGATGAGAGGCAGCAGTCGCCGTAGTTCAGCCAGGACACAGGTTCGATGCCCACAGCCAGCCGGTTGCCTGTTTTATCCACCTTAATTTATTTCTCTCAGTGTTTAAGCTTAGAGTTAGGGTTACGTTTTCTTACTCCTCGCTTGACTCTGTTGTTGTCCACTGGCTTCGTGTTGTTGGGGCTCACAAAGATTGAGCACCTTGGGTCCACTTCTTGTTCTTGATGTTTGCAATGCCATACAGTTGACAACTTTTTGGCATTTTTTAACTGTATTATTTGAGAAAGTTTGTTATTTCCTTTTAGTAACCTGTACACTTTCACTGAGAAATGCAGAGAGAGAGAGACAGATAATTTTTCAGTTCAGTCCTGTTTATGTGTCCTCTGTTCCAGATTGATGAACAGATCGCTAAAAACGATTGAGAACAGGGAATGTCACAGGAGCCAACGTTTCGACAAGAGGACTTGTCTTCGTCGGGTCAGGACAGGCAGTCACTGTCCTGACGAAGACAAGTCCACTTGTCGAAACGTTGGCTCCTGCGACATTCCCTGTTCTCAATTGTTTTTAGTGATCTGTTCATCGATTCAAGCCTCCATCTTTCCCTCAGCTTCTCTTCTAGTCTGTTCCAGATAGTGGTTTAAGGTTTATCAAAGACATGAAGTACTGATGTCCTTGAGGGAACACGGGTGTGATGTATCTTTGTGGGAAAGTGCAGGGGTGGGGAAGGGAGGGTGTCGGTTATGGGTACTCAGCAGCACTGGAAATTGGACCCAGTGCCCCCCGCGTTAACATTGCACGGTCCACGACTTGATCGCCACTGTGGTTCATTTTCGTACACCTTTGAAAAGTTTGAGCAGGCAAGGGGATGAGGCGGTTCTCACCATAGGAGCTGTAGTTTTTGGCGTCGTAGCTCGCGGATGTAAGTCCGAGCGAAGTCTGTTCTTCTTCGTGGATGCCAAATGTGGTGGCCACCCATTGGTGGATCCTCTTGTTGTATCTTGATGCACAGAATGAAAAGGAAGATGTATGCTCATGTCTTTTTGCAATAAAAAAGAGTTATGGAGGTACACTCATTTCTGGGTTATATGAACAAGAAAATGCTTTAAGTATTAGACATGAAGGGATATATAAGGTACTGAAATAAATGGACACATAATGTACATTTATTTAATCATTTATTTATATCTTAGTATACCCTCAGGTTCATAAGGCATTAAAAGGGGAGCAATTTGGAGGGAAAAACATGAAAATTCAACAGCAAACTTAGTAATGAAAGAAACACAACAAATATGCAAAAGCGAGAACATTGCAGCACATGGGGATACAGTGTATGGCATTTGTGGATGCAGCTTGAACAATGTGCTGGAAAGGGTTCCTAGATACGGTATACAGTATCAGCTATGGTGTTCTTGAGTAATTGGGCTTCAGCGATGGTGACCATTGAGTCAAGAAGGCGATTCCGCTCACCGAATGTGCGCGGTGTAAGTGACTGCAAGGGGGAGTTGGATCTGTGTCGCATGTTGGTTATTTCTGTTGGTTCATTGTGTCGCATGTTGGTTCACTGATGACTTTCACAGCATTCACATTATATTGGAAACCTTTCACTCTGAGATATTTCATTGGCTCCACCAAAAACAGGGGCGTAGGCAGAGGGAGTGTTCCGGTGTCAAAACACCCAGTCAAATATTCTGAGCGCTGCACAACCGCCCTCTTCTCCTACTTCCCACCTTTTCTTGGCCCGCAGTACTTACGTCGCATAACATCCCCCCGAAAGATACACCTGGTTATGCCAGCGGCCAGAAACATACAGGGTATGCGGTAGAAGCCTTGCTGCTGGCTTTTATGTCATACTCATTCATAGGTGATAATGTCACTGATTTTCAACTAGGCAATGCTGTTTCTGTTTGTTAACCAATTCTGTTGGTCCTGTGTTTCGTTGGCTACTCATAAGAAATTGTCACAAAATGATAATGGAACTTAATTGGTGCTTATCGTGCAAGTTTTTAACATGGCACAAAGTGCACTTGCTTTTGCTTACGCTAGTTATCCAGTGTACATGCAAATTGTGGTGTCTGTTTGGCATGTGCTATATCTTAATTCACTACGATGATTGCAACTGAATGCATGTACCTTAGCACAGTACCTCTCTGGTAGTGCAAAAAATTGATTTGGACATATGTTTGTATAACTACAGGTGACATACTGGATAAATCTCACCAGTTCTTCAGACATTACCTCTCAATGAACACAATGGCTGCATTATTGAAGGATATTGTTGGGGTGTAATTCAGTGTGCTGCAACTGGTTGAGCTGTCAGCTGCATTCCCGTTGCTTTAACAATTAGTGGTGTTGCTCGGCATTACATATCGTACAGTCCAATACAGTTGAACCGCATTATAATGAACACTGATATAGAAAATTATAGGTTATAGAGAACTAAATGTGAACATTGGTTGGCTACGCTTCATTTTAACAACATTTATTGTGATTATAACAAAATCAGAAGTGCAAGAACGACCACAATATTGGCCGTATGAGAAAATTTTCTTCACGCTAGGCATAAAGCTCCATAGGTGGCATAAAAAGTGAAATAAATACTGAAAGACAACTCGCAACCACATCTTTTCAGAAATGTTTAGAAAATTTTGTTTGTTCAGCGCAAAAAAAGGAAAACAACTGCTTTTAATTGCACCCAAGGAGACAGGTAACAACAGCCTCATTTATAATGGGATTGAAGCGCAGAATAATGCTTACTTGTATCTAGGTTTTTTGCGCAAGCCAGCTTGCCGATTTGTTAGAGTGACTTTGGTCACTACTGTTATGACGAATATCGGATATAGCAAACTAATTTGTGGTCCCAATGCTACTTTGCTATAACAACGCTCGTCCGTATTGCGATGGGGGTGAGGATGTGGCTAGGCTACTCACTTCATGATGTCGATGTAGACGCCGTACAGGAGCAGCATACAAAGGGAGTCGTACCAAGTGACCTGGCCGTCGTAGATCACCTGCGCATGCCCAATGTGTGACGCCATGACATATGTGCAGGCTGCCGTTGTTACGCGCTTTCAACAGGGAGACAAAGGGTTAGTGTCCTTATGGTAACGAAAATGATCTTACTGTTCCTATAGGTCATTATATACATTGCCCGCTAACGAAAATGATCTTACTGTTCCTATAGGTCATTATATACATTGCCCGCACTTTAATCCTACTGACTTGACAGTTATCCGTCGCCTTTTTGCCGCGCAAATTTTCCCTGTTGATTTCCGTTTGGCTGCATTTGAGTTCTCTTAGAGCTGTGCTTCAGTTACCCTTGTCATGCGCCGTTTGTTTATCTTCAGTGCTTCCAAGTTTCCCAAATTCATCACATCACCTAATTATCTGTTGTCGATCCTCTCTAAAAAGATCTAAAAGATGGATTAGCTGTTGGGTGAGTGCCTGAGCTTCCCAATATTCCTTAGCTTCAAGGTCTTTAACTCAAGCAAACCACCGATCACAGCGACCTCCCACTTAGACAACATGCACAGCTGCAAAAATTTTCTATAGTTAATTTATTTCCAATTCCTCAAAGGCCCCTGTGGAGGAGTTTTGCATGAAGGGTGGGCATGTTTAGTCCATCAGTTCCAAAGGTTTCGGTGGTTTGACTCGACGCAACACAGCCGTCTCATACAAGCGTAGCTCGACGTGCAGCAGTGGCGCATGATGACATTGTGACAAGGTATCGTTGTGAGCCGCTCATGTTGGTGACGAAGAGAATGAGCTCCTCCTTGGTTCACCAGCCTTGTTGTTAATGCCCTGTTAATTTTCCGGCTGTGCGTAGTGTACAGACGAACCTATCCCTCAGCACTGCTCTGGAGGTGCCCCTCCTTACAGGGACCGCATCAAGACCTGTCTGAAGATGAATTTCATTGTATGATCAAGAGTCTGGTCCTACTACAACAAATCAAGGCTGTCCAGTAGGCCCACGATGTGGCGATGAGGCAAGGCCTCCCCGTCCCTACGTGGGAGTGGCCGCGATTCTCCCCCTGTATAAAACGAGGGCGGACTCCTTGATGACCTCATTAAGGTCTTCATCCATCCATCCATCCACCCATCCCCGTAAATAATAATGATAATAATAAGATTACTCGCTCGGGAAGGCGGCGACGTCGAAGCAATGGTCAATGACCGCGGCCTACTCACCACGATGAGGATGACCACGGTGAATGCGTAGAAGATGGAGTCCCGGAACAGGGGCCACCAAGTCACCGGAACCTCCTGCGTTCGCAAAAGGATTGTAAGGGAAGGAAGTGATCGGGTACGGTGCGTTTGGTTTACTAAGTGCAGCTCTCGCATGATTGTGGTTCGCTTAAGGAAAGGACGCTGATTTCTGCAGCCCATGTAGGGAGCACGGCTAAGCGTCCGTGGGGTATAGGGAAAGGTACTGGAAGGGATAGAGAGGAGAGAAACGCCGTATAGTGGAGGGCTCCGGAAATTTAGACCACCAGGGGTTCTTTAACGTGCACTGACAACGCGCAGTACACTGGCCTCTGGCATTTTCGCCTCCATCGGAAATGCGGCCGGACCAGGTATTGTGACCCTCCAATCAATGATATACATTTCCCCAGTTGCATCGTCTGTGCTTAGAGCGATAAAGGAAGGTTTCGATTTCACCTGCGCGCGTTCTCCCTCAACTCTGCAGTTGACGTCATCTCAGTCACCGCCAGGCCTCCGAGATTGGCGCTTGCTCGGAGGCCGCGGGACACAGCCATGCACGGGAGAACTAAAGTCCCTAGAGAAAAGCGATCTAGGGACTTTAGGGGAAACGAACAGCGCTGCAGCCTTGCTTGTGAACAGCGGCACTACACGGTTTCCGAGTGTTTTCTTACTTTCCAGCTTTCAAGTAAATGTTGTTATTTTGGAGCTAGCGCGACTTCACTACATCTTTACACTTAAAGATGTCTTATTTGACTTCACCGAAATGTCGTAATCATAGTACCTAGCCGGCCTGTATGTCGCATGGTCATCCGTAAGGCAAGAACGCTGGATTTCAGGCGTCGTTATTAAATGCACTGAATTTCGCCGACGTGATCGTGTCGAATATTGAAGCAGGAAAATTACAGCTGGTCTCCATATATTTCGCGACCCTTTAACGACAGTCGGACATCGTATTTAGCTGTACACTGCAAGCTCCACAGCCGCGGAGCTGGCGGGACTCCATCTGGCTGCAGATCTACTGGCGGAGGACATCCCTGAAGAACCGGTTGCCATTCTCTGCGACAGCAAGGCGGCGCTGCAGACCTTGGCTAACCACCGACGTGCTGGGCTGACCGGAAGCCTCCTGGCGACGAAATTTGAGGCCCTTGCTGCTACCGGAGTGTCCGTCTCCTTCCACTGGCTGCCCTCGCACGTGGGCATAGCTGGCAACGAGGAGGCGGATACACTTGCGAAAGCTGCCCACCTCCCTAGTGTCCCGCTGACCCAGGCAGTGGCGGCGAGGGACTACTCCCAGGCCCGCCTCCAGCGCCTCCTCGTCTCGATTCACCCTGACCCAAGTGTGGCAAGCGGGCAAGGCCCCAAGCCACTTCCCGAGAAGGGCCTTACGAGGAGAGCCAGGGCCACACTCCTGCGACTGCGGACTGGCTGCATCTGGACAGCAGCCCGCCGACACGCCAAGGGCCTCTGTGCCTCTCCAGCCTGCAGCCACTGCGGGGATCCTGAGACTCTCGAACACCTCCTCTGTGCCTGTCCCGGACTTGCACAGGAACGTTCGAGGGTCACCGCAGCCTACCGGAGGCAGGGTCTTCCAGCCACCACACTCCACCACTTGCTGTTCCCGACTCGCCCCCGTCTACCAGCGCTGCAGACTCTGGTGGACTTCATAGATGAGACGGGCATCGCAGCCTATCACTGAGCCCGGGTTGCCCTCCCCCGCCTCCCCTTTCCGCCGGCTTACTTCTGCAGTGCTGAGCGAACCCTGACATCTCTCATTACCTTTCTGTCCTCTTTATTTCCTATCATCCCCTCCCCAAGACGCTGCACCGTGCTCCCAGTTTGGGCTGCAGAAATAAGCGTCTTTTCCTTACCTTAATCACCACCACCACCACCACCACCACCTGGGGTTCTTTAACGTGCACTGACAACGCACAGTACACGGGCCTCTGGCATTTTCGCCTCCATCGAAAATGCCACAAGCAAGGCTTTGCTTGTGAGCAGCGGCACCACACGGTTTCCGAGTGTTTTCTTACTTTCCAGCTTTCAAGTAAATGTTATTTTGGAGCAAACGCGACTTCACTACATCTTTACACTTAAAGATGTCTTATGTTGACTTCACCGAAACGTCGCACAATAGTATGCCGGCCTGTAATGTCGCATGGTCATCTCGGTAGCGCAAGAACGCTAGGATTTCAGGCGGTCGTTATTAAATGTGCACTGAATATATCGCCGAAATATTTCGTGATCGGGTTGTCGAACGCATATTGAAGCAGTGAAAATTACAACTGGGCGTCTCCATATTATTTTCGCGACCCCTTTAATGAATACAGACACGAACTTTGGACATTATCGTATTGTAGCTGTAAATAAAAAAAAGCACTGGCGTGGAGAACTCTAAAAAGAGTACCGTGGTGCCGCTCAACGCAGTGAAGATATTTTTAATATGGCTTCCTTGCAAGCCCACTTTCGGTTTCGATTTCGAGGGGGCGGTTTCTTAGTGACGTGTCAACACAGCCTGACGTACGTCTAAGTCACGTAGGGACAGCAATTCGGGATAGCGTCGCTGCACCCTTGTCGGAAGTAGTCAGTTACACGTGGGGCACGCAAACGACAGTGATTTCACGGTCATCCAGCGACTCTGACAGCGATTTCGGCGATTTTTAAGAGACTGTGTTCATACGTCATCGTAGTGTCCATTGCGTTGGGGCTGGCTTGCAGATGCTGAGCGACGAAAACTTTAATATCAAACTAAAATATTTTGTACGTGTTTCCTGGCTTCGGTGTGTGGAGAGCTTTACCAATGCATGGCCAGAAAGCGAAAAAGGTATGTTTTGTGCCTCCACAAAATCGTGTCTGTACTCCTTTAAGACGACAGGAAACAATACCAATGTGGTTGCATCCTTGTAACGCGCGTGCGATTTCTTTCCTTCTTTTCGTCCTGGTGCGAGTTAAGTGAAACACCGTGTACGCGGCGTACCGCGCACGTGCGTAGTTAGTCCACACGCAGTGTGCGGATGATGGGTACACCCGCAGCGCCGCTAATCCCGGAGAACAACGCCTAGCTCGCCCTTCATTTTCTGTACGGTGGCGGTATAATTGGATTCGCACGCGCACGCGACGCTCTCCGCGTGGTAATTGCGCCATATTTCGCTACGTACACGTAAAAGTGTTGCACCTGCACCGCCGGGATCTAATTATACGTTGCGTCCCTCGCGCCACTGTACCTTTCGTGTGTGACGCACTTCTGTTCCTCCGTTTTGCAGCGTATGCGAACACTATTAGTCTGTTTCAGAAGTTCCGTGCAGCACTGTGGAAGCTACAGGCCTCTTCGGCCAATCCGGAGGGCAAACAGATGTCAAGCGTGTTCTTCCGCGGTTTGTCATCTGCCAATGGCGGGCGCTGCAGTGGCAGCTGCAGCCCTGGAAGGAGGAAGATGAAGCGGGGTGTGCGTGTCCGAACAATGGCATTTCATCTCGCTTCGGAAGAATTCTGCGCTCGATGGCCTTGGCTCTGCTGCACGGAACTAGTGAAACAGACTATAGGAGGAGTTTCTCGTATGCGCCTATGCATTGCCTAGTCGTAGGCACTTCCCGACTGCGGGAAGCGCGCTACGTCGCCGTTCGTCGCCATGGAGACGGACTTCACGCGTTCAGATCAAACTGATCGAATTTTATGAATAAAATTAAAAAGAAAAGATGTGTACAAAATAATAGGGCAAATCACTTGCGTGGCTGTAGTATAGCTGGCCCAACATAAAATATATGAAGGTTAGCAAGAACGTAATTGGTCACGGAGTGAGAGGTTTTATGTACATAAACGTTTTAATGGATTGACGCAGAAAATTATCTAGCGAAGAGGTGCTGCAATTCACACGAAACAAGAAGCGTCGACGCGCCGAGGTAAATGCCCGGTATTAATGCGGTATTTATTGTTAATGCGAAAGATGTAGCCCACGAGTGGAGATAATCCGGCGCCGACAATCCGGCATCCCGCCGTGAAAGCCGAACGCTACCAAAAGGTCACGAGACGTCGTTGTCATCGCGTGACATCGTGGTGACGTCATCGGTGACATTGTCGGGTGACGTCGTCTTCGCGCGAAGTCTGTCTTGCACCTATCTGCCAAGTTTTTTCTCCCTCTGCCCTATCACTTTCTCTCGCGCAGTCGACGGAGATTATTACATTTTTTTTTTTTTGGGGGGGGGGGGGGAGATTATATGCCACATATAGACAGCTTGGCTGCGAGAAGTAACCTGTACTCTGGTTGTTGCTTATGCGAATTAAGGCCTATTAGACACTGAAATGAAAAAGAGAGACAACATTGCGGGTATAACAGCGACAATTTAGCATAGGCGACATTGGCCAACGCTTACCATCGTTAATTCGCATGCAGCAAGTAACAGCCGACATTCAGAGCCGGCATTATTCATTGCGTATAGTCGACACTCTGCAGTCACAACACCAGAGTTGGTGTTGTGAGAGTAATAAGGGCGGCTAGCTTCATACGATGTGAGCACATTCTCTTCATCATCAGTGTTCTAGTGCGCACTTGCTCTTGACTAGTGTAGCTTTCTTTTTAGTTGTTGAATGAGGAACTATTAATTAATTAATTATTTATTATTTAATTATTTATTTAAAAAACCTGCAGCGCCCGAAGGCATTATTGCAAGGGGGGGGGGGGGATACACAGGGAAACATATGTACAGAAAAAATGGTAACTTTGCAAACAAGAATAGCACAAAAACAGAAAAAAAAAGAGAAGAGGAAGACTATAAGTGCCCTATAGGTGCTCTGAATGATGCATTTGTGCGACAATCGGCGATTTCCTGGGGAAGCTGATTCCATTGGGAGATTGTGAGTGGAAAAAAGGAGTGTTGGAACGCGTTTGTTCTACAAAAAATATTTCTTATTTTTAAAGAGTGATCGCTTCTTTCAGATAAGAAATGCGGAGGTAAAAGGTACGATTCTTTAGTTATTTTAACCATGCCGTAAGAAATTTTGAAAAGCATTTATAACCTTATGTTTTTTTCTACGTGTACTTAATAATTCCCATCCCAGCCTATAATCCCAGTTCACTTCCAACCAAAGCGAGAGAGAGAGCGATCACCTTTCCGGAGCACAGCCCACATAGGCCAATGACGAAGAGCACGTTGAACACCGCCGAGCCCACGATGGTGCCGGTGCCTACGTCTCCCTTGGCGATTAGGACGCCTGCGTGCGACATCATCATCGTCAACCGCAACAACAGCCAAAGGCGCGCGCAGGGTTTTCCGTTACTTGTACAGCCACTGAGTGGCTACCCTGAATGATACCCCTAATATCTTTAATGCACTAATACCCTAATGCCTTTTAATGCCCTAACGTCACCTCCGTTACCTGTACGGAGTAAGGAAAGGACTTATGCAAGGCCGTTAAGTCAGTCTTTTCTTTCTTTTTTTTTTTTAAACCCGACGTGAGGGCTCCTTCAGGCCTAGTTCCAGCTCGTTTGCGCATGCGCGGGCGGTGCTTGCGCGGAGAAGCCGCATGAAACGACGGCGTTACCGACGAATCCCAGTAGCCCTCGCGAAAGCACGTGACTTCTGGCGCACTTTTTGTTTACGCATGTCGGGTAGTGAGGGCTTCTACTAAGCATTCCCGCTTCCATCGGGGTAGCAATTAAGTTTCACCGCAGCGCCCCCTCCTTAAATAACGAGGGGGCGGCGGGCTAAAGAGCAGCTGAAGAATAAACCTTAAAAAAGTTCAGAGCTGTTCATACGTTGACTTATGGTGATAACATATACGCGCCGCAGAACGCGCCCAAGTGCAAAATAGTGCGTATGGAATACGGAATCGCGCTGAAATAGTGCGAGTGAGACGCGCGTATCGTGCGAACAACACAGAGGCGTGGTGGCTTGGAGGGCGACCAGAAAGCTCAGTTAGCGCACCGTATACTCGCGCCCTGTGTATAAACTCATTTTTCGAAGCACCTCACAAGCGTAGGACGAAGAGTAAAGAGGGTGTGATTGGCTCGCGTCCGAACTTAAGAACACTTTGTAGTGTTTGGGGAGCATTTTTGTCCTGCAACACTAATCATTGTCTGCATTGCTTGCGTGACCTTTCTCGAAAGCACGCGTCGCACGTAATAACAAGGAAAGACACCCAAAACAGGGGACGATTATGAGACAAGCCTCATTATGACAAATTCGTATGAAACGGCCCTATATGCCTTCTCTGTATATCCCATAATTTGTTATATGCGTGCATTTGTAACGCTGTTTCAATGGCAGTACTGGTTTCAGTAAGTTCGTTATAACGGATAATTCGTTATGTCGAGGTTATAATGTAGCTGCAAGATAAAAAGACGCTGCAAAGCTGCCTTTATAGACTGCATACATACACGCCTCTTTCTTGCGGATGAATTCAGTGCGTCGTCTTAATTAGCAAATGGCCGTACTCCGGGGTCGCATTCGTGTCTCTTGTCAACTTAACTGTTCATTTAAACGTAACAGCACACGTGCATACGCACCCAGTATGGCGGTGAAGAGCTCGGGCGCCGAGCTGCCCGCTGCCATGAAGGTCGCTCCGGCCACGTCCTCAGACAGGTTCAGCCGCTGCGTGCGATTGAATGGCCCGGTGTTATTGATGTACGCGTCACTGCTACGTCACTGGTAATGCTCGTTAAAACCTAGTGTACTGCTTCTGGCCACCTAGTGCGTACTTTCATTGTACCATGCGCTGTACATTCACCGTACCATGCGCACTTTCTGTTGCAGCTGGTGTAATTTTAACGCGATATTGTTAAGAAGTCGGACCGCAGGAAATTCGCGTTGGCGTCCGGCGGACGTAATCATCTCGAGCTTCTCCTACCGTCGTAGCAATCCGGAGCACACTACGCAAGCCTTCCGCCACGGCGCAGGTATATCAGCGAACAAAAATTCAATTTCTCGACGCAAAATCTGTAAAAAAAAAAAAATCGTAAACTGCGTAGCCTGTGCGCCATGTGACGTCACTAGTTGAAAGAAGAGCGGACGGTTACCAGCTGTATTCGCAACGAAACTCAGTCGTGTGCGTGGTACAACGGTATTAGGCCCACATGTTTGACACAGCCTCCACGACCGACCAGCATCCTTTTTCTGTCGTGATTCGCGCATACGAATATGGCATATTAATTAGCAATAGACGCCTTGTCGTATGGACACTTTGTGTTAATTGCAAGGACGTTCGCGCTTGGAGACTGCATGTAGCCACTGTGGCGCATCCTGCAATTCCAGTGTTCCCTTTAATATCGCTCGCGACAGCGTGGTTCTTTTAAGGAGATGTGTGTGCGTGTGATGTGCTGTGTATAATAATAAACTCACGGCGCAGCATTCCTCGAGGGATGCGATGAAGTAGTCGTCGCAGACCACGGCCAGCGCGTAGAACATGTAGAGTACCACCAGGATGTGCACCACCACGCCGCCCTTGGCACGGGCCTCGTGGGAGAACAGGTCCGGAGGGAACTCGTGGTACGCTGCAAGACATGAGGTTGTTTATCTGTTAACAGCTGAAAGCTGTTTATGGCCGACGTAAACCGTGTTTGGTGGTGTTCGCAGTTAAAGGACTACCGACCCGAGTTTGCGGCGGCGCAAAAGGGGCATTTTTCGTTCTCTAGCCATGCACTGTCAACGCTCTCCACGCACCGAAGCCAGGAAACACGGCCAAGGTATTTTAGCTTGATATTTTTCGTCGCCCAGCATCTGCAAGCCAGACCCATCGCAATCGACAATACGATGAAGCATGAACACAGTCTCTTGAAAATCGCCGATATCGCTGTCAGAGTGGCTGGACGACCGTGAAATCATCGTTGTCTGCGTGTCCCACGTGTATTTGACCACAGCCGACAAAGCTGCAGCGAAGCCATCACGAATCGCTGTCCCTGCGTGACTTAGACGCACGTCCGACTGTGTTGACACGTCACTATGAAACCGCACCGTCGAAATCGAAACCAAAAGTGGGCTTTTAAGAGAGCCGTATTAAAGATATATTCATTGCGTTGCGAGACATCCGGTATTCTCTTTAGGGTTCTCCAAGCCAGTGCTTCTATTTACAGCAACCATACGAGAACTCTCGATTATTCGTATCTATCTATCTATCTATCTATCTATCTATCTATCTATCTATCTATCTATCTATCTATCTATCTATCTATCTATCTATCTATCTATCTATCTATCTATCTATCTATCTATCTATCTATCTAAATAGCTGTATGTGTATACAACTATGTATTCTGCAATTGTGCCAACTCGCAGCTTCTCGTAATTTTTAGTCTGCACGCCAAATTAATAATTACTCGTGCATATATTTGATCACTACGTACATGTATTTGCTCTGCATGCAGAAAGGTACCGATTCAGTCGCATTTCTTTTCTTTTTTTCTTTGAGGGGTGGGGGGTGGGGCGTAGTGCTGGCTGGCGACGACAAAACGTGTGCCGAGGTACACAAGAGTCCCCGTGTAACGCTAATTGCGTTCCTATGTCTAGTGCTGTCGTTGCGCCCTTTATTGACCTTTGAAGAAGGGTGTTGACAGGCTGAATCTGCGTCTCTGATCGATCAGTTCCTGGACACGTTGAGGCCCGTTTTCATCAGTCCCTGAATGTTGAGACCCGTGTACTGTGCTATATGACAGTGCATGTTAAAGAACCCCAGCTGGTAGCCCCGCCACGGTGGTCTACTGGTTATGGCACTCGGCTGCTGATCCGAAGGTCGTGGGATCGAATCCCGGCCGCGGCGGCTGCATTTCGACGGGGGTGAAATGTTGAGCTCCGTGTACAGTACGATGTCGGTGCATGTTAAGGAACTCCAGGTGGTCTAAATTTCCGGGGCCCTTCACTACGGCGTCTCTCATAATCAAATCATCATTAAATGATGGCTAGATCGATTACTTATTATTGCTGCGTGAGAGAACGCTCCGGGAGCCCACAACGCGTATAAACCCTGTCGGCGTTTCGTCACGCCGACACAAATGGGGAGGTGGGGAGGTAGAGGTACAATTGGGGAGGACAGAGTGCGGGGGCGGCGTAGCACGCGTCGCCTGTCGTGTCGATGCGCGTTGCCATAACTTCGCCCCTGTAGGCGGTGTGTCACGCCATAAAAGGATCGTTCTCGTGTTTTCCGGGTGACTCGCACGAGTGCGCGGTAACAATAATAATGACGGGCACGCACTTTGTGCATGGGACCCTCGTACGCCCCGGACGCGGGAGTGTAGGGTGCGGCGTAGGGAATTGGGGAACGAGCGACCGCGCCGCCGCCGTGTCCCTGTCCTTGAGGCGACGAGCAGACACTGTGGGTGAAATTTGTTCCCTTTGAAAGGCGACTGCTTTGTTGTGTAGTGGTAGTAAATAGCAGAATTAGTAGTAGTAGTAGCGTGACGGTTATTTATTAGAAGAAATATTTACAAAAGAGTGGGAAGAAAATGAAAGTACTTACTGGAGACCGCTGTAACAGTACAGCGCATCAACTGACAGATGAACCGCGGCCTCCAGTAAGTTGAGTGGGGAGAGATGTTTAAAGGATAGGAACAGGAAGGTGAGCTAGATGACAGAGTTGAATTATTTACATATTTACGCAAAAGTTTCAAAGTTCGCTTCGGATGCGGCCTCCTCGAGAGTAAAACACAATGAACGGCCTCTAAATGCTATATGTAGAGTCTATACAAAGGTTCGCTTCCGATGAGTCCACCTCGAGCGAGCCGTATAGGCTCTTCTTGTGGCATTTAGTGGTCGTTTGTTATGTTTTCCTCTCGCTTTTTTTTTTAATGTAGTATAATTCGTCCGTTAAGAGCTGCATGAATGGCGTGCCTGCATTTGCGCTCTGGGAGCAGTTGTACTCCTTTACGCGTCTCACCTGTGTCACGGCAGTAATTCGACCTCGAGTGCATTTCCTTGCTTTAGGGAGCCTACATGACTGCTTTTTGGGCAGTCATGCAGGCTTCCTACCTTGCTTAAAGGGCCCCTAAACCACCCCCGACATTTTTTTTAACATTTCAAGTTAGCACGCGCATCAAGTTGAAAATGCCGTCACGATGAACGATGTCAAACGCGGCAGCGCTACGCGCCGCGGGCGCGCCACAAACTCGAAAAACAATCCCGTGCGCCTCTCCGGCCAGTTCCGGCATGCCAAAGTTAGCCGTGACGACATTGTGGTTTTTGGTGACGTCAAAAGAGTCCGAGCTCCGCGTCGAAGGAGGACGTCGACTTCCGGTTAGTCTGCTAGCAAATGCACGCGCTCCCTGCCTGTTTGTTTTCCTCTTCCTCGTCGTGTGTCGTTCGTGTGGTGTTCGCGTGTGAATTCGTAAATGCGCTACGCTACGCAAGTGCAAGTGAGGTACAGCCGACTACAAACTGCAGCAACTGTCAGAACACGACGGACAGCGCTAACAGAGAGCGTTGGCGCAGCACCAACGAGACATTTGCGCGAACGCGGGAGCCCGGCGGAGGCACGTCAACCGGATGCGCGTCATCGGCGATGTATGTCACGTGACATTCGGAGGAGCACTCGGCGAGGAGGTGGCACTGGCAAGCGGCCGGCGGGCGCAGGAGAGAGCGAAACAAGCAAGCGCCGCGTTTTAATAATCAAACGGGTGTAACTCGGCTATTTCGGCACCGTTTCGAAAAATTCTTGCGGCTACGTGTTCGTTTCGGACACCGGCACAAAAGCAACCCCACAACTAAATTTCGACCTCTTGGTGGTTTAGGGGCCCTTTAAGCGCTGCGTCCCCCCCACGTACTTCCGGATCTGCTGTTAGCGTGATACATGGCACTGTACTGAGAGGAAAGTTCCCCGGTTCTCGAGAAAGGGAAACGCGAACAGGCATCGGACGGCGATTGTTGTTGCGTCAGAAAATAGAAAGAAAAATATCCCAGTTTCACCGAAAGGGCGAAACTGTGAATGCGACAGCGAGAGATCGTAATGTTATACGAAGTGAGGCTGGTAGCTAACTCTTTTGGATACGATCTCACGTAACTCTACAAAACGCTGGTGTAAGAGGATACGGCTGCTTCGGGGACACTTTTCGCAGTCTCTCCGCTGCTTCCGGGGACACTTCTCGCAGTGTCTTCGCGTTGAGAGCGCAGCACGCAGAAGGGTTTACGGGCCGCCCGCTGATGGACTGCCGACACAGCGCGCACCAGCGATGGCGACCGCGCGGAGCCCCCAGTTACTGCTCAAGTGACACCCCCCCCCCCCCCCCGCGTTCTTTTCATGCTCGTTAAAGACGCGCGAGGCGTTTCCTCTCCGATTCGACGGCAGGCGTCCAGATCGGGGTGGCGTTATCGCATGCACCCTGCAAGCGACGGAGACGGACCGGGCTCGTTTGATCTCTGCTTCAGCCGCATTCGTTGCTTCCACTCGTGTGCTTTTACCCTCGGGTAGAAGGTACGATGCGCGGAGTGGTGTTTATCAATTTGGACTTTATACGGGACATGACGGCGACGGCAAAACCTGTCGAGACTGTCCATGTAATTGCTATCGCAATAAAAAAGAGGGGGAAAAAGACTTCCGCCCACGCTTATAATCACTATAGGGTGTATAGTAGCGGCGCGAGCGCAGAAGTGTGGTTGGTTTCGATCAAGGAGACTTAACAAATTCTTTTTTGAAACCTCCATGGCTTGTGTATTATAGATTTCAGGTCACTAGGTCACTTTGTGGTTTGCAGTTCATCCTGGCCAACGAATCCCTGCTAGAACGTTGACGGTCGCGACAGCGGGGGCGCTACAAATCTTGCGCGCTTTCCGAACGCTCTCGTCTCTGTCCATTTATCGTCGTTGCAGGCCGCGCGCACGACACCTGTAGTTCCCCTCCTGTGTTATCCCCGTCTATATGCAGTGACGTGCACGTCTTAGGCCCTTGCCCGATGTATCCCCGCCGAACTGTATAGTTCCGACTTTCTGTCGTACGTACAGTGCCTTGCTGCATTGATTAAATGTTTCGCAGGAAAGTCCGTCACCCCTAGGGAAATATTCTGCATAAGGACTTGTTCTTCGGCTAGTCGGTGTTTGCTAAGGTGGAAAATTTACCCTAGGGAAATTTGCCGCCTAAGCAAACACCATCTATACGTAGGCGGCAAATTGCCGCCTACATGTATGGTATTTTCTTTCTTATCGATTTTGCGCGTACGCGCGCGACATCCAGACTTTCGTCGACCGCGACGGGCTGCTCGCAACGCATTGTTTGTAACTGGCGGCGACACTTCCCTGCCTCGCCGCGTGTAGTACGTGCATTTTCGAATGCCACACGGTGCACTTATCGCTACACCGGCCTGCAGCCGCGCCTGTGACGAAGTTCGCGATTGAACGTTCAAATGGCATCGCAGGCGCACGGCCTACGCTTTCGGTTGACCGGAAACAGTATTGCCGATCTAATGGCTTTGCAGTCGGCGCTCGGAAAGCGAGGGAAAGAAAAAGAAGCATTTGTACTGTGTCTGCCTAGATTTTTTAAATACTTCTTTGTCTTGGGTGTATAGAGAAACGTGCAGTATAGTTTTGCTGCGTTCTTTGTTGCCAGGCCTTGGAAACAACGGTATAGCTATCTCCACGTGATACGGTTGTGTGTGTGTGTGTGTGTGTGTGTGTGTGTGTGTGTGTGTCGGCCACACGCACAAGTGCTTTGTTGTTGTTGTTCTTTGCCCCCTTACGATGACGCAAGCACGCAGTGAAATGTCGAGGTCAGCAGTCGGCACGTGTAAGGTGACAGGATATGAAAGTGCCTGACCCGCAAAGAAAGATGAAAAGAAAAACGCCCTTGCATAAAAAAAAGAAAACCCTGCCCTTCGAAAAGGCCATGAAGGGCGTGCAACGCTTGTTTCTTTTATTATTTTTTTTCGATGTGGTTTCCAGTCTTTAATTTCCGTCTATTGAAAATATTGGATTGGAAAGAAAAGCTAAACAAATCCGTTGAGACTGAGTGTCGAATGTGTGCAGTTTTAGTGAACCGTAGCCAATAGTAGCCGTCGCTGAAATAATAATAATAATAATAATAATAATAATAATAATAATTGCTTGTGTTTTACGTGCCAGAAGCACGATATGACGGCACGCTGTTGTGGCGGGCTTCGGTAATTTCGACCTCCTGGGGTTCTTTAAATGGACACTAGAGAGCAAATTGATTTCTGGCTACGAGAACAGTAAATAAGAAAACAACCCTTTTCTGCTTGAGACGAAAAAATAAAGAACAGGATAAGAAAAGCAAGAACACATTGTTGTACTCACGTGGAATTATCTCTTTACAAATGAAATAATACGCATTATACATCACATAAAAACGAAAACAGTGCATAGCCTGACACGAGAACCCAACACTCCGGAAAAGTTAATTCATTGACTTGCTTTTTAAACTGTGTTGACGAGATTCTATTTTGCAGTAAGTTCATTATACCTGGGTGTTCGTTTAGGAGGTGCGGCATTAAGGTTGCTGATTTTTGTTGACCGCAGTTCGTACGCGATCTGGATTTTGTTATTACACTTTCGCGTAGTTCATAGGGTGTTTGCTTGGTCTGACATTTTTCTTCAACGAGAGTTCTATTAGTTCTGTATTGATGCATTGTTTTTAGTGACAACTAAGTGCTTTATCGGCAATATATTATAGTAGCTGCAATAAGGAGTTGTACTCAAAGTGTTGGGGATGTTTCGAACTGCTCGTATTGCTCGCTTTTGTAACGATAAAATTGAATTTACGTTCGTCTCTGTAGCTGTGTACCGCACCCAATAGGAGTACGTAAAACATGGCCAGGGATAATGACGTAGTAAACTTGTCGCTTAGCGCCCGGTGGTAGAAAGTGCCTTAGTTTATCTGATAATCCGATTGCTTTAGAGACTTCACTGCTTAGCGAGTCAACATGTGGTGTCTACAAAAGGTTCCCATGAAATATCGAATGGTTCCTGTTTGAGCAGAGTTTCCTGATATCTCAGAGGTGGGGGTTGTTGATATGCCATTCCCTTAGCTTTGAATAAGACACATTGTGTTTTTTCTGTATTCAGTTGAAGTTCACTAGTACCCAACTAGAAATTAAGCTTCCCTAACCTCGTGTTCACTCTATGATGTTTCTTCACATGTCCCTCACTATCGGGAGAGCGAGAACATGTAAATAATTCTCCTAAGGTATTATTTTTATAGTTAATTGTCTTTTTATTCCGGTTAAATGGAACGTCTGAAGTATAAACTATATTTGTAGCCCCTCCCGAAGGAACAGTTGCTGACGCGGCTTTGCAAATACGAAGGGCTTCGCTGCAGACTTTTGAATTGCATCCTACTTATTGTTAGCTGCCCCGCCACGGTGGTCTAGTGGCTGTGGTGCTCGGCTGCTGATCCGAGGGTCGCGGGATCGAATCCCGGCCGCGGCGGCTGCATTTCGATGGAGGCGAAATGTTGAGGCCCGTGTGCTGTGCGATGTCAGTGCACGTTAAAGAACCCCAGGTGGTCGAAATTTCCGGAGCCCTCCACTACGGCGTCTCTCATAATCACAGCTGGTTTTGGGACGTTAAACCGCACAAATCAATCAATCAATTACTTATTGTTAGCTGTAGCTCTCCGCAGTTCTGGCTCTGCGGAGAGTATATAGCTTGCGGGTACCCAGACGGAGTGCTGCCTCGTTCATAAGGTGGTGGCGGCCGGGACAGGTCATTAGAATACTGGCCGCACGCATTACCACGAACGCTTAGCAGCGTGGCCTATATAGACCGGCTTAGACTAACGTCAGCTCCGCCAAGTGTTTTGGGCGATGTTTGTTTCTTTCACTGGTCAACTAATATTTCAATGATCAGTGTTCCTTTGGAGCTGTCTAGGTCTTGCCGGTGTCCTGGCTGAACCGTGATTCCAACAACAGACGTTTTTCGTTGGTTGGACTCTGTTGGGATTTCGGCCTCTTCGAAGGCAAATCGGTGACATGCATCTTTTAATGTTCTGCCAGCGGGTTCCGTTTTCAGTCGAGCAGTACACCTCCCGCCGTGTTAGAGGCTGACGCCCTGAGGCCGCCGTTTCGGTTAAGCTGACAGCGATTTACCGCCGCGTCCCCATTCAGGTAGGAAAGAGGAACGCGGGGACCCAAGGAAAAGAACGCGTCGCGCGGTATAGATGCGTAACTCGGATCCCGAAAAAAAAAAAGCCTTTTAAGAAGACGGTAGAGGGTCGGGCTAATATTGATGCGGTACTGCGATTCCACTGTAAGCGCGCTACCTTGTACGAAGCAAAGCGGTCGAAGGGTACCGATGGGACAGGGCTCGTGCTCCTCCTTCGTGAAGGCGATTCGAGAACTGTAGAGTGTTCTTGTGACGTCACGTGAGTCCCCCCACTTTTTTTTTTAGGTGACAGTTCCGTCACGCGCTACCGGTGACAAGCATATCGGAGCTTACGCACGGATGATACAAATTTTAGATGACACGTTTTATGTTTTGGTACCCACGAATGTTACTTAACGAGATGTATATAGTACAATGGAGAGGCATGCAGTTCGGTACTTACCTGGTCTGATGCAGTCTATCTCCTCTTCGCCTTTCGTTTTGTTCTTCAGCTTGTCTTGCTCCTCCCCGGACGCTTTTGTGGCGTTGTTGGAAGCATTCCTGCCTGTGCTGGTCTCTTCTCCCGGAGCCGGCTTGGGTTCTTTCCTGCCCTCTTCGCCTCCTTGCGTAGGTTTTTCGTTTCCCTGGCTCGGCTTGCCTTCTCCCTCCGGTTTGGGCTCTTCCCCCGTGGACTTTGAACCCTGTTCTTGTTTCCCCTCGGTCGAGTCGCCCTCTTTATTTGGTCCCGGCTTCGCCGCGCCGCCCGTTTCCTCTTTTCCCGGCTTCGGCTTCGACTCTTGGTCCGGTTCGGGCTTCGGCTTTTGGATCCGTCTGAGGCGATTCGCCCTTCGATTTCACTTCGTCCCCGGCGTCGTTTCCCTTCTCCGCGTTGTCGTCTGGTTTTGTTGACTTTGGCTCGTTGCCTTCAATCGGTGTGGTCCCTGGCTTTCCGTTCTTTTCCTTGTCCGCCTTATTCTGTCCTGAATCATTGCCCGTCGACCCTTTTGGTGGCTTGTCTTCTGACTTGTTCCCTTGGCTCGGCTCGGATTGGCTTGTCGGTTTTTTGTCGTCTGCTGCCCCTTCCTCCTGCTTTCCCTTCTGTGTCTTCTCCTGTCCCGTGGATGCTGCTCCTCCTTCCGTTTTTTGTCCCTGCTCGCCGCCTTTCTCCGCCGCTCCTTCTTCCGCTCCGGGTTCTGGCTCCGCTCCTTCCGCCTTGCCGGCTTTTCCCGTTCCACCGGGCTGCGAGTTCGTCTGCTTCCCTTTGCCCGCGTCTTCGGCTTCGTCTTTTGTCTTTCCTTTGCCTCCGGCCGACGGCTTGGGCTTCGGTTCTTCACCGTCCTTCGTCGGTGTCTTACCGTCTCCGGAGTTTTCGGCGTGCGCCGGGGCTCGTTTGAACAGCGGGTTTACGTGTCTCTTGGGGAGCGCCGGGGCGACGTCCGGTTCCTGGAGTCCCGGGGCGTCGTCGGCATCCGGCGCTGCGTTCCCGATTGAGAGCAGACGACGGCCCGTCGCATAGCCTTTGGTCTCTGGCGCTACTGCGTAGGAGAAAGAGAAAAAGACAAGAAGAAGCCGACGTTAGAACGAGGAGTTGCATGCGAGATAAGAAATACACCAGTTTTATCATCGTTAAGATCTGTTTTATTTTTGCCCTCTTCCTATCTTTCTCCTCTCCATAGGCACGACTCGATCGTCGAATTATCTGCTGCCGTAGCCATGAATTTGTTCCGACATCTCTCCAGCCTTCTAAGTCTTCCCAGCAAACGTCGTGCTCAGTACGTGACCTCTACATGGCTCGCTACACGAAGACTTAACAAAAGAGAGAGAGAGAAAGAAAGTTATATGCCGCATCGCGCGAGAGCGACTTTTCGCTCACTGACCCCGCCTCTCAATGTTTTATAAAGAGTTGCAGACGACGAGAAAGAAAAAGCGCGACAGCCGAAAAGCAAAAAAAATTCTGAGAGAGGCGCGGCGCCTTCTACTATCCAAAAAGAGACTCTGTCGTCTGCTATAGCTGTATCGATCGTCGTCTGGCCAGCAGTATAGCGTAACTTAAGAAAACGCATTCGTATATACACAGGGAGCTAGGGTAGTATATATACGCACAGACAGCAGTGAAAGCGATCTTGCGAAAGGCTGCAGGATGGGGCAGGGGATAAAACCGGCTCCTGGCTTTCCTTTAGTTTGCCCCCCCCCCCCCCCCTTTTCCTTCTCGTGCCTTCGTTGCGAAAGTCGCGGTAGCCTATGTAGGGAAAAGATAGTGAAGACTGTAGGAGGCTTCGCTTCTCTGACGTCGAGTATGTATAAGCAAAGTCGTTAAAAACGCAGACTCGGGAGTTCTCTAGCTCTATCGGACCGGACCCCCCTAATCCGGCGACTTGCACGAAACAAATAAAAAGAAGAAAGAAAGAAAAGGGTGGTACAAATGAGACATGAAGCTCTAATCATGCGCCGGGCGTAACAGGTCGGCACCACTCCTAGGTCGGGTATGCGCAAAAAAGGAAGAAGTGGACTGAGTCCGTGCGAAGTGCTTTTTATTCATGGCTTGCGCGGCGGTGCTCAGTAATAAGAATTCCGAGACTCGCGCACCCCACATCTCTGCTGACCTGTAAGAAGATGCGATGGTAAGGAGGGAGAGGGGTTGAAGGTTGCGTCGAGGTCAAGTCATGGGCAAGCAAAAAGTAAGGTCGAGTGCTCAGGTATACAGGATGCGACGATCAATATTTAATTGGATTCATTTCCAGGATACGTGGTGCGCGTCGTGATTGGATGCGCTTCAGCGCATGCGCGATAGGAGGGTAGCCTATAGCGTGTCGGGAAGGCTGTTCCTTTTTGGTTCTTAATATATCTCAAATTGCCGTTAGAGTGAAGGCGTTGAACGGCGTCGAGGAAATGTTGTTGTTGTTGTTGTTGTTGTTGTTGTTGTTGTTGTTGTTGTAGGTGAACGGTATTATCACCTTGTACTGCAAGTGTTGTTGATTTGTGCTTTTGTACGTCGAAACCCTGACCGTGCCTATATACGCAAGTTTTCACCAGTGATGTGCAGTATACGCTTGTCGACCGCACTTTTACTCGACAATACTATTTTCCCGGTTCTTGCCATTTCTACGTCGAGCAGTGGCCAGTTACAGCAAACGAGAACAAAACAGAATTTATTAACTCACGACTCACGAACAAATATAAACGAGCCGAACGAATAAATGCAAAGAATGAATTACATGTAGTGATTCGCGGTAGTTAAGGAAGCAAGGGGCGGAAGGGTTTAGCGCGGAAAGATGTACATTCCTCACAAAAACTCAAGATATGGCCATATCGGGCATTGGGAATATCCGGCTATAAGTGGCATATGTGCCCCTATGTGGCCACATTCCCAGTTCGCGGTACGGTCATATATGGCGATGCAAGATGCAGAAATTACCATGGTTCCGCGGCAAATAGGGCATATACGGCCATATACCGGATGCGCGCCGTATGTAATCTGATATCCATATATGGTCATATCTGGAAATGGGCACATCATGGCTGCATGTGGCCTGTGTTCGTGTACGGCTGTACTTGCCCAATTCGCGATAACGCATTACAAGGGCCGTACAAGAATTGCCATATATGGATCTATCGCGAATTGGTCAAATATGGTCATATACGGACACGTGCCATATGCAGCTCGACATGCGCAATTCTTGATATGGTCCATATATATGTAATTTTTGTGAGGGTTATTACTGAAGCAAACACCTAAGACGAAGTTGTTGTAAAAACACTGCACTACAATGACTACTAGACCCGCCACGGTGGTCTAGTGGCTATGGTACTCGGCTGCTGATCCGAGGGTCGCGGGATCGAATCCCGGCCGCGGCGGCTGCATTTCGGTGGAGGCGAAATGTTGAGGCCCGTGTGCTGTGCGATGTCAGTGCACGTTAAAGAACCCCAGGTGGTCGAAATTTCCGGAGCCCTCCACTACGGCGCTTCTCATAATCGGAGCTGGTTTTGGGACGTTAAACGCCACACATCAATCAATCAATAATGACTACTAGAAGTGAAGAGCGCTCGAAAAAAGAAAGAAAAAATGCGGACGCCTAGATCGCATAGCATGCGCGAACATGTGCGCGTTGTCGTACGTGATGTTTGACGGCCTGCATCTGTATGCTAAGAACGGAGAAGAAGGTGAAAAAGGAAGACAATGAAGGGACGCATTTTGTATGTTCTTACGCTGCATGACACTTGAGTGGAGAAAAAATTCACAGCATATCCACGGGGTGAATGATGATGAGTGGGCGAAGCTCCGGAGTGAATCACCGGTAAACCGTTAATCTTCCGTGTAATTCGCCCAGTCGATCATCATGTAAAGACGTGAGAAACACTCTATTCGAACGCTGGGATCTCGCGTTTAAGGGGACGCTAGCACAAACGCGTTAGAAACATGCAGTACACTATAGTAAGGGGGGAGAGGCCACAGCGTCTTACGCAGCCCCTTACACAGGCCGGAACGCGCACCGCGTTTGCCGACGCCATCACATGACTGCTGAAAGTCTTACACCAGCTTCTTACACGCGCCGTAACGCGCTAGCACAAACCCATCATCATCGTTAGAAACGGACAGTCTTTCGCTCTCTCTCTCTCTCTTTCTGTCTCTCTCACACAAGACAGCAGATGGAAGAGTGAGAGAGCTCACGCGCCGGGAGGAACGCGCCGAGGGCGAGCGCGAGCCTCCCGGCGCGCGAGCTATCGAGCGCAATCCTAGAACGAGGTGGTTACGACTACAAGGGACGAACGACCCACGCCTTAAGGAGCTTCGCCCCTAAAAACAAATATTGGGCGATGCTTTGAACTTTTTAAGAATGTGAACGCGAAAGCCTATACTTTGGTGCAGGTCACGAGAAATGCGGCGTCTGCCCGCCAAAGGACGCCCCCTCCTGCCAATGGTGCAGCTCTGTCAACGTGACGTCGAAGCTGACCGCCTCCACGCCGCGCTCAAGAGAGACATCAGAGAGCGGCGCTAAGACCGGGATGTCACGTCGACAGAGCGGCACCATTGGCTGGAGGGGGCGTCCTTTGGCAGGCAGACGCCGCTTTTTTTTCTTGGCCTGTACCTCTGTACTGATGAAGAAAGGAATGGCAATACTTGCGCATTCAATTTTTCAGCTTTGCCTCGCGCGATACGTTTATGGAACGCTCTTCCACACAACATCCCCTCCCAATCTAGACACAGTGCATTTCGTGATCAACTAATCCAACATTTTCCCGCTTGAGCCGTGCTTGCTCTCTTGTTACCCCTTAACTTTTATAATTTGGATTATGTAGGTGTGCAAGTTGTCGCATCAGTGCCATGTGAGGGGGTCGCCATAATGTGGCATTTTTCCGCGAGTGCTTCTTCAGCTATTTCTGTTTATTTTTGTGTTAACAATATTTCTGATGTGTTTACGTCTCTTGGATTTCCCGTTTTTATACTAATGCCTTTTTTTTTTTTTTTGCTGCTGCTGCTATGACTATATATCTTCCCCTTTACCCAATGCCTTCTTGAAGGCCTGTAAGTTACTGTAAATAAATAAATAAATAAATAAATAAATAAATAAATAAATAAATAAGAGGGGCGAAGAAGAAGAAGAAGCGGACGAATAAAAGGAGGAAACAGACGACGACGAAGAGGGCTCGGAAAATGAATAGAGTGGAATAAGAGCAGCAGGAACGGAAGAAGACCGAAAAGGAAGACTGACAGAGGGCGCAGCAAAGTCTAGCGTGCATTTTCACCGTGCTGCAGTCCTCTGCGCAGTCCTGCAAGTCTTTGTACCTCACAACGCCACCTTAACTCGTAGAGATCTAAGCCTTTCGCCTTAAAAAGAAGCAAGAAATTTTGCGGAGCTTGCACTAATGGCGCAAGGCTAGCGAAGCAGCGAAACTGATGGGCACCTGGCTGGTCCGGGTCTTCTTCTTCTTGTGGTCACGTGTCGTTGTGACGTCATGTTGTGCTATGTAGCATGACATCGAGGCCGCGCAAGGTTATACTATTAGATGTAGCGTTGATTGATTGATTTGTGGGGGGGAGGGGGGGGTTAACGTCCCAAAACCAGCTATGATTATGAGAGACGCCGTAGTGGAGGTCTCCGGAAATTTCGACCACCTGGGGCTCTTTAACGTGCACTGACATCGCACTGTACACGGGCCTCAACATTTCGCCCCCATCGAAATGCAGCTGCCGCGGCCGGGATTCGATCCCTCGGCCTTCGGATCAGCAGCCGAGTGCCATAACCGCTAGACCACCCTGGCGGGGCGCTAGATGGAGCGTCGCTTGGTTGCTAGGCAAGGTCATTTCAAGGTCACATGCGTGATGCGGACGAAATAACGAAACTCTTAAACAGCTTATTCGATGCTGAAGAAACAAAAACCCTTTCATGCTGCGGTTCCTTGCGCATACACATTTAACCACGCGCGCTGCAAAGCAAAAGGCCACGTATCTCTCGTTTCATATCTCCTTTCGGCAACGAGTGAAGAAGCCCTGTGTAATTTGCCATACCTGCAGTCTGCAGAAACACGTTCGCGCGACTCGCACGCAACTCGGTAAGACAGATAGACGCGCAACAACAGTTATATAGAATGAAGAAGGAATCCTCTTGAACTGTTGCGGAGATGAATTCCTTTCTGCGCTGCAGTACTTCAAGTCCGCGAGAGAGCTCTCGGAGCGAGATTGCTTCCACTGCATAGCAGACGAGAACGCGTCATTATTACTTATTTCTTTTCTCCTTTTTTGTCTTCACGCGAACGACAGCATATCTGCTTGTCTAAGCAGACAATGACTTCTTCTTTATTTTTATTTTTCCAGCAGACAGTAACGTTCTCAAGCCTCGTTCTCAAAGCAGACGAGAACGAGGCTTCTATACAAAGAAGCAGACGACGCGTGTAGGAGCGCATGTACGATCCCCAGTCGTTACGTAACAAGGCCGCCCGACGTCTCGCTTTCCCTGATTGCCGCGCAGGACTCTATGCGAGATTAGAAGTCCCGGGAGCCGCGGTAACCCTGAATTACGTTTTTTTTTTTAATTTTTATTTTTCACGAAAATAGAGCACATATGCGGATGAGGCCTTCCAGGTTAGTGATGGCAAATGTACAGCGAGGATAAAGTGTCAGCTCCAGCTGGAACCTGATCTCTTAGACCTTTCGTGTTTCAGATATTTGTGTGATGTAAAAAAACAAAAAAAAAACAAACAAAAAAGCCTGCTACCTTGCGACGTAAATGGCAGCAGCGGTGTCTTATCCGTGGTGATGTCAGGCGCGCAAGTCATTTTCGCAATTGCCTTTTTATTATTTTTTTCTTGGGGGGGGGGGGGGGGGGGGGGGCGCCCCAGGCGTTCCTGAGCTATCTGAGCTGTGCGACACGGTGGCAGAGCTTAGCGTGGAGCTATCTAACCCGCCTAAGCTTTCTTAATGCGTTCGGTTGTCGCGTAGGGAATGTCGCCGTGACAGCAGAATAGCGTTGTGTAATCAGCGGTGAAGTGCATATCTGCGGTGTTCTGTGGGTTGATTATCCTCACCTCATGTGGTGACAGTTGGTGTACTGTAATTCCTATCGGCTGCGCAACGCGGAATGCGGACAAGGAAGTGACACCACGAGTGCAAGCTCTTAACTAGTTTGTTAGAAAGGTTAAATTATATATAAAGAAATGTGCTTAAAAGCGTAATTGTCACAGACGCACTTGATGGCCAAGCCGAACGGATGCACTGTAAAAAAACAAACGAACAAAGTTGGCTGAGGTTTAACTCCTCTAAGCCTAGTTTATTTCGCCTGTCACGGTTGTCTATAGTGGCTATGGTACTCGGCTGCTGATCCGAAGGTCGCGGGACCGAATCCCGGCAGCGGCGGCCGGATTTCGATGGAGGCGCAATGTCGAGGCCCGTGTACTGTGCGATGTCTGTGTACATGCGATGTACTGTGTACTTTGCGATGTCTGTGAACCCCAGGTGGTCGAAATTCCCGGTGCCCTCCACTACGGCGTCTCCGAGTCATATGATATGATGGTTTTAGTACGTAAAACCGCAGAAATAAATGGTCGAATGAAAGCCTGGTTTACTTATTTATGTTTTTATTTATTGTATCCTCAAGAGGGGAGGTGCAGTAACAATAACTGAGGGATAAGATAAAAAGAAAGGAAGTGTGTGTGTGTGTGTGTGTGTGTGTGTGTGTGTGTGTGTGTGTGTGTGTGTGTGTGTGTGTGTGTGTGTGTGTAAAGGGGTGAGCAACAAGTGTACGTAGTGGTATTCCGCTGTGCTAAAGAACTAGCTGTAACTAAGCTAACAGCTGAACTTGGTCGTTTTAACAGGAATCTGATAAACACTGTATTGCTCGGTTAAAACAACTTCAACTTTTTTTTTTCCGCCTTCGATAGGACGTGTTATAGGGAGGCTCTAGAATCTTCGCCGAGTTGTGCTTCCATTGCGCCTGCTTACCGTACACAATTGAGCTGCAATTGTTGCTCGATTTCGACAGACATGCACGTAGAGCTTTGGTGTTTACTTACCGCTTTCGCGGTTCATCGACCTCCCGACAAATTTTGTTTCGCAAGCCAACTGCTGTGTGCCAGATACCCCTCGTGGGTATGTTCCAGTTGCAGAGGCGGGAACAACTTCGTGATGAGCGCGCAACAGCACAGCTAGCCCACCCGCTCTCTCTCTCTCTCTCTCTCTTTATTACACAGCACAGCAGACGACGCGCAAATCGCAGTCGACACGCTGGGGACCCCGAAGGAGCGAGCAGACGATCGCTTCGCTTGGCCAGCTTCGCCTATTCCAGCGACGCCTAGACTGATCACGTAAAACAAGATACTCCGAAGGGTAATGGAGAGAGGCGTGAGGAGGGAGATGGTTCAGAAAGGAAAACAAAAGAAAGGTAATAATGAATAGGGCGGGACCTTAGCCTGGCCGTACAGGGTAAATAAATCTTTCGTTCCAGTCATGGTCAACACGGGGGACGATATTGGGGTCACCTGGGAGGTAAGCGGCCGGCACTGGCTCCCTTCGCGGTGTGCACAGGGTGGACAGGCGGCGTTGTCCACGACGGACAGGACAGGTCGACTATTCGTATCCTCACAGTGCACACACACACACACGCACAACAAGACCGTTTGTGTTTGAACCGAGTCTCGTGGGGCTGTCACCAGATGTCACCACTGTCGCCGCAGCCTCTCTTTCCACACGCCTCCCTATCGGGAGAGGGAAGGGAAAGTGTTGGAACAGACTGCGACCAACGCGTTAGGAGGACTGAACGAAAAAGGAATGAAAGAAAGAATGAGTTCATTGGAAGAAGTGGGAGTGAAAGGTGGGACGGGAATTGATTTACTGCGCGTTATCGCCATCCGAGCAAGCGATGCAAGCAGTCCAGGGACCTCGCTGTCGGTGCTTGGCTTGCTGGTAATAGCCGCTAAATTGAGCTTCGAAACGCGATGCTGAAAGGACCGCCGAGGAAAGGAGAACAAACCCAGCCGCCGATGCAGTCAGCGAGGAAGGAGGATTTGGGGAAGGGGGAAAGAAAAAAGGAACGCGACGTACGGGACAAAGTGGTGACATAGAAGAGGAGAGTCTCTCTCCCTCTTCGCTCGCTGCGGTTTGCGTGCGAGTGCTGCGGCGCGCGGCGGTGGTGCGACTCGGCAGGAAGAGAGATTCGAGACAAAAACTTTTCGTGGTAAGGGGGCAAAAAAAAAAAACGAGGAAAAAAGAATGGAAGATGGCGAAAGGTGATGCGAGTTTGTTCGTACGCTGCCGTCGCGAGACGGACAAGAAAGAAAAGCGAACGTGGAGGAGAAAGCGATCGAGCGCCCAAAAAAGAAAGATGATAAAACATCAACGCGGTGACATTGATCGAACCCGGAGCTGAACGGCAAGCTAGTATGCCGCCCCCCTTCTCTTCTTTTCTTTCTTTCTCTCCCCCCTCCCCCTCCTATTTTTTTAGGCAGTGAAAAGAAGCTAAGTGTCCACTGGCAAAGAGGCGGAGCTGCGCTCGTGCGCCTGTAAAGGGTGCTTCGCTGTGCAAGACCCTGTGCTGAGGGAAAGCCGAAGCGAGCTGCGGAGCGGAGCGTGGCGGCGCCGTATTGTTGGAAAGCGAACGCACAGGCGCGGCGGGGGTGGCTGCAGCTGTCGCGCGTCGTTATCGGAGAGGCATAAAAAAGGGGGAAGAGGCTAGTAAAATGCGATCAGAGATAAGAAGCGCGCGAGAACGAACAAACAAGAAAACCCGACCAACGCGTAGACGGAGAGGAGGTGCTTGGTATGTATATAGAGAGAAAGCGAATGGGGTTCGTGTGGAACACTCGGAGCGAGCGAAGAGCAGGTGTTGGGAATGAGCAGAGATTATACTAGATTGCGTCTAGGTGGCAGCAGACGGGCTGTTCCTGCGTCCCGTGGGGCCTGATTTGCGCTTATAATGCGATAAGAGCGTGGGGTAAACATTGTTGATCGCTCTTATCGTGACCGTGTACGCCGGACACTGCTACCTCTCGGTTGGTGACTTGCAGTTGTGTATGTAAGCCCGCTAATCGGTGCTAAGAATAACGTTTCCTCATCTCATCTTTTCTTTATTTCTTTGATTTCTGGGGATTTACGTTCTTTGCTTCTTTTTTTTTTTTCCCCTTTCTTTCTTTTTGAGACAGTCGTTGTACACCTACAGAAGCATGCTTTCGTTCTCTCTTCCTTTCCTCTTTTTTTCCGTATTCTTTGGACGTACGTAGGGCTGCCGCGTAATACAGCTGCTTCACATAATGTATACGCTGCCTTATTCACAACGCTTGTTCTCTGAGGTCCCTTGGTCCCTTGCGTAGGGTTACCTCATCCCCAGGGTAGGGTTACCTCGTCAGCCGAACATTCTGGAAATATATATTCAGTTTACAAACAAAGAGATGTACCATATATATATATATATATATATATATATATATATATATATATATATATATATAGATATAGTATATATGTGTGTGTGTGTGTGTGTGGTGTGTGTGTGTGTGTGTGTGTGTGTGTGTGTGTGTGTGATGGTTGTTTCGCGCACGGTCATTTTTCGCCGCTGCGCCCAGCACAATGCTGCTGCTCTTCGAAAAAAGAAACAGGATAGAAAGAGAAAGAAAGAAAAAAAAAGAAAACCGAACAGTACGGTATCGATGTATATATATCGACAAAGATATATCTGTGCGAGATGTTTTCCGGTCGTTGCCCTCCGATTGCGTCACGCATGACTGGACGCGCGACGAGAGATTCGAGCTTCGGACTTTTCAGCATGGACGGCGTACGTCGTCGTTGATCCGGCAAAAAGTATCTTCTGGCTCGCGAACGACACAACAAACAAACAAACAAAGACGCGGTTGGCGTAAATTGCTCGACCGGCCGCGACTTGCCCACGCACATGTACGCGCGCACAACTGCTGGACACGCTGTGGAAAGGCAATGAGACGGCGGGGACATCGTCCGCCCTCCCAAAAAAAGACTCATCACATCCCCTGGGACACCGTTAAGCGCTACGCAGTCGCTGTCGTCGTCGGTCTGCAGTTCTCAGTTGTCGCGTTTCTGGCGAAATCGTCCCCGACGCGTCCTCTACTTGTAGTTGCACAGCATGCGTGGCTGCTCTAGATAGATATGGCGCCCCACTTCGATCTTCCGCTAAAATCTGCGGTCACTGCAGCATTTGTTAGTGCGACGTTGATTTATTTACGAACGAAGAAAGAACTATGCGGAAAGAAAGAAAGAAAGAAAGAAAGAAAGAAAGAAAGAAAGAAAGAAAGAAAGAAAGAAAGGAAGAAAATAATGAATAAATATTGCCGCAGCTCGCACGAAATTGCACGAAGCTTGCACGAGTGGCTCAAGACTAGCGAAGCTGATGGGTGCTTGGCTCGTCCGGGTCTTCATCATCGTCATCTTCTTCTTCTTTTTCATGACGTCGGTGTTGAGGCAGCTGTGGCATCGTTGGTTGCCATAGATACAGCGTGGCTGGCTTTTAGTGATACGGACGCGTAAATCATGGCTGGCTTAAACAGCTTCGCTGTTAATAAATAAATAAATAAATAAATAAATAAATAAATAAATAAATAAATAAATAATAAATAAATAAATAAATAAATAAATAAATAATGTCATGCATGCACATACCAAGCTTCACTTGCCCCCCCCCCCTTTTTTTTTTCGACAGAGCAAGGGCTGCTTATTTTCCCTTCTTTTGGTTACTCTTGATGGAGTTCGTAATTTGACTCTTGCAATAGCGTAATGCTCGTTGCCTCCTACGATGACTCTCTCAAATGCTCTTGTTGTGACTCGTTTTTCTTTCCTTTTTTTTTTACCGTGTATCAGTCACGATGCATTCACTCTCTTTCACGATGGAGTCACTCTCTTTCACTGCTCGTAATGAAAGAAAGAAGGAAGGAAAGAAAGATAGAGAGAGAGAGAGAGAGAAAGAAAGAATACATCGAGATGCACGCTAATAAACCGCGACTGAACATTAATCCGAAATGCTCCATCAGAATAGTGGGTCAGGCATGCTAACTATGCCAACCAAGAAGAAAGACAGAAACAAAGAAAGAAGGACGGCCTGCTTGTGACGAGCGTCTCGGTGTAACTGTAGCACAGCGTCACTGTTGGATATATATATATATATATATATATATATATATATATATATATATATATATATATATATATATATAGGGAGAGCAGTTAGTCGTGACGTACACTTAACTGACGTGCTCCAAAAAGAAAGACATTTAGGTTTTATGCTCTATTTTCTCTTCCTGTCGGCGTCATCATCCACTTCTTTTCATCCCCATTCAACGCGTCCATCACTATAGCCACGCGTTAGCCTATTACGTACAAGCATATGGGCCGGACCAGTCCAGTCGTGCCTCTTGTGTATTAATAAATCTCGGGAAGAAAAAAAAAACATAATTTCGTCCCAGCGTGCAGGCTTTCTTTGTCGTTGCAGTAATTTCTCTCTATATGTGCGCAATCTCCCTTCTTTCGCGTCCTGACATGGGTTTTCTTCTGTGCTTACGTAGCTGTAGCACCAGGCAAAGGCATATTTGCTTTTATTTGTCTTTTTCTTTTCTTTTCTCTTATTATTATTATTATTTTTTTTTTGCCTCGAGCAAAGCAGTCAAGAGAGAGTACACAGCGGTGCCTTTGTCGTAGGAAAGCAGCATAACGTGGGGACGGCCCGCCGACAACTTTAGCGCAATAATAAAAGAATAAGAAAGAAAGAAAGAAAGAAAGAAAGAAAGAAAGAAAGAAAGCTCTGCTCGGCGTGAGAAGAATGCAATATCGGTCGTCGGGATGTGTCTGTCGTGTAATCTGTCCTCCACTTTGCGCTGCCTCAATGACGCGCTGTCGTCCTTCTTTCCTTTTTTCTTTTTGTTTTCCTTGTCCCTTTGTAACTAGTCTGCTCTGTAGTATGAGTACGTAGGACGATTCTCTCGATTCGCCGTCTTTTTATTTTCTCTCATGGTTATTTGTTTCCTTTTCTGTCCCCGTGCTGCTCTGTATGGAGGAGCACGCGTCAGTGCTTTCTAAAAATTGCACCACCGCGGCTGGCCCGCTGATGTGCGTTTCTTCTGCGTCTGTCACCGGTTGAACCGAAACGTATTGGTGGACCCGACTTGTGCGCCTTGACAAGCAGAGCTAACAGAGCGCGCGCACGCGCGCGCAAGGTATAATGCTGTGTTTAGCAGTGCACAATATATTGATTTGATTTGTGGGCTTTAACGTCCCAGAACCAGCTCCGATAATGAGAGACGCCGTAGTGGAGGGCTCCGGAAATTTCGACCACCTGGGATTCTTTAACGTGCACCGACATCGGACAGCACACGGGCCTCGACGTTTCGCGTCCATCGAAATGCAGCCGCCGCGGCCGGGATTCGATCCCGCGACCTTCGGATCAGCAGATCAGTAGCCGAGTGCCATATCCACTAGACCACCTTGGCGGGGCAGTAGTGCACAATATATGCGCAGTGTTCAGAAACTCGGCAGGCGCTTGGCTATTGCAAAACGTTCTGATTGATTACGCCGTTCGTGTTACCGAGAGTATATACATAGGACACTATACTTTATGGCAATTTTTTTTTTCGTCCTTTCGTTTCCGAATAAGTTCCTCGCGAGAATCGGCAGTTGGTTCTTTATTGACGACAGCGTTACCAATATCATTCGTCGGTATATGAGCTATGGCTGTACCATCGACGCAGCAATTACAGCGGGAACACGGCGACAGCGTGCAGTATATAAAGCCGGCGGTGGTGTTCGTTCCGTTACGATATCCGTGTTTTTGTGCGCGCATTCTTTTTACGTCGAGCCGGCGAATAGCCGTAGAACCGTAGGACCGTAGAATTGTTCTACGCGGATCGTGTCCGCGTAGAACAATTCCACTGCCGTGGGCCCGATCCGGGATGGCCAGTGAAGGGCATTGATTGATTGATTGATTGATTGATTGAAATGATTGATTGAAATGATTGATTGGAGATTAATTGAAATGAACATTGATTGAAATGATGAAATGTACCTGAGTACTTTTCATCACGCGTGGACCACAACTTTAAGGTTGGTGTCCCACTTTGCCGAACAAACCTATGCAACGACTCCTTTATCCGTCAGACCAGCAGAAAATGGAACCACCTTCCCACCTCCATCGCAGGAATTACTGATATGAACTTAAAAAGTGCCATTCAAGACACGGTATTTTGCTAACTTGTATTCTCAGAAAATGAAATTATTGCACATTTGTATACGTATACTAACCACTGCTTTCTGTAATGCCCCCGGTCTCTGAAAGTATTTTTAATGAATAAACAAAATAAAATAAATAGATAGATTGATTATAGTTGGTTGACTTGTGGGGTTTTACATCCCAAAACCGCGATATGATACCGAGAGACGCCGTATTGGAGGTCACCCCAACTTTCGACCACCTGGGGTTCCTTTAACGTGCACTTACATCGCATAGCATGCGGGCCTCAACGTTTCGCCTCCACCGAAATGCAGCCGCCGCGGCCGGGATTCGATCCCGCGACCTTCGGATCAGCAACCGAGTGCCATAGCCACTCAGACCGCCGTGGAAGCAGTGGCTCGTAACACAAAGCAAAATGTGAATTAAGTGAACCAAGTGAGAAATAAAGTAAATCAAAGGCGCATTAAGTGAATTATGCGGGGCTTGACGTTTACAAACAGTGAATTAAGCGCGAATGATACGTTAACCAAAGTGAATTGAAGGTGTCCTAGGTGAACTGAAGGTGTAATTATATTACTAGGTTCTGGCGAACTCGTATTATGTGGCCTTTGTCGGCGTAGTAATAGCAGTCTGCGTAGTCACGCTAAAACGAGTTGCTCCCTGAAAAGTGGATTTCCTGGCATTCTCTGAGAAGCGGCGGAAGAAACAATACATTGGAGTGCAAAAATGAAAAATAGCGCAGCTTCCACTAGCGGCGCACGGCTAGTGAAGCAGCGAAGCTGATAGGCATTTGGCTGGTCCGGGTCGTCCTCATCATTACTGTCATCATCTTCTTCATCAACATCATCTTCTTCGGCTTCTTCTTCACATTGATGATCATCTTCACCTTTTTAATCTTGTTCCTCAACTTCATCCAATTATTCTTCTGGTCACGTGTCATTGTGTCTTCGTGTTACGTGATGTAACATGATGTGGACGCCTTACAAGTTTATGCTGGTAGGTGTAGCGTCTCTTGGTTGCTAGGCAAGGTCATTTCAAGGTCATATCCGTGTTGCGGAAGAAAAAAAAAACGAAAAGCCTAAGCAGCTTCGCTGTTAAGAAAAACAAGCTGCCACTGCTGGAGTTTGAATCCGGGAGCCTCTCTTCCGAAGGCAACGGTATCAACCGCTTCACTGCACAACCACGCTTCGGAGACGTGAACGTATCTGAACCGTATGATTGCCTTGGATTTCTGTACCACCATACTTCAGACTTTCGAAGAGCAGCATAGAAACAGCAGTGGCAGTGAAGGAAAGAGAAAGAAAGAAAGAAAGAAAGAAAGAAAGAAAGAAAGAAAGAAAGAAAGAAAGAAAGAAAGAAAGAAAGAAAGTGGTAGGTCAGGCACGCACGCTCAAAGCTTCGCCTTCCCCTATTTTTCTTTGTTTTCTTTTTTCCAAGCTGTGTTTGTGTCTGCTGACACCTGTCGCCGTCGGCGTCGTACTAAAGAAAGTCATTATGGCGAAAAGAAAATAAGATAGACTGAAAATACAGTTGCTCATTGGGTTGCGCCGAGACCATCGCGCTAACTGATTCGGCCACTGTCGGTGTCGTCGCACGCGCCCTTTAAAGCGAGTTTTATATATATATATAAGTAGACGCCCGTGACTTGTGCACGCTCGGCGAATGAAGATGATGTCTGAGGTATACGAATTCTTCAGATTTTGTACCAAAAGAAAGAAAGAAAAAGACCCAAAACCACGATATGATTCATGAGAGACGCGGTAGTGGAGGGCTCCGGAAATTTCGACCGCCTCGGGGTTCATTAACGTGCACTGACATTGCACATTGCACGGGCCTTTCGCCCCCATCGAGATGCAGCCGCCGCGGCCGGGATTCGATCCCGCGGCCTTCGGATCGGTCGTCGAGTTCCATAACCACTAGACCACCGTAGCAGTGCAAAGAGAGAAACACATCAAGAACAAAGGGACTAAAGAAAGAGAAAGGAAACAGCAATAAATAAGAAAGAAAGAAAGAAAGAAAGAAAGAAAGAAAGAAAGAAAGAGAGAAAGAAAGAAAGAAAGAAAGAAAGAAAGAAAGAAAGAAAGAAAGAAAGAAGCACGCATACGCCAAGCTTCTCTCCTCAAGAGAGAGAGAGAGAGAAATGAAACGGAAAGACAGGGAGGTTAACTAGAGGAGATCTCCGGTTGGCTACCCTGTCCTGGGGAAGGGGAAAGGGCAAGAGGGAAAGGAGAGAAGAGAGTTGAGGGACATATCGGCATCACTGTCACTTGTCAGGGCACTGTTCCGCTCCCCAATTCTCCCGATAAAGGAAAGACTCCTCAGCCTTGTGTGCGTGCGTGTGTGTGTGTGTGCCTTTTGCCATGTTGCTGTACGGGGACTCGAGTGGTACGGGCACTCGAGTGGATGGCTCGTATAGGAGTACTTTACGAGCGTAATAGTTATACCCGCCGTTTTGCGACTACGACGTGGGACTCGGCACGGCGTCGCAATGCACGTGTATATGCACCTTTAGATTGGTTCGTCATCGCCGCACAGCTCAACGTGTACTCTACTGCCAGTGTTTATATAAGAGGGGATCTAGGGCTTCGTCGACGGAGGGTGTTCTCTGCGACACACGGGACACGCGTGCCCGCGTTTAAACTACTCAAAAACGCCTCAGAAAAGACGATAGAGGGCACTCTTGTCTCTATCGCGGCTCGATGGACTTCCTCCCTCCTTGCTGTCGCGTTATTTTCTCGTCGACTTCGTCTACAAAAACCGATGCGTCGTCGTAAACCGGGAGAGGACCGAGGGAGTCTTTTGAACGTTCGTCATGCCCCCTATAGTTCTCTTTTGTTTCCCTATCAAGTTTCGTGGTGATTTTGATGTTTTTGAGTTGGTGTTTGTTTAGTTTTCTTCTTATTTTATCTGGAGGGTTGAACGACGAGCATGCTTTGACGTCTCAGAGCTGTGTTTAGCTCACGGGGATTTGATGAGCGGGAAGGGGATCTGAAAGCTGTCTCGGAGTCGCCCTGTTTTGTCTCTTCTTTGATCCGAATAAAAGCCAAGGAATGATCGAAGAGAACGGCGGTGAGGAAGGTTATCTTTCTTCGTCAGTATTACGGTACTCAGTAGGCTCATACGGTACTTTTCTTTATTTCTTCTTTTTCTTTTGCGTCATCGTGCCGAAGCTTAGGCTTGGGCGCACGGATATATACGGCATGGCGAAAGGATCCTTCCGAGGCGTGTATGGTGCTGGCGTGGCGTTTTGAGAGCACCGCGTTGAGGGTCATGAGAGGGGATACTGGCAAACGCTGGCAACTCAGTGGCTGTGCTACAACGCCTGTATGTGACGCCCAGAGACTTTCACTCGAGAGATGTATTACAATTTAGGAAAACGGCGCTGTTGACACATATTATAGAACTGTCCACGTGCAACAGCTCCAGCTCTGCAGCGGGCTTCGCCTGGGGCCTCGAAGCTACGTATATGCCACTGAGTTACAGGTCCCACAAACCGTGCGAGTGCTACAGGCGTACCTCTTGACAAGGAACACTTGCTCAACGTCGCTCAGCAATGCAAAGGTGAAGAACTGTGTCACTTAGGGCACAACCGAAGGTAGGGTCCTAAGCACTACCTTAGGTAGCGGCACTACCTCAGGTAGGGGCACTACCTAAGGTAGTGGCAATTGCGCTCTTTCGCCGTTCAGTTTCGGTTCCTTGGTCGCAGTTATGTCCAGATTTCGGCGATCTGTAGAAATTTGCCATCGTATGCCCCTTTTTGCAAATGTTACAACTGATAATGGGTTTCCCTGTGTAATTTGCTTTTATTCGTCAGTTCATGGTTCGAGCATCTAGCTGCTTTTTTGTATTAAAGTTAATTAGTCTAATTTGTCAATTACCTTTCAAGATATCACTCCCACCCAGTACGTGCCACCGCTAACAAAAGCGATTCCGCAAAAGAAAAAAGTGCACAAATACCTGCTTTTCCGTATTTATATAGGATTTTTGAACCCGTTTTCTTCTGAGAAACAACCGGCCGGCATAGCTGCACGGTGACGACAGAGCGAACGAACCACGCGTGAGTCCACGCGTACGCCAGCAGCAGCGCGCTTCTGCAGACGGCGCTGCCCAGACGAAGAGGACAACGAAGACCCTTCGGAGCTCGCGATGGCGCGAATTCGAGCACGCGCTGGACGCTGCCCTCTGCGAAGCTAGGGGCGCCCCTTCGTGGTTCGTCCCCTCCGAGAGAAGATATAAGCCCACCTCGCCCTTCGCAAAGACGTGGGCACCGCCCACGTGCTCCGGACGACAGGGTCGAGACAGGTCGACCAGAGTGACCTTCGTATCGACCCGCTGCCAGGGCCATCATCATGCACGTCGGAGCGAGGCCGGTCGTAGTCCTCCTCTGAGTTCCCGGAAGTTCGTCGAGGTCTTCCGGGTGAGTCCTTCCGGCCGTTGGCCCGTCCTGGTGCCTGACCAACGCTGCGGCTTGCAAGACCGCAGCGTCGCTAGAAGAGCGCCTCGTCGCTCCTTCCTCGTTTGCCTCGAAGTCGCCTGACCCTTCCGGGGTCGGCCAAGTGAACCGGCCCAGCCATGACGGAGATGTCGGCCATGTCGGGGATGTCGGAGATGTCCGGGGTGGACCAGTCCACCGCCGGAGGGGGCGCAGGCGGCGGAGGCATGGACCCCGAGAAGAAGAAGAAACTCATCATCGCAGCCGTCGTCGTAGTGGTCCTCATTGTGCTGCTCATCGCCGTGGCGCTCTTCGTCGTCCTGGTGCTCCTCAAGGAGGAGGTCAAGGACCGCACCGAGCCCACGGACCCCTGGTGGTGATCCCCCCCTCCACACGGCGTCCTGCTCCCCTCGCTTGGCTTCGACGGTGCGTGTCTCCCTTTACTCTTTTTCTTGGTGCGTTTTAACTTGTTCAGGAGAAAGGGCGTGCGTGGTATTGTATCGGCGCGGCTTAGCGCAAAAAAAGTTTTTTAAATAGAATCGCGCAGTGACGTCGGGCAAGGATGTAGTATAGCACGGTCGTGCATTTTAAGCTTTGCCTTCGACCGAGATGCGCGAGGTAAAAGGTTCCATGAACTGTATACGCGTTAACACGTAATGAGGGACTAGCGGGCATTGTCGTCGAGTAAAAGACTTTCTGAGAAACCCTTGCGCAGTTCCTGCCTATGTAGAATCTCGCTGTGACAGGAACGATTGATTATGTACATCTACAATTTATCCGTCGAAGCCTAGTCGGTATGACGTACCGAAGGCAATGATGCGCACGAAAAGGTGCGCACAGACGAACAAATAAATAGTGTGCAGACATAGACGACTCGCTACACTATAGCAACTTTCATTCGTTCGCCCCTTTGGCTCGTTACATATACGCGCAGACTGGTTACGTGGTGATGACGCAAATGAAATGCGACATGCTTTTCTCTGCTCAAACGAACGCAGATGCGCCGTCTCGGGAGAGCTGCTTCCCCGGCTTTTGACACCGCTGACCATCGTCCGTCTCTTCCGAGGACCGCTTTCCATCACCGTCCACTGTGTGGTCTCGCGTCTAACTGCGTTTTAGCTGTGACTGCTGTCTTTCTTTTTTTTTTCCTTGGACGATGAGCCTAGGGGAAGAGACGTAGCGGCCATCTCTGTTGTCACCTCGTTTCCTCCATCAGTGACTGATGGCTGCTGGATAGATGAGTGCAATAAAGCATAAAGGGGCGGCGAAACGAGCGACTTGGGGACGTGCTTATAAGCGGTGCCTCTTGAGTTTACACCCTGACTGTTGTCACCACCTTTTTTTTTTTCCTTGTACAACTCCACTCTTTTATGTGTGTGCGTGCTCGATGTGTTTGTAAATAAAATCTCCTGTAGACGACGTTCTTTTTTTTTTTTTTGTGGGGAAGGGGGGGGTCGAGCCTTAGTTCGTGCTTTATACCAGGGAATTGAAAATGCGGCTTCCCAAGGCTGAAGCCGCCTCTGTGACGTCATGCATTAACTCTTCAATGCAAAATTATAGTTTTTCCAGACTTGTTTGCGCTTACGGATACTGAATTACCGGAGCCGCTATATGTCTTTGCAGTAGCAGGGCTGGTGGCGACGTCTTGGCGGACGTTTGTCTAACTACACAATACACTTGAATGTTTCTTTCTTGTTTTCTTAAATTTTTTTTTAGTCGCGTAGGTGCTGTCGTTGTAAGGAAATGTTAAAGTACTGCATACGAACCTACAAAAATTAGAGGATTTTAGTTTGTCCGTAGACTTTACGTTTGCGGATACCGGTCCGGGGAGTTTACGGCAGAGGCAGAACTGTTTTGGCGACATCGAGGCGGGGTTCGCTTAGCTAAAATGCATCGGATTTTCTTTTTGGTCGCGTGAGCGTTCTCGTTGCAAGAAAACAAAGGAAGTGTGGTGATTTGGTTATCTCACGGCCAATGCTTTGCACTAGCAGTCCGGCAAAACGTGCAAGCCACAGCGGTACGTGTCTCGGGTTAACGCCAGCATCATCAGGTGTCATCACCTGATGATGTAAACCGGTATCCATGAACGTAAAGATATCTACGGGCAAACTGAACTGCTCTATCCATTTCTCGCGTTTGTGTGGGTCAATACGGTCCGCGGAGCGTCCAGGCGAGCGAGGACCGAAACCGTCCGAACTTTTGGACGTCGCAGTTTCGCGACATGGATTGAAGATGACGGTGATCGATTAGGTTTGTCACATTTGGTGGCACGGCAGGTGGGGGTTGGTGGGAAGGGGCGGCTGTCGGAGCTGGCTGCCACGTGTTGTGGATGTCGCCGGAATGAACGAACTGTATAGGCGACACGGACATTGCAGTATCGTACATATGGTCCTGCTTTTGCGTATGCACTTGCCGCATCTCTTGTTCGCAAAGTTTGACTGGCAGCAGTGTTGTTGGTCTGAAGCGTATGCGCGGGTTTGTGCGTTCTATATACTATACAGTCGTCTTCAAACGTTTTTTGAATCTCGTAAGATCTGACTGTCGTTTATGAGAAGTATGAGAAGTGTGTGTGTGTGTGTGTGTGTGTGTGTGTGTGTGTGTGTGTGTGTGTGTGTGTGTGTGTGTGTGTGTGTGTGTGTGTGTGTGTGTGTGTGTGTGTGTTTTACTCGTCGCTCGTATTTTTCACGGCACATTGCTACAAAATGAAATGAAATTCAGATTTGGTGTCGTTGGTTACTAATCGGAACAACTATCAGGAAAGTGAACTGGTGTCGCAAAAACAGCTGTTGGGTCAGCATTAAAACGAAATCGACCTAAGACTGAAAAGCGAGCTATAGCGATGTAAATTTGATCATACTGAGCATCATTTAAAACAACGGGTAAGCCCAAATGTGCACCATAACATTGAATAGTTTTCGCATGAACTGAAATATGAAGGCAGATTCTTCGCATGAACTGAAACATCGAGACACTGCGAATGGCCGTGGTGTACAGTCTCTAACGTTTGCACTTTTGGGTAATGTAGCCTCCTGCGCCATATATGGGCAAGTACTCGCGTTTTTATGCACATTTGTGCCTGCTAACTCGTGTGGAATTTGTTGAGGTAACACTGAAATCGAGGGCGGCATCCTCAACGGTTGAGCGGCGCCGCTTTCTGATTATCCTAAAAAAAAAATTGGAAAAGTGTTGCAGGGCCCCTCCGAGCGATAGCTAAGGGCTCCTAAAAATTTTATATGCTCACTACCCAGCATCCGGTGTGCTTTGATAATGATGATTGTGGTTACGTTAAGGAAAGGACGCTGATTTCTGCAGCCTGTGTTGGAAGCACGGCTAAGCATCCATGGGGGTAGGGGAAGGGACTGAAAGAGATAGAGAGGAGAGAAAGGCCGCAGTGGAGGGCTCGGGAAATTTTGACCACCTGGAGTTCTTTAACGTGCACTGACTGTCCTTACAGTAAGCCGCATACCTCTAGCCCCTCAGCGGTTTCGTTTCCGTGGGCACAAAGAAAAAAAAAGTAGGGTATAAATGAAGTGAAAAGTGAATATCTTTTTTGAAATCACAACAGTTGCCGCCCTGACGAAGACAAGTCCGCTTGTCGAAACGTTGGCTCCTGCGACATTCCCTGTACTAAATCGTATTTTGCGATCTTTTCATCCCTTGAAATCAGGCATACAGAATACAGCTCAGTATTCATTTCAGTAAAGAACACCACAAAGCAAGCATCAAAACCGCATGATGAAGGATAAGGCGCGTGACGTCAGCGCCCACATAAAATATAAACTAAAGCGCAGTTTGCGACAGCGCAGTTTGTAACACTGGACGTGATGTAGCTATGTTACCATATTTATAAAAGAGCTCGCCTAGTAATGCATATGCATCTGTTGTGACGGGGCTACGGCAAGGCCACGTACAGTGCATTGCATTTCTATTGTGACGGGGCTACAGAAAGACCACGTACAGTGCATTGCATTTCTATTGTGACGGGGCTACAGAAAGGCCATGTACAGTGCATTTCTATTGTGACGGGTCTACGGAAAGGCCACGTAGAGTGCATTGCATTTCTATTGTGATGGGGCTACAGAAAGGCCATGTACAGTGCATTTCTATTGTGACAGGGCTACGGAAAGGCCACGTAGAGTGCACTGAATTTCTATTGTGACGGGGCTACGGAAGGGCCACGTACAGTGCATTACATTTCTATTGTGACGGGGCTACAGAAAGGCCATGTACAGTGCATTTCTATTGTGACGGGGCTACGGAAAGGCCACGTAGAGTGCATTGCATTTCTATTGTGACGGGGCTACGGAAGGGCCACGTACAGTGCAGTGCATTTCTAGTGTGACGGGGCTATGGAAAGGCCACATATAGTGTGGACTCCTGAAAAGCAACGTGCATACGGGGGGTGGCGTCTAAAACAGAAACGACAATATAAACGACGGCGTCGTGCTCATGCCACGGATTAACATTGTGTCCAGGACGCTATAAGCGTAAGCAACGAAGTTGCAATGCTATCAACCGTTCCAAAGGTGCAGATTCGAAATTTAGTGAGAAATTTCTCGAAGCGGAAATTGGATTTATTTGCTCCGTGTGTGATTGAGCGTGATTCCAGGACGATCTGTTATGTGCATCTCAAATGTCACGTATAGACGGAAGAAGCCAAACGCACGTCTTGGCGCGTTCCTTTCTCGGAGAAAGGATGTGGTTAAGTGCATTTCGCTTGTCTCTGGTTCACTCTTTGTATAGCGGAAGGAGCGGCGCAAGCCAAGTCACAGGCCGTTAAAGTGCACTTGAAATTCAAGCGACGTCGCAGTGGTTATATAATCGTCCTGGGTGTCGCTTGCAGCTTCGCTGTCCAACCGTCTTCACAGCGTGGATTGGAGCTAATATTTTCTTTTTAACTACTATCTCCCTCTGACTTTTCTTCCTTTTCTGCAATCCCTCCTCCCCAAACAAAAGCAGACCCGCGTGAATCGTGAACTGCAGCTGCAATTTGAAAAGTTCATAATTTTAATGAATATAAGTGTATGTTCATGAAGTGTTTGTGTGATGTTTGTTTTCATGGAGTACTTTTTTACCATGTCTATCTGTATTTCTTTATTTGTAGTGAAAATTATGTACATGCACATCATTTGAATTGTTTAGTTGCTCTATTATTGTACTTGCATAGAAACCTTGTGCATGCCGAAAGCGCGTAGGAGTAAGAGCCTCTGTCAGGCAATGTGCCTTTAGCTCTTACTCCTCTTTCTGTATAAGAAAGAAAGAAAGAAAGAAAGAAAGAAAGAAAGAAAGAAAGAAAGAAAGAAAGAAAGAAAGAAAGAAAGAAAGAAAGAAAGAAAGAAAGCCTCAAACTTTCATACCACCCTTCCATGTCGTTTTGCGTGCGCCTATTGACGCGTGCAACGGAATGTACAGCGTCACTGCGCAAAGAGTCGTTACGTCACCGCTGTACCGGAAGCTTTTCGTAATTGGTTCCCGCTGATAACGGCATTCGGGACGCGCCGTTTTTAGATGGCCATTATGTTCGCGCGGTGTTTGTTTTTCTTTCGTCCCTCTTTCTGCGTCGCGGACGCGCATCCTAAACGAATGTCATTCGATGGAACGGAAATTAGATCTGGCCCGTGACAAGGGCGAAGGATGTTAATCAATCACACTTCAGAACGTGTGTGTGTGTGAGTGTAGGGAGGCGCCGCCCGGTAGAGAGGGAGAGAAAAAGGAACATTGCGGTAAAAAAAAACAATAAAAATAGAAAGTTTTCATTGTTTCGCATTTCGCAGACGTCAAGTATGCACACACACACACACACACACACACACACACACACACACAAACACACACACACACACACACACACACACACACACACACACACACACACACACACACACACACACACACACACACACACACATGACAGACATGATGAAGCTGTTAATGTGAACCCAGTGCTGCACCTGCTCTTTCCATATACACAATGGCACAATGAGTGCGACAGAAGAGGGAAATGTCAGGCGTGTTGTTGGACGCGTTAAAAAACGTTTACGAAGTGGTATGGATGCTATAGGAAAGGGGCTTTATTCGTAGAACTCGTAAGGGGGTATGCATAAACACAATACATTACCGCTGCCGTTTAAACGCCGCCATCTTGTTAACGTGGCCGTTTTCTGTCTGCAGCATCCAAGCGCGTTATATGCTGCCGTAGAGCAATACGCATGAATAAAACCGCAGTTCTATGCATTCGGCGTGTTATGACCTTGCCATATGTAGTTTGAGGTCACGGCAAACAAAACTGGGATATCGTTGGTGTAAAAGCGCAAGATGGCGCGCCCCGCCACGGTGGTCTAATGGTGGCTATGGCACTCGGCTCTTGATCCGAAGGTCGCGGGATCGAATCACGGCCGTGGCGGTGCGTTGTACAGGCCCGTGTGCCATGCTGTGCCATAACCCCGGGGGTCGAAATTTCCGGATCTCGCCTGCACTGCGGCGTCTTTCATATAATGATGTCGTGGTTCTGGGGCGTAAAACCCCAGGAATCAATCAGGCGCAGCCCCGGGGTGTTCTGTTTAAGAACGATCTTTTGTATATTCACGGACGCCCTCGTACCTTGGCCTTTTACACAAGCGATTTCTGTGTTTCGAATAATGTGACGTCAAATGAACGACATCGTGGAATGACCAATGCTTCGGGGCTTCCACATGGAAACGTATGAGCCTATACCATGCGTAAAGTGCCGTTAATTGATTAGTTATTGCAAAGGCGAAGCGGAGAGTTATCAGGCCAAGATGGTGGCACCCAGATGCCTCCGTAGTATATATGGTCAATATTTCCGGAACCTGGCTCCGCTACGGCGTTCTCCTCCTTTAAACTGTTTTGATTCCCTTTCTCCAACAAAAGAGTCGTTACCCTATTTCTCCGACCCCTATGAACGCTGAGACATGCTCTCGACAACTGGCCGGCTGGAAATAACGTCTTTTCCTTACAACCGAAACCACGATTATTATTATTATTATTATTATTATTATTATTATTATTATTATTATTATTATTATTATTATCGTCGTGGGGAATGGAAAGGAGAGAGCAATAATTTTTAGGGTTTTTATACGTCCCCCCCCCCCCAAAAAAAAAAAACCGCAATATGATTATGAGAGTCGCCGTAGTGGAGGGCTGCGGAAATTTTTGGACCACTTTGGGTTCCTGGACGTGCACTGACATTGCATAAACGGGCCTCTACAGCACCTTCGCTTCCATTGAAATTCGGCCGTCGCGGGTGGGATTCGATCCCGCGACTTTATTCGGGAGATGACGATCCTTCCAGGCGGGAATTCCTGGCCCCTCACAAGGTGCACAACCTCCCTTTTTCTGGGCAGGGCTAGCAATACCTTTATTTTCCTTACTCCCCCCCCCCCCCCCCTTTTTTTTTTTTGTATACCTTGACACTCTTTGGACTCATGCTTCATATAAGTGAGTAATGCGCGGACTCACTCACGAGGGTACTTAGTCATTGCCGCCAGGGAAAAAAAAAAAAAAGGAACACCCTCGGGGACGGTGCAAGTGCGGGGGTTTCCCAAGGAATTGAAATTAGGGGGTGCGTTTAAATGTCGGGTGAGGGGGGGGGGGGGGGTATTAAACGGGCCGTGAAACCACTTACTACTCGCCCGGTTTTGCATTGAAACGGTTTTGTTGTATTGTGCTGAGGTAAATGTCAAAGGAATTTTCAAGGTTGACACGGTCATACGCAAGTTATTGGACTTAAAATTTTCAAAATAAAAGCGGATGTCGGGTATCGACATCACCTCTCGCATTTCACTCGCTCTCAGACGAGTTAAATGGTGCTCCAAGTCAAAACGCGGCTTACGCATCTTGCGGTACCGAAACCGCGCCGTCCCATTTTGGCTGCCGTATCAATGCAACCACGTGGGCCGCACAACGCTCCTTGTGTCAGTTACACGCGAGACGAAACTTTAATGCACGAATTTGTGTCTTTTAATAAGCCTTAATTAGCAAGCATATAACACATTTTCACTTCAATATTTCTTAACATTCAGCGAATTGTCAGCATGTGCGATACATATTTCGATTCCCGACTGTTCCCTGCCAATCAGAACCAGCAGCATAACCACCGTAACAACGTCACATCCGCTCTCAGAAACTGGTGGTGTGCGATGCTGCAGCCGCCGCGGAACACGATTTCATGTAACACGCTTTGATTTCGCCACTTTTTTTTTTTTTTTCACTGGTGCTACGGTCACCCTTGAGTCATCAAGCGAACTTACAGAAAAAGAGACGTGCTTAATTCACGTTTCAGGGCCTCTTTAAGCGGCGGACATATTTAATTTGTTACTTTTTTTTAAAATGAAGGGCCTGCCTTTCGAAACAAAAGGAGATAGAGAGGGGGGGGGGGGGGGGGATCTCTAGTGGAGTGGTTCTTATGCTATATGTTTCAATAGTTCCGTGCAGTAGAGTCGAGGTGTAGCGCCAGTGATGGGACGTGGCCTCCGCGGTGAGCTCCGGCGGCAGCCGATCGCGGAGGCCACGGTTCGGAGATGCGCCTACTGATACCGACGCTGCGCTCGCCGCCAGCGCAGGACAGGACGCGGAAGGACACACTTAAAATGCGTTCGCCCTCCTGCGCAGATCGAACAGGGCTGTAGCTCCCGCAGTGTTGCACGTAACTAGTGGAACGGACGGAACGTGTTCGGTATATGTACCTTGTCAGTCAGAATACCGGAAAGCTAATTTACGTTTTATGGCGCTAAGACGTAGCGACATTATGTTTCTTGTACGGTACCTCTGATTCACCTCCCGATGATGTGGGTTGTTATGGGAGTAAAGTAAAGCTGGATAAATACACAATAAAAAATTATATGAAGGCATTCAATATAGAGCAGTATGAGGCAGACGTGGGGGCGGTATTTCATGTACCTTCGTGCGTGTGCTTGCGTATGGGCGCTCACGAAAACCCAGTTAGCCCCAAGGCATGTGGTCCCAGTTTTTGAATTTTCTACTCTGTGTGTACGAAGCTTTAGCAAATGTTCATCGTTATACATTTGGACGTAATGCTGTAGGCACACTCACAAAACAAAACAAAAGGAAAAGCATGTCTGCTAAAGAACGGGGGAGTACAAAGGGGGAGGTGATGCATTATAATCATATAGTTGTAAAAAAATGAAACCATATACACTAATTGCGATTTTGCAACTTAGCCGTTTTACTGGATGCGCCATAATTGAACCGTAAAGTCACCAGTACGTTGACTTAAATAGTTTCAGTCGAGTTTTAGTGTGTACACATCGAAGTAAACGAATAAAGTAATGTGACAAAAATAAAAGTGAAGATTGGACGTGGATGCGGGAAAGGGAGGGAGAAAGTGTGGGCAGGTATATCTGCCGACAAAACGCGATGTTAAAAGGGCGCTTCAACAATTTTCGAACGTGGTCTGAAAACCAGTGCCAATCTGCAGTCGTGTAGACTCCTGTGAACACGTTAGCCAAATATTGCACGCACCAGGGAATTTGAAATTTGCACGTTTCAGATATGTAGCCGGAAATAGCCTGCACTCCGTTCTGTACAAATGACGTCGCAAGTGAAGCACCGACTGAGTCGTTTAGCTTGTATTGTCGTTCTGAAAAGATAGATGCGCACGTTTGCTTTATTTTATTGAGCTCAAAACGATCAAAATAAAACATTATACCGAGGACGTTTCTGCTATTATGAAATCACTAATGCTATATAGTTCCATACTTCAAGTGACGGAGTCAATTGTTCATTGTCACGCTATACGTTGAAAGACAAGCAAGCTGTTTCCAGCCGTGTATTTGAAACGAGATTGCCAGTTCTCTATTGCGCGCTAATGTTTGCCTCAAACGTTGCATAAATAGCTCAACGTCTGACGAGCAGCGCTTTCAGATTTTGTTGAAAGGTGTTGCACCCCCTCCCCCTTTTTTTTTAATACAATAGATAGAGATTTAGAAATGCCAGAAACAATACTGGAAGTCATTTTGTCGCGATGTCGCAATGGTCGACATTCATCCAGAGACTTCGCTGCGTAATCCCCGGAGAGGCTGTACATCCCCTCCCTCAATCCTTGTTTCCTTTTGTAACACCGTAATGCCTAAATGGCAAATGAGTTCTGCGGAAACCCGCAAGGGGGAGTAACGTTTATGAAAGAGAAACATTAGCATCCACCCGATTTGTAGCACAAGGCTACAAGGAAATCCATGCGGATTTCTTAGAAATGAAGGCTTCCTAGTTGCCGAAAAATTCGTCCCCGGACCAGGACGAATTTTTCGGTCACTATAGGAAGCTTTCATTTCTGAGAAATCCGTATGGATTTCCTTGTAGGCTCGTGCTACAAATCGGCTGGATGCTAATTTACCGTAATGCCTCTGGGTAATGAAATAAATTAAGTAAATAAATAAAATTCAAAATATGTGCTGTGGCAGCTCTAAGCACAGCCCATATTAATTCGCACTCATGCACAAGAGCCGTATCATTTCAGTTTATGGGGAACAAAGTTCGAATTCAGCTCTCTTTTGCCATTTGAACACGGCGAGCTGTTGTTGCCTTGTACATTAAATTGGGAATTTTTAGAAGCGAATCACATACTATAATCCAGCAGCGAGGGAATCGATTTGAATATAGAACGCTTTTTTTTTCGAAGATTTAACAGCCATTTTTATTACGATCAGTGTACCATTATGCTCACGTATTTATAGTGCCCATAACTCTGGGCGCCTTTAACAGGAGTGAATGAGCAGGCGGTGAAGTTTGGCATGGTACGAGAATTTCCCGTATATGCCTTTGTATATTTAGGTACAGAACTCCGTTATGTTACACGTTATGACCCCCCCCCCCCCCCCTCCTTTCTCCCAGTACACCGACGAGAATTTAATAAACAAAAGCGTTTTTTTTTTTCTGGCTCTTTACACGCAGCAGCTGCCTCTCTCGTGCCAAGTATAACTCGGGCTGTTTGTAAATGGACGGAAAACGTGTGGTTGTTTTCTTCTCCGCGGCTTAAATGTATACCGTTTGTGTCACGAATATTGTATACATATGTGTGCTGGCGGCTCATCCAAATGAAAGAAAAAGAAATCAAAAAAACAAAAATAGCTAGTGATGGTATACATGTTCACGTATACCCACCATCCAAGATCTGGCATCAGATCCCAGTACTTATAAATAAATAAATAAATAAATAAATAAATAAATAAGCCAATTCCACTGCAGCGCAAGCTGCTGTACATAGTAGTGCGGTGAAGTGACTCGTCTGCGTTTCTGTTTCGTTTATCGCCGGCGATTTTTTTTTTGAATTTTTTTTCGATCGATTTTATCTCAATATTTGATTCACTACCGTTAGCGGGCATCATTTTGTTTTAATATGCCATAACCTGGTTTATTCTAACCATCCTTAATGCGGATCCATTTTAACCGGTTTCGGTCAGAGCATATATTCTGGGTTGGGTTAGGTTAGGCTAGGTTAGGTTTCCAACTGCCGCTTTTTTTTTTTTTAGCGTGACAGCGACACGAGGTGACATCACACGCCGACAGCCCGCGTGCACCCTAAAGTACTTTGCCACATAAAAAAAAACACAAAAAACGGGCACGACTCTATTAAATGTGACGTCAACCCGGCTCCCTAAAGTAAAGAAAAACTTAAGAAAATGAAAACAAAAAAACAGGTACGACTCTATTAAATGTAACGTCACATCGTCATCGTGTGTATACTCACGGTTCTTGACGCGGGACAGCACGCAGCAGGCGGCCAGGAACGCCAGCAGCGCGACAGCCTTACGCACGGCGCGCTGTCGCGCTCGACCCGGAACGACGAGTCGGCGTGAAGAACACCCGATCGACGGCGGCGACGTCTCGTTCCAGCCGGGGCCCCCGCAGCGGACAGCGCCGAGTCGTTCTTCTTCCATGTTCGTCGGCAGCTGCGTTTGCCCCCTTTTTGTCGCGAAAGCCCAACGCCGCGCTGCCTTCCGATATATCGGGCTTCTTTTGAAAGCGTGAAAACTGTTTCCGCGAAGAAAACGGGCGCTAAATGCCCGACGACGCCGTTGGCCTTAGCGTCACTGCCGTCAGCACCGTCATCACTACCACCATCACGCCAAGAAAAGGAATCGTAATGCTTTTGTCGTTCCTTCGAATAAGGCTGCCGATCCACTGGGGTGTTGTTTCCCGGCCGAGCTCCGCCGACGTTCCGTTGCGCTTTGTTGGCGTTTTGAAGAAAAGGTCGGGGCAGGGAGCGCGCTCTTTTAACTAGAGCGCTGCTGCGGCGCGGCGCCAAGCTGCGTAGTGCACGCAACCGTCGGCCCCTTCACTATGCGGCGGGAGACCGCTGCCGCTGCCGCGGCGGCGGCAGCTTGCACAACGTCGACGGCGGAGGAAGGGAGTGGGCGAGAGGGTGGGGAGGGGGTGGCTTGTTTTTCCTGCCGGAGCCTCCCCACCTCCCCCCTCGTTCCCCGTTTCCCCATTTATAGTTCCCTTTACCTTCCTCATTTAGGGAAGCAAAGAAAGAAAACCTGAGAGGCGGTTGCCGCTCCCTCCGTCCGCGAGGCGGCGCCATCTTGTTGGTGACGCCGTTGCCGTGGCAACGACCGGTAGGGTTCCGTAGAGAAGGGCGGCGTCGGCTTTTTGGGGGCTGCGGCGAAAAAAAAAAAGGACTTCGTGACCCGCTGACTTCCTGCGCGCCCAATTTCTTTTTCTGTTTCTCTTGTTTTTTTTTTCTTTTTGTTCACTGTTACCTGATTGCCGGCCACATTTGAGTTGGCCGTCGAGTTCGTTTTGTTTTCCGTTTCCTGACATTTTCTTTTTTTTTTTTTGCGAACGATTGAGTATGTCTCTTGGGCGTTTGGTCTCTCTCCCTCATGCTGGCTTATTTTCTCTTTTTGTCTTATTATGCTGCCCCTCTTCTTTTTAATCGTGATCTGATGATGTCCGCGCGTCGCCCGATTTGTCGGTGGAATTACGTGCCTCCGGAACACCGTTTGCGCTTTTCACCTCAATCTTCAACTTTATATATATATATATATATATATATATATATATATATATATATATATATATATATATATATATATATATATATATATATATAGTCCGCCTCCTCTGCTGCGCTTGTCGTCTCCAACAACAACAAAACAAGTGAGAGGTATACGGAACAGGAAAACGTCTCGTACTTCTATCTACTGTTTCTTGCCGCGACTAGCTTTCAGTCGCTTTGAGTCACTGTCCGTATTACGGATTTCTTAGATCGACTGTGGCTCGGCCACAATTGCTTTGCGGCGCTTGCGCAGACGGCCCAATCTTCGCGCTGCACTATATATACTGGACGTATAGTCAGTTCAGTTGTCAGTACATGTATAGACCTTTTCACAGGAGGCATGGAGCACCGCCTGTGTACGGCAGTAAGAAGGCTCGTGTCGTCTGTTTCGTTTCGTTTCCTTTCTTCTTTTTTTTTTTTTCGCGTGCGTGCGCTGTTTGATTACCAACTCGCCAAACTTGCTACTGGAAACCCACGGCAGTGCATTTTTTGCCGAGTCACACATATTTAGCGCAGCCCAGCCGCTGTTATGGCGGCGCCCACCTTTTTCTGAAAAGGTGTATACATACGGAAGAGAAGTCGTAGAAGGGATTCTGCTTGCTTGCTTGCTTGCTTGCTTGCTTGCTTGCTTGCTTGCTTGCTTGCTTGCCTGCCTGCCTGCCTTGCCTTGCCTTGCCTTGTTTTTCCTTGCTTTGTTCCCCATGTACTAACTAGCACGGGTTCGGAGTTTCATCTGAACGAGGCAAAGATTGTCTCACTCAAAGGGTGCTGGACACGCTATAGAGGCACACCTGCAGAATGTATGTACTCCTAACCTGACCATGGAGGTGGGCGACTCTTGCAATATTTCCCTGTCTCCTCACCGTCCTGCCACTTCCCACTGACCTGAATTGACGGCGAAGGACGTTCCGCAATGCCGTAAAGGTTTGACGTTTGCCCTTGCCGTCCTTTTATGACTATTGCTTAGGCATTTCTTGCCACATTCTGTTTGCGACGTCTGTTTTGGCTGTTCCTTGACTGACATATCGGCTGTGGAGGTTGATATTCTATCAAGTGTGACCCATGTCCGATACGTTATCTCTGGCCGAGGAAAGCTGGTGTGGGACGCACGTGACTTTGTTATCGTTTGTCGTTACGGAAATGGTGAGCGCCTGAAGTTACTGACATCGTGACCTGTCAGTAGTGTTAAGTGACACATTCGAACCCTGCCACGCCAACTTAAGTATGTGTACCACCAAGTGAACATGACGCGAGTTAGAGGTTTCCGTACCACCCGGTTTTCGTGCCATGGAGCAGACGGTCGCGGCGCGCTTCTCATGAACCACTTGAAGCTTCCGTTATAAGAAATGACTATTGAGTTATCGTTGAGAAACGGTTGAACAATCGTTGAATCAATGGATTTTCAACTACATTTCAAGTGTCGTTGAGTTCCCTCAGCGAATGCACAACAAAAATACCGTTGATGCTTTTCAACGATAAGTGCATGTTGGATAACGTACTAACTGTTGATGTATTGTTGAGTAGTAGATGAGCTCGGCATACCTAATTGAGTGCATATCTGGATGGGAGAGAAAACATTTTCACAGCACAGATGATATTGTAGCGAAACGTCGGGGCCGTTAATGTTAGACGCATCGGAAGGTCAGGAATACGAAGAGGCGTGGGAGCCACTCCGCGCAGGCAAGCGATGAGGAGTCGACACAGTGAATTAGGAGAGCACTCATTGGGGGGTTTATTTAGCTAAGACATCTTGAATTTAGAAAACACACAGGGCAAAAATTATACAACATAGAAAATGGTATCATACCCCGTCGGCCTGCCGGACTGCTCCCCGGTGATGTCGAGCGTCATGGTCCCCGAGTCCGCTCTCTCCAAAAAGGCCAGTGTCGCCGCTTAAATAGCACCCCTCAACATCCACGGCAACGCGGACCAATCAGGCAGGCCGAAGTTAACGATGCTCACCGCGAGCCCTCGTGATCGCGTGCATCCGGCTTTGCTACAAAACTAATACAAACAACACATTCCAGAAACTGGCCGCGACGCACACACGTGGTCTTCGTTCTCTGTACTACGTCGTCAAGAAGACTCCCTGCGGTGCGCCGGCTCGTTTGCTTGAGCACCCTTCTAAGAAAGCAGTCGAAAAAGAAAGAAGAACAAGAAAACATTCTACGCGACGCGGTCTTCGCGACAATATCATGGGCAGTCCTGCCGACTTGTTTATGCACAAAGACACGCCTCCACGTATGTTAGCCTTATTTGGCTTTTGTATGGTGGCCGGGAGACATTAAAGCAACAAAATACTCCGGCGCACCAATCAACACGATGCAGCACTACATGCACCACGCCCGCTGCGTATGCAATACGTAGGCGTATGTAATACATAGTACCGGCCGCGGCGCCTGCATTACGATTGAGGTGAAATGCTGAGAGGCATGTATGCTGTGCGATGTCAGTGCACGTTAAAGAACCCCCGGTGGTCGAAAATTTCCGGAGCCCTCCACTACGGCGCCTCTAATAATCATACATCGTGGTTTTAGGACGCAAAACCCGAGAAATCAATCGTCTCTGAGAGCAACGTAAATGCACTATACCAAGAAAAGTGCATCAGGAATGCAATAAAACGAGCAGGCAAGAGATCGAGGGCGCCCTCATTACACAAAAAGCTAACAAATACCAACTACGAAGAGGCAAGGTCCGCAGACACCGTAGAATATACGGCAGAGCGATACATTGCTTGTGCCACCAACAAGCAGGGCGAAGAAATATCAGCTCCATCTGTATAGTTGCCAGGACCACAAAAGTATAGCTGAAAAAGTCGCCATATAGCGACGGCGATGCGCGCCTGCGCAGGGGACGTGTCTTTTCTCGTTAATAATAATTTCTGAGGTTTCCCGTACGTGCCAAGACCATATGATATGATCATGAGGCTCTCCTTAGTCGAGGGCTCCAAATATTTTGACAACTGTCGTAGATTGGCGTCGCCTTCGGGCCAGGAGTCCTCAGGGCAGGAAGGGAGAGTACGTGGAGTGTTGGGAGTGAAAATACTTACAGCGTTTATTTACAACATGGTAGCTGATTGCCGAATGCTCTCTGATTGTATTCTCCAGATCGTTAATTAAGCAGTCCGCGTCGTCCTATGACGTTTTCTAGGGAGCACTCAGTTGAGGTTTCTCCTCCGATGCCATGTCGAAGCCTTGAAAAGGGGGCGGAAAGTGATGGACCGCCATTTTTAATTATGAAGTTCGCCGGGGCAATCTTTATCGCAGCCGGACCACACGAAGGCAGCAGGACTCATTCGGGTGAAAATCAGTCGCCACCGCATGCTGAGGTGACGTTGAAGTGGTTACCAGCCGCTCATTTCCTGCTTCCGGGAGTCGTCGTCTCGTTTCCGGCTTTTCGGTTGCGACGACTTCGTCAACGAGCTTCTGGTGACGCCGCCTCGTCTCCAGCGTTTCGGTGGTAACGTCACCTGTGGTTCTTCAACGTGGCCTGAAAATGCACAGCGGCTTCGCCATTTTTGCCTCCATCTAAGATGCGACCGCCGTGGCCAGGCTCGAACCCGCGCCTCTCGGGGCAGCGTCTCTAATCACTGTTACAGACTCGTAAGCAGCGTGCCACTATTTTGGGACGCGGAGAATCAGCACGACGCCACTCTGTATAATCGGGAATCTTGTAAGACGTACCCCTCAAACCTATGCAATATAGTCGTGAGCAATGTGAAATGTAACATTGAAATTACCTTCAGGGTGCTGTACTTGGCTACATATAGCTGCCAATAATCACAAACATGTTCGAAATACAAAATGTGCAAAAGGGAAAAGCTCCTCTTGCAAAGTAATGCGTTAAATTCGTACCCCTGTCAGAAAAATTACCATGATGGGTGCTGGAAAATATGGTGGTTATAGTGAAAATAATAGTGGTAATGTTGGAAAACATGGTGGTTATAGTGTACTATGCAGGGGAATAGCGGGTGGCATGGTGTACGGAAGGTGGGTAAAGTGGAAAGGGTGACGGGTGATGTTGGTTAGTACCGGCCGAGATATTGGGAAGAACTGGGAGGCTCCTCCCACCATCGTGAAAATGCCGTATAGCAGCGGGCAGATGACGGGTGTGATATAACTACTGGTGGCCCATGGTGTACAATCCTGGAAACTTTTGCCCACCACTAAAGTAGTCGCGAGTAATCGTTCCTTAAACATGGACTTGGTTTTCCTTCATATTTCTCACTATATACTGTTGTACATTGTCTGGACCTCAGGACATGCGTGCTTAATCGGACAAGGACTTCGTCTTCTGCCAAAACCAGGCAGAATACTACAAAGGGACTACAGTGCTGATGTTCTTTTTAACAGCTGCAAATACTCAGCGTCTTATAAGAGAAGCAGCAACAGTCATACCGCGCGGATTTCAAGCGAGTAATTTGCCTCCACGGCGCTTTACTACATGCAATGTAGTCCATGGACATGCGATATATGCAATGTAGTCCATGGACATACACAAGAGAGTGCAAATTCTGCAACTTGCCGAACACACTCTACCACATGGTCTGGGCACGCAATAAGAACCCACGAACAACGCCTATCCGGTCACCAACTGAAGACAATTGGGAGGCACAAACTCAATTCACGAGGATCTGCCACAGCTGGTGAACGGGGCTATAGGCATGTCAATTTAAGGCCACGGCTACCTGGAATGAGGAGGCCGCCCATATATGGGCGTAAACAGCCTCATTAAATAGTTTATTTTCTGTGTCTTTGCTGCCCAACGGTTGGTGCACATATGATAGGCAAAAAAATTGCGAAGGTGGATGGTATAAGACGCATCGGCTATAATAAATGTTTTGTAACAAACGGTGACGGTTGTCACGTTTTATTCCAAATAGAGTAATCTTCACATCTCGTATGCTTTTGGCGTTTGCCAAATCCAGCTATTTTGCCGTTTACGCTGGCCCTAGCTCGCTGGTGCGTAGTACATGGCTTCTTGTGTATATAACGAGGGCTAAAATTAAGATTATATCCTTGAACAGTCACGAGTGAAAGAGGGCAATCGCATTTGGTGTTTTGCAGCATACATATATGTCATGTAGACCTAGCGAGGGGACGCCCAGGCCGCACCTTCATTTCACGCCCCTACACGTCGGTTATTTATTTACTTTGTGGTGAACAGCACCGACGCCTGTACACCGCTTGTAGGCCACCAAGTCATCTTGATCGCAAATGCCCATACTTGTGTAGTGCACGCGCAAGTCATTGTCATCATCACCTTATTTTCAAGGAAAGCTTGTATAGCCTAGGTGTGTTGGCATTGTTGTGTTCGTCACACCAAAGCGCCTTGGAAGGCGAAAAAGAAGTGGGGGGGGGGGGGGGGGGTTGTAGGTAGATCTATGCCCAAACTTTACAGCGCACGATTGCTCGCGTGTTATTGGTTTCCGCTCAATACCCATGCGCCCGTAGTCATGCTGGATTAGCCGACACACCTCTGAACCTGTTCCAGTGGAAAATGTCCAACTTGTCTAACTGAATTGTGATGATTGACACGATAATGTTATACGTACTTTGTGCGCGTTAGTTGGAGAGGTCATGAACCGCGCAAATGTCGATTTCGGACGCTTGAACACACCTTGAACATTTTATGGACAAGGAAAGATCAGCGTAAATGCGTTTCAGATGGTGGCAAAGCCCGTGTGCTGCGTCGCTTGATACAGCGCTGCTTTGCACCCGCACGTTTGCACGAAGGCGGTTCCGTCATATGCAGGCGGTTATGAGGAAATCGCGGACCATCCCTGCAGCTCCTACAAAAAATTGTGTAAATTAGAAGATGCATAGCTGAGTCCAAGGTTATTGGGGTGCCGCTGCACCTCTCTATCAAGTCCACAGGTGGATCGAACAGACCCCGTGTCCATTGTGGTGTTAGCATGTTGTCATCGAAACCGAAACCAGGGTTGCGTTATGACCGCCTCAAATGCTGCACTTTTCTCTGTCAATGGAACAGTTTTTAAGATTTGTGTGTTCGTCGCTTGATTGCTGCATGTCGTCATATTTCTTTTCGACCACTTCGATTTTGTTTTTTCCTTGTTAGCACATATTAATTCAGTCTTTTTCGCCATTCCGCCGCAAGCAAGGCACCGAGATCCGCGCCCACCGCGCCATCTCGGAGGTTTTGACACGTTTTTTCTATAGCTCATAGATGGCGCGAGCTGTTCTTCTGATTCGAAGTATTCGAAGTGGTCGTTGCTTCATACGTACCGCTAGTTTTCTGCGCGCCAACATGGCCGCGCCCGTATGAGCCGTTAGCGTTGTCATTTCTGCGTTCCCCGGGGATTTTTTACGATCTCATTTGCGTGCTGCCACTGAATACAACCATACTGACGTTTTTGTGAACGTATGATCTGTGAAGCATACGATCTTTAGCCACTAAGACGCACAGTACGTCAGGGAAGTGTAGTAAGCCGCGGAATGCCTGCCTCCGAGACATCGTCCACAACACCGGCGCCCATTGCAGCCACAGCTTCATCCACAGCACCGTCCTCCGACAGCGGCGGTTCTCGCGGTTTCTCCACGCACCAGTTCTCACGCCACTTCAACGGCAACAGCGTACATTTCCTCGTGCTTCGCATGGAATCCAGCTTTTTCCTCTGGGTTGGCTCGCAGAGCGGGTGTCTCAAGAACCTCTCGGTCGCGATGTCGACGGCCTTCGAGAAGGCGCCCACGGCGTGCTCACTCATGGGCGACGCCTCGGACCTGACGTCCAGCGCGCTCGCGGCGAAGCTCACCAAGCGAACGGGCGGTTGCCAAGTGTTTGTGAGCTACAACGTGCCCGCCACGGATGCGGCGACTGTGAACTTTGTGCACGAGTCCATCGTGGAGGAGATGTCGCTGAAGCCGGATAAATTTTATTAAAATAAGCTGCTGCACGTGATATGTCAGCGTGTTCTCTTTAATCGTTCACTTTCGATGCACTGTGTTTTCGTTTTTCATTTGCGGGGTGCGCGTGAACACCTTTCTACAGCGTCTTTCCTTTGTACTTGTATTTGGATTTGAGTTCTGTTGAAGATTTCGCACGAAGGTCTTTTCTTTCTTTCGCTTTTGAAGTACTTATGTCGCCGCTTACAAATCGCATGGCCTGTCCGATGGGAAAGTTAACGCACAAAGAACTGCATAAAGTCACTTATCCCATTTCGTTCTACCCAAAGCAGGATAGAAAAGTGTCCTGCGTCAGAGACGACGTGGAACACAACATTGTGCAGCGCGCAGTCTGGTTTGGACATTTTCTCTCTCTCTTTATTTTTAACCCCATTTGGTTTGTACTGCGCGCCCAGCAACCGTCGAGTTACGTGTGAGCAACAGCGCAGTAATCGAATCGGATGGCTTTCTCCTCTATTTCCGCTCAACTTGTTGGTAGGGCACTGTTGGCATGTTCCCTTATGTTAATCACAGTTTACAAACAGAACGACATGGATTAGCTAAAAAGTTTTCGCTCACAACTGGAAAGACATTCTGTTTTGAAACATCATCTTTTGTGTGCTTCGAAGGCACGCAAAAATGACACTACGCACCCCTATGTCTATGCAAAAAAAAAAGAAAAGCATGACGTCACGGGTGACGTCGTCAGGTGCCTCTGGTCGGCTTCCGCCTTGGCTCGCTGGTTGTTTACCGAGCCGCGGAAGTAGCCAGCCGACAGCCGTCCACTTTGGCAGACGGCGAAAACCGCACGGAGGGGTTGCTTCGATGCGCTGCTGCGCTCCGGGCGCCGTGTAAATTTGATGCCCGAAAACTGGCATCGTGCAGGGCAGCATGTCCGAATCCTACGGTGAGTAGTACGCTCGACGATCGCCCCCGTTTCTGTTCCTATTCGCGTGCTAGCTCGAAGTGAGGAGAAGAAAGTAGCATGTTGTCTCGCACCCCCCCACCACCACTGGCGATTTCGACCAGCTGTGTGTGCGTGTGGTACGGTTTGCAGCGGGGGTTTTCTCGCCCGGTAGGCCTACGTCGCCTTTGCTTCTCGGCTGCAAACCCGTCGACGTATCGCACGCTCGGCTTTGGTTCGCGCAGAAACAGCGAGGACTGCGAAGTCGTCTCGTTTTAGGAGGCTAAACCTAAGCTTTCCCAAACTCGTTCGCCGAGGGTGCGGCTTTGCACGGTTTGACGGCTCTCGGAAAACTCGCCACCGTGCTCGAAGATGCTGAAGCGCAGGAAATCGGGTACGCGATACCTTGTCGTGCACGTTCACGGCGACCGTTGAATACGCCGCCGGTGTTTTTGACTTAACGGCAATGATTATCTCTTCTCGTGTTCTTCCGGCTTAACGCCGCGATTGTCACGCAAGTTGCTTGCTTGTTTGTCGCCGGCACCCGCGCGACTTGTCTCCCTTTGCCACAAAAGTCAACCGCTATCTCTGTGTTAAGACGATGAAAAGTAGCTATCTTTGCCCGAAGCTGTCGCTGTAGCATTTTGCTCATCCAGGAAATGGTGTGTGCGTGCGATATGTAGCGACGAGAAGCCGAAATGTCTTCTTTACTTTTTTTTTTCTGTAATTTTTTTCGGCGTAACATGTTTTGCGAGGGTACGACGCCGCTGATTTTGCTCGCAGGGGAAATGAAGCGTCGAGGAACAGTGGAAAACATGCCATTTTCATGTTTAGGCTGCGTCTAACGATCTGTTTTAGTTTCTTGATTGAGGGTCGGCCACAAACACGCGCGGTCGCGACTTGACGTGTGTGGAAACTAATTGCTTCCACGCTCTAATCTCCGTGCGCTTGGAAAGAAAAAAAACTCCCTCGCGCCTATAATTGCGTTTGCCGGATTATCGGATTCCCCCGGGCTTATTCGATCCGTGTCGGGGACCGCCTTGTCTTTAATCCCCACCACCGGCCGACCTAATCCGTTCCTGCTTTCTCTTCCGCAGACTATCTGTTCAAGTTCCTGGTGATCGGGAGTGCGGGAACGGGCAAGTCGTGCCTGCTGCACCAATTCATTGAAAACAAGTGTGAGTGACCGATGGTCTTCCTGCGTTGTGTTGTTGTTGCCATGCAGGCCGGCCGTTTGGGATGTGTGCTTTTGACTAGGGTCTGCGCGCGTTGACTGGCCGAGGTTTGTGTCATGCGCGCGGTCACGTGGTTTGTCGGGAGCGTCGACGATTGCTCCGTTACCGAGCCCTCTTGATCGGGGAAAATTTTGACGGAATGACGAGACAATTAGGTGTACGCACAAGGCGTGACCAGCTGATGCTAAACGGATAAAAAACCCGTTTGGCCAAGCCCTTCACGCATGGGGTAACGCGCGTTGATCAGCATGCGGTACCTTGACCTTACTTTAAGTGTCGAAATTTCAGCTAACGTTTGCTTCATGCCAGCTTTAAATTGCAGCAAGTGTGCCAACAACACTGCATTATTGCACTCTCACTTGCGTTTGTGTTCATTTGTCCGTTGTGCTGTCTTCTGAAACTGTGATGTGCTCTTTCTCACCGAATTTGTCGGTCAGAGCTGCTGCAAAGACGGTGAAGATCGTAAGGAAATTGCGGAATGTCGGTCATGCTGGGTGAACATTTTATCCCTGCCAATGCTGGGTGTAGTGAACGCCTGTAATTTCGTAAGGTCAGTTGGCATAAGCATTGGAAGACACCGCATCATGTGTGCAGTTAGCCTAGCCTCAGAGGCAAGGTGGAGATTCCAAATGCTTCTTTGTTCTACAAACTTTGAAAAGGAAAAGCTTCAGTACCATACTTCTGGCTTTTTTCACATTCAGACTTGGTGGCAAGGTAAATTTCTGTTCTCTACATTGTTTTCTAACCAACCTAACTGCTATCTCTGCTTGCCCAGTCCATCCTGCAAAATAATGTTGGAAGTAAACAGGCAGCTACTGTCTTGTGCACAATTCACCATCAGTAGGCTGATACATGTCCATGTAAATGTAGCATACAATGACATTGAATGATGCAAGCTGGGAAGTGTCGTAGTAGGGCCGAACCAAAGAATTGTGAAGTGATTGTTGTACTGATGTCTGTCTAAAACTGCATGCTACTGTGTTAGCATGTGACATTAATGTCCATCAGCAAATAGGCATTTTGGCTTGGCTGTTTATTTGTCGGTTGGATGGGTGCTTGTGTGCAGTCAAAGCAGAGTCCAACCACACCATCGGCGTCGAGTTTGGCTCCAAGGTGGTGAATGTTGGCGGCCGGTCCGTCAAGCTGCAGATCTGGGACACGGCCGGCCAAGAACGATTCAGGTAGTTGCACGTCTCGATGATTGATGTGATCTCTTAAGGCCATATTCTGAGACGATACCATTTGGAGACATTGCTTTCAGTTTGTGGTGAATTGCTGGTTTAAGAAAGGCAAATACGTAGTCATTAGACAAGCGAAACCGTATGCCACACAAAGCGACATTGTTGCCGAAAGCGAGCCTGTGGTTTTATGGGACATCATAGTGAGGCAAGTTCAGGTGTTGTTCTCTCAGACGCTTGAAAGCTTTAATTTTTTGCTGTCTGCTGAAATGTGTGTGTGCTTGCTTACATAGCACCTAGCAAACGTTTTCATTGCATTCTATTGGTGAAATTAAAGCAAATTTTCCTGCTCTCTTCGGAGGAAATATTTTTTAGTGACAGGTTTAGGGTGCAAATCATGTGTTCCAGTGAGACAAAAAGGATTGAGAGCTTTAGTCTGGCCACGGATTAGAAAAGGTTGCTCTGTGAAATTGAGCAGAGTTGACAGAAACCCTGTGTGATGCATTTCCTTCAGCTCCTTGGTGGTGCCACGTTAATCGTGTGTTTTTGCAGTAATGGACGCCTTTGCACAGTGCAGAGAATTGTTTTGCTACTCGATAACAACTACTCAGGTTCAGAAAGTTCATGTTCTGATATGTCCATTGCAATTAGACAGGTATACAGTTGCCGACCAATTTTTCGGACTGCGAAAATTCGGACTTGGTGGATATTCCGGGCTTCACAAATGCACCGCCAATGTTTCCATAGAGCTAGTGCATTCTCGCGACTGATTTTGCCGACAAACTTGATCGGTCATCGGTCAAATTTCAATTTTCTGGACTAAATCACTTCTTCTGGGCCACGCCACTCCACCATGAGAACCGCCATGTTGGATTTTTGGCTAGCTTGGCCAGGCTTGACTGCCGATGGCCCGTACTGTGGCCTCCGAGACTTGAAAGTGCATGCCGTACTTTAACTTCAGAGCCCATGCCCGCTCTCCAACAAAAAAAAACCGTACCCTGTTTGGCGCAAGGTAAGGTGCTTTTGTTGTTTTGGAGGTTTTGATCACCATTGCATGTGTAGTGTCTTGCATCTTGTCTCGGCTGTCTCAGCATCGAGCATGTCTTTGATACGTTGCACGCTTTGCGCGCAGACGTCTGAAATGCAGAAAGCTGTAAAGCCGAAGAAGATCATGCGGTGCTTCATGCTCATGTTTCTAAGCTTTAGAAGAACTCGTAGAAGATGACTCTGACAGCATGATTGACAACACTGCTCTAGAGAACGGATGGAGGACGTAATGCACAATCTCGAGCTCCGCTCGAGTGGGCAACATCGTTTTGTGCACCGATCTCATGGATCGCGAAATTGTACGCCGAGTCGTAGATCTACGCCGCTTTGGCGTAGATCGCCCATGCGGGGGGCCCGCTCTCCTCGTGTATATGGAGAAACCCCACTCTAGCCGAAATACAAGCAAGTCTGATTGGCCCCAAGCGTAATATAAGACAGAGTAGTGACTGAGATCTATTTGGTTGCTCTAAGCCTCATAAATTAGTCTTTTGGGTGACCGAATTTTTCACACTGTTCGATTTTTCGGTCTTCACCAGATATGGAAAATCGGTCAGCAACTGTACTGAAACTGCAACTCAGGTGTGGATGTACAGCAGCACGTTCAGCCCACATCGGGCAGTTGGAACTCTGTTCATCATTTCCAGTGAAGAGGGTTTGTTGCTCTGTGCCGCAGAGTACTTCCTTGTGGAGTATGTTGTCTGCTTCTGGCACTTCATTGGAATTCAGCAGGAGGCAGTCTATAGAGTGATTTATAAAAATGCGATCACAGCACGTATGCCCCTTTCTGTTCTGCTTGATAAGCACGGAACATTTCCATTACCTAATCTTAAATTTATTTACTGTTGGTACCTTGCGACAGTTTCACTACCGGTGAAATGTATCGTGCGATTTTCTGCACCACTGATAGGCACTTGCCAAGTGCACTCAGCTTTAGAGAGATACGTAGCACCAGATGCTCTTATCAGATTAGAGTGTTGTTCTAACTAGTGATATTCTTAACACAATTTGATCTCTTGCAGATAGCTGTTTGCAGTGAGATTGTTTTTGACTTTGCAGTTGTTGCTTGCGTATCGTGTGGAGGTTGTAGGTCTGTGTGTGTGTCTGTACTGTCGTGACCTCACTTGTGTGTGTACTCATCGTGTCCTGTTCCGGGGTCTTCGTTTGTCCTTATCTCAAATTGGGCCATTGTGTGAAAACAATGGCACAAAGCTGTGCGTGCTGCTGCTGGACTATGTGCCCCACATAGACAAACAGTCCACGCCATGTAGCCGTAAAGCTCCTTGGCCGCTGCCCTGTTCTGTTCGTTGTTGTGTAAAGATTTCGATGAACATAGCTTTAAAACAAGTGAAATGAAGTTATCAAACCTTGATATTACTGTCTGTAGTGTGTCACTGACTAATGCGACATTCCGTGTCGCACGTTGTGCACACACGCAGCAGTGTAAACTTTGCAGTGCCTCCTTATTCCCAAACTGCATAGGCTGAATGTTAGAGATGGTGACCTATTGCAGACTTTTACTACCACTAAGCAGGAATTTCAATACCCTCATAACCACGGTGGTCTAGTGGCTATGGTACTCGGCTGCTGATCCGAGGGTCGCGAGATCGAATCCCGGCCGCGGCGGCTGCATTTCGATGGAGGCGAAATGTTGAGGCCCGTGTGCTGTGCGATGTCAGTGCACGTTAAAGAACCCCAGGTGGTCGAAATTTCCGGAGCCCTCCACTACGGCGTCTCTCATAATCAGAGCTGGTTTTGGGACGTAAGACCCCACAAAAAACAAAAAACAAAACAAAAAATACCCTCATAAGCTTTTATCAGACTCTCATTAGCGTTGCAACAAGACATTTATATACTATCACCAGTGCACTATGTAGTACAGCTGTCAATGTATTTCTTGATTGCAACAAGAGCTGCCTAGTCGAGGTTGCCGCTTCAGTTTTTAGCTGCATTACGATAGGTTCACAATAGGTGAACCTGCACACCATGCCTCTAGTGTCAAGAACCCCAGTAGTCCAAAATTTGTCCCGAGCTCATTATTGCTATGGCCATTGTAATCCACTCTGCAGCTTTAGGAATGCAAACTTCACTATCCATGTATCTTGCAATTGTACCTTCTTTTTTTCTTTTGAAGTTTATTGTTTATTTATTTACTTATTTATTTTGTAATCCTGCAAACTCTCCTATGTGAATGTGCTAACGAAAGAGGAAAATGAAGGACTGTGCCACAATCGCAAGTGAGTCCGTGCCACTAGCGACCGTAGCTGTGACTTTCCTGACCTTGCATTCTAGGACCATTATCAACGACAAGCTTCGTAATCGATAACGGTCCTGGAATGCAAGGTATGGGAGGTCATTGCAAGGGTTGTCGGTGGTATGGCCCACTCGCAAGTGTAGCACGTTCCTTCATCTGCTTCATTACAGTTTATTTTAGACAAAATGGACAAAATGGCCTAGCATGTTCACTTTTGTTTATTACTGTTATCTTTTGTTGCTTGTTGACATCATGCCCTGTGGGTTGTATTCGTAGTTGACCAGTTTGTATGGGTATTGACTGGCTGAGCCAATGTGTTGCACCAGACTTTGCATTACACGAAAGTAGCGTGCATCTGTCAGTGAGATTGTCTGAATGTTTGGTCCCTGGATGGCACCTCTCATGTGGCTGTGGTAAAAAATTAAAAAATCATCACAGTCCTTGCACATTTCTTGAGCTCTGGACAACAAGCAGTTCAAAACTGTGTGTATGTAATTGAAATTGAAGGATATTTGCTTCACAATTGCATGGACGGTTATGGCTTCTCTCTTCAGGTCTGTGACCAGGAGTTACTACCGAGGGGCGGCAGGTGCCTTGCTGGTGTACGACATCACAAGGTCGGTATCCCACACGGGGCTTTCCACATTTAGGCAACATGGCCACATTGCCATAAGGTGTAGCTCCATGTGTTGGTGGTGCAGTCAACCACACCGTCTACACAAACACACTAGTTTAGCAACTAGCGCTTTTTGAGCATAAATTGTTGCCATACTGCTGTGGGTGCTTTGTGCCTTCGAAACTGGGGTGCAGAACTGTCCCTTATGTAGGCCTTCACGAGGCTATGCTATAACACTTGCACCATATGCTGTGTAGGCTGTGTTTGCAGCTGTCGGCATGCGAGCACCCCCCTTTGCAACTGGTGGTGCAGCTTTGTTCAAAATAGCTAGAGTACGATCAACCTCCCCACTGGTGGCGGTCTTTGGCACAGAGGTTATCACTGCTTGCTCCATTGACTGTGATGGTTCCGTCCTTAAAGAAACCGATAACCAATTTTTAAGGTGCCTGTGTTTATTTCAACAGGAAGCTGACAAGATAATCATGAAATGGGAAGTGGGAAAAATGCCGTGAAACGTTCTTTGTCAGAACTTCTTGTGTATGGAGTCTTATACACAACACGTGTTGCAAAGAGTGGCCGACAGCCATTGAGTGTGTTTCCGCCAGATTCTACTGCGACAGAGCACATGCGTGCAATTCCTGAGAGAAGCTGTGTGCATGCGTCGCGGTTAAAAGCAGGTTTTCCGTTGCTGCAGGGGCAGTGCCTTTTCTCAGCGTTGACTCCTATTGCATAGAAGTCAAATACTAGAGTGGGGATGTAATTTTATATACAGACTGTAGCCAGAGTTATTCTTATATGAACAAGCAGCAAGTGACCCACAGCAATTTTAAGACTCCAGAATGCACTAGCAAGGCTTGGCCACCAGGCGACACCATGTTTCAGTTGCCATAATTTTCAGACTCAGTTTAAAAATCGGAATGTTACTCTAAACGTGAAACTGTGCTAGATTCCATCCTATAATTCAGGATCTTTCCAAGTGCACAAAGGTTCGTTCACATATTCTGGTCAGTTGTCGGCCACTTTAAATTTGAACAAATGGGTGACCTCCCTCGCAGGGTGATGGTGATTGTAGTTCAGTTAAGGAAAGGACACTAATTTCTGCAGCCCGTGTCGGGAGCACGTCTAAGCGTCTGTGGGGGTAGGGGAATGTACTGAAAGATATAGAAAGGAGAGAAAAGCCATTGGGGAGGGTTTCGGAAATTTTGACCACCTATAGGGATTCTTTAACGTGCACTGACAACGCACAGTACACGGGCCTCTGGCATTTTCGCCTCCATCGAAAATGCAACCGTTGCGACCGGGATTGTTGCGACCGGGATTGAACCCGCGTTTTTTGGGTGGCAGCCGAGCACCATAAGCAGTACACCACTGTGGCAGACGAGGGTGGGTTCAGAGGCCCATGGCTCATGACGGACCACGTTCCCGCTGGATCAGCCGAAACATGCTCCTGTGGCATTGAGCTAATCAGCACAGTCTCGAAGAAGGAATGTGAGGGAGCCTTTATGCGTAGAACGCTGTTGGGTGAAGTCTCTCAACTGATGCTAAGAATAGTCCTTTTTGTACATACACTCAGTAGTTCCACCACAAGTTAGGAGTGGCATTCAACTTTGACCACTTATGAAGACGAGATAATTGGAGACAATGTCAAACAGAGAATTTCATTAGAGCCAGCGTTTTGGCAAGTGGTTTTGCCTTTGTCAGTTTAGCCCTGTCGAGTTGAGCCCCTAGAACACTGTATAGGGATGTTTATGGAACACTTTTCGCATAGCTCAGCACGGATCTCTCATAGAAACCTTCTCTGCCGTTCATGCTTTCTTGGAAGTACAGCAGTCCTTTCGTGAATAGTGTGGACTTGTTGTGGACAAACACTTTTGTGTTGTCAACTGGTCTTTAATCTTTAAACAGCCTGGTCTTTAATCTTTCAACTTTAGTTACTGATAGTGCTTTACATTCTCTTACTGTATTTTGACATTCAGCATTGTTTTTCTAACGAATTATTTAAAAAGATTTGTTCATTGACTTAGTGCAATCCACCTGGCTGCCTTGTACGGTCAGTAGCAAAAGTTTACTGGATCCGAAACTTCGTAAAAACCTATACTATTGCTTAGCCTCGCAACATAGCCTCAAATTAAATGCTTCACTAGGTAGATGATTTTGCTATGTGCAGGCTGTAACATTTAATCCTAGGCTATATTGAGGGGCTATGTGATAATGTAGATTTTTACCAAGGTTTGGATCCTGCGAACTTTTGCTGTTGACTGTAGTTGCTGTGCATACAAATTTGTGACTTTCTTTTATTGAAATGTATATATTAAGGGAAGTACTTTTCATTTTTTTTTTCCTGTAATATCCTCTGATGAAGTCATCCTGTGTGAGCACTTCTCTGTAGCCCCTTTTCTTTGTTTGTCTTTTTTTTTTTTTGGTAACTCGTTCTCGATCTGATTTAACCCTGACCTGGATTTGGTTTCTGTTGCTCTGTTCAACAGCCGGGAGACGTACAATGCCCTGACGAACTGGCTGACGGATGCGCGCACTCTGGCAAGCCCTAACATTGTTATCCTGCTCGTGGGAAATAAAAAGGACCTGGAAGACGACCGCGAGGTCACCTTTCTCGAAGCGAGCCGGTTCGCCCAGGAGAACGGTGCGTGTGTTCGACGACTTCAGTGTTCTGCAGTATGAAACATTCATTGTAAACTCGTTTTAGGCCTTTTGTACACTGCTGCTGCCATTTTGCAGAATACCTTGCTTACAGGAAATATAATTTTTGGTGTTTACTGGTAGGGTGGAATCCTTGCTCTTCCCCAGGCATCGTTTCAGTGCTCTTGTGATTAGACCACACAGTCACACTTGTACATTCAAACACCAGTGTAACAAATTATCAGTCCTAATGTTGTAGTTACCTCATTATAATGAAGTTGGCTGTACTTATTTCGTGCCAAAGCTGGCTAGCTTTTGTAAGACTGCACACAACCAGAATTGTGTAGTATGAAGTCTGCACAGCCAGTTTCTTCTAGACCAAAAGTGCTAGCATTGGACGAGAGTGCCAAATAACTTGCTTTATCTCAATCGTTTGCTGCAACTTTTGCATCCAAGTGAGAGGCACTTCGCTGGTATTTTAACTTTAGATGTTCACAGGAAATATGAAAGCACTGCTTCTCAACTTTGACACTGATATGCCTTTTTGAAATGGATGCCTCCAGCAGTTCAGCAGTACTGGAGGGAAAGTTAGCGAGTGACAACAGAAGTAGCAAAATTTTGACGTGCGCTTTTTTCCAAAGCATGCCAATAACGGGTGTCCTGCATGACCAGTGTTTCGACGCAGTGGTGCATGAGACAGTGTTTGAAATGCTAGTAGTCATGACTTTGCTGCGCCAGTGATACACTAGCCTCATTTCACACAGCGGTACCTATCGGGTGCTTTTCGTAATTATCAAGTAGAAACATCGTTATCTCTGTCCTTGGTTCAAGACAGGCACAGCACTATATGCACTTCAGTACAGGTTGTCCTTACTTTCTTTTTGTGTTGTCACTTCTTGATTGCTTAGCTGTTGCTAAAATTCGCTGCTACGCCTTGGCCTTTGCAGAGCTAATGTTCCTGGAGACCAGTGCCCTGACTGGTGAGAATGTGGAGGAGGCATTTCTCAAGTGTGCAAAGACAATACTGGCCAAGATTGAGTCTGGTAAGCAAGTGACATGCTCATTTCCACTCTTGCTCATTTTCAGACGGAAATCATAGGCTCATTATGGTTCAGTTAAACGAAAGAAAGCAACCGGCCTCCCCCCCCTCCACGACCCCCCCCTCCTCTGTTAAGACGATGCATTCATCCTGCCCAAGCAAAATGTGGTGAAGCGTATTGCATGTATTCTTGCGTAGTGCCCAATCTCCTGAGCCTTAGTTTGAATATCCAAATGTAGTTCGATAATTCAGGCGCAGAGGAAACCACCACTAATACATCAGAACAAATTGACAGTTAAAAATACCAGCATTATTAAAAGAAAGAAAGATTGCAGGGAATTAGGAGTGCACAAATGTTCGAGCTTGAATTTTGAGAGAATACTTAATCAAATAATTCTACGCAACAAATACTGAGCATGTGGTCATTTCTGAATTGCCTAATTTAATTTAATTTCACTATTCATGCACCCCTGGTGCACGAATAGTGAAATTTCACCTTGAATCGAATTCGAATCAAATAGCGGCAAATCATTTGCATACCAAAGCTTTTATCTGAAAATCAAAGAAAGAATGAGTAGTCTACACACTGAGAAACACCTGCTCTGGTTTACTGGTTGCCAATGTAATGCAAGAAAACGCATAATTGAGAATGTTTGTTTTGACAGTTTGTGTGTTCTAATAAATGTACACGAAAGTTGATTCGTAGCAAAAAAATACAGTATAATACAGTAAAACCTCGTTATAATGAAGTTGAAGGGGGAGCCGTAATTACTTTGTTATAACCATTAGTTCATTATAGCCAATATCTATTTCATCTGGGAATTTGAAGGGAAATTGTGATTGCTTCGTTATATCTAATAGTTCGTTATACCTGGGTTTGTTATAACGAGGTTCTACTGTAGCTGTGAACATGCATCGGTAATATGCTGGTTGATACAAGCGAGCTTGTTAGTGGCAGCGCCTGCATTTATGCAATTTTGTGCTGCCAGTCATGGCAACTTAAAAGCAAAATCGTGGATGCTACAGTGTGTTTGTTGCCTTACATTCTCTTTCTGCAGCTACCCATGACATGCGGTTATTCTGCGCCATGTCCGCGCGCTTTTCCTGAACTTTAGTTTTTCCCCGACATTTGCTGTGCACACTGCAGAGTTCAAAAATGGTGCTCATGGCTGTTGTCGAAGTGGCAACAGTTCATGGTATCAACAGCCGCTGTTCCAATCAGCACTGGCACCCTTGGCTGGTTCAGGGGGTACTGGCAGCTGCTGCAATAGCTAGTCTTCATCCACGTCCACATGTTGCTTGTTGTGCTTGGATCGTCATCGTTGGGAACACTCGTGCTTTTTCTCAGCAGCATTCGAGAGGGCTGCTATTCTCCGTGGAAAAAAAGCTAACAACTCAGCAGCAGAGTTTCTGAGTAGGCAGTGCGCACGGCAGCTGGCAGCGTAACCAAATTTTCACTGCAATAGGATAGATGAAGGTAGCAGTACGCATTGGTGGGCACCACTGCGGGCACACGGCTATGCACAGCAGTGCGCGCAGAGGCTATCTTTTCTTTTAGTTCTATTTCTATTCTATCTATTCTATCTATTTTAGTTCGGGGTTTCAAATACATGTATGTCTATGGGGATTTCAAGGGAAAGCTTATTTACTTTGTTATATCCATTATTTCGTTATAACAAGGTACAAGTGTGACATTGTTCTGAAGCTCTGTACTGGAGAAGAAGCAGGCACAAATGACGAACACGTCGCTTTCCGATACTCTTGCGCTTGGGCTCCATCTTGTGCACCTACCTCCGGCCTATTGTTTATAGCTTGTAATATATTGTCAGGTGCCTTTTCTCCCGAAACATTTTGGTGGAGGTGCGGTCATGATACGAACTGAATCTCTTTACAGGTGAGTTGGATCCAGAGCGCATCGGATCGGGGATCCAGTACGGCGAGGCAACGTTGCGCAAGCTGAATCGTTCACAGCAGCAGAGACGCCCAGGCGCCGAGTGCTCTTGCTGATGTCGAGACGCAGCACATTTTTTCTTTTTTCCCACGCTGCCTGTCACCTTCCCAGCCTCTCGGCACGAGAAGGAGCCGCGCAGTTGGCGTGCCCTTTGGAGGATGACAGCTGCAACGAACTGCCGCTTCAACACTCGCACTGCGGCGTCCTTTGTTTGCCGATTCTCAAGTGTCCCCACTTCTGTCTAGCCTGTCTTTTCTTCTTCTTTCTTTTTTTTTTTTTAACCTCTGCTGTCAATTTCAAGTTCACGATTACGAACTGTCTTCCTCATAAGACTCATTTCTTATGTCTGCTTGCTTTTAGCCGTTGAGGAACATTTCGTTTAAGCACACGGTTGGAAGTGCTGGGAAGATTGATTACACCAAGAGGATAAGGAACTTTTTTTTCCCCTTGCATAGCCGGATAACTCGTATGGTTTGAAGTTGTCTCGTGTTCATTTTTAAGTTTTTCTCTGGCTGCGTCAGGCACGTCAATCTGGATTGCCTGTACTGAACTTGATCTGGATTTGTCTGGCTTGGTCTCTGTGCGGCACTAGGTCTCGATTCCAGCTGAGCCCGATGACAGCGGGGTTCTTCGCTATGCATGGGTTTGAAGTATAGAATGTCGACGGCTTGAAAAGCAGTTTTTATTTGAGCGCAGCTCATTTAGATCCTAATCATTGCCACCCCCTCCCTTGATTTTTTTTCTTCCCCATGCTCATTTTTTGTAATCAAGTATAGATTAGGAGATATGCCTTTTGTAGCCAATGTGGAGGTTTTTTAGTTAATTTCTTGAACACACACAAGGTTGGGACAGCCGTGTTCGTGTGCTTTTGATGTGGCTGTGCTAGCTGTCGTTTGGTGTTGTTCTCAGGGGTCGACAGGAGCGAAAGTTTATGATCTTCAGGGATGTCAGTTGTGGTACCACCTCGGACGGCACAACATTGTCGGCTGTGACATTTCGTTACAGGGGCGACACCTGTGTCAGGATCTCTGTCCATGGTCCTGAAGAAACTGTTTAGTTCTTTGCCATTCTTTCTGCTCGGGAGGGTTTATGCAAACGTGGATCAAGTTTGGCATCACCGTATTTGAGAAGATTGTTGGAGATTCGTTGAGTGCAACATATCACCGGATCTGAAGGAGAGGTCTTTGTTCCGCGGTCGATAATGGAGGAGCGCCTGGCTGAGTTCATCAGATAGCAATGTTGTGCTGTTGTCTGTGCCTGCGAGTCGAACAGCTGTGTCTTTGCGGAGAACCGGTGGAACACTTTATGGCGCGGTTGCTGACGAGTGGACGGATGTGATCAAAGACAAAATTAAGCAGTACGTGGGAGACCGATACCATGAGAGCTTTACATGTCGTCAATATCAGTGGTGCTGTTCATCGTGGAAAGGCAATTCCAGAATAGTCTTTTGAACAGAATGGCTAGCAGTTCCCATAGCCTTTGTTTGTCTAGTCAGATAGTCCCTCTTTTTTTCTTCTCGTTTCTTGTTCCACCACGTGTCGTTGGCTGTCACGCAAGAAGCTTCTAGATTCACTGTTGCTAATAAACCAGACACCAGCGAGAGAGCTGCATTTTTTTCTTTCCTTTTATATTCCTGCGTGCATTTCACTCGGAACACGTGAATCTGCTTGTGGCTTCTAAGTGCTCCATATTTATTTTGCATTGCCGATCTGTGTACGTGTGCCTATTTTTTTTTTTTTTAATTCAGGCCTCCGTTGTCAGCATTTGCTGGTATGGATCGTAGTTTTAGAAAGCGTGTGTGTCACACGAGAGTTCGATTAATCTAGAACACGCTCTCGTTCCATTTTTGTGTGCGCGTCTGAGTTCTCTGTGTTGCGTGAGCATTTGCCACGGCTTATCTGAACAGAGCTGTGGTTAAGTGAATCTCGCTCGCCTGTGTCGTCGAGGCTTTCTTTTCATTTTTTATAAACATTCCATCGTACTGAAGTGCAAGTGAGCACCCTTTGCTTCAGTTTTTGTACTTGGTTGCCTTGAGGGAAACGGCGGAGGCTGAGCACGAGTGCAGCAATGTGTGCAATAATGTAGTGACTTTGCAGGTGTTAGTCCGTGTGCGTCGGGTGGGTTACACTACCCTGGCTCATCGAGCTCTTGTACAGTCAAACCTCGTTTAGCAAATTCAACACGTCGCGGAAGTAGCTTCACTGTGTCACGTAATTTGTTATAGCCGATAATTCGTTAAATCCACCTTCATTGTATTGAGGTTTGACTGAAAGGGAATGATGGTTTGGGGGTTAAGGGGAAAATGTTGCCTTGGAGTTTTACGAGCTCAACGCCTCGTAGTGTAGACACACGAGCATAGTGTTTGTAAGGGAAGTGCAAAATTTCGAAAGAGAAAAAGGAACCATTGTTGTGGATTTTTGGCAGTAGATATGCTTGTGTACGTAGCAGGTGCTTTTGGTGGTCCAGATTGATGGTAAAGCTTCCCAGCAAATGCATTGCAGCATCGTGAAGGCTCTTGCGTGACTGATTGGTGCTCCTTTATGAAATTTAGCTTTACACTTATTTGTATGAGTTCTTTTCAACTCGAGCAGCTACGTCAATCAGAACAGACACAATTTGTCTTTTGTGGAAGGCATTGTAATGTTATGCGAGTTCTTTATCATTGACAGTTTACCCCTTATTTTTATAAACAACTGGTACAAGAGAGTTCTAATAAAAATAATTTAAAGATAAAAGAGATACTGCTACAGAGTGAACATTGAAATGTTAGAGTTGCTTGCCCTTATTGTCAAATGTGTAAAATTTCTTTAGGGCAATGGCTCTGTGTTGAAAAAGGAAAAAAACTGCAAGGGTCCCATTACAATTTGTAGTAGCTATGTGTGCTTGCATCAGTGTTCTCGGCCGTGCTGAAGCCCAGTCTGGCCTCTTGTTTGCTTTCTTTTCTCTTGATAAATTTAAAAACATCCGCAATTGAATCGCAAGATGAATGAAACTTACGAAGGCTCTGCCAAGGTGATCTAGAGGCTATGGCACTCAGCTGCTTCTCCGAAGGTCGTGGGATCAAATCCTGGTCGCGGCAGCTCCATTTAGAAGGAGGCGAAATGTTGAGCCCTGTCTACTGTGTGATGCAAGCACACGTTAAAGAACTCCAGGTTGTCGGAAATTTCCAGAGCCCTCCACTACGCTGGTTTAGGGACGTAAAACCTGACAAATTATTATTAGTAAGCATGAATGTTAAAGGCATTTAAACGTTGTGGTGACTCCATGTAGGTAATTGTGGTGGTAAATATAAAAAGGAAAAAGTGCTCTGCCATTGCCTCCTGACTGCAGACAATTCGTCCCCCACTTTATCATTTTGTGAGCAATTTTTTTCTCCATTATGGAGTGTTCGCTACTGTCTGCTCCTGAGAAGGATGATTCTTGAAGCTTTTAGGGGTGTGATAGTCTATAGGCATTCAAGTTTGCAGTCATCATTGAACACTGCATTTGTGAGAGCCTTCATGATGCCTTTGTGTGCTGCATTCCTCACATTTTGTTCTTAGCATGTTTTCTTAGCGCTTTTAGAAGTGCAAGCCACTCCCGCCCCTGCTGCACATACACACGTGTTGCATTTACACATTGCCAAGCACATGTTTTTGAACGGGGTGTCTCTAACCAATGTACTATAACCTCTGCACAACAACTTTGGTTGTGATCGATAGTGTGCCTCCTAACTGTGATTTTGTTTTTTGTCTTGTGTAAACTGCAGTGTCATGTTATTTCTCTCAATTTATCTCTCAATTTATCTCAATTTATTTTATTTCTTCCAAGTTCATGTGCCGTCAAATGATGTTTGACGGGTGTGCTCTTCGAGTGTTACGTTCTCGGTACTTGGGTACAAGATGCAGTCATTGTTAAGGCTACCAGTGTTATTTTTGGGCCTCTCGTCAACACACATACACACATTAATATATACATATTATATATACAACAAACATTATATATAGGTAGCAGCTGACATTGTGTATATAAGATTTATCTTTTAATAAAATGATGCAGCAGTTCAGAAATACTGCTTGTGTGTGTGTTGTGCTTGCACCACTTTTGTTTGTTTCAAGTTGCGCTGGCAAAGTACATTTGCTGTCGCAAATGGTGAATGCTTTATCAGTTGGCATTGGTAAGTCAGCCATTTGCAAGTGCGTGGCATATGTTGTACTGTGCCCATATTATAAGTTGCGTGTGTAGGGCCAAGTCTAGCATTACCTTATTGGACAAGGAAACCTTTCTGGCAGCGCAAGCTCCGGGTGATAATCTTGCTTCTTTTGAAGCACTTTTAAGTTGCAGTGCATTATGAAATGAAAAATAAATTTGAACTGTGTAAAAAAAAGGACACGTTAAGTGTAGTATATGATGCATACAATATATTGGAACGTAGGTCTTTTGTACCGAAGAGGAATTTAGTAATGAGGATAATTAATGATGGTTCAAGAGTGCAGGGAACTAGGAAAGTGCAGAGTGTTAGCATGTTGTGCAAGTGCCACTAAGAGACACCTTAGCCAAGAATTACGGTGGCCTAACAATTTCTTCGGTGCTTAGAAAGACGTTGCATTTGTATTTCGTCGTCTTACATGATTTACAGCGTTCACAGTGTTCAGACTGACACGACATTGCGGCAGCGCAAAATATACATTTTTCATTTTATAGCCGTGCATTGTTAACGCTCGCCACACACGGAAGCCAGGCAACACATAAAAACTAGTTTAGTCTGATTCTGAAGCTTTCGTCGCCCAGCATTGCAAGTCAGCCCCAGCACAATGGACACTATGACGACGTATGAGCACAGTCAATCGCTGTCAGAGTTGCTGAATGACCATGAAGTTATTTTATTTGTGTGCCCCATGTGTAACTGACCACAGCTGACAGAGTTGCAGCGATGCTATCACAAATTGCTGTCCCTAAGTGGCTTAGACATACGCCCAACTGTGTTGACACGTCACTCGGAAACCGCCCCCTTGAAATCGAAACTGAAAGTTGGCTTTTAAGGGAGCCGTATTAAAAATATATTTGTGTTGCGAGGCATTATGATACCATGACAGTGCTTTTGTTTACAGCAGCATTACAAGAATGTCAAAAATTCGTGGCAATACTCTAACCTACTGTCATGCCACATGTATGTTCTGGAGTGCCTTCCCAGTGGCTAAGACAGACTGGAATTCAGGTTAATGAAAGGTGTGCATGCTCTGGCTCGAGGCCTAACCTCACAAAACAAAAGAAAGGAGGAAAGAGCACTGTGCTTCCAAGAAAGTGCACAGGATTGGAGAACTACCATGTGACTAGGCGCTTGCGTACAATGACATTAGCATCCTCAGATGTGCTTTGAACGAATCATCGATGATCAACACAAACTGTGGTGAATAGGCCAGAAGAGAAAATGACAAGGGTTGACCACACCTTTCAGCCTGTCCACACCTGTGGTGTGCATGCATCATCGATGGTTCATTCTTAGCATGCCTGAGGGTGCTGATAGCACAAGCGCTAGTCCCAGGATTTTTTTTTTCACACCTCGCACACTTTCTTAGAAGACCATAATAATTAAAGCCATTGCATTTATCAGCATGAACATGCATTATTTGGACAATATATAACATGCCTTACAACTTGAAAATATTGCAGTTACAGCAGCAGTCTAAAAGTTGGCCACTTTATCAAGTCATCTGAGATGGTCTAGACGACGGTGAATAATGCTAAGCTGTTTGTACCTTTGGAATGCACACACGGAGCTGTTTAAAAGGTGAGCACCCTGTATATGTAATATTGTACTTGCAGCGGAAATTTTCATTATAGCAAGCTTTGTTAAGTTGAGGTTCCCATATTTCAACAGCAAGAATGAGTGCAGTGGTTACCAGGAATTGCTGTGTATCTCATTAAAAAGCATATGGAACTGTGTCGGCTCAAGAGCAGGGTAGCTGTGTGCCGTGCGTCGCCTAGAGTGTTCACGCCTGTGTGCGGATGCATGCTGTATACAACATCTGCATGCGCGTTTGCCCTTGGTACTGTGATTTGCACGTACTCTCATGAGCACAGTTACTCCGGAGCTTGCATAGGTGCGGTGCATATTTTGTTAGGCGAACACGATGACGTTGACGCTGGTTTCATATGAGACGGGGAAATTAAAATAGGTCGTTACATAGAGGATTTCATTATATCGAGGTATGGTTGTAGTTGCACCGGTGTTTTCAATCTTAGCCAGCTAACAGAGAGGATATTTGGTCCGTCATGAAGAGTTTGTTGAGGGATGGGAGGAACAGGATGCACATTGAGCTTGTGCAGCTTCTTGAAGGGCTAGTTGGTGAAACATTTCTAGAAGGCGCAAATTATGAAATGCGACGGCATGTATACGTCTTGGAGCAAGATATCACCTACTGGAAGCTGCAAGAAGGCTGAAGTACTAGTGTTATCAGGTCGCAACAGTGCAGGAGACTGGCTGGGAATTACCAACTCACCCCCCCCCATCCCGACCTTTATTCGTAACGGATCTATGTTCTTCTGTCTGTTGAACTGTGAGTTAGCTTGTAAAACCCAAAGAATTTCAGGAACGAGGCCATATATAAATAAAGAGGAATGATGTAATTTCCACTTGCATGAGTGCTCAAATAAAAGCAGTCGACGGGCACGTGATCATAAAACTCGCGTGCCCTGTCGCCGAGTCACGTATCCGAGTGCATCCATTAATTCAGATGCATGTACGTTACAAGCTGGAGGAATTGCCTGTTGCCATATGATTGATGCTAAAGATGCGTCTCAACCGCACGGATGTTTGAGCAATACTGCCTCAATACATAAGTCAAGAGCATGCACCTTATGTGGTACAGTCAATAGTTTATATTTTGCAATTACACACCAGTATTATCACCAGGTGAGTGTGAAGTTTACCTTGAAATGAAAATCGAAATGTCTCGCTGTCAGTTAAACAGAACAACTGGAAGGCGACTTTTAAGGCAATTAATATGTTGACTGTCAAATAGAAAATTCATTGAAAGCCACCGGCACATTTAGCTTTGTGAACGACAGCACCAGGCATACGGACATGTGCTTTATATCTGAGCTCTGTGTGTGGCTAAAACATTTTTGACCAATGGGCTCCCATCATTCGTCACGTACATGGTTTGGTGCATAATCGCATGCATATGCCACCACTGCACTTCCCATTCATTCCAGGATCAGTATCGGCCAGTATGTTCATTGCATTGCTCTCCATGAATAGAATCTTCTCGTCCAGTAACGCCTCTCATTTTTTTTTTTTTTTCCATGGCATATGCCGAATAGCTTCTTCAGTTCCTTTGTAATAATTTTCGGGTTTGACGTCCCAAAACAACGGTATCATTATACGATCGAGAGACGCGGTAGTGGAGGGCTCCAGAAATTTCGACCTCGCATTTCACCTCCATCGAAATGCAGCTACCGCGGCTGGGATTCGATCCCGCGACCTTTGGATCAGCAGGCGAGTGCCATAGTCACTTGTTATCCTCTAAGTTTCATGCAAACAATTCTACACATTTTGTAGGCTGATCAAGCTCTTTAGCTTGGCCATTGTCTAGCTTTCACCTTCGTCTATTCCTTTTTTTTTTTTTAATACTACAGTCGCTAGCCAAAGGTTGGCTGCGCGATATGGAGTTCTTCCTCCGTGTCATCACTCTCGATGCACATTGACAGAAGCTTAAAAGCTTTTTTTCTTCTTCTTTTTTAAACCGTCTTGAAGGCCTTCATAACACCGGCGTTGTCGCAATCTCGGATTCCACATGCGAATCGCGGACAGGTCGTGCTACCCACTCATATTTAAAGTGACCGCATTCGGCGTGGCAATCGATAGCGATGCGTTCAGCGGAGCCGGCGGAGCCGGTTTTGGAATGCGAAAAGAAGGCGCGTGCCCGAACATCTGTTGCTTCGAACTTCGAATTTAGTCGATCCTGAACGCTGCTGCGAGCTCGCGACATCGTCGACGACATGGTACGTCGCTCAACAACGTTCTCGCGTCTCCTAAACCGTATATTACACTAGTTCTCAACCCGAGCGTCGGAGACGCCGGCTCGCGTTTGTTTTGCTTTTTTCCTGATCGAGCTTTTGACAGTTCGTTTTGCGTGTCCTGTTGTGGTCGATACTCGGCGATCGTACTGTGCCTGCATATCCACGTGTTCACGTGGACGTTTTCTTCGTTCGTTTCAACTTCAACAAAAGTTGTCGATGCGCTCTGCGAGAAAAGCGCAGGGCCTGTTGGCCTGCCATCAAAAGCTTGACGCCGAGTGCTCCATCCTCTGAACTAACATAACCAAAAAAATACAAAGAAAGTTTTTCACTATTACTAACCATTTGACCTCGTTAGGCCGCTGAGGACCAGGTCTTGCATGTATATTTGTCTATTTAATGGCGAGCCCCGTAGACATCGTCTTTTCCGTGTTTTACTTACGAGTCGTCATCTCTTCTTAACATTTTTTTTTTTTTTTGTCGTTTTGGCTTCCAGAACGGCCTTTCCATCTCGACCGGTGGTCGTGGAGATGCCGGCACACCAAACAAGGCAAGCTCCATCGTAATTTCTTTATTTGTCGAAAACAAAATCTCGTACAATTCCAGGCTACCGAAGGCTGGGCATAGGAAATAGAAGAGAACAAATGTTACTGGACTTTCATTTTTCGCTCATCTCGCAACACAGAACGCAACTCCATGTAAACAGGATGCAAAGGCACAGTCATCACATATCACCCGTGGAAGACTCAAGCTTTTCCGCTTGACATACACGGCTTCTGTGTGTGTATGAAGTCCCATTCCATCTAGATGCACACTGCGTGTAGACCTGTGTACTGTGGTTAACAGCTGATGAGCCACTTAGGTTGTCTAGCAACCTACCTATAGATGCACATTTAAAACAAAGCCTGCCTGTTTGCCCAGTGATATGTGTATTAGCTGCCTGATTACATATAGTGCAGGTTTATGAAATTGACAGGTCCAGTTAAACTACACAGGTGAAGTGGCAATTCGCATTTCACCGTACTTGCCAGGGTGGAATGTGTCATATCTTTCATTCCACACACTTTCGTTGCAAAGATGATGGACAGATTTGCAATGTAAGGCCTCATTTAAAAGGTATGCTAAATCTTGCCATATTGCTTTAATTGGCAACAACATATCTGTCGCTTGCAAATATTGAATCAAATAAGTGCTATCCACGAATATGAACACATTACAAATATACTGCACCACCACCTGCACACAAACAGTCGGTGCGATGGTGCCATAAATTTTATCATTTTCAAAGATACAGTACCGGTATGATATATGACAGCTTTTAAAGTGCACCAGTATTCTTCACCTGCATTGTGCCTGTGGAGTTTCTGCTCTTTTGCAGATTCTTCATATGTGTGGTATTTACTAGAAAGGGGACGGTAAATTTGTTTAACTGTTAAATTGGCTGCTTAATCTTCAGAAATAATTCTAGATCTTAATTGGACCTGCCACTTCTGTCGATATGGATTTCATCTCAAATATTACCGCAATAAAGCTTTTCATCCATCCATCACTGTTTGTATACCTACATTTTGGTGATCTTGATAGTGAATTGATATGAAGTGCTACAACGTGCATAAATTTGAATGACTGGGGGCACCATGCCTTTTCTAGATGCTGGACAGATAAGTGCGAGATAGATAAGGCAGGTAGTTATGGAACTTGTGTTGACAGTCCCGTTACTGTTTGTTGCCCCATGTAGCTGCCATTGTCAAGTAATGATTGGAAATGTGTTTGTATAATAAGCTAGACTGCTATAAGAACTTGCATTCAGAGTCTAGTCTCGTAATTTTTGTTAACAAGGAGTGCAGTGGTGGACGCAGCCGTGTCTTCTGGTGTCCCGCTCTGTAGCTTGTTTATATGCAATACTTGCAGTGCATAGAATCAAAAAGGTTTTGTATGAACCTATGTGCAAAAGAAGCCACTGTGCCTTTGCTTTTTTCTCCCGCCTTCCAGTATATTGTGGCAGTGACGACTGCAGGATGCTTGGGCCCGTGCTGCATACACATTTGTACACTGCAGTTGGCGTACATATGAGGTGTTAGTGTATAAGTATGTCGCCACATACATGTGATTGCCATTAATTGTGGCTGTGCACGAAGTACAAAATAGACTTCCTTTGACTAACTACTCGGGTATACAGTAGTGGTAGGCAAGGTCTTGTGGCATTCTGGCAGTGATGCGCTTAGCTTGCGACAGTCACTCCCTCGAGACGGGAGCGCAAAAAACGACATCCTACTCCTCGTTGTTGGAATGTTGGAATGCTTTTGAGATGGTGCTCTTTGGAATGTTTCACATGATTCACACATGCATCGTTTCCTCGAAGCGACGCATGTCTGACACTGTCGAATCTTGACTCTAGTTGGTGGGAGTATCGGTGGGATCAAAATGTGCCGTAGTCCATTCAATCGCTTGTACTAAGGTGTACGTTCTAGGGAATATGCTTCGTGCTGTGCTGTGCCCATTTACCAAAGTGAAATCGACAGAGATCCGTCTCTCGTGCTAACTGCTAAGATAGAGCCGTTGCTGCCGACCAAAAAGGTATTTTTATCTTATTTGCACCCGTCTTAGATTAACTAAAATGTGGTCATATGTTGGCAGTGTTGTGGGCTCAGTGACTCGGTAAAATTTTTGGGCCGCTTTTTTGAGTGATCGAAACCCTTGACACGCATAGCAGGTGCATCATACAATTTGTGAGGGATTAAGTACAATACAATGCTGCTTACGGCAAACCTTAAACAATATGTACTCTGGCCTATAGTTAGTTAAGCATAGTTATAGTTTTGTTTAGCAGTTGTACCCCTTGCACTGTTAGGTCACTATGCTAACTCGCTTTCCATCTGCTGACGTCAACGCAAGTGTGAGAACAGTTCTAGACACTCAAGCCCTAAATGTCAAGGCTGGTTGAAGCAAAAATGGCACGGATGTTGCGTAGGGACCCTGTTGTGATGATGACCTGTGCCTTAGTTCTGTATGGCTGTTTGGCTTCAACAGCTTGGAGCTGAGCAGTTATCGTGGCAGTTTACTATATGGCCTCTTGTGGCAGTTGCATAATGCCACAACCTTCTTGACTCTAACACTCCCTGAGGCTTATCAAGTGTGCAAGACTGAGGGACAAGCGTGCCTGACATGTGTGAAGGTTATGTGCACAGTTGGTCACTGAGCACCCCTGGATAGGGCACCCTACTAGACTAACAGACTGTATATAAAAGATCTACCAGAGCCAGCTCTGCTTGCTGACTGGTGGGCCCACAGGGCTTATATGGCAGTCATTGCGTGTCTTTGGCTTGGCAAGACGGCAGGCACGGGTGCACGCCGTCTCTTGACTATGGTGAGGCCACCTCAAACGACAGCCTCATCGGTACTGTTCCCTGTACTCCGAGATCCAGATGCGCCGGTCCTTGGGTGGTGCCGAGTGTGGACGTCCCGGCCGGTGGGTCTTGCGCTGCATTGGCGGTAGTGGGGTCGGCGACCGCTGCCGTGTTCTCGCAGCCGCCAAGGCAGAGGGGTACACCTGTGGTAGCACGTGAGAGGATTGAAGATGTGCAGCCAACTAGGGTGGATTTCTTATTTTCGTTCTTTGGTTTTTATAATAAAAGCAAAGAAAGAAATGTGTGGTCAAGCTATCACGCTAGTGGCTGCTCATTCTTGCATGACAGTAATAATGATGTAGAGATCTCAAGGTAAACACTGATCTGAACTGTCGCAGGTTTGAGGAGTCTAGAAAGGGCGTAGACTTCATTTGCCCAAATGAACTCTGCACAAAGTACTACACATCCAGGGGAGGGTCCAAGCAGCATTCTAAACATGTCATGTAGGGAATGGTTTCATAGCCCTAACAATGCTCACAGATTTCACAATACAGAACTGATGTTTTCATAAGAACAAAACCAGTAAGCTATTGGTTCACAGTCAAAGCAAAGCTTTATAAACAGTTTTATGTTTGAGTATTAATTGGCCTCATAATCGAAGAGCACTGGCATGATGTTTCTTACTAGTCTCTTTTTTTCCTCTCTTGTCGAATAAAACCATAGGCATTCTTAATTCTACGAGAAATGGTGCCAAACATGAAGGCAACCTAAACAATCTGCTACTATTAAGACTTTCCTGCAAAGCAATCCCATTATGCATGAAGTAGATTTGTCGTAATCAGTACGTGTGCTCGCACCATTGTGCAGTCACTGCAGCTGCCTTGAGAGGCAAGTGGGTTGTAGTTCTTGAATGTCTTCCTACTAGGGCTATATATATTGTTAACGCCCTCCGTACACGGAAGCCAGGAAACACGTACAAAATATTTTAGTTTGGTTTTGAAGTTTTCGTCGAATAGCACTCCAAGCCTGCCCCAGCGCAATGGACACTACGATGACGTATGAGCACAGTCTCTTAAAAATCACTGAAATCGCTGTCAGAGACGCTGGACGACCGTGGAATTGTCGTTGTTTCCTTGCCCCACGTGTAACTGACCACAGACGACAGAGTTGCAGCGACGCTCTCACGAATTACTGTCCCTACGTGACTTAAACGCACGACCGACTCTGTTGACACGTCACTAGGGAACCGCCCCCTCAAAATCGAAACCGAAAGTGTTCTTTTAAGGGAATCGTATTAAAAATATATTCATTGCGTTGCGAGGCACCATGATACTCTTTTTGGGGTTTTCCCCGCAGGTGCTTTCACTTACACCAACAATATGAGAATGTCAAAAATTTGTGTCAGTACTCCTTTAATGCTTTGTCATGGCATATGTTCCCCAGTGTTACAACATGAAAGTAAAATTAATGGCTTAGGTATGTTTACTGTTTAGGGAGTCACTTTCGTATAAAATTAATATAGCTTCCCAATATTAATGTTTGCTAAGTTCAGTTCACTTAGTGTAAGAAACACCCCTTGGAATGTCCACTACTTGCAAGGTATCCATGGACAGTCTTTTACTGCTTTCTCTTGAACATCAGAGTGGGTTTGCAGCTGCGCATATCTTCATCACTGTAAAGCAATATTATGAGAGAAAGTCTGCATGCAGATCTCACCCTGTCGCTTTTGGCATGCACGAAAAGATCATGTGCTGAAAGAGTGAAGCATTTCTGTGGAAAGCAATCTTCTTGTGGTGAATGTCGTAGCCACAAAGCTTCCAGGAGAAACTTTCGCACTACCTTGTCGAATTAGTGGCATTTTTAGCCAAGACGGCCAGAGATAAGGTCTACCCAATGGAATTGAAATGTTCAGTGACCCAAAGACAATTGACCATTTGCAGCAAAGCAAGCGCCACCTGCCTTGTAAATAGGAAAACTTCTCTAGTGCTTTTGGTTGGAAAACAGATTCGCGAACTGACATTTCCAAGGCAGTGCTCAGCAGTTGACGTGCGCCTGTTTTGTTGTTTTAATACTTTTTCTTGCCGGAAACGCCTTCATTGAACGAACAAGATAGAGAAAGAAAACATCCCATTTCCATTTGTACAAACGGGGCGGAGTGAGGATTCCCCACGTTGTAGCCTGAACAACAACCATGTGTGGAGATAGATGCACTCCGCCAAGCTGACTCTTTCCCAGGCTTATTGAGGCTGGTCCTTCAATGAAGAAGGTTATGTGAGACACTTGAAGTTAAATCTTGAAACCGCTGATAACAGCGTGATAACAGGCAAGGAAATGGACGTAGCAAAGAGTTTTCAATTGCTTCGTTCTTGCCCAGTCTTCGCTTCGTCCTTGTCCTTAACCGTGCACAACCTGTTACGACTTGCTGTGTTTGTGAAGACATTGGGCACGTCATTGGAGCACACTGCAATTGTGTTGCTGGGTTAGATATATTTATTATATATGTGTCTTTAGTGCAAAGCACTGACAAATAAAGGTTAAAGAATGTGAGCTTACGCTCGCGAGCACAATACCCATTGCGAGCCATCAGCATTCTTTCTACTCACAGCTGGTATCTAAGAATTTCTTTTTCTTGGCACGTAGCATCGCAGACGGAAACCTGTAGAACTTCACGTTTTGCTTCTCAGTAAATCCGTACTAGGAGAGGGGCTCAGAGGAAGGTGGAAGTTTGAATCGATGAACAGACCGTTAGAAGCGATGTAGAAGAGGGAATGTCGCTGGTGCAAACGTTTCAACAAGTGGACTTGTTGAAACGTTGACACCAGCGACGTTCCCTGTTTTACATCGCTTTTAACGACCCGTCTTTCTCAGTAAAATAATTTCTGCAGCCGAGTGGAACTAGTCGGGTGACGTTGAGGTCGCTCGCGTCTGTTGTGGACAAAATAAACTTGTTTCACTCACTCACTCACTCTGCAGCCATACGCTATACAGTGTGCTGAATTTTCGTACAAACGGCGAAACCGAGGTGTCCAGGCTATGTCATTCTCTACATACGACCGGCGGCTGGCCACGTCGGCTGCTCATGTTTTTCAACCAAACCCAAAAATCTTGTAGAGGGTGCTAGCTGCATCACTCCCGTGAATGTGCAGTAGCTTTTCTGCAAATGGTCAATTCTATCACTAAGTGGGAGAATTACAGGTTCATGACTTGTTGTTAGCTACAACCATGTGAAGTAGAAGGCATTGTTGCCAGATAAACTTAATTGTGTTCTACTGGAATGTACAAGATAATGAGGTCAAATTGAAGGGAATGTTGGCACAGAAGCATTGTACAACTCTTGTGTAGTGGATGAGTTGCCCGCATTTGTAGGTATTAGCATGTGTGTACAAAGATGTTTGAAAGTTGTTGCCTCAATTTTCCTCAGTGCAGTGTCCTTCATCATAGACACATTAAAGACGAGATGCCGCATAATATAACTGGCCGAAATTCATGTTTCACTTGCATATGTGCACGAATGGGGCAACTTTAGCAATGGCACTGCGCTGGCGAGGGTCAATTCATGCTGAGCCTGCCCTGCTGCCCCACACAGTGTGGTGCCCGCTCTGTCATTGACAGGGAGAGAGGGAAATGTGGGGACGAGGTGAGTAGAAGGCGCCATTTTGGCATATATTCTTTACCTCAACCTTACCTCTCTCCATCTACCAGCCACAAGTGGTGCGGGTGTTGCGCAGTGCAAGACGACTTGGCAGCATCAGCATGAATAGGCCCCAACAGGTGTAATGTTTGCTGCTGTATATGTACAGGGTCGTCCACTCTTAGAGGGAACACGCGAGTGCATGGCTGAGCTCCGCATAGTGCCAGCACATCAGGCGTGCCCGTGCATAGAAGTGAAGCAGCGCAGGCTCACAGGGACTCTGTGGAGGTGACTCATGTTGTCTGCTACAGTGCAAGTGTGCAAAGCAACAGTGGTGCCATAGCTTTCTGTGGCATCACTGCTCCTTTGCACTGCAGCGCTGTAGCAGATGACGCGAAGCACCTCCCTTGGGTCCTGTGTGCCTGCACTGCTTCACTTCTATGTGTGGGCACGCCTGATGTGCGGGCGCTACGCGTAGCTCAGCCATGCACTCGCGGGTTCACTCTAAGAGTGGACGACCCTGTACATTCCATGGCACATCACCTCTGAGACCATTCAGCACACCACAGGCAACCATGAGCATGCTTTCTTTTGGAGCTCATGCTTTACTCACGTTATACGTCGTTCTTGGCAGGCAGTGATGACTGCATAGTTTTCATGTTCACTATTAAAAATGGCAATGTTTTCTATCTATTCAGGACACGTATACCCTTATTTCAGAAGTGAAATTTTTCACAGGTGCTGTCAAATATCTACACAGTTCATTCATTCATTCATTCATTCATTCATTCATTCATTCGTCTGGAGCGAGGCTTTTTATGCAGGTCTACAATATTCGTTGCATTTGTCCTTCAAGCAGATAAGTAACCATCAACATTCACCCATGTGAAAATGTCTATAGTATAAGCACATGACAGCATTAACCTGCAGCATTAGCAGTTTAACATTGTGGGCTCATACTGTCCCTGGTGGCAACCATGAGTGGCATTTGTGCGTACGCACAAATTTTGTGCGGTACGCAGGTGAAACAGGGCACCTGCACTCACCTCGTTGGTTGAGGCGGCCACGTTGAACGTCCGCTTTGTCGCTATCGTGTCGACGTCATCCGCCCAGCCAAAGTTCTCAAAGGGGGCGCCCCACAGGGAAAAGCAGTGTCGACACTGCTCTGGCTCCTTCCTTGCACTGGCACGATACCTGCTACCTGCACACGTCGATGTAAGGGGACACAAGACACTGTATCGCTTGGCTTTAGGAAGGGAGCTTTGGAACACACAAAGAAATGGGAGAAATGCAATCATATAAGGTTGTGGAAATACTGAGCACTGTGGCTGAACTGAATACAGTAGAACCTTGTTATAACGAACCTGGATATAACAAAGCAATCGTAATTCCCCTTGAAATCCCCATACGTGACATGGATATTGCCTATAACGAACTAATGGTTATAATGAAGTAATTGACCATTTGCAAAAGTCTGTAAGTTGGCTTTCCAGCAAGGATGCCCACTGCCACCGAAAACTCTTGTCTGCTGATTGCTTTCCTGCTCTAGGCGCGTTCATGTTTGCACACTCCATTCGACGTCTGCAGGTTCCACAAAAGCTTCTCATAATTTTGCGGGGAGTCAGCCGACTCGCAGCGAATTCGACGATTTACAAAGAGAGGGGCAGAAGCGAAAGAAAGGAAAGGCAAGGACGGTCGCTGAATGGAATGAATGATGTGACGAATGCCTAGGTGTGCACGCGCTTAGAGCAGGAAAGCAACCTGTGGATGAGAGTTTTCGGTTGGGTGATATCATTGCAGGAAAGCCAACTTGCAGATTTTTGCAAATGGTCAATTATGACTCCTCCCTCAACTTCATTATAACAAGGTTTTACAGCATGCATCAAGTACTTGCCAACACTGTGAACTGGATATCAAATGTTCTTCATATAGTGAGCACTGCTTTCCACAATTAAAATAAAGTGACATTTTCATTCCAGTATTGAAGATGTTTGAAGTTTCTGTTTTTACATTGCATGTTCCAAAACATTGTATATAGAAAATTAATTAAAGATCATTAGGAACAGTAGGAATTGTTTGCACGTATATTTGGTAAAATAAGGCCTCCTGAGGCAACATAAGCCCACTCTGCAAAGTCAGTTTCACTGCACTCTGCCCACACTATGCCTGTGGTACATAGGCCCACTTTAGTGCGTGTAGCATTCTGCGAATGCTACCACACAAAAGAAGGTGCTGTAGCTTGCCAACCACTGCTGAGGAAAGGCATTGGAGGTTACTCCGAGGTGCAGAAAGAGGGAGTGCACTCACTGAACTAGCTATAAGCTAACATCTGAGGACAGAGCATAGTAAATCAAAGGAAAACATTGGAGAAATTTGATTTTTGTGTCGTTATGCTAATATGCTGCATGGTGCTTTTAGGAGAGAGTTGAAATGAATGAATCACAGAAATTTAGTGTCTGTGTTATATGGTTGTTACTTAGCCAAAACATGAAAGGACTGAGAAGTCACACTCGAAATAAATATGCACACCTTTATCTATATCAGGCGGCTAATATATGCATATGTTCACTACATGCCAATATCGATGAGCAACGAGTTCTGTGTTTACTTTGTTATTGGTAGGTAATATTTTATAGGTGTTTTCATTACACTGAAAATTTGCTATGTGTGTTGTCCCGCCTGAGAAACAGAAAAAAGAATCCAATTTTGCTTTTAGTGTCTGCATATGCAGACGCTTGCGTTCCTTATTATTTTGTTTCCTGAAATTGTGTACTTGCAAGATAGAGCTTCATATTATCAAACTGGTACTAAACATTTGGGAGGCATTTTATTCACCTACGTTTGAGCACGTCTGTGCATTTCTGCTTGACACAATGGCTGCGGAGACAGAACATGGAGGAGGCAGACAATGGAAGACATTTGAGATGAGAAACCCCAACAGATCAGACGATTTCCTGGCCAACGGAGACACAATGTGGGACTTGCATAGAATCAAGCATTGTTCTTGAAGCTGGCTCACATGACTGCATTGCAGGCAGCGTTGGGCTGTGCAGCAGTGATCCAAACGTTTTGCCAAAGTCGACGCTCGTTGTTAAAATGATGCACTCTTGGCTTTCATTCACAATGATGCCAAAATAGCATAGTGTAACGATCTAAGGAACTTTAGCTTCTGGTGTGACATTGGTATTTAGAGGCACGAAATTTTTTTTTTCAGTTTTTTTTTCATCACCTTGAAGCTGCATGATGATTTTGAAGCCTAAAGGCACCGAATGTTGTGCTTCTCTGTGCGTTTCGTGGTATTTCGGGAATGCTGCTCTGCGATGTTGCATTTTCCCCATTAGTGTGAACCAAGGAAATTGCTTCACACGTTGTTTGATGGAACAACTATCAACCCTGCTGTTACAGCAGGGTTGATAGTCGGCCGAGCAGATTTTGTCAAATAATTTGATGGTTTCGGTGTTTAAAGATTCACGCATAGATGACACATGCGTGTATAAGCTCTTAGCGTTTGATTGTTTGTGTGCAAGCCATTTTGCTCTGCCACAACATATCTTATAAAATTTGCAAAGCAGTGAGACACATACTGAATGGGCTGGCATCCCATGGTCTCGAGTTCCTGAAAAGTGGTCTATTTTTTTTGTGCTGGACTTGTAATTTTTATTACAGTTGGCTCTGTGTGTAGTTTTGTTGCACATAGCATGCATAACCAGACTTAATGCACTTGTGTGGCGGCATGCAAAAGAGCCTCTGCTGTAGCAGCATGAAATGCGTACTCCACTGTCGCGATATTGTGTCTACAGCCACGTTAAAGCTCCTTACACTCATCTTAGATGTGCGAAGCTTCTGGTACCGTGCTTCACTGCGGCACTACTTAGTTGAGAGCGCATTCATGTGGCATGGTTGGTACATATCTTGACATACAGTAGAATTTCGAACAGCATGGACACGTGACGAGAGAAAATTGCTCTTTCCTCTGCTTGTTTTGTTTGCCCCTTGTTTGTACCACTTGAGGTTCCTTGCCTAAAGGCCCCCGTAGGTGTACAGCAGCTGTTGAGAGCTGCGTATGTGTACAAGGGCTTGTGTAACCTGGGACATGCGCTGGAAGGGGTCACGGTCATACTCACGGGTTCGTTGCTTGCGGTCCTGACCGATTCGTGGCATCCTCATGATGTCGGGCAGAACGGTCTGCATGGCGACATCTTTCTTGGCAAGGCGTGAGGTCTGGGTGGCCGTGTGCCTGTCGGGCGACGCTGCATAAACAACGACGCTGGATAAATATGCGAAGGACTTGTTTTCTCCACCAGTCAAATGTATACGCAGTTGCACGTGCAAGAACATTGCCGATATCTCGATTACACGCGCTGAGAGAGAGACTGGGCGCGACCTTAATGTGCAGATAAGATTTCACGCACTTGAGGGGACTGCCAAGGCGTTGTTGTGTGTCCGCTATCGCGTCGGTGGTAACGTCGCCGCTATAGCAGACGACGAGTGTTTTTTTGCAGACGACACACATTCGTCGTCGGCTGACGTCCGGAAGAGGCGCACGCGCACGCATAAAGATAGGAAAACATGCGATATCTCTCGATATGCGCCTGGCCTTCTCCCTCTCGTACCCATTGCGTCGTAATGAGTGGCAGCTGCGTACGATGCCGCGATGGAGGAGGGGAAAGGGTGCGAGGGAAAGGCGTTACACGACGTATCGCCGCGATGGCAGAGCTCACGCAAACGTCAGGAGTCCTCGTCCAGTGTCGGGAAGTCGTGTAGCACGTACTACCTAGTGGACGCGCGCGCGCGCGCGTACTGTGTGCAAGCATGATGAACGGCTGTACTACGGCGCGCTACAACGGGGCGCCCTCGCAGCAGCAGAGGCGATCGCACTTCGAGCAATGGGACGCTACGGTATGTGTCGACAAGCATCGTTAGTTTCTGTTTCCGTTTTACTGGAGTTATAAAGACGAGCGTTATGAATGCGCTAGGGGTTAGTTCGTTTACCCGGCGTTTTAATGCGAGCGCTGGGGACAGCGCGAGAATCTGCGGTACTGTCCGATTTCATTCCTTTTTTGCTTTCTCCAAAGGTCACACGGGCTTTAAATCTTTCTCAGCGTCGTCTGCACAGCGATCGCTACGTGCGGCCGTTTCGTAGCAGACGACGCATCGAAACCAACGTCAGCTTCTTTTTTATTTTTTTTTGCTCCGTGTCGCAAGGCAGGCTGGTTTAGCGCGCAAACGGCGGGTCGTCAAAACGTCCGTGGCGTAGGTATTTGATGCGCCGGGATCGGCTCTTCACACTCCACGCGCCCGCATTTGGTTGGCTGCTGCGAATTCAGCCAGGTGCGGGCGGTATGCGCACAGCCTACGCGTTTGACGAATTTAATAAATTACGGGAGCTCTCTTTTCAGCGTCGACACCTCCTAAGTGTGCGTTGCACCTAGTCCACGCTCGTATATAACACATCAAAAAAGATCGTACCTCGTCGGTGAACAACACAACCTACCGTGGATCGAGCCTGCGTCGATCTCCACCGAGGGCCAACGACGCGGTTCCGGCGTTGTGGACGACTTTCGCTGGCGCTCGAGTACCACCTGGTCATCGGCGGCCTTTGCCGTGGCGGCAGCCGCGATGAGCTGCAACCGGAGCTGCCTGAGCTTCGTGGGCGGTAAGCCGTGCTCCTCGGATTCGGAGTCTCCCACCTCGCAGCCGCTGTCCGCCTCGTCGCCCAGCGGTTGGTGGCCGTACTCGCGCTGACGCCTCTCGGCGCGGTACAGCGCGTTCTCCAGCCACAGGGCGTTTCGTTTGTCGGGCGAGAACCACTTGAAGTTCTTGCGGTACTCGGAATTTCGAAGCACCATGTTTCGAGTCGCTCAGCACCAGCACCGAACCCCACACGCACAACGCCAGTGGCGGTAACACGCACGCACGACGCTTCCGATTTTCACATTTAGGCCACTATAACACCGCGCCACCGAAGAGTCGTCGTTGCTTCAGCGGCGACAATTTCGCATCTGGCGTTGCGATGACTGCGTCTCCGCAGCCCTGTCGTTGTAGGGATCGCTCGCTGTTGCAGACGACGACATGTAACACACGGGAGTGTGACCACTCACCGTCTCGGTCGTTGGTTTCCCCCCAGCCGTGTGCGGAAGACCCGACGCGAGACGGATGAATTTATCGGGAAAGGGCGTTGTGTTTCTCTACACGCTAGGCTGGCCACGAACCCGACGGGGCACCGAGCGGCCGCGCCGCTTTGCACGACGGCGCCACGGCGTGCATTGATTGCCCGCTTGCTCCGGTTTTGCTTTGTGATCTTTGTTTTCGTCTGCTTTTACCCGCCGTGTGGTACCGTTATGTCGGCCCTATTCGGCGGAATACAGCCGGCGGTCCATCGCCGCCGTTGCCGTATTTTCGGCTGCACAGCGCTCCTCCTTCATCATTTGTCTATAATGGCTGTAAACTATCGTTGAAGGTTGCACCTGATGTGATTTGTGCCGTTTGTGCTTCGTGGCATGCTTACTATTGACACGATTCAGTTGTAAACTCGCCTCGCTTCTCCTTTGAGTTTTGTTCATTCAGCGACGTTGCTATATAACGCAGGCGTACCACGTAGTACGTTTTGTGTTTGCGGTCACAACGGCCTATGTGTATCGTGCGAGAAGATAGATTGGTGCTATAGTTGCGGCGACCGTACCATTGTCCTGTACGCCTGCTGTTCCGGCGTAAACGACCACACCTGTATCGCGACAGCCTCGTTCAAAAACGCGCGTTTTCCGCATTATGGTCGCAGATATCTGTCGCCTCGGTCGTGCGCGGCGAAATAATAATGCCGAGACGTCGCAGAACGTGTCGAGCTTAGGGGCCACGTAAACAACACTTTCGGTTTCGTTTGCTTTTTGCCAAAGCGTTTTCTTTTTTTCTTTCCCCCCTCCACTTCGTCTTCTACTTTCCAGTCGCCCGAAGCATCGTCTTCGTGTGCCAGCGTTTTTTTTTTTTTTTTCATTGTATGTTCTTGTATATCCTCCTAGAGACCAGGAAGTTAACATTGTTTACGTCGGGCATGAGGCGAATGACGTATAGGTGTAATTACGATAATGCCAAACGTATTTCAACGACACGCACGTTCGCGCGGCCGCATAAAGATGCAGCAGCAGCTTTTGGAGACGCCGCAGCGACCACTGCTCGGATCCGAGAGCGTGTTTATTTCGTTCTTTCTTGTCTCGTCCGTAGAAACGGACGGGGCGGGGGAGAAGTTGGGGGACATGCTTCGGAAGGCTGTCGCACGGCCATCGCATTACCCATGCGTGCCGTGCCCGTGCCAAGTTTCGTCGTGACCTTGCGGGAGCGACCGAGCCTGACCGAGCGGTCAGCGTCTAGTTTCGCTTTCGCTGCAGAGACGGCACTTGCGCTTGGCGGAGCCACCTACCTAACAGACCCGAATCGTCGCTGATCTCTGGTCATGAGAGGGTAGCTTGTAGTCCAATTACCGTGGTTACATAATCATATATGTCTATCGGTCGAAAACTCGGCCGACGTCTGCGCGGGCTGCAGTGCGTTTTTCACTGCGACTGCACCTATGTAGTCGCCGTGCGAGGTTTGACTTGGGGGAGGGTACAGTGACGTGGTGAAGACCGCTGCCAGCGAAAAGCATTATTAAAGCGGCTCGCTTTTACGGCGTCGTGAAAGTGGTGGGGCGAGGCGCGGCGAATTGTCCGTATAAAAATCGCATCGGTGGGTGTCCTCTGTGACCTTACTCTCTCTCCGTGGTTTTTGCACGGACGTATCAGCTGTGCCTGCAGCTTACGATTTCTGATCGGAGCGTCCGGCTGCTGGAGGCTGCTGTGAACAGAAGTGCTCATCAGAGCAGAACCTTCCGCCTGTGTGTGTTGTGATAGTTTCTCCCAGCTCGTGGTTTTGGGTCGACTGCCCCCGAGGCGACAACCTTCGCAAGCATGTCGACTTACTATGAGAAGCGAATGGTAAGAGTGCCCCCTCCTCTAAGACAAACATTTTTGACCGTGTCGCTGCCAGCTCACGCGCGTGTGATAATGTGGACATAACGCTAGTTGATAACGCTCGCCGCGATATGTTTAGAAAGCCCCGTGCCGGTCGTCGGCGTGTTTTTGTTTGTGAGCGCGGAGAAGAGGATCGAGACAGTATGTGTTGTCGCCGAAATCCCGTTATCAAGCTGTTGCGTCGAGTGGGGCGCGCGATTGTTAGGTCACCCGTTAGGCTCCTTATCTCACCGTTGTCGAGATAAGGAGCGATGTCTCATTATGTATTGCCCCGACACTCCACGGATCGCCGTGCGCGCTTTACGATAACCTGGTGACATTTTATTTTTCTCTCGATAACTGGCACAATTATCTCGGCCAAGGTCTTTGATCGCGGCTTGCAAGATAATTGGTTTGTATAGAAGTAACCTTGGATGTGAGAAGGCGCCGGACTTCTAGGGGCCGTGCGAAGTCCTGCTGTCTCGATCTCTCGCCACGTTGAGCCCCGCCCCCTTCAGCGATTGTGCATGTGTGCTTCCTTCGAGGATTTTGTGGTCGTGCGTGTGAGGGCGCAGGGAGGGTGGCCATTACTGGATTTTGTTTTTGCTTTATCGGCGCCGTAAGACGCGAAACGACGATAAAGCACGTTGTTTGCACTCTGGCATGAGAGTCACAGTGCATTAATCATTTGTTTTACCAATGCGCCATAATGACATTTTACCCTATGCTACAGAGTGGAGCGGATTGTCGATCAACTGAAGCTTTTCGGCGACGTTTGAAACATATGCAGCTATGTAGGTAGTATTTCGCGGTATCTGTCGCGACCTTTGCAAGATCACATACCTAAATTTGTGAGTAATGAGGAAATCATGCACTTCAAGGCATAAATTGCATGCCCAGGGATGTGATGTGTGCTCAGACGCATGGCCAGTCTTGGGCAGTGTAACTATAGATGGCTGGATCAATGGACCGTTCTGGTGTTTCGGCTACTATACCTCTCTCTCTCTTTTCAGTAACTTGTAAGTGTGACTTACTGTTACACTGTTACATTTTGCAGTCTTTTTACACAGTAACTGATGTACCTGAGATACCTTGGTGGTGCAGGCTCCTCATCCTCTTTCCACCCTTCTCACATACACACCCAGTACTGATAATAGGAAATACCGTTACGGTTACTCATTCTTTTTTTTTTTACTTTTAATGTAAGACATTGTCCAACAACAACACTCGTTAAAGGCCCACGTACAGTTTGCGCTTTCCACTTTTACTGAGTTTTCTTATTTCCCACGTACCCTCCACCTTTCACCTACCCGCAACACGGCTTTCATTTAGGAGAGAAGAGAGTTATCTTCCACGCAGAAGACCGAGTTCGGAGTTTTTTTTTAAATTAAACTTTTATCATTTGGTTTTTGTTGTATTCATACAGTAATGGGGAAAGTAAAGACGTTACTTTTTCACGGTAACTGTAGCTAGTGTGTAACATTGGCAGATGAGTTCTGTGGAGATCCGCAAGGTGGAGTAACGTTTATGAAAGCGAAAATTAGCATCCACCCGTTTGTGACACAAGGCAGGGAAATACATGCGGATTTCTCAGAAATAAAAGCTGCCTATTTGGCGAAAAATTCGTTCTGGTCCGGGGTTCGAACCCGGGACCAACGCCTGTCCGGGGTGCTCGCTCTGCCAATTAAGCTAACCAGGTGGCTAGCGATTGACGGCACGAGGGCGAATCCATTGAGAACTCGGTTTTTGTGTTGTGCATGCTGGCGTGTCATGTGCATACCGGCGTGCCCATGTCTGCACATGACACGTCAAACGCACGCAGTCGTATACCTGGAGTTACCTGCAATCGTTACCTGCAATCGTATATAGCTGCAGGCCAGGAGTTCGGAGAGGGAGCTCGGGAAAGGGGCGTTGTGCTCTTATTGCAGGGTACGCAAGCGGGTTCAGGCCACCACATTGGGCTCTTTGTTTCTTTGTCAGTTTATTGACTTCTCTTTGTTCAGTTTCTCTTATCTCATAGCGACATCCTTTTTTATCATGTCAATGGGATCTGTAATTAAGCACCACCCAGTCGGAACTTTTCCTGGCTTCTTTATTGCACTCAGCTGTAGTCCTTTCTCATTTCCTTTTTTTTTTTCCTCCGTCACGTTTCCCTCAAATAACAACAGCGCAGAAGATAAAAAGCTTGAGAGCATGCGGTCTCGCTGCCGCTTGCATAAATGAAGGGGCCCATGAAACGGTTTTTTGACATTGTGTCACTGCATTACGCTGTGTCATTATCAAATAATTCACACCATAAGCTAAGCGAAGCACCTTGCACCGAGACCAGTTATGGGCTTATTTCTGTCGCCTTATTACCACGGCTGTTCCTCTTCAACCTGTTTATCTGCGGGGTGCACGCTAGCGACTGCTGCGCCCCCCGCGGCAGCCGCTGTGGCGAGGCCTCAGTAGTGACAGTGACAGGGCGCCACTGTATCGCTGCTTGCCGGCTTCAATTAGAGCTACTGTATATGACCTCCGTACTACGGGAGCCATATAGAGTAACTCTAGCCTCAATGTGCTGTGGTGGCTAGAATACTACCCTAGTAGTGCGCCGCCAGCTGTTGCGACGACGCCGGTAACTGGCCCTCTGGTGCTCATGACATGATGTCAGCTGGGAAAGCCAATCACATCAACCGTTACGTGCACCCTATTGCGCGGCCCATGGAGAAGGGCGGTTGAAAGCACTTCACAGGTGGAGCGGCGTCGGTCTTCAACGATACGCGTACAGTTAAAGCATTGTAGTGAAGGGTGACTCCGGCGGTTTTTTCACCATGTTCTGCTATCGATGTTTTCCTGTGGCACTTATAGTCCTGTAGCAGCCAGGGTGGTAAAATTTGCTCATAAACGCACCAATAATTTTAAATAACCGAATGAAAGGCGTTTTCAAACCGATACGGGTAGACACTTCGCGCAGCATATGCGATGACGTCACAGCCTCCCCGCCATATGAAATATCGAGCTGGTGCCAGAAAAAATAACACTGGCGAGGTCATCCGACGATGTATTGAGTTACGCCAGCTTTTCTGAACTTGACAGCGACGATTTGAGCGCTGAAGTGTCGCCGATTTGCTTTTGAAGGCCCGTAGGCTAGGGTTACACGCAGCGTTGAAGGTGATCACGTCAAAACACAGTAATTTTTTAAAATTCATTTCCAGGAAAACTAAATGACTTGCAGCCACCTGGCTTGGCATATATTATTGTTAACAGAGGAGGATACATTTTGAAAATTTCATTAAGATCAGTGGACACTGAAATATCGCCGGAGTTGCCCTTTGAGGAACCGGCGCAATGCATTCGCACAAATCGCCAAAACCGTTTCACGGTCCTTCTAACACTTCAGTGCTCGTTACACAAGGGAACGCAGCTGAACCGCTCATACAGCTGGAGGGTTAGCTGCTTAAATCGTTTCAATGGCGGTTGACTATAGTACGGAAGATAACTGCGATTTTCGATATTATAATCATACTCGAGAAAATTCTCGTGCATAGGTTACCCAGACGTGGACACGACATCTTCGGAATGGCATACGAAGCATTAGCGATATCGCTAACGTCTGTCAATTTAGAAGACGTCGTATATAGTTTGGCTAATACATCTCCTGCTTACCTTTATGATGCTGCCTAGAAGACGTGCTCGAAAAAAAAGAGCTTTCCTTTGAAACGTTTTTGGGGGATACGTGAAAACGCCGCGACCGCTTCGTGCATGTGGGACATGTGCGTTCGGTCTCGCGAGCACGTTTTAATTCAGCGTCCGTATAAGCGTTCCTGCATGCTCGCGGCCACGAGGATTGACCGGAAAAAAATTGGCGGGAGAAAAAGTTTGGAGAAAGAAACACAAACAAACCGGGTGACCATTACAGTTGCGGTACGGAAATACTCTCGATGTACACCCGTTCGGCTTGCATTCTTAGCCGTAGTATATGTGTACTCGGGTAATATTTTTGTCTACAAACAGTAAACTGTCATATCTGTCTCGCGTGCCCGGTACTTTCGGGTCGCGAAACGCGTAAACGGAATGTATACTTATATATAATGTGGTGCAAGAATATCATACAAAAGTATTGTACTAAATATCGAAAAACTCGCGACCACTGCGACCACTGAAGCCGCGGCTGAGAAGTTAGAACACAGTGTTGCCCGGTTAGCTGGCGAGAGACCACGTGGGCAAAGCCGCGTGTCTCGTGCATACGCGCATTGGCTAGTAAATAGTACTTAGAAAATGAAGGCGCGTCACGAAACGAGGTGTTGAAGGACATATGACAAGGACATGCCCTTCATGACGTTTCCTGTTTGTGCCTTCATTAGTTTCTAAAATAATGACTTCGGCCAGGTGGTAGGAATAGTACCCACGGGCCGTTGCATTGATCTGTGCGCCAGGATTAACACGGCTGACGTCGACGCAGCTACACTGCTGACGAACCAATGTTTGTTAGTCAAGCCACTCAGTTCGGCTTGTTTGTATTGCATTACACCTGGCGCGAATGCGCCCCGAGGGCGCGGACAACGACCAGGCAAACAAGTTTAAAGTTGCGCTGTGTGTGTCTGGTCTTCTCGTGCGTCCGCGTCCTCGAAGAGCATTCCCACCAGGTGTAGCCAGTGTGTCCCTTACGAAAGCGTGCAAGTCGCTAGAGGATCGCAACTACCAGTGTTCCAACTACTTTTTGCACGTGTTGGTGCCTATGCATCATACGTACCTACTGGGTTGTGGCGCGAAAACCATATCGTGAAAAGGGACAGAAAGAAGAAAGAGACAGTGAAGCACCGACACTGTTTAAAGACAGATTCAAACGATGCATGGAAGACATTTCTTGCGCTTGCGCAGACAGCCAAAGGGTGTTATCATGACCATGTCATTCTGTGCATCACCCTGGCTGTCGCAAAAATGTATTTTCATGCATCCTTCTTTCCCTTTTCACGAAGTGGTTTTTGTGCCACAACCCAATGCGTATACGATACCAGTGTTCCTGCACGTGCTCCCGCTGGGAGAATGTACAGGCGCATGCACTAACTATACCACTATACTTGGCACGGTAAAACCACGAAACGCCGTATACCGACTTGTGCTCGCAAATGATCACGATCGTTATTTACAGCAGCGCACCGTGTGCAGCGAACACCAGCAGATCAGCCGATTGTCGGTGTTGTTTTGTCTCTACAACGGAAATGGGAAGGCACACGGGTTGCGTTTACAAGCCCAGTTGGGCTGATCGTGGATGCAGCTGGCATCTGCACATGATTTTTGTACGAGAACATCGTTCCTCTTTTACCGCATACACGCATGCGTGAGCAGCAGCATCGCTGCTGTGTAACCGGCCCGCCGAGGTGTCGGTGTTGCACTGCTGAGCTCGAAGGCCCAGGTTCGACTCCCGCTTATCGGTAGCAAAGTTTGACGGCGGTGAAATGCGGAGACACCCCCCCTCCAAGCAATTGACAATTTATCCGGAGTCCGAGCCACGGCCTCCTCTATATGATCGCGTGCCTTGGCCCTGGAGTGGAAATTGAGGCCCAAAAGTGAAGCCGGACCTCCGCCATCTTAGGATGGGCAGGAGAAGACGTTATTGAACAGCAAAAAAAAAAAAAAAAAAGGAAGAGAGCGGTTTCTCTAGTTTTATGGCCAACGCCAACGTTTCTGCAGACAGATACTTATCCACACGCGCCGTTGTGTTGCTGGTTTTCATCTTAAGCCTCGAAGTCTTGGCGCGTGTTATTAGAGATCACATCATCGTTACTCTCCTGGGTGCATTAATTTCGTCGGCCACAGTGATCTGTTATTTTACTATAGACCTAGCCCTTACATTAGGTTAGCAAAAACATTTGACGTCTACCCAAGTGCCGCATGACAAGACTATGTTCTTGAGATTAAGGAGGGGCAAGTGTTGGCTTCTTCCTTGCTGCTCAGAGACTGCGAGAGCTTCCACTCCAGAAGTTTTTTGTTAATTGCGATAGCAATTGTATGGACATTATCAACGGGATTTTGCCGTCGCCGTCATGTCCTGTATAAAGTGCAAATTGATAACACCCCCTCCGCCCCGCGCATCGTACTTCCTACGCGCAGGTAAAAAAGCACGCGAGTGGGGGCGTCGAACACGGCTGAAGCAGAGATCAAACGGGCCCGGCCCATCTCAGTCGCTCGGAGTGTCCTTGTACCAGCCGTATTCTCCTACACGAGCGTTTTGTAGAGTTACACGAGATAGTATCCAAAAGAGTTAGCTGGCTGCAAACCTCACTTCGAATAGCATTACACTTTCTTGCTATCGAATTCACTGCTTCGCCCTTTCGGTGAAACTAAAGTCCCTAGATATTTTATTCCGTTTTGATGTGCCGCTGGCGCATCTGATTGGTCGGCGTTGTTTTTGGCAGCCATGTTCTTCCTAAAGCAGATACTTGAATGCTGCAGCGAGAGAACGTCAAAGAAAGTTGTGCGTTTCAGTAGGCGTTTCATTAAATATAGCACGTCCACTATCATATTTGATAGGAACGCGTATGTTAGCGGCCGGACGCTATGTGCGCGCGCGTGCTCCACTCCACTTGTTTAGGAAGAACATGGCTGCCGACGCGGGCTTTGAACGAGAGTGTACCGGGAGAGGAGGTAGTTGTCGCTACTTAAAAAAACGGAAACTATATCTAGGGACCTTAGGTTAAACAGGTGACATTTTTTTTTTTTATGCGCCTCCTTGATCCTATCGTCTCGGGCTGTGTAGAATGTAATCCAAAGATCAAACGAACGAAAGCGAGAAAGACGAAGACGCGGCGGTGGTCGCGCGCCGCCGGCCAGGCCCTGCGGCTGTGACTGGCCGAGCGAAATGAGCGGGAGAAAATTGTGCGACGCCAACCGTCACCGCCGCCGTCGCCGAGCAGGACTACCGGTGGACCCCCTCGCCGTAGCCTCGGATCGTCGTCGGTAGACTGCACAAATTTTTTTTTTTTTTTTTTTTTTGCCCATCGTAGCGCGCCGTCGGTCGGCGCCGTCCGACAACGCTGTATAAACGCCGGAACCGTACTGTGGAACCGTACTTGCGACGCTTTGTGGTCGCGGAAGCGGAGACTGTCCCCCCCCCGGTAGACGCCAAGACGAGCCTGGCGCCGATGCTGCCATGAGGAACGCGACGGACGCTGACGCCCCCTGGCCGCGCCGAAGGTGATTGCGCGCGATTTGTGGTTGCGCCCCGAATTCCTGTGCGAGCTATTTAGTTGCTGCTTGATAAGAGAAGAACAGAATCGGCGGAAAACGATTGTTCCGTTATCACTGCCTTTTTTAAGGCCGTATCGTTAAAGGCCAACTTCGGCGATTTTTTTTTAAAGTAATGGCGATTCTATGTTCCTGAGGCGCTCCTGTGACACTCCTCTTAGTAGATATGCTCAGCAAATGCGTAAATAATTTTTAAATCGCACAAAAACGCGAAGCCGAAACCGAAATTCAACCAAGCGGTGATGTCAAATCAGTCAACCAGCCTTTTGCATGGTGCGACAGTAAAGTTACGGTAGCTAAATACCCTTCAGGGACTTTTTATGCTACAGTGCACGCACCCTTCCCCAGGTGCGAAGGTTGGCGGCACGCGCAAATCTCGAAGGCTCTGAGCCGTGTGCCTCTGTCACTTTGCCGATTATGACGTCAACACACATTGTGGCCAATAATTGTACGAAGCCAGATGGGCAGTTTGAGGTAATCAGTAAAAATCGAATTGCAAGCAATATGCGCATCTCTCGAGCCTGTAGTCTTGCACAAATGATGGATGTGTGCCAGGGAACATGCCCAGTGAATTTTATTGAGATCTGTTGACCTTGAAAAATCGCTGGAGTTGGCCTTTAGTTGGTCTCAGAAAATCCAGCGTGTGTCGGGTGGCGGTTTGGCAGAAAAAGCTTTCCAATGCACCCCAACTGCACAGGCCCGCTAGCATGGTGCAGACTCATTAGTGAACAAATTAAATTTCTGAAAGTAAAATCCATCTCAAAGATGTTAAACTATAGCTTAACTACAATGTACACGCATGGTAGCGTGGACTGCACATTTAATGTAAGATAAAAAAAATAGTCCTGTTATGATGAAACTCAAACACAAGCCTATCAAGTTCTGTCACACTAACAGTGGCACACTTGCGCCACCAATACAGAGGATGCATTGGCTCGGGTAGGGTACCTGCATAAACAGTTCCTCCAGATGGCACTCATGCTATCGTGTTCCACTCTTAAAGGCGAAGAATAAACGTCCTCCAATTTTGTTTATTTATGCTTACATGACCAGTACAGTTGCTGCACAGCCTTGTTGGCAGATCCAAGGGGGGGGGTTCAGGATGCCTGATCCCCTAAAATTTTGAATGTATAACACCAGGAAGAGGACCTCTGTTTATTCAGAAGCGCCCTTATACATGACTCTTTAAAGGGGTTGAAACATCAAATTTGTGGCTTGTGCATTCTTTGTAGAGTAGAACCTCGTTAAAACGAACACGGATATAACGAACCGTCAGATATAACGAAGCTATCGCAATTCCCCTTGAAATTCCTGTAGATGAAATTGATATTGGTTATAACAAACTAATGGTTATAACAAAGTAATTACCGCTCCCCTTCAGCTTCGTTATAACGAGGTTTTACTGGATTCAATGTTTCTTATTGCTGCAGAAGGCACGATGCACATTTGAAGGTTCTCGTATTTTGGGTAAACAATTCATTACTGTATTATTTATGTGAGTGACCTTCAGTTTCAGTTTCTGGACTCCGAGTTGAGCAGCTTTGTCAGTGTGTAGGGATGCGCATACTGCAGTGTTGTCTGCTCTCGCACATACATGCTGCACCTGTGCCAACACACGTTAGGCACCCTCACGGTTGATTCTCACCTCCTTTTATGTTCTCCCTGCCCTTATTGTGTTCCTCTGGGAAAATACGAAACAGCACCGTTCAACAGGTGTGCCTAGTGTGGCGGTTCACCACTTGCTCTTTGCCCCGCCACGGTGGTCTAGTGGCTAAGGTGCTCGGCTGCTGATCCGAGGGTCGCGGGATCGAATCCCGGCCGCGGCGGCTGCATTTCGATGGAGGCGAAATGTTGAGGCCCGCGTGCTGTGCGATGTCAGCGCACGTTAAAGAACCCCAGGTGGTCGAAATTTCCGGAGCCCTCCACTACGGCGTCTCTCATAATCAGAACTGGTTTTGGGACGTTAAACCCCACAAAAACAAAAAACAAAAACACCACTTGCTCTTTGTACGTCACTCTAATGTGATGTGCCGTCGCTAAAGCTTTTGTCTCCCTTCCAACACGGTGACGTGGCTGTCAGTCGCACTTGTGGCGGGTTTTGTGATCATGAGAAAGAGCATTTAGGCACTCTTTGCAAACGAGTTAAAATGTTTGCTGAGCGCAACCAATACTTCCTGGTGAGCGCATGCAGTGGAAGCCTGCAGCAGGCTTTTTGTGGCCTAAAAATTTGTCATCTCAACCCCTTTAATAGCGTCAAGCATTGCCTTGCATCTGGAAGCATGCACACCAATTCCTCTGGGTGTTGACGTCCTGTGTTCATGTTTAGGTGTCAGGCCTCCCATGAACTGACCCCCCCCTCTCTTACCCTTATAGGAAAGATCCTGTATCCGCCTCTACAGGCTGTTGTAACCTGCTGTACTGTAATCAGCGGTATACCCAGAAAGGGTGTCTGGATGTCCTGACGCCCTTCTTAATTTTTCTTTGTACACCCCCAAGAGGACAACATATTCCAAAAACATCGATATAAAAGAGACCTTGCATAGGTGACCTTTATATCGGTCTCTGTAAAAGTGACTGATATAAAAGTGACAACTCACACTGAACTCTTGGGTGTTGATGCCCCATATTCAGCTCTAGGCACCGGACCTCCTTTAAGCTGACCTCTTTAGAAAATTCTGCATGCTCCTTTGGCTGTTATCACTGTAAGCGTATTGGCTTGGATGTTCATTTAGTGGGAAGCATAGAGATGTGTAGCTTTGTGGGGAAATGCTGCCTATATTTTGCACCATCTACCTTCAGCCGTGCTCGGAAGGAAAGGTTTTGGTTCTTGACGTGTGCGAGGTATGCGCACATCCGAAGCCCGTCTCTGACTTGGGCGACATTTGCATTGCAAGTAGAGTTTGCGTCTAGTCATTGTGTGGTGTAATGAGTGCTTTTGACAGTGGAAGTCGGTCAGTCACTTATTTCATTTCATTCATTTCATTTCATTTATTGTACCCTCAGGGCCGAAGCATTACAGAGGGGAGTGGTAAAAAACAGTAATACAATACTACAGGTAAAACATAAGAAAACATAATGAACAACAACAACAAAAGAGACAATAATAAAGCTAATTAGTTACTGTTAGCTAAAGTTGTACGGAAACGTTCATGATCAGTGATGTCTGCTATGAGAGCAGGAAGGTGGTTCCAATCCTCACAAGTCCTAGGAAAAAATGAGTTATGGAAAGTGGAAGTCCTGCAAAAGGGAACTGCAACCTTATGTCTGTGATCCAAGCGTGATGACAGATACTGAGGAGGTGAGATGAAGTAATCGTGTAATGAACGATGATGAAATATGCGGTGAAAAAGACACAAACGGTAAATTTTACGGCGGGATGATAATGATGGCAGTTGAAGGTCCGCTTTCATGCTAGTTACACTCGCGGTTCGCGCATAGTTAGACATGATGAAACGTGACGAGTTATTCTGAACCATTTCAAGTGAATGAATGAGGTTATCGTGGAAAGGGTCCCAAACTGAGGCGGCGTATTCCAGTTTTGAACGAATTAATGTTTTATACAATAAAAGTTTGATAGCTGGAGGAGCACGTGAGAAATTTCTTCTAAGATATCCAAGTGTATGTGCCATTGTAGAGACAACTGAAACATGGGGACAGGAATGTCCTTTTGAATTGCTGACAGGTTCTGCAGATCCATCAGCTAGTAGCTTTGACTTGTCATTTTTAACCCTTTTAGTCTACTGTGCTTTTCTTGGCACTGCTTCACACTTCCTACAATTATTTATTTTTTTTCTGTGCGTTACATGGAGATCTTGTGCTCGCAGTGCAGTAGGATGCTCTTTGGGACATGTAAGCATTCTTATAGAGAAATATGTCATAAAATGAAAAGTTAAAAAGTTACATTCGTTACAAATTAACAGTTATCTGACGCCAAAGTGTTTAGAAAGCATCTCATAGGACTCTGAACATGTTGAGAGCTTCTTAATTTTTCATCCATCCAATAGCGCAAGCACTTGACACACTGACTCGCCGTGCTGCGATTCTGAAAAGCTTGCAAAGAGACACGAACTGACATGGATGTGGAAACATGCGCTCCATCTGTTGTCTAACACATAAGACCCCCATAAGACCCCTCCATAACACATAAGACATGAGACCCCCCCACCTCCTCGCATTCTCTTTTTGCAAAATTTGTTTTGCGAGTGGGAGGGAGTGATTTTGAAGAGGCAAAACGAGTGCACTTTGGATTGGCAGACCTTGTGTTTGTGGTCGCTCGGGATTGGAAGAGAAAAAGTTAAGACAGCATGATCACAGCAACAAAGTGGCATTTTGAGCTTGGGTTGAGAGCGCCTGATCTGACTACTGGCAGTTTATAAAGGTTGCGGCGTATTTGAGGGATGTGCTGAAATTAGTGGCCATATCATACGAACTCTGTAATTATCAACCTACACAATTGACAAAATAAGTGAACAAGGTACCGTGGCATTATCTTTCTGTGCTCGCACCTTGTAAACAGTTTGTTTCTTCTTTCTTTTTTTTTTGCTACTTTGCCGCAGAATTGTCATATCCATTGTGTACGGTAACCTTCAAAGTACTCTTTAAAAGTGGTGCTCTTTTGCTTTTGCAGTTTTGAGTTAACTGACATCTTGCGCCATTGTCTGCTAGCGGCTGTGAAATTTCAGGATAGAACAAGGCAATTACATTTTTTTCGGTACAGTATCCTGACTACAGTTAAACTAAACTCTTAGCTCAATAAAAAAAAAAAGTGTCCTCACTTGCAAGGACTCCTATTTGACCCCTATTATCACCTTGAAAAATAGTCCCCCCATTTTAACACCCCCCACTTTTACGAATTTTTCAAAATGTAAATGCCTCTATAGATAGGTAGGACACTTTATGAAAGTTGGTTTAACTTACATCAGGCTTCAGTGCAAAATGAAATAAAGCTAAAGACAACATACATTGCACTGTTCTTGTCTACGCCGCACTACAGCTAACACTTTGTTCAGTTTACATGTTCTTTAAATTTGTTCACGAGTAGCTCTGTGATGCAGACAGTATGCGATTGAACGGAACAGATTGTGCCCTAAGCACTCCAGTGCTGCCAAGTTTTCGGCAGCTAAAAATAATGAGTCAGTAGTGCGGGGCCACCCCCATGAAGCTGGGCTTTGTGCCCAGTCAAGGTCATTCCAAGGTTGTGTCTATTTCTGAACATGTCTTTTACTTAGGTCTGCCCTTCAGCAAACAGCTTCTGCGATCAGAGATTGGAAGTATTGGCATCATTTCAAACGTTTGCTTGACAGGGGTGAATGTAATGGAATTCGGGGAGGCCCTCTCTTAGTGGGCAGGTGACATGGAGCACAATAGGCATGCATTATTTTGACAAGAACTTTCAAATTTTGTATGAGTTATCTTAACAGTCAGGTGGATTGAATGTAAGTTAGTCTCATATGGGTGAGCAGCTTACGGTGGTGTCCTTCATTTCTTTCTTCAAGGAAGTAAAACCCATTTCATACATCTAAAGAATGTTGTCTCTATCTGAAGTGTTACCCGCATAGTGACATACTGGATGCGTACAGCTGTCTTCAACATTAGACGCCTGCTTTCTTGCGCAGCACTCACCTATCGTTGAAGATGTGTTCTGTTGTGCGTAAGTACGAGTGGCCACCACTGCACGCACATGGCTTGTGTGCACTGCGTGCTTTTTGTCTTTTTCACGTGACGAAGCACTCTTCTTGCGATTGAGACTGCATGCAAGTAGTATACGCAAGTTTGATAGCGTCTTCCAGGGGTAGTCTGTGTGCTGTGGTGAATGACGAGGTAATACAACAAAAGTAAAAACTGCACAGCAAGAGCAGTTGTCGACGGTACTTAATTCGAGTGGAAGTGGAATGGTGGAGGACACTTGGGTATAAAGGGAACTGGACAAGCGCTGTTCCACAGAGTGACCTTGTTAATAAAACATTTAAAAATGAGGACAACCTTCGCGTGTTTGGGACTCAAAAGCCACTCAAATCGTGCAGATTTTTTATATGTATGTGTTCTTTTTTGCTACTTTGCCGCAGAATTGTCATATCCATTGTGTACGGTAACCTTCAAAGTACTCTTTAAAAGTGGTGCTCTTTTGCTTTTGCAGTTTTGAGTTAACTGACATCTTGCGCCATTGTCTGCTAGCGGCTATGAAATTTCAGGATAGAACAAGGCAATTACATTTTTTTCGGTACAGTATCCTGACTACAGTTAAACTAAACTCTTAGCTCAATAAAAAAAAAAGTGTCCTCACTTGCAAGGACTCCTATTTGACCCTTATTATCACCTTGAAAAATAGTCCCCCCATTTTAACACCCCCCACTCTTACGAATTTTTCAAAATGTAAATGCCTCTATAGATAGGTAGGACACTTTATGAAAGTTGGTTTAACTTACATCAGGCTTCAGTGCAAAATGAAATAAAGCTAAAGACAACATACATTGCACTGTTCTTGTCTACTGCCGCACTACAGCTAACACTTTGTTCAGTTTACATGTTCTTTAAATTTGTTCACGAGTAGCTCTGTGATGCAGACAGTATGCGATTGAACGGAACAGATTGTGCCCTAAGCACTCCAGTGCTGCCAAGTTTTCGGCAGCTAAAAATAATGAGTCAGTAGTGCGGGGCCACCCCCATGAAGCTGGGCTTTATGCCCAGTCAAGGTCATTCCAAGGTTGTGTCTATTTCTGAACATGTCTTTTATTTAGGTCTGCCCTTCAGCAAACAGCTTCTGCGATCAGAGATTGGAAGTATGGGCATCATTTCAAACGTTTGCTTGACAGGGGTGAATGTAATGGAATTCGGGGAGGCCCTCTCTTAGTGGGCAGGTGACATGGAGCACAATAGGCATGCATTATTTTGACAAGAACTTTCAAATTTTGTATGAGTTATCTTAACAGTCAGGTGGATTGAATGTAAGTTAGTCTCATATGGGTGAGCAGCTTACGGTGGTGTCCTTCATTTCTTTCTTCAAGGAAGTAAAACCCATTTCATACTTCTAAAGAATGTTGTCTCTATCTGAAGTGTTACCCGCATAGTGACATACTGGATGCGTATCAGCTGTCTTCAACATTGGACGCCTGCTTTCTTGCGCAGCACTCACCTATCGTTGAAGATGTGTTCTGTTGTGCGTAAGTACGAGTGGCCACCACTGCACGCACATGGCTTGTGTGCACTGTGTGCTTTTTGTCTTTTTCACGTGACGAAGCACTCTTCTTGCGATTGAGACTGCATGCAAGTAGTATACGCAAGTTTGATAGCGTCTTCCAGGGGTAGTCTGTGTGCTGTGGTGAATGACGAGGTAATACAACAAAAGTAAAAACTGCACAGCAAGAGCAGTTGTCGACGGTACTTAATTCGAGTGGAAGTGGAATGGTGGAGGACACTTGGGTATAAAGGGAACTGGACAAGCGCTGTTCCACAGAGTGACCTTGTTAATAAAACATTTAAAAATGAGGACAACCTTCGCGTGTTTGGGACTCTAGGGTATATGTAAAGGAATTGTTGAGCTTAAGCATTTAACAGGCTAACCAAAGCTACTCGAATCGTGCAGATTTTTTATATGTATGTGTTCTGCAAGTTTATGTTTGATCTGTAGGTCTTCTTCTTTTTCTTCTTTCTTTTTCTTTTCTTTTTTTTACACTTGATGGCGATGCAAGTTGTTCTGCTTTCTTCATGAGCTTTCTTTACAAACCACGCAATCCCGTGTGTCATACATAAACCTTTGTTGGAAAGTTTATCACCCCCATGATTTACGGAGCTGAAGTCCTTGGGGACAGCAGCAGTTGTGGGAAGGCAAAAACTATTTTTCAGGACATTCTGACAGCTGCCGATCGGCAACACATGTGGCTGTCGTATCGGCAGTTGTGCCTGCTCTCTCGTGCAGCTTCCGCTACTCCGCGTTTCTTTCTTATCAATTTTTTTTTAGTGATTATGGTATGTGCCACTTTGTGAACTGTTTCGTTTTTATATATTTGGAGGAATTTGCAGAATGGCACTAGCACCTAGCAACATCATGTTTCTTGCCCAACACCAGGTCGGGTTGTTACGGATAAAAAAATCTGAGAAAATATAAATCTTGCAAGAAACAAACTTTAATGTTTTGTGTGAAGTATATGTAATTTCAGAGCATTAGTTCAGTATAGGGAAGAATCATCAGGGCAGATAATGAAGATTAATTAAATGGGGGTAGATGGGGCCCCTCATCAGGTATGCGGATACGAGTCACGTGTAAGATAGAAGGAAATCGAATTGTATATGGCTTATAACCCGCATTGGACATGCGTGTATGGGCCAGTCTACCTAAAGTTGACCTGAAGTCTATGCCAGTCAACTAAGAGTGCACCTACAGGGCTGGTACCATCGAAGATGCTCAAGTGAACAGTAAGGTCACTGGGCGAGCTTTTTTTTTTTTTTTTTTTGCTACACTGTACTTACAGGAACTTAATTGAGCCATTGAACCCTGGCACTGCAATTGTTCAGCTACTATATCACATTAATCTGCATGATCTTCGTCTTTTGGCATCTTTGGCTTCGGGCGTTCTTTTACCCTCATTTATCACATGTTTCTAGTTTGTTAGAAACAACTTAATGAGCAAACGGGCAATGAAGCCTAGGAAAGCATAGGGGAAGGTAATTGTAGTATTATAATTGTGGAGCAAGTAGAAAGGAATTAAAGTGGACGAAAAGACAAACCTGCCTTCGGTGGGAACCGAAGGATAATACGTACATAAACACCGAATAAAGTGGACGAGGGGACAACCACCTTCGTAGCTCAGTGGTAGAGCATCGGACGCGTCATCCGAAGGTCGTGGGTTCGGTTCCCACCGAAGGCAGGTTTGTCTTTTCGTCCACTTTAATTCCTTTCTACTTGCTCCGCAATTACAATACTACAGTTACCTTCCCCTATGCTTTCCTAGGCTTCATTGCCTGTGTGCTCATTAAGTTGTTTCTAACAAACAAAAAAACGAGCCCTTGACCCCTTCTATTTCGATATTTCTAGCTTGTTTTCTATCTTCACTGATGCAGCATGTATTTTGTAAGAAAAGCTGTAGGTGAACCCTGGTACAAGAATGGCCATTGTTTGGATGTATGCCATATTGCATAGTCTCTCCAAGTCTTCTGCATCGTTTATTTTCTTTTTTTGGGGGGGGGGGGGGGTTCACATTTGTAATTTTGTGTTTACTCTGTCTGTCTGAAACAGACTAAGCAGGCGAGCATTTGAAATAGTCTTCATTTCACACGAAAAATATGTTGACCCATTCTTGCACGGATGAACGCACAGAAGGGAAAATGCAACTCACAGTTCCAGCAGAAGGCTTCGTTGTACCGCTGGCATCACTTGAGCGGAAGGCATCTTTCTTTTGTTCCCAGACTTCTCTGCGGCACACTGATAAAGGATTGAATTTCATTTGCACACATCTCTATGTGCTCCTTTGAGTCTTCCGGTAGAGGTTGTCACAGTAGGGACAACATGCGCACCGTGGCATTGGCACACTCTGATCTTGTCTAGTAGAGCCCAGAGCAAGCACAGGTGTTTGGTATGGCTGCAGAGGAAGGGGTCTGGTTACAGTAAAGCACGACAGAGAGAACGTCGTGCACATGTGGCTGTCGTATCGGCAGTTGTGCCGACTCTCTCGTGCAACATCCGCTGCTCCACATTTCTTTCTTATTAATTTTTCTAATGATTATGGTGTGTACCGCTTTGTGAACTGTTTCGTTTTTATATCTTTGGTGGAATTTGCGGAGCCTTTATAAATGAACAGTGAAGGGGAGCTATGAGGAAGGTATGTTACTTCCTCGTTTAGCTCGAGCTGTAGACTTATCTGCATGTGACTCGCCACCAGCAAGCTGGAGGGCAACATTATGCTCGTTTCCTATCTGTGATTATTATTCGTTATTTCGTTCTTTAATCTCGCTCTCCCGTGGCATTTGCTGTGTAAGGTTGTTTCTCAGATAGACAGGTGCACAGCAGCAGCAGGTTGCGACAGTGTTCTGGAATGCTTTAAAGAAAAGGCCACGTTCGTCATTCGCAACCTTTGTTCCCCTGTTCTGATGATGCTGAAGTCAGACGACTACTGAGTCGCATTCACGTTGCTGCCAGTTGCAGATGCGACGGCTCTACTTTGGTTACAAACATGCCCATCGCCAGTTGCAGTTTTAATGGATGCGGCGTTAAAGTTGAGGCCCGCGATTACCAGTTCGTGGGCTACAAGGTAGGGATCGGCGCCTTGTTTACTTTCTCCATGTGCTGCACTAGTTTCAGCGCAAATATCAATGGTCGCATTGGCTCGTTGTTTGTTTGATTCTGTTTCATTCAAGCATTATGTGTCGTCTGTGCAGAAAGAAAAGGGTAAAAAGGAGATGCCTTATAGAAGCGGGGCACTACACAGAATGTTCTGTTAGTTAAGCTTTGAAGTTTGAAGGACGCAACAGACCACAGTAAACGAGCAATTCCGGTAGCAGCTACCATAAGGTCAGGGAGTTTAAAATGACATGGTTCGTAATGATGTCCTGGTTTGGCACACAGAATTTCTGTAATTATCTATTAACACCCAAAGCTTAGCTTTTGTAAGCTCGATTGATTTATACAAATTGTAGTATATTCACGGCCTAAAAGAAATACTTGCTTGAGACATCCAAGAGGCCTTGAGCATGTTAACATGATAAACGTCATCAGGTTGGGCACACTGTTTCTTTTTTGTTGCCTCAGCTGCCATGTATTTGCATTAGGACTATTGGGTATGGCTTCCTTTTAGCATCTACTTATTCTTCTAAAAGTTCATGTGAAGTAGAGTAGCTGTAAAGTTGACACTTCCAGTATGCAGTGTGCAAGTACAAGCCTGCTACTGCTCTGCGAGCAGTTTCCTGCGCAGTTGCATGTATCTGCTTCTTGTCTGTAGATTATTGGCTAGTGCTCTCTGTTTGTGCAGGCAGCTCATTTAAGTATAAAGGTCACCGAGCTCACCTTTCACAGGTGTGCGTAAATGTGCTCATGGGTGTGGCAGTTTGTTGTTTATTTTACATTCCACATGCCTGTCCACCATATGTTTGCTGCTTGTATGGAAGTGTCACACATTGCCCCCCCCCCCTCCCCGACGTAGTTGTTGTAGTATGATCTTTCACAGCTATTGGCACTTGTCCTTTGTTGACGACAGGTGGGATGACGGTGTGCGTCTGTTACATACTCTCCATGTGACATCACGCGCTGTTCATTTTGTTTCTTTTCTGTGCTCCCGCGGGACTTTTTTTTTTTACAATAACGTAAACGCATGATACAGTAGAATGTCGTTGCAAGACACTTGGTTACAAGAGACATTTGAAAATGGCTTAGTTGGTTTTCCTTTGTTTGCCATGTTAACGACCTTCATAAAAGAGACATCTTTAAAGACACACCTCTGTTACTAAAGGGAACTTTCTCAGTTCCCTATAGCAAATTCTTCGCTATTTAGAAGACCACTTAAACATGTTAACCTCCTGAACCTCCTGTGCTTCGAAGAGCTTACAGATCATGCAGTCCTCTGAGAAGTAAAGTGTGTTTTCTTGAGCATGAACTAGAAAAAGGAGCAGGGTAATGAGGACATTGCTGGCAGAAGATGTCTAGGGTGGAAACTGACTATTATCTAAGAGCTCTTCAAAGTTAAGCATGGGCAACAGGATGGCATGCAAAGAGAAGTGCTTTACTTCCAGAAGTTGGGAAGGACGCTAATTCAGTTTGCAGTCACTAAAAAAAAAAAGCTACTTCTTTAACCTGTAGTGAGCGATTTCCTGTATAGATGTTTTTAAGGAAACTTTGGTGATCACTCATAAGAAAGTGATGATCTACTGTGGTTGCCTCAGTGTTCTTCAATTTCCGTTACAGGACACATGTTTCCTGGTTCCCTTGAGTGTCTCTTATAACGAGGTTTTACTTTAGCCTAGGGGACTTGGTTAAAATAAAAGACGCATTCAGGACATGTGGACTTTGGTAGAACGAAAGTCGGGTGTCCGAGTAACTTGGTCCCGTAGGTCAGTTTACTGTCTTAATTATATTTCCAAATTGTCAGTTGACACTTTGACGTAGAGCAGTGTGACGTAGAGCAGCTGTGCCACAGATGTGTTTTCTATGGCATGACTGTGACGTCTGTGGCATAGCAGAGAGCCCTTTTGACTCATGAGCTCTTGGAAAGGCTTAGCTGCAGCTGCATTTTTCTGTCTCCTTGTGTTGTGCTCGAGCATTTTATTTATTTTTTTTTGCTTTCATGCTCCACTGTGGAAATAAAATCCGGGTGGTATTATGAAGCACAAAATGTCAAAATGAAATGTTCTGCTTGAAAATGACGTCAACGCTTTTCTTTTCTGTCTGCATGTTGGAATGTGCGGCTTCTTTCTTTCATAACTCATGTGCACTCTGCTCCTTTTTAGTCTTGGTAGCTCACTGCCTGTAATCAGTTTTTCGGGGTGCCTAATACATATTTTTTCATTGGATCTGCCAAACTGTAATTTGAGGGCTTTACATCTCTGATAAGTAGAACTTCATCATGATGAAAACTATTATACAAGTTAATTTTATTAATCTGATAGGCATGCATGAAGTAGAAGGATGAGTGCTGGTTTGGTTTGAAATACGGGATTTGCTGTGCAATATTGCACAGTAAATTTGACCTCGTACCAACAAGACCACCATAGCACCAGCACTGGCTGTGGATGATTTGAAAGCAAAATGTCATCCTATTTGAAGATGGTCCTTGTGAGAGTACAGAGCATGTGTGGTCTATAGCTATGGAGGCTCTGTATACCTGTTTTTCTTTGCCTAGGGTATGTTATGCTTACTTAACTATATTACTTAACCATTACAGAGACAAACAATTGTTAAAGGTGAAAACAGGGGACACCAACCAAATTATAATAATTTAAAAGTAAAATTTACTTCTAAACATGAAGAAACCCGACATTTCAGGGTCCCACTCGGACCCTTCTTCAGGGGTGACTGGAGGGCACCAGATAGCAGCAGTGCTTATAAGGCCTTATAAGCACTGCTGCTGTCTGGTGCCCTCCAGTCACCCCTGAAGAAGGGTCCGACTGGGACCCGAAACGTCGGGTTTCTTCATGTTTAGAAGTAAATTTTACTTTTAAATTATTATAATTTGGTTGGTGTCCCCCTGTTTTCACCTTTAATTTCGTCCCAACCAGACAGATCTCTGTCAAATGTTCACCTTTAAAACAATTTTTGTTTCGTTTTTTTTTTTCTGGCAGTTATGGAAATTGGTAATGTATGTAATACTATACGGGATTGAATATCATAAGTGATTGTTAAAGAAGTATTGTGTGTTTGGTACATTAGCTTGAGCATAGTAGCACCAAACACGATAGCTAAAGGGACAGATGAATTAAGGAAGCACCAAGTTGGGTGTGGTAAAGTGTCCATTGGAAGTTCTATATTCTTAAGGGTTCTTTTTTTTCTTTAGAATACAATGAACCTTTGGACCTAGCATGTAAGCAGTGTGTCACAGATTTTTAGGTACGTTTTGAACATTTTAGCCATGAAGTTTCAGTGTGATATTTAATGCTGCTCTTTGCCTATAAAACAAATGCAAGTAGGCCTGAAACAGATGCCATAAAAATTTGTCAAATTGTGTCAAGTGGTGGCAGGAAATTAATTGCGGTGTGAGCGTTCAGTTTATTCATTAATTTTGCTTAGCAAGCTGCCTGAGTGGAGCAGCTGTTTAAGTGTTGTAACTTGCTAAAATAGGCTGCATGTAAGCTTCCTCTGTGACATCTCATTAATATGCAGACAGGTCACTCGAGTATGAGAGCTTTCACATGTTCTTGCCGCCAGGTAGATGGCAATGACAGAATCACATTCTTGCTTTTGAAAAAAGAAATTCTGTGCATGAAATGCCAGAATAGCATTGACGGGACGTTGTCTACACCCGAGTCTCTTTTACTTGCCAATGTTCTGAAATTGGAACATACGAAACTTGATTTTATATGACAATCTCGACGGGTTTTTGCCGTCGCCGTCATGTCCTGTATAAAGTCCGAAGTGATAACAGCCCCCGCGCATCGTGCATTCTACCCGATGGCAAAAGCATGCGAGTGGGTGCGACGAACGTGGCTGAAGCAGAGATTAAACGAGCCCGGCCCATCTCCGTCGCTTGGAGGGCGCATGCGATAACGTCACCCCGATCGGGACGCCTGTTGTCGAAGCAGAGAGGAAACGCCCCGCCCGTCTTTAACAAGCATGAAAAGACGCAAGTGGAGAGGGGGGGAGAGGTGTCGCTCGAGCAGCAACTGTGGACTTTGCACGCTCGCCAGCGCTGGTGCGCGTGCTATCTCGGCAGCCATCAGCGGGCAGCTCGTAAACCCTTCTGCGTGCTGCGCTCTCAACGCGAAGAGACTGCGAAAAGTGTCCCTGGAGCAGCCATATCCTCTTACACCAGCGTTTGGTAGAGTTATGTGAGATCGTATCCAAAAGAGTTAGCTGCCAGCCTCACTTCGTATCGCATTACAATTTCTTGCTATTGCATTCACTGCTTCGCCTATTCGGTGAAACTGTGATTTTTTGGTTTGCTTTCTTAATGCACGATGCTTCTTTAGTTTTTTCTTACACGTACATGCCATCATGAACGCGGTATCAATCATAACTTTTATAAAGACACAGTTTGGGTTATGTAACTACCACTTATATTTTGCGTATTTTCACTTAAAAGAAATCTTTTGCTATGAATGAGAGAGAATTAAAATACGGGCAGATGGTCTATGATTACTGGGTACTGTAGCAAAAAAAAAAAAAAGTCTCTCTGCCTTCCAGTTTTGAAAGTTTTATAGAAATGTTCCTTTCCTGGAACATATAAAAAAGAAGCATGCTTACTCATTGTAAATGGGACTGCGTTATTTTATAGTCAATAATTTAGAAGACCTACGCGAAATGTCAACATTGCTTTGACCTTTCTGATCCATAATTCATAGTGCAGTGAATTATGGTGAATTATGACAGCTGTTCCAGAGAGACAGTTCTCACGCTGCGGGTTCTCCATTATCCTCGAGAGCTCTCTTTAACCTCACCCAGTTCTGTTCATTTTTGTCTACTCCCGCACCTCGACTGAGCTTGAGAATGCTCACAAAAAGGTTGCCAGCTCTTGATACTTTGCACCCTACAGGGGCATTAGTGCTTTGTATCGGCATGCTTCTGTTGTCTCAAAAAAAAACAAACAGCTATACCAAACAAGGGCTTTCCCTGTGTCGCACGTGTATGTGCAGATGTATGGACACAGCCGGAAGCACAGTGACAGCACCGAGTTCAAGGAGATGTCCAAAGCGGACGCCCAGGCACACCTGGCACAGGAGCTCGAGAAGCTCTGCCGCACGGCCAGCGCCGCCGAGCGCGAGACCGTCGAGGCTGAGTTTCGCGGCTTCCAGCGCCTCTTCCACAAGTTTGTCAAGGACACCGGCCCGGCAATCGTCTGGGACAAAATCCAACCCGTGCCCGAAAATGCGGTGGGTGCCTTTTGGTCTGTAATTTTTTCTTGATATGTCGACCTGCTTGGCTGGAGGACTGGGCAATACAGCCCTTCTGTTACTGCAAGAAAAATGAGTTTGTCTAAAGGGGAACTCTAGCCGTTTTTTTTTTTTTTTCTTTTACGATAATCTGTTTGTTGCTCCTGTAGCAGGCAGGGTTGTTCGATGTGCTCTGGAAGAACTTGGCAACGGTTTTAAATAACCAAATGAGCGAAATGTTCAAAATGAAATGGGTGCCCGCTTCATAGAGACCCCCCCCCCACTCGCCATTGAACATATGGTGCTGGTGCTAGAAAAATGAAAGTGGCAATGTCGTTCGATGATGCATCGAGCTGTTCCATCTTTTCTGAACTTGACACCTATGTATTGAGTGCTGAAGAATCACTGTTTTGCCTTTGACTGCCTGCTTGCGTGGGTAGGAGGTGATGTAGGTAATGATGTCAAAAAGACAGGGTGGCCTGCATTCAGTGTAGTTGGAGCCCGCTAAAAGTGTTTAAAATTCATGTTCAGGGAAACTAAACGACTTACAACTACCTAGCTGGGTATATGTTGTTACAGTACCAAGGAGAACGTACATAGAAGATTTGCCAGAGTTGCCCTTTAAGGCATTTATATACATGAGTGGGTGTATATATATCTTTTTTTTTTTCTTATGCGAGTTTGCTTTGATGAATCATGGAGCATTACAGGCTTTACTAAACTAAGCAGTGCATGGGATGATGATGAAAGAGAAAAAGAACATAGACCATGTAACACTGTTCTCCTTTCCTATGCATCAAGTTAACCCTCTTACAACAGGAAACCTGATCACTTAGTAATCCACGGTTCTATGTACAAAGCTAGTTTGTATCAGTAACTTGCATGAAAAGCTCAGACAAATAATAAGCAAACTTTGCAAAGGTCACACTGCGGTGGCTACTTGAGGGCCTAGGGAGCTATTAGTTATTTGTCTAAAGCACTTAAACATCAAAGGTTTGCTGGAGTATGCTTTTTACAAGTAAATGATTTAAGAACACTTTTCCTTAAAAATAAGAATGCAAATTTCTGTATAAAACATAAAATTGTCTTTTCCATTTTTATCTCGTGGTGCAAAGCAATTTGGCCCCCACTTTGTGAGGCTGATGGCGTGGATGTTGTCTGATGGATATGGGAGACCTAGTATTTACAGAGCGTACAAAACTTGCAGAGTACTTATGGTGTGGTAACAACACTGCCGCAGGTCATCAAGTACGAAACGCTGCCAGCGCCAACGGACGAGGAGGCCATCCGGTCCATGCTCAACAAGCTGGTGGTGGTGAAACTGAACGGTGGTCTTGGCACAAGCATGGGCTGCAAAGGCCCAAAGTCTGTGATCCCTGTCCGCAATGACCTCACCTTCCTCGACATGACCGTCCAGCAGATCGAGGTGCGTTGGTGTCGGCACTTTTGCCACAGGTGCATGGCTCTCTAACTTCCATGGTGTACATGGGTGTTGGCAGGATTTCGTCTCGAGGGTGCCAAACCCGTCGCATTGCAGCAATGGGTGCAGAAGAGGGGGATGCTGGTGGGGCTTCTGGGCAACGAGTGACACCTTTGCACCAACCTGCTGATGCCTGTTATCAGGTATCACAGTGGTGGCAGCAAAAGGCCCTTGTCACTATGCAGAGGCATTCCTTACTTGCCTAAGCTTATAGTCGTAAGGTGTGATGAATGTTGAATACAACCTGGAGTACATTCTGGAAAATGTGTGCTACGAGTTCGCTTGTGTCGTTATGTTGCAGTACCTGAACAGGACGTACAGTGCCAACATGCCGCTGGTGCTCATGAACTCGTTCAACACTGATGACGACACGTCCAAGATTCTGCGCAAGTACAAGGGCTTCAAGGTCAAAATATACACCTTCCTCCAAAGCAGGTGCGTGGGAACCAGCTCGTGACACAGGAAGTTTCATGTGTTCAGAATTATTTTGACCACTGTTACAGCTGTTGGGTTTACTGTGTGAGACTAGGTAGATTGTTAAACATCTGTTCATTGATTCAAGCCTCCATCTTCCCCTGAGCTTTTCTTCTAGTTTGGATTTCAAACATCTGCTAAGGGTTTCTAAATGATTGAACACTCTAGAGCGGGAAGAAAACGGAAAATTGACAAGCAACTAATGTTTCAGGATTCACATTACACCCTAATAACCATTGAGTGATGTTATAGCGCTTGCACCTAGCGACATTATGTTTCTTGTATCGTGCCCTTCGTTCACGTCCGGCAGACCGGATGTTGAGGTCCCTAAGGTACCACAAATTCTTATTGTCTAAAGAACTTATAAGAAGGAGGCAATGGTTCCAGCTAACAGTTCTATGAGGCACACATGGTATCGGAGCATAAGTTTAGTGCATAAAGGGTCAATTAATGCTCATGAGTAATTAAATGTAATTGTATGGACTGGAAGTTGATGTCCATATACGGGTTGTCAACATGGGGGTGTGAGCTGCGTGTGGAAGAAAAAGAAAAAGAAAGAAATTGCATGGCTCATGGCTGCTTTAGATATGTGTTCATGAGCCACATGTGGTTGAATTCATGTGACGTCTACCCAAGTCAATAAAAAGTTTATCATGATAAACTGTAGGGCCTGGCACCATCGTAGACACTTGCTTTTTTCATAATGTGTTTTCAGTTAGTATAGGTTTCAGTTGCCTGAAAATCGCACACAACTTTTGTACTGCAGGTTGTCTTGAAATGAAAAATGTGAATTTATTGTTTGCAACTCCCTCTATTTGTGAATAATTATTTGATGTTATTGTTTGCACACCCCTCCAGGTATCCAAGGATAAACAAGGAGACCCTTATGCCCATTGTGACCTCAATGAGCACACCATCAGACGAAGCGTAAGTGATTTTATTCCTGGTCATCTGAAGCATTAGACAAATGACATAAGCGATGTTCTGACAAGATATGTGCATGTGAACCACAGCTTGTCCATTTGTTTTCATTGAAACTAAGGCTGCTTCTAAACCTTTGTCGGTTTGCTGACCAGGACTGAGAAAGAGGGTAATGCTTCTTCATAGCGTGTGCAATTATTTTTAATACGTTGTGGACTGGGCCTACACAAAACATGCTTTTGGTGCATTTTCTATGGGGCACTGTCTTACTGTCAACATGCCCATTCCCTTGATGTTGCCACATCATCAGCGGCAGCATGAGGCCATTTTTATGTCTTCTGCAGTACAAGAGGCTCTCCCAGTGATCTCGGATTTACCCTATCTTGTGGGAGCCGATTCCATTTCATGCTCGCATAGTTGTTAATTTCATTGCCGGCCTGGCCTTCTGACATCTTCACAGTTCCCTCCCCTAGGCATCCACTCTGTCACTCTAAATGGTCGCCGGTTATCATTCCTCTGTACCACATGGCCTGCCAAGGTACCTAGTAGTGATGGTATAAGGTACCATCCCATAGCAACCATAAAGAACCAAACTACCGAAGCTTATAGTTCTAAACTTAACTTTTCATTGAATGAACACGCACCCAGGAGTGAAGATGCATTTCATATTGCTGATGTAAATTGCATACCATTTGGGCAGGGCCATGAATCTTCTTTAGCAACTCTTGATTAGTTGCTCTGAGACTGCTTTTGTATGCGAGCATTGATGACATAGCATCACTGCAAAAAACGTCATAAAAAAAACGGAAAGATGGATTGCTGATGAGTTTTAGCACTACATTAGAATCTCGTGAAATGGAACTTGTAGTGACTAGGATAATATGCTTCACTTAACCAGCGTTTTGTTTACTGGAAATGACTCATAGTGGTGCAGCATTCAAACAAGAAGCTGGCCCCGTTAGAGGCAGTTGTTGAATTAAGGCATCAGTTCCATTTAGGTGACTTTTTTTGTCGACAGCATGTTAAAGAGCTCCAGGTGGTCAAAATTTCCAGAGCACTCTACTATGGCATCTCTCATTATTGTGTGGTGGTTTTGGGACATAAGACCCCATAAATAAATCAACCGATCAATTAATTTGTTTGATGAAATTCTCATAGAGTTTCTTACAAATACCTAGAGGGAAAACTGGTGCTGCTACACTGTTGTGTGTACATGGAAATGCTGGGATGTATTGGATTCAGATTGCCATCATTCACGAAGAGCTTTGGCACCTTGAGAACGCTTCTGGCTGGAAGTATTTCATTCACAACAGTCCCCGATTTTTGCATTGAGAGAGCCCGTAAGCGGCTATTTCTTCTCTTAACATTAATCCAAAGCAAGTTTTATTTGGCTTTAGAACCTCTGCTTGCACTTGGCATATTATGAAACGACAAAAGCAGCGACCGGCTGCTAAAGCAGCAAGACAAATGGCAACATCAGTGTTCACTTTGTTACCGTTTATAATCTGCTCTTTTAGCCATTTGACTAGGCACTGAGGGTATGTAATTTCTCATTCCAAAATCTAGTACGGGCAAATGAAATCTATTTATGAAGGTTTTGTTTCAGGGAAGCAATGCAGGCCTCACAGACGCGCATACCATCATTCCCACCACGCACAGCACCCCTAAAGAAACTAGCAGATGGTGGTGCCACATTTCCGTCTAGGCATTACTGTAAGAAACTCTGTGGACATTATACTGCACGTTTCCATAGGAGTGTTGCTGATAAGATATTTACCGTTCTCTCCCTGGCAGCTTCTACCCTCCCGGTCACGGAGACTTCTACGCGTCATTCTGCCAGTCAGGGCTCATGGACCACTTTCTGACGGAAGGTCGCGAGTACTGCTTCATCTCCAACATCGACAACCTCGGTGCCACGGTCGATCTCAGTATCCTTTGTTTACAATGCATCAGCCTCCGAAGTGGGAAAAAGGGGTATCAGAGTGCTGTGCGAAACCTACTGTACTTGATCACGTAATATCAGTATGTCTGGCTTGAAGCCGGCTATCATTGGCTTATGTTGGCTAGTGTTGACTCTCAAGGTAATTGAAGGTAGTTAGGGCTAATCAAAGGTAATGCTGTCACATTTTTTTCATGCTTATGGCTGTGTTGCTGCTGAATTTTTTGTCTCTGGGAAACAACAGTTCAAGATTATTGCTGTACTAGGAAACACTGGGCATTCCTTATCTGCATTGCTTGCTTGTTTGCTTAGTAGAACCCGCTGCCACGTTTCTTCTTGGGGAAAATTCTGAAATGGTACTGGCATAGCGTAGTGCAAGTGGAGGAATGCGTAATGAGCAAGAATGTATCAACGCGATTTTACTGTACTTAGTCTTAGGTGTACCATAAAAGAACCCAGCCAGTCAGAATACATCTAGGGTCTCGTGCTATCATAATTTAGCATTATGCTTGAGCTTTCTATTCTAGATTACTTCACCAATGGAGAACCCATCATTCTTTATTATTATTATTATTATTATTATTATTATTATTATTATTATTATTATTATTATTATTATTAAACATTTGAACCAAAGGGAGGCCATGTGGTGAGTGAATGAATGCATTCCTTGACCAGAGATAAATGCATTCAGACATCCTGAACATGCTCCTGTCTACGAGTGGCAATCAGGCCCCAGACTTTGTCATGGAAGTCACCGACAAGACGAGAGCTGACGTCAAGGTGTGTGCTTTCGTTGAAGGTGTTTTTTGTTGTGTGTGTGTTTGTTCTGCTTTACAGCTCATATGTTCAAATGTATTTGGTGTTGGTGTCCATCATCTTATGCCTGCTTGATGGTCAACAGTCTTCACTATCTGTTGGTGTGAACTGGTGCCTGATAATCTTTTCAATTTTTCGTTAAATGCCCAGTTTTGACAGCGTGGATGATGTTTTGCTGTTGCACAAATCAGCATACCATTATAAATTAGGGCGAACGACTTCATGTGTAAAGTGTTAGTAGGATTTGGCCAGAGTGTTGTTGGCCTGGCACCTCTCTGGAACTCATCATGGTTTTAGCACTTATGACCATGACAGTTCCTATCAGAACTGGAACTATCTGGCTTCCTATCTAGCTGCGAGATAGAAAGGCCCACTGTTAGTAACTACAGAAGTTGGTCTTAACTACAATGCAGTAGATTTTGTTCATATTAAGCGCACTTTTTATTTTTTATGTTGAGTGTGTGGAAAAGCAGCCAAAGGTCCCATGATGTTTGCTACATTTATCCAAGAATTCGTTTTTCATGAAAAGAATATGGAATTGCCCGGTTGCAGTTTTCAGTTCTTCAATAATATATTCGACGTGCTGACTACAAAATATTTCGGCACAATATTCCGTGTACATTTAACAACGCCCGTTTGAAATCCTAGTGTTGTTGTGCTCCCAAAATGACCATGCAACACCACATGCTGGCGTAGGCACTATTCAGTGACGTTAACTGAAGACATTTAAAAACGTAAACACATAGTGGCTTCCACTTGCTCTAAATTAATAGACTTATATGAAAACTAGAAAGGAAGAAAATAGTTGGACCTCAAATTAATAGGTTTATATGAAACCTAGAAAGTAAGAAAATAGCTGTCCCCATGGGGTGCTGCTGCACAGAAGCAAGGCTGGAGCATGGTTTTTTTTCCCATATTCTTTGAGGGCGTGCCAATCTCGGAAGCCATAGTGACAACTGCAGGTCAGCTGCAGAGTCTAGGAGAACTTGCACTGGGATACCAAAACTGTGCCTTTATCGCTGTAAATTAACTCAGACGACGCAATGAAGCAACATATGTTATAGAATGTAGGGCCTGCGTTATGAATACACGCATCTTGCAGAATTTTCAGAACACATTCAGAAAGCATGTACGGTAACAGGAGTTTACCGTACATGCTTCCGTTTCAGAGTGCAGGTGACACAAAAGCATGGCGGGAATGTATTAACATGATTTCACTGCATTTTCGTTTGGACCTTGTTTAGGGCGAAACTGATGTTTAACAAGTGCACTAATGGTTTGTTGAGTGATGTCTCTTAAACAACCCGCTTTTTCAGACTTTTCAATAATGAGAGTCTACCCATGCAGTTTTGACAGCAATTCAAGTTAATCCTTCAAAACTGTTCTGTTAACGGTATTTCATGACATTTCATAAACGGTGCGGATTGTATGTCACACAGATCATTTTTGTGATTATCAAGCGGGGTGACTGTCTACTGGATCTGTACAGAAGAAAGTTAGAGAACCATTGATAAAGAGCTGCAATGTGTTTGATAACGGAATAGTCTTGGCATATCTTAGTACTTAAAAAAAAATTTCTTTCTTTCTTTCCAACGGTAATGCGGCTCCAGTAACGTGAAAGTTGGGGAGGTGCGAAGCATGCAGTGGTGCAACGGTCAGTCATTGCTAATCGGCAATGAGAAGCAGAAGACTGGATTTGTTTCAGTTATATACATATGTGCATTTATTATACAATCAGCCATCACATAGTGCCCGTTAATGTATTGTTCCTTTTATTTGACTATACATTGACTGCTTACTTTACCATGACGGCAGGAGACACCGACAACCCGAGCTCGCACCTAAAACTATTGTCACCATTAGTTGGTGTGGCAAAGGTGTGGCATTCCTAAGAGCCATCTACGATAGTCTGTAGTTTGACTGCCCTTCGAATCGTAATATTCTAAAATTTACCTCTAAGAAAACAAGGTGAAGACGACAGCATAAAACACTTTATGCATGTTCGTACATGATGCTTGTGAAATTACAGTGAAACTGTATGCAATGACCCTCAAGGGAGGGCTCAGTATGGCAGCACGGTTGAATCATTCGAAAACGGCAAACTGTGAACCATGCTCCTTTCTCTTATTTTTTTTTTTCTTTTCCTAACTTGTAGGGTGGCACGCTGATTCAGTATGAGAACAAGCTTCGTCTGCTGGAAATTGCACAAGTTCCCAAGGAAAATGTGAGTTTGGCCTATTCTTCCGGCATTAATTGTCAGCGAGTTGCTTCTCACATGTGTTCTCTACTTTGTCAGAATTTTGTTTTCGACAAGATTTGCTGCCATCTGTAAACTTTTCTGGCTTCAAAGTTATAATCGTACAAAGTGTGCATACTTAGAAAGCTAACTCTCTACACAAGAACCATGAATAAATATTTTGTGTCTCTGCATGGTTTGAGCCGGTAGGTATCCAGGATGTAAAGTGTCTGCTGAAAATGTAGTCAACCAACCAGCTGATTTTGTTAAGGATTTGTCAGTTTATTTCTGTTAGTTGCCTGTTCAAACAGTTTATCTGGAAATGAAACTAGCCTTTTGGCTGTTGGTAAAAAATATCATGTGCACATTTCTATATCTGGTATTAGTTAATTTCATTGACTGATTGATTACCCGCCGTTGTAGCTTAGTGGTTAGGTTCCAGCTTTCCGAACTTGAAGTCACAGGATTGAATCCTAGCCACTGTGGTTGCATTTCGGTGGAGGTGAAATGCCGAAAAACACCCATGTACTTAGAACCCAAAGTGTCAAAATTACTCCAGAGCACTTCACTAAAGGGTGTACTTCAGAATCATAGCTGGTTTTGGGATTGATTGATTGAAGAAAACCCTTTGCTTTCCATTGTCTGTGGCACCTTGTAGAGTTTGCTGGGCCGATCAGTTAGTGAATTTACGAAGCAGTGTAGAACAGCACTGCAGTACGTGGACAAGTTAAAGTGGTATGCAGCTGCTCATGGTGGAAGCTTAATTTCCTTTAAGGATGATAGTCTTCCTTCGGATACTTGAACGCAGAAATTTTGGTCTGTCTTTCTGTTTGTCTGTCTGTCGCACGATTCTGCCACCCGGCCAAAGTTTAAGCACTTGCCTAACGCCCAGCCACCTTGAACTGGTAGCTGCATTCATACTTGTGAACATTGTCAATCAAAAAGCAGATATTACGCATATCTGAGGCGCATCATCAATACGTCAGTATTAGGTGGTGTGTTCCTTTAGCAGAAAATACATAGGTATGTAATTCTAAAGACCCTAGTGTTTAAAGACCCTAGTGTTTCTTAGGCTGTGCTAAAAATGCGATGCTATGCACGAAAAAGGCCTCTGCTGACGATTTGGTGCAGCCACCTGGCAGTTGCCCAGGGATTCTGCACAAGCTCATGTTTCCTGACGGCACTGCCAGATGGCGTCCATATCTCACGCAGTGTAGTACGGCCGGCAGAAGACTATCGTCTTTGGACGACATTTGCAGCGAAGCACGCAGATACGCGGCCAATTTTTTTTTCTTTAACGACGTGAGCTCTGCACTTTTGTTCTGAAATGATGGGCTCAGTGTTCTTCGCAGCTTGAGGAAGGTTGTACAGAGGCAGCTGTAGTGTTCTTAGTGTACAGAAAAATATTGCATCTGACAAATCCATATTCACCATGTGTTTCTGGTAATTTCTACAGTTGTTGCCAACTTCACTGCCTTTTGTTCCTTGCAGGTTGACGAATTTAAGAGTGTAAAGAAATTCAAGTGAGTTCTTTGTTGCTTTGCTCTTGCTAATGAGTACCTCTTGATCCCTCTGCTTGTGTTCATAATTTTTCATCCAGTTGGGTCATTTCATTTTGTGTGGCCTCTTTCCTGCGTGTCATGCAGAATCTTCAACACGAACAATCTTTGGATGAAGCTGAGCAGCGTTGGCCAGTTGGTGGATACCGGCGGCATCGACATGGAGGTCATCGTTAACAACAAGGTCAGTTGAACTTTGACCCCTTCTCCCGTTCTGTGAACGCACTAGTACTTGGATCCGCTGGCGTGCTTTGACCTTCTTTTGTTCGCTGAAACAGACCCTGGACTCGGGCATCAACATCATCCAGCTTGAGACGGCAGCTGGAGCAGCAATGAAGGACTTTCAGAACGCCATTGGTGAGTCGAGGATCTTTAGTGGAGATGATTTCTGTTTTGTCTTTTTCTGTTTTGTCTTTTTTTGTGAGTGCGCTGCTGAAAAAGCTTCGCGTAGGCAAACTTCATTTTAGCTGCTCGCAGTTGCCCGCCATGCGGCTACTGACTTCACAAAAGTGTGTGGGTATTCTGTTAAATCGTGCATAGTGTAACAAAGCAGAAAATGCGGCCACCATGAACTCAACTGAGGTGCCTAATTTGGATGCCTTGAAAAAAAAAGAAAGGAATGTGGTGTCAGACCAAGGTTTTACTTCTGTGCCATGCTCATGGTTAACAATGTTGCATATTCACTGCACCAGCTCGATAGCTAGCGGTTTAATCACCATAGTAACATTGACGTGGCCCTCTCGAATCTGGGAGGCACCCAAGAATTTGACAAGCCATTGCATTTCTTTCAACCGTACTTGCAACGTATCGCCACAATTACGAAGGTCTCGACATTGCATTATCAACTCGTGCTCATTGGATCTCGAGTTGAACAAAAAATTTTTGAAAGTTTATTAAAATGAGTTTTTTTCCCACTGCTGTGTTATTGAACAATGCTTGTGGTATTTCCACGCAACAAAGAATCATTTGGAAGGTAGACTTTCGACTCAAGGTCAGACTTCACTGCAACAATGTTTCAATAGAATGAAGTAAATTACCAATTTTTACAGACCTTTTTGGTATGGAGGTTTAACTGTACATTTGTTTTCATTATTTGTTTGAACTTTGTCGTCTCATATTATGTGCCTTGCCTTGTCTGCCGTGGTACAGAACAGTGGATATTTTTTGGCAATCGACTTGTACCTGTCTTTACACAGCGGCACGAAGCATTCCTGCCCTTCTTCACGGGCATGCACATTCAAAACGGTGAAGGAATTACAGTAGTGGCACTGTTAGTTTTAAAGGGGCACTGACACCAAAATTTCGCTGCTAAGATAGCCTGCGAGATCGATTTTCGTGGACATACAGATGTCATCTACCAAATCTCAATGGCAAACACAGCTCCGAAGATAATTTAAATGAATATTGAAGTTCGCATGCGCAATCGAGCGCTAGACACCGTACATCGTGACATCGACAGCAGTAAAGGTGACCTGAAGGGGACCCCCAACTTCCGAGACGTCACCACGGCAGCCGAGCTCCGGCAGTGCAGCTAGCAATGATGACGTCATAGCTGCCATTGCTTATTCGCTGCGGCTGCGTTAGTAGACTGCCGGCGACGCCAGACCTCAAGAAAATAGTCGCCACCCAACAACGATGACAGCAACAGCGACAACAATGCGCAGGACGTGCGACAGGCGAAAGAAAACGAGCGCGCTGTGGTTGTCGTGCGGAAGTGCGTCACAGTTATGTGTGCTCACGTGTCCGAACTCGTCTACTCCATTGCGAGCGCTAGATGGCGCCAGTTTCACCGGGCGCCTCGTCGTTTTTTGAGCTCTCCCAAACCAAAACTGAAACTAGTAGGTAATAAACATGCCGTAAATAATTATCTGACGCGCGCTGGAGCAAATGATGTGCCGTGTTATGGCTAACAGGTCCCCAGCTACGTATTGCAGCGAAAAAACAGCAGACGAAAATTTTGGTGTCAATGCCCCTTTAAGGAGAAATGCATCAGGTAAGCTGCAGTGAAGTAGGGCTGAGATATACGTCATCGCCTGCAAAGATGCCCACAGTACACGCTTCTGCACAACTAGACCCAAAAGGAAAAGTGGGGGGGGGGCTTGTCCCTCGTCAACTCATTGCTAGACCTACAATGTCATAGAAACAGGTTTCACAACTATGTCTGGCAGCGGTGTCTGGCTACAGTGCTAGCCATATTCTTCTTCCCTCCTGCTTCTCGCACAGCTTGGCCAAGACTAGTGAGCTAGCTCACTGTACTGTCGGGCCGTAACAGACCGAAAATGGCAGCTTTTTTGTGTCTAGGTCCTGTACAGTGTTCCTTACATAGTACAGGACATTGTACTCACATTATTGTAGTGTACTAGTATAATGTTTCTTCGGTAACGTTTCAACAGTTCACATAGACTCATGCATTCGCCTTTAGTATCCCTTTGGGCAGTGCTACAACAACTTGGCAACAGACAGAACTCCCGCTTTCTTCTCACTGGTTTCGACACATCCATGTGCAACAAATGGCACTGTGCGAGTTTGCCTCTCGGATTAAGTCTGTGCCCTTGTCGTGACTCGCAGGCATCAACGTGCCGCGCAGTCGTTTCCTCCCGGTGAAGAAGACCTCCGACCTGCTTCTGGTGATGAGTAACCTGTACCACATGAAGTTTGGCACGCTGGTGATGAGCCCCAAGCGTGCCTTCCCCACCGTGCCCCTCATCAAGCTGGGAGACAACCACTTCTCCAAGGTACATGCAACGTGGTGGCACTTTTTTTTCTTTTTTTTGCTAATTGTGCCCGAAGTATGTATGTGGCGCTACAAGAAAGTGAAAAGGTGATGTGGTTTGGAATGGTAACTCGTTAATTTCACCATTTTGTATTCAATATAACAAGAGAAAGTGAATGTCGAAATTTTTGTGTTGAAATTCGCACCGGAACCTCGGCCTTGTGATGTCAGAAGGCCAATTCTTTGTTTCGTATTCTCACCAAATTTGCTACGTTAAATGCTGTGAAACTGAAATGTGCAAAGTCTCTGGCTTCCTTAGAATACAATGTATGTCTTTCTTACCGATGAATAGTTACATAGGCCTTAGTAGAGGTTGTCGAAGGTCTGTGATATCACGCATGTCAGTGCTGGAACTTCGAACTTTGCACGTTTTCTAGCCTACCGAGCATTCTCCCCTCACAAGATTGGTGTTTTTGGTATTGTGAAAAGCTAGCCTACTAACACGAGAACAATTGTTTTTGACTTTAATGTCCCTTGAAGCAGGCACTGGGTTGTCCAGAGTTTTGACTAGCGTGGTAGGATTTGAGGTGCCGTGACTGAACGCAGTCCTCTTCGAGGTCATAAGCGCAACCATTTGGGTGAGTTCGGACAGATGCATGGTGGAACTTTAAAACAGTGCAAGAAACTTAGATGAAAGTAAGAATTTGAACACACAACACAAGTACTTTCGATCACTCCTACGGAAAAGGAGATAGAGTTTCCTGACAAATGGCAAAGGCACTAATCGTATACACAGGAGAAAGGGATGTCATGTGAAGAGTGGGTAGCTCACTTGTTGGTTGTGTGGTTCTGACACTCTTTTTTTTTTTTCTCATGATATGATGTCTTTGTATTTGTTGAATCTTCAATAAAAAGTTTAGTTGAGGGACAATGCTTGTGTTATGCCTTAATGCTCACTTTTGTCCACATTTCTTGTGCTGTTTAATTCGAGCGTGTATCTTCTTTAGCTCGGATACATTCCTGGCATATTTGTATTTGAAGTGACAAAACTGTCAACAAATTCTTCTGTTTTGTCAGAAATACAGTACTTACATGACATTTGTGGCCACTAAATAAGTTAAACCAAAGGGCCTGACTTCTGTTAGTCACAGCTTTACGAAGCCAACAAACAGTTGGAAATCATTATCTGTTGTTCCTGTCATTGCAACTGGAGGCCTTAGGTTGAGGAAATCTGTAGGGATCCACGGTATCTATTAGATGTGAAAATGTTGACAGACAAAAGCAAAGAAAAGAAAAAGAAAATTGCTGTCAACTGGAAGGTAGTTGCACGGTGGCAAAATAGATGTAGGACACTTATGCTGTAAACAAAACTGTAATGACTGGACTGGGTGACTAAGTTTTACTCCATGGGGCTTTGACAAATGGTGAGTAAAGGCACGCAAACCTAACAGACTGGACAGGGCTATGCAGAACGATGTTATTGAAAAGTGCATCCAGTTCTCTTAGAACTAAGCTACACTTTCACAGACTTGACGACCATCAAACTCCGATGAAAGGCTGGACTGTGTTGTCAACTCTCAATTAACCTGTTATTGACCTCAAGTAAGCTCTTAGTCAGCACTCTAGTTGATAGCATTTCAAATTATGCTACTTTTACCCTTGTTTGTTCACAGGTGTTCTTGCACCATGCTCAAGTTAATGTCTAGCATTTGACACAGATGTCTCTCAGGAAATGGAGATATGAACTCCTATTTGAAGATGTGACAAGTGCTCGAAATGCATATGGGATGTTCTGCACAGGAGTTTGTGACTTTACCGCCTTCTTAAATATGCCTTGTGGAATTTGTTGTGCATTGTGGTGCTAGTAGCTGCTGCGGCAGTGCGGGTTGTTCAGAGGTGAACAGCACCGTATTGACGGAAGTGAGTTCTATATGCCCCACAACCAGTGTGCAGCAGGAATTGAGGAGTTCTGTCTTGCTCTACAACATAGGTTCGAGATTTCCTGAACCGCTTTGCCAGCATACCCGACATTCTGGAGCTGGATCATCTGACGGTGTCCGGTGATGTCACTTTTGGCAAGGGAGTCTCCCTCAGGGTGAGTCACCTCTGAAAGGTGTCCCTGTGTGTGCACATCTGTGTAAATGGGTGTGTGTGTCCTTACCTGTCCACTATGTAGAATTATGTTTTTAATTCTCTTTACCTCAAAGCAGTGATGACTGTCATGCACATAAAAACTGCGTGATATACATATAGAGAGAGAGATATGAAGGAAAGGTAGGGAGGTTAACCAGAAGTCAACCTTCGGTTTGCTATCCTGCATTAGGGTAGCACTTTTAGTCAGCATCGTAATACAGTCTGTTCCGACAGCGCCCTGTTGCCAAGACGTGCCAATGCAGCCGCTGGTGACAGTGTGTGCATGCTGTACTGAGTACAGTGGCAAAGAACATATTCTGTGTAGTTTCCCCAATGCCGTAGTGACAGTGCTATCACTACACCAATTCTGAAAGCAAAGACTTTGTAAAAGGAACACTGAGCCACAGCAGGCAAAGAACAGCTGGCACGATTTGGAAGTACAGCATGCCCCCAGTTGTGAAATCTCGGGCCTTTTCATGACGAAGCTGTCCTGCCACGCCACACGATGCAGCGATTGCTCCGCCCATGAAAAGGAGAGGCGGGGTTTCAGTGAGGAAAGGCTGCACAAATGGAATCTTCTCCTCACATTAACACAATCTCGCCCCCTCTCCAGGTCAATGTGATAGTCTGCTTCAGCACGAATAGGCTTTTATGGCATTATGTAGCGAAATCTCAATACGATTCCGTTTAATGTCTTTTGGGGGGGGGGGGGGGGGGAATAGAATGCATATTTTTCCCAGCCACCGCCCCATACAAGCAGCATGTTTTCATATAGTTGACGCCATCGCATTTTCACGTGAAATCGGGTAATATGATTGCGCCTGCCTCTGGTGGCCACATAGTGCCAGCCACACTGGCGGAAGAACATCCGCCGGCATTGCCAAAGCGCACACCACAAAGCTGTCACAAAGCCACGTTTTTTGTGCCATTGCTCAGTTTCTTTCTTTACACACATCTGTGCTCGCCACATATTTGCAGGGTACAGTGATCATCATAGCCAACCACGGCGACCGGATCGACATCCCAGCATCGGCCGTGCTGGAGAACAAGATTGTGTCTGGCAACTTGCGCATCCTGGACCACTAAGCTGGCCGTGGACGTTCGGGAAAGGGTCGGGAGGGAAAGAAACAGACTTGACTGTTTCGCACTTGTCATGTTTCGCCCCTCCAACCACCTTTTTTTACTTCTCTGTGCTTATAATCCTTGCTCTTTCGTGTTGCGAATTGTTTATCTGGTTTATACAATGATACTCTTATCATTTTCCTCTCGCCCATGCCGTGTTGTCTCCCAAGCTCTTTCACGTAGGTTTATTGCTGGCAAAAACCAACGTAGAAAATGTGAGAGAGGCTAGACAAGCGCTTGCAGTGTTTCAAATGCTAACCTAGCTGTGACAGCCAGCCAGATAATGTTTTGATGGCATTTAAGGCAAACCAAAGGCAAATGTGTAATGCAGGAGGAAGCAGGGCTTGTACAAGCTCATTTTAATGCGTCCGTGTGAATGATGTCACGGTTGCACGATGGTTTGTCGTGAGATAGTTGCGTGATGACTATGGCACAGTCGCGTCGCGATTGTGACAGCTGTGACATGTAGTCTCGTCACGGCTACAGCACAGTTATGTGATGACGTAGTTGCGCCACATTTCCAACGCAGTCGCTTCGTGAAATAGCGGTGCCATCTTCGCGACAGTCGGATCGCAGTCTTGACTGCTCAAGGCATGATTGTGTCGTCAGCCTTTTGCGGCAGACCTCGGGGATATCTCCGTATTGTGCAGCTGCACAGCGCAGCAAAACTTGTGCACCAAGGTGGTTTTTGAACGTTGATCCGGTGCTGGATGTGTTTGTTTTCAAAGATGTTCATTTGTGTCCTAAACGTGCTCACAACACTCGTCTACATTCACCTGCTGTGTCAATTGCAAAGGTACTACATATTGAGTGGCATTGACCATCCGTTTTCCGGTATCTTCCACGCTTGTTTGCATGCGTGTCAGTGTGTCGACGCCCTGAATTTCCACCCTTAGTGCCATTCCGGTGGTTAGATCTCCTAGTCTGAGCCAAGTTAATGATAACAGTGATCACTTTTGTCACCAGTCATTTTCATTTGGCAGTCTTCTGGAGGCCATTCTTTAAGAGACTGTTCATGCGTGAGCATAGCTCCATGTCGAGTGGAGCTCGCATTTGTGCCATAACACGAGTGATACATCTGGTCGAAACAGAGTGGGAAGAAAAAAATGTCACAAGAGCGAAGTTGTCACATACACTTTGTGCCATTTGTTTCAAAAGTGCTGTAAGCATTACATTTGTGATGAGTCGGCAATGAGTCTAATCATGTTTTCCTTCTTTTAAGTCGAGCCTGCATTTGTACATTCGGGAGCAGGCTTTTGTTTTTTTGTGTTAATTGTTGTTACGGAACTGGTGTTGGGGTTGACTGTCGATGGAATTCTCATTGCGTAAAGACGGAAATGATTTATGATGCCCTTTTATCATTACTATGATAATTTTTGGTGCAGTTCCTTTTCAGTCGTCAGGGTCTGGCATTTATGTGGGAAGTGCGGTTATATGTGTCGTATGTTATTCTTTGCGTCTAGGGTTTTTCGGGGAGGGAACGCTATCGTAGCGAAATTTTACTTAACGCGCATCATCACACACACAACTGGTGTTCAAGCCGGGGTGACTGGGTCCTCGTAAACTCGAGGCGGTGTTATTTACAGTTTTCGCGTTTACCTGTGCAAGTATTTTTAGCGGATGTTGACGAGAGAAAGGAGTGCATAGCAATCCACCAACTGCGTTTGTTGTCGATGGCGTCTACGGACTGCAGTTATGTACAAAGTAGGAGATTTTTGTCGTAGGTCGGAAAATAAATTATTGTTGAATTCCGCACCCCTGCAGTTTGTCTGACTTCCCCCGACTTGTGCAGTAGTCGTTGGCTAGCTGTTGGCAGACATTGCATAGAGCTCGGTACTGTAGAGCCTTCCTGTGCAGCAAGTCTTGCCATTTTCTTTCCGTTGAAGCGGGCATAAGACACGGTTCTTGTATGCTTTGGGCATTAGAAGCCTTATTGTGAACAGTGTTCCATTAACACAACACCTGCACTTTGGCATTGGCAAATTGTTTGATTGATTTGTGGGGTTTAACGTCCCAAAACCAGCTCTCATTATGAGACGCCGTAGTGGAGGTCTCCGGAAATTTCGACCACCTGGGGTTCTTTAATGTGCACCGACGTCGCACAGCACACGGGCCTCAACATTTCGCCTCCATCGAAATGCAGCCGCCGCGGCCAGGATGGCAAATTGTTTGCTACAGAGGAAAGGCCCGAGTAATGTGGCCCAATCATGGATGTGGTGCAGTCTAACACAACCTCTCAACACACTAGCAGATATACTGGAACAACGCGAAGTATTAGCACGCGACACTCGGCTTATGGCTGGTTTGCTGTGGCACAATACAAGCACACTACAGCGACACCATCTGGGCGTTTCACTTGCCAGGGTTGACAGTAATAAACGCACTGCAGTAGGTACCTCATGTTTGTTAGGCCTTTGTGGTGGTGCAATCCACAATTGTATTGCACTTGTAACTGAAGCTGCCAAAGTTCAATTTGCATTTTTTTTAGGAATTGCTCCATAACAGAAAGAGTGCCACCTTTTGCCTCTACTATACTTCGTTTCACGCATCAGGTGCAACGCTGTGAAGGCTATGCAAGTAGTCCGCGAGAAAGAGAAAAGGAGAGGTGTATCGTTCCGAGAGGAAATGACAAACATAAAACACAAACTCACATATTTGCATTGTTTCCTCCAAAATACGAGTGCATTTTGTCAGGCTGATGAAAAATGTATTGAGATTTAAGACTCTCGGCCTAGACATTTATTCTTCTTTCTCACTGCGATCAATGCACTACTTTTCAGTCGCAAACGTACACAGCGGAAACGCGAGCACTACGTTTCACAGCATTGCACCTGATGCATGGAATGGAGTATTGATAGTTCTGAAATGCGTGGGTCTTGTGCCCGTTGCCAACTCTGGCACTGCTAGAATAGTGACAACGGCCAAGAGGACACACACCACGAAGTGGTAAACCTCGTTGCATGCAGAGTGCTTGCACCAGGGAACAGCAGCAAGAAACTGCTTCTTCGCCATCGTAAAAACTGCGTCAGCCACTTTGCTCTAGTTCTTCGGTGCACATGCTACAGCTTTGCGCAAACAAGTACTGAGTGTAAATGCACGACCCAGGGAGGGTTAGTCAACGCCACTCGTGGTGTGGCAATGACAGTTGAGCACAACACAACCAGATGTCTTGTTCATGGAATTTTGTATATCTTCAACTTATGAACCGGGGCTTTTCATCAATTTTATGTACAGGGGGTCAATATTGCATCGTCATGTCGTGAAGGTGAGCCGCGTTGTTCATGATCCATCGAGCCTGGAGCCCTGCGTGTTCCCGTGCATGAGGTACAGCGTGTCTCGGACAGACGGAGGTAGCATTGGCCACTGGGACTGGAACAGGTGTCTCAGCTGAAGTGCTTGTTCCAGGCAGATCCTGCCAGCAGCAGGAAGGAAAAAAAAAAGGCCTTGAAAAAAAGCACTTGCCGAATCCCAACTTGCTAGTGAAATGCAGTTGCAATGGACACACTCCTGATGACAGTTCGGTACAAAGAACAAAACATCTTTAAAATTCAGTCAACATTCTTGCCACTAGCTGCAGCTAAAACATTGTGGAAACAAGGAAACTGATAAATGAAGTAGTAATGTGAGAAAGTTGTGGAGAGCACATGAATTCTGTTCAGAGTGATGCAGCCTACCACGCAAATTGCCTAACGTTAGGGCCAAATGGAATAAACCGCATGGAACAGGCTGTAGTCCTTTGTGGTATCAAAATGAGGGTCGACCAGAAGGTGAAAACGTGGCACCCTGCTTGTAAGAGGCCCTTTATGTAACGGACAGAGACTGCTTGCTGGTGTGTGCCTCCTGTAAAGGTGTCCACCTGTGACACTTTATCGCTGCTGAACCAATCTGGACTCACCGGTAGAGACTCCTTGGCGAAAAGGAAAGGGTGATGACTGTGTCCTCCTGCAAGGAAAATAGGGAATGAAAAAAAAAAAGCATGTGAAACATCGCATATCAATGTTTCCACTGCAACAAGATCATTGAACAAAATCTTACAGCTGCCTACTACGAGCAACTTTACAGTATGCTCAAACAACGCCTCCTAGAAATGAATGCCTGGAATGTCGCACGTTTTCCCATAGGGAGCTCCCTGCCGCGTGTTTCGACCAGGCGCCGTGCGAGTGCGTTCGCCTCCGGACCGCCTGGTCACCTGACATCACAGGCGTAGCCAATCGCATAGTTGGGAGCAGCTGGCCTGCGCGCTGTCCGGAGGCCGTCGAGAGCGTGCGGCGGTAGTTTGATAGCAGACGCCGCCGCCTTGAAACGCGTTGAAACCTACCTGCTCTCTGCAGCAAAATGTTCTACTTTTTACTCGCATGATGTAGTTCACGCAGCGCTTGAGGAGGTACGCTTGCGCTTTTGAGGTGAGCCTTGAGTAGTGCTTTGAGCTGGTTGTGGGAATGACAACGCCAGTTCGCCGATCGCCACTGACGTGCTTGCGGATACATCTGTTCGTGTCGTGCTGTCCGGTTCAGCAAGCCACGGACACAGTTCGCCGTGTACTGTTGGCCCTGTAGTGCTCCTGGACACACTGGCACTCGCGACGTTTCGCGCGGGGCCCGGCGTTGGTTCGCCGAACACGCACTTGGCACTACACCGGGCTTGAGTAAGCGCCTGGTGAAGTCTCTTTTGAAGTCACTCGCATGGAAGTGGAGACTGCATACGACGCAGTGTTCCTTGATTGTTGCGCTGGGAAAGGCGCCTGATAGTGCGTGCAGCCACTTCTCACGCACGGAGATCTCTGCTGGCACTTCGTGAAACGACACACCCGGTCGCTTCCGTCGGCAACTCAATGAGCAGCCCGGCACACAACAGCAACGCACTGCCACTCAAATGAAATGGAGAACTGGGTCCGCAAAGACAGACGGCGAAAAACATCACGCAAACCAACGTAAATCTGCTGCGTTAAGCAGACGGAATTACCGTCATTGCGGTGAACCTTTATTTGCTGTTAAAAAAAATGACCTTCAAGAAAGTGGACTTTATTTCATATGGCAATTTGTTACCTCGCCACAGCGATAAAAAAGAACGTCTGCATATAGCAGCGGTGACAACGTGTGGTCGGCAAGGTGTCGTCTGCTCGCGAGAAGCAGCCGCTCGGCTCCCGGCGGCCGCACGTCGGCGTGTTTACAAGGAGCGACCGCCAGTGGCGCTCGCCTCTGTACCAGAGGGGGAGGGTAAAATCAGAGGGTAGGGCAGCGCGTTTGCGGCTCACGTTCCAGGCATTGTTTTTCTAGGAGGCGTTGGCTCAAATGAGTAGCAACAAAATTCTGGTTAGCCATTTTGCATTACAGTAAGACCTCATTATAACGAAGTTGAAGGGAGAGCCATAATTACTTTGTTATAACTATTAGTTCGTTATAGCCAATATTTATGTCATCTATGGGAATTTCAAGGGGAATTGCGATCACTTTGTTATATCTGGGTTCGTTATAACGAGGTTCTACTGTAATTAGCACAGAGTAGTTCATACTTTCAAAATATTACACCACTGCTCTGCAGTGGTGTAACATGTCCCTTGGTGGTGTAATACACTGTTCCTTGACAAACAGCAACTAGCCAAGCATTGAGAGCCATCAGGCAGAGGAGTTGTCATTTTCTGGCAGCAGCTATGTGTGTCCTAACTTGGGCCGTCACCACTACAGGCGCTACTGATAGTCCGAGGACAATGAACAAAGCCTGTCCCTCGATCAGTGTAAAACTAAAGAGCATCGACTCACCGCATGGATGCCACCACGCTGAAAGATGTTCCCCGCGCAGCCACCAAACACGATGACCTCGCTTTCGCGGCTGAGGCAGGCCGAGTGCCAGAGTCGTGGAGGAAGCTGCAGCTCCACGCGGACCCAGGTCAAGGCAGGGACCACAAACAGCCAGCAGTCGGCTGCGATGGCAAAAAGAAAACTTTTTGTCACTACACAACCAGCAATTCGATAAAGTAGCTCCTACCTGTCTGCTATGCAGTGCCAACACTGTCATCAGGCATTACGGAGTTACCTGCTGCAGTGGTCTATGGCTGTGGTGCACGACTGCTAACCCCAAGGTTATGGTATCAAATCCTGGCCATAGTGGCCACATTTCGATGGAGGCGAAATGCTAGAGGCCGTGTACTGTGCAATGTCAGTGCACATTAAAGAATCCTAAGGGGTCTAAATTTCCAGAGCCCTCCAGTATGCATCTCTCATAATAATGTTGCAGGTTATGGATGTAAAATCCCAGGTATTGGAACATTTGTGGCCCTATCTGGGGTTCCCAGTGAAATCCAAGAAATATGGCATCAGAAATATGGTGCCCATTGCAAAAGCATAACATTGTTTGAAACTCGTGCAAGAACACGAGCATTTATGCTATTTTTTTCTTTTTCTGATGATCCTGCTTCAGAGCTCTATTGGCTATCTCGGCTATGTTCCCTGAACAGTTCTAGCATCCATAGTCCAGGCTTCTTGGACACATTTCGGACTGGCAGCATCACATTCACCAAATCTTTCTCCTTACCAAACAATTTTTCTGCACCAACTTACATAGTGGTTCTTCAGTCTGGCTGAAGCCTCCGTAGAGGACAATGCGAAACGGGGGAAGTGCCGTAAAACTGTGCCATGACCGACCACGCGGCTTTTCACCTATGGTGTCTAACCTGAAACAAGAATGCAACACCTGTCAATAATGTCTCACATGCAAGGCAGTTTGTGGGCATATTACAGTAGACTCTTAATGATTCGGACTTTCTGTTAGTGCAAACAAATCTCAAAATTTTCATTGGCCCGCTATGTTTTCAACATCGGCGAAGACGGCGCGCTCGGTGTCTGCCGCATGCTGCTCGTTCACGATGAGGGTATTTTCGCTGTTAACTGCTTGACGGCATCGCCATTTCTCCATTTCTACGGTGGACAAGCCATGTGCAAACGGAAGTGAAAGAAAATCGCGTTGCAACAGAATGCAGCCTGTCTGTACAGGCTGCCGATTTGCATGGTACCAACGAGTATTTTTTTTTTTTCACTGCTTTCATAAAACTTCACCGCATATGTGTCTCTATATAGCATTACCGCGAGCCACAGTGTTGTCTTCTTATTTGCACGTTGAAATTTTCGCTCTCAAATGGCAAAAAATTGCAGTTAAGGGCAGTAATTGTTATAACGACATAATCGATATGACAATGTAATTCTGTGTCTCCCTTCAACTTTATTATAAAGAGGTTCAAGTGTAGTTCCATTACTAATTCATATATTTCACTTATCCTTACCAGAAATATCAACTGCTTTGGTTCCTTCTAGCTGAACGTTCATGCTCGCATAATTTTTTTAACAGCGAGAAATAAGGCCAGTTGCATGCTAGCACTTGTCAGAGCGAAAAAAAAAAAAAAAAAGAAGTAAAGGAATACATTGATGTGGTAACGATGCACGCGATAATGTGCTGTCTCTGTTTCTCCTGGTACATGTAGCACCAAGCCATTCTTCTGTTTGCATCCGATTACTCAAACAAAATGCTGGGGTCCCCTCAAGTTCGAATGAACGACAGTCTACTGCACTGCATCAAAGCGGTGCCTTTCGTGCTAAAAAAGGGCAATTTAAAAACTCGAGTGAAATTGTCTTTGATTTAAATGTTCCGCCAGAGTTTCGCAAAATGTAAGCGAGGCTCTCGGGCCCACTCACATGCCACTCCACTGCATAGTGTCGAGGTCTAGCCGATGGATGTCGTTCAGCCTACTCTGCTGGTGCCGGCCGCCAAAGATAAAGACCAGGTTGTCAATCTGGGCAGCTGCATGAGCCGCTCGTGCCACCGGTGCTCGGCCCTGAAATACAGGCCAAACCATCATCCCAACGGTAAAAGTCTGCACTCAAGAGTAGATGCACATGTCCCATTCAGAAATGTAACCCCAAGTCCTATGTAGCACTCCAGCACAAAAAGATAGGTTGAACCTCTTACCTCCAAGTCTCCTTTTTACTGCCAAAACCCTGACATGACAGCAAGGCAGACTGTAGTGGATGAATTATTGACCATGTAGCGATCATTAAGGTGCATCTAAATCTAAGTATGCAGACATTTTTACATTCCACGCCGTTGGAACGTGTTCGCCATGGTGGGGAACAGTACACGCGTCCTCCAGCTCGGCAGTGCGACCCTTATCCGCCAAGAGCAAGAGCAAGCACACTTCAACTGCATTTTACTCAAAATCGTAAATCCTGTAGTGCAAGCGGTGCATCGAAGTTTAGCTCACATGTTCACAAGAGACTCGGCTACAGATCGGCAACATTTTCTGACTTTGCTCAAGAAGGTATTGCAGAGTCCCTTCTCATGTGAACCACAGGGGGCATATGACGACACGCTGATTGCTTTTGAAAATCCGAAAGATGGGAAACTGTCGGCGAGGCTTCTGAATAGACACCGCATGACCTTTTGCGGACAGATTAAAATTTTTCCATGATATTTATTATTCTAAAACAGGAATAAACCGCGAACAATATATCCAGGCACCACACTACTTATCTAAGCGACTGGACCACTGTACGAAGGTCGGGGAGTTTTCTTGTAGGGGTGATGTTTCCCGTTATTTTTTTTTGTTCGAACTGTTCGAGATTGGTACAGTTTGCCATCGAGCAGTGTATACATCCCAGAAAATGATGCTTTTTACCATGCATTGCAATAATTTTGTTCTTGTATTTTGTAAAGTCTGCAACCTCCCTGCTGTAATGCCGTACGGGATGATGCAGGTAACTAATAAGTAATAAACAGTATCAAAATGTTTAAATATTCTGGAAGGTGTCCCTTCACAGACCTTGTACATGGGCCAGCTCCATGAGTTGGTGTGAGTGTTGAATACCACCAGTTGGTTGGTCCATCCCCTCTGCATCAAGTGGAAAACACACAGCCTGTCAGTTCATTGCAACACCAAGCAAACAATACAACACAATGTTCAGAAGAAGACAGCAGCCTTCCTGTGAGGGTGCGTTAGGTATGAGGAAGTAAGACCACACGTTGATGCACATGCTCTTTGCAGGCGACAGTGATGACATGGTTAACAGACTCCATCTAATGGGTCAGTGGGAATTCAAAGATACATTTGTTCTGTTTCATTGAACACGCTGCTCTGTTGTTCTTGTAGAATGCCTCCCCATCTTCTGTTTGTGTGTACCGTGACAATATGAAACGCAAGGTTTACCAGCTAATTCTAAGTTGCTTTTAAAAGCCACTCACAAGATGCCCTTCATTGCAAACAAACACTGAAAGGCATCAACTTTCATCACTTGACTTTTTTTCGTTGCTCCTTAAGAAAGATACACACAGAACAAACAAATAATGCATAGCAGATGATCTTTCTGCGATCATGAAAATCATCCATTGCTATTTCTGCCTTCAGCGACAGTCAGTGCGTGCAGTAATGTTATTTGTTGAAAAAAGAATGGCCGCTTTCCAGCTGTGCTTGAAACCAAATTGCAAATTCCCTGTTGCGTGCAGTGCAATAACATTTGGCTCACGTGATCGCAGGTGCCTTCATGACTGACCGGCACAGCTTCCTGGCTTTGTTCGAAAAGTATTGTAGGGCCCTTTTAGTAAGCTTTACCACAATACAACTGTGTAACACTATGAAGCAAACTACTAATGGCATTGTGTAGGGAAACTTACCACCAGTGGCCTATATCATTGACATTGAATTATTTTGCTATCATGTCCCAGGTTTCACATACGAGTTTCAATGTACAAGTAGACCGCTATATAAGAGTAAATGCTCACCCACGGTGCTTGCATGTCGTGGACGTAGGCAAAGTCTGGTGGCCGTTGCACTCCCGCACGTGGGGTCATCCCAAACCCACCAAACACGTAAAGGCTGTATACGCAAAAACAAACAGTCATTTTCAGGCGTTCATCTCATACTTGACAGAGCAACCACAACATGCCATTGAATGAACAAAATCAGGGGAGTGGATTGAGAGGCCCGGTTGCTGCTTTACTTTAGGCAGCAATATGAAACTTACAGGTAATGAAAGTGAAGAAAGGCATAAGAGGTATTATCTGTCATTTTTAACTGAAGCTTAGCAAATCTTGAGGAAAACAGAAAATAATACTCAGTATTCACTGCCACGGCCACATCTGATGCTTGCCAGCACTCCAAGGGCTACACATACAGAAATAACCAAAAAAGCAGAGGTGGAAACGAATGCCACCCTGGTTCACCTGGTAGGGCACTTGTGCATGTAATGCCAAGGTTGTGCGTTCAGCTCCCAGTGGTGGCGAGTTGTTTCTTTGTCTACTTTGATTCAGTTTTCCTTTATATAATAATTAACATAATCAGCACTTTCAGTTACCCTTTATATAATCATTAGCACAATTAAAATTGTACTTGTCATTACCCTTCATGCTTTCCTTGACTTTGTTATCTGTTGGCTGCACAAAAGCTACACAAAAATCGTACAGCTAAACTCCTTTCTGTTCCAAGCAGAACCACTGAAGTAGCGAAAGCTGTAGGTTAACTTTCAGTTTTGTCTTGTGCACACTAGGGGCAGTATTTCGGGATGTGTCGCTAAAGGAGGCAGTATCACTTTGGTGGCGTATGTGTCTCCTTTGGTGGTTATTGGCTGGTTGAACATACCAGAAACACGCCCTCAAGCTTCTGGTTTGTTCAACCAGCCAATCACCACCGCAGGAGACACCGAACGAGACACTGGTGTCACCAAAGTGATACTATGGCTTTTACTATGGAAACAGCTGCAAGGGTGCTGTTTCTTTTGTACAGCGGTCATTTCACACACTGCATCATGCCACACTGTCTCACCAGTCTTGATAGGTCCAGCCAGCGGTCTTGTCACAAGGGATCGGAAGGTCCCCCTGTGCCTCCACCAGTTCCCACATGAGTGTGGTCAGGTAGAGCCTGTACAGTTGGTTCGTGTTGCGGTCGGTGTGAAATCCACCAAAGAGGTACATCGTGTCCCCCATAACTTGGGCGACAGCACCTGACGTGCCTGGTGGGACGTCTCCTGTCAGCGTGCGTAGTGTCCTGTGTTCACATTAAGCAGGGACGTAGATATCAAAGTATCCTTGGAGGTGCGTATTGTACGACGAAAGTATTCAAGTCAAGTTTATTAAATACTTCAGTTGAAATGCATTGTTAGCATATTACAGGAGGAGGTCCCAAAGTTTCAGAGAAACTGACAGGGGGACCTCCTGTGGCTACATGAATGGGGCAGTTACAAAAAATACAGAAAAAGCATACGGACACATGAGCAATAAAGAACAAGCTTGACTAGCAATATCAACAGATCAATGCATAATAAAATGGTAATAGTCACTACAGAAAGAAAAAAAATGCCATGGAAATAATCAAAAGCAAGCGCCAGAACAAGAATAACAGAGGAAGAATAATGAACTGCTCTTTATGACAAACGCAGCTCGTTTCATTATCAGAGGTATCAGTTATACAAAAGCAAATGTTAAATACGAAAATAGCACATAATAGTTGAGAGCTTTTAACAGTTACTAATTACACAATTGAGATGAGTTGATCAATCCTTGAACAAAATATTTCTTGTTGCACGAGGTGAAAACATGAATGTTATGTGATGATTTTAAGTTGAAAGGCAATGAATTCCAAATGGCTATGCTAGTAGATAGGGTTGTTAATTTGCCGTAGTTTGTCCTTACAGCCGGCAAAAGAAGACTGGCACTGGGAAAACCGGGTAATATTGGTATTAGTTAAGTGATGGTGATCGATACAAGCAATGGAGATGTCTTGCGTGATGAGCCCATAGGCAACTATGGAGAGTCTATGACAAAATAATTGTATTAATGAGAGTATGTTAAGCAAGGAGCTACAGGAAAACTAAAATAGACTAAAAGTCATTAGTCTAACTGCTTGATTCTGAAGTCGTTGCAAACGTTCAATGTGCGTGAAATATGTGTTGGCCCGAGATGATACACAATATGAAATATGGCTATGAATGTAGACAAAATACAAGGAACGTATGATGTATGGCGGAAAATAAGTTCGTGTCTTGATGATAACACGGATTCCAAATGCAACCTTTTTAACGAGTGATGCAGCATGTTTGTGAAATTTTTGTTCAGTATCTAAAATGATGCCAAAAAACCGCACTGGAAATTTTTATGACAGAATTATTGATGTGAAGGGAAAGGTGATAATGTCAAATAGTATCGGTCATACAACAGAGGCTTCTCTGTCCTCAAATGAACATAGATCTGCTAGCAACATTTAGAAGGGTGCTCAAATTATTGAGGCAACTTCGAAGTATCGAGATAAACTGTGCTATGATGGCAACTTAAGTCACGTTATTGCAAGCTGCTTTACCAGTGCATGGCAGTGGCAGATGAGACAGTGCTTTGTTGCCAACCACAACACTTGTTTCCCTTACAGCCACAACAAAACTTGTACACACACTTTTCTATTAGCTGTTTGACTAGTCTAGCAAACTAACGAGTCCTAAACTATTTATATGTATATAACGCTTCGTTTTTTTTTTTTTTTTTGCTCGTGTCATGCGGAAAACCCCCAAACGCTGGTTCTACGCATGACACACGCAAAAAGGAAAAGAAAGAAAAAGGAATGCTGGCGCCCTTTGCGTAGTGCTTTCCGGCACTACGCAAGAGCATTGCCGTGAAGCCATGCATCCTTTCTCGCTCAGTTTCGGATTTGACAAGTCGCCCGCGGGTTCCGTTTCACTAAGGCCGTCCTCTTTAAGAGCGAAACAGTAGTGGGGCCTGCGAAGCGTCTGCTGGTGCTTTTCATTGTGATAGAGGCGATAAAAATGACTCCAGCGCATTAAAGTGGTGGAGCACCGCTTGGAACGGCGCCAAAGGCAACCACATGGAAACCGCGCGCACACGACTCGTCGCAGATGCAGTTTTGTTTCGCGAGACGCCGGCACGGGCCAAGAATAGCTGGACAGCCGGAGATGGCCGCGTTTTCGCAACGGCCTCTTTTTGCTTGTTGCCGACAATGTTGCAACACGCTCGATTGCCGGTGTCACTGGCAAACCCTGCCCCGATTGCACCCACCACCAAAGTCCATCGTGTTGCTTACTGCGAGAAACACAGGGAAAAAAAAAAAAAAAAAAAAACAGCGAAACTGCCCCACGCTCAAGAATGTGACATTTCACGCAAGGCGTATTACGCCATGCACACGTAGCAAGAAAGAAAAGTGTTTCTTACCATTTCTCGAGGAAAGTATCGTAAAACCAGAGCTCATTGCCGGGTAGGTACCTCGTCGAGCGCTCCGTCTCCTGCGATGGTGGTTTTGGAAACACAAGTCCGTTACAACCCGCCAGTATTCAACAGATTTTTACATTTATTTTACACGCCCCCGTACGCCAAGCGCGATGTCAGAACAAACGTAACGTCGGCGGACATTTCGCAAGCACGCAAGCCAAAGTTATCAGGGAACGGTCACCGGCCGTTATGTGAATCCGCACACTTAAGCCACGATGCACGAACAAAACACACCATGCAACAGCCGATCGCACGGTGTATACACCGTGAGCGATCGCCAGGGAAGCTGCACCACATCACATTCGCTATCACGAAGGCCTCCGACGGCTAGTTTTAATCGCGCAGTGCGGTTAAAGCGAGCTTCGTGTACAGTACGAGTACGCTGTCAGCTGTGTCCACATCGCTGCGTGTCCTAGGCGCAGTGACGCGCGCCGCCGAGTGATCAGTGGCAAAGCATGCGCGCACACGGCGATGGTGCTGTTAATTTATGCACGCATCGTATCGAAACGAATGAACACGAACCGCCGCCGCCTGCTGCGGGAATCGCCGCCGCCGCAAATGGTCCTCCTCTGACGAACCTACCCGGTAGCCGCCCCAGACGAGTACGCCGTTCTTGTACGAAGTGGCGACGTGCCCCGTCCTCTGGAGCGGTTTGGTCGAGCCCTCCGCGTTGCTCATGCTGCTCGTTGCGTGCTGCCAAAGTGTGCGACTCTCGCATTTGCTGGTGCTCCTTATATCGCCTCACAACAGGCTGCTTGCCTGTCCTCTACATCCATGAAGCTCCATCGGTTCTTTCGTTCGATGAAACTGGTAGCGTCTTCCGTGGGCTCGGCTTTTATCGACTCGTACTGGCAGTGTGTATACTGATGCGCTAGACTAATGCCCTCGATGCCCCCATGATGTTTGTCCTCCCCCGCCGCCATATTAGAGTATTTCGCTTTTCTCAATGCTCATAACGCACGCTATGATATTTTCCCATTGTTCTATCGTGTGCTTATTACAGTTACTGTCACATAGAAACTCACGGTGTAGAGTTGGAGACGTTATTGTGACTTAGGAGGTGTCAAATACAGCCTTTGATGTTGCTGCAGTTTTAACGTGTTGCGAAGACGTTAATTGATTTTTAAATAACTGTATTGAAGTAACGTCACCCTCACGTGTTCTTGTTTTTCTTTTTGGCCACTCAAGTGTAGTTGTGGCGCGGCGCACAAAACGCTAGATCGCGTGTGATCTCGCCAGTTACCTGTGTAATAAATTTAATACTTTATTTCAGCGCTAACCATTGGCTGAGATATTCTCTATCTATTCGAATTCCCTTGTCTTCCCAGTCTAGACGTTTAAGATTTCCTCTAAACATGCAATGAATAGCATCGGGGATATCGTATCTCCCTGTCTCACACCTCTCCCGATCGGGATTTCTCTGCTTCTCTCATGTAGGAGTAGTGTGGCTGTGCAATCTTTGTATATGTTGTTTATGGTTTTCACGTATACGCCATGTACCCCTTGTCGTCGTAGAGCTTCTAGAACTGCTTGTATTTCTATGGAGTCAAATGCTTTCTCGTAGTCGATAAACGCCATATAAAGAGGTTTGTTATATTCCGCGTACTTCTCAATTACTAGGTTGATAGCGTGGCTGTGGTCCATTGTCGAGTAACCTTTCCTAAAACCAGCTTGTTCTCTTGGTTGGTTAGAGTCGAGGGTTTCTCTTATCCTCGTAGAAATTACTTTTGTAAATAGCTTGTATATTACTGGGAGTAGGCTAATTGGTCTGTAATCCTTTATGTCACCTTTCTTGTGGATAAGGATTATATTAGCATTTTTCCAACTGCGCGGTACACTACATGTCTGGACACATTTCGTGAAGAGCGATGCAAGTTTTTCAAGTAAAATATCTCCTCCGTCTTTGATCAATTTGGCTGTTATACCATCTTCACCGGCTGCTTTACCGCGGGACATGCCTTTGGCAGCTTTCTTGACTTCGTCAGCAGTTATACATGGAATTCGAATAGATGGAGGGACAAGGGAATTCGAATAGATGGAGAATATCTCAGCAATTTAAGATTCGCAGACGACATTGTACTCTTTAGCAATGATGGAGACGAACTACAAAACATGATTGATGACCTAGACAGGGAAAGTATTAAAATTGGGTTAAAAATGAATAGGCAAAAGACCAAAGTTATGCTCAATAGCCTAGCTAAGGAACAGGGATTCAAAATCGACAATGAACCCTTACAATGTGTAAGCGATTCCTGTCGTCTGCGAACCTAGGACAGTTAATAACAGGAACTCCTAACCATGAAAAAGAAATTCTCCGTTGACTAAGGATGGGCTGCAGCGCATTCGGAAGGAATTACGAAATCATGACTGGAAACTTACCGCTCTCACTAAAGCGAAAAGTATTCAATCACTGCATTCTCCCAGTACTAACGTACGGTGCAGAAACGTGGAGGATAACGAAAAAACTAGAGATGAAACTAAGGAGCGCGCAACGTGCAATGGAAAGAAAAATGACAGGGGTAACGCTAAGAGATAAAAAACGAGCAGAATGGATCAGAGAACAGACAGGAGTAGCCGATATTATTATATCAATTAAAAGAAAGAAGTGGACCTGGGCAGGACATGTCATGAGGAGGAAAGATAACAGATGGACTGTAAGAGCGATGGAATGGATACCAAGAGAGGGAAAACGCAACAGAGGCAGGTAAAAGGTTAGATGGAGCGATGAAATTAAAAAGTTTGCGGGCATAAAGTGGAACCAACTCGCTCAGGATAGGGTGGAGTGGAAATCAGTTGGGAGAGGCCTTCGTCCTGCTGTGGACCTAAACAGGCTGATGATGATGATGATGAACCATTGGCAAAAATGTGAGTGAGTCGAAAGAATCTTTAGCTGTGGTTTCAGGGAACTGGAACGACTTCTAGAACGCCATAGCAGGCGTTGTTATGACCGCAAACTCAAACGACGCCTCAGAGAGTGAACACAAATGCAAAACACTCGCAGGTAGGCGCAGAAGGTGCAGCCGAGTTAAGCTAGATGTTGCTGCATGCTCTCATTCTTTCCTTTCAGTCTTACTTTATTCCTGCGTCCCACAAAAAATTATGCTCAGCTGGAATCGCTCGGACTCAGAATCACCATTTACAAGACACTCCTCCTCTGTTGAGAACGACATAGGTATACAAGGTCCCTAGGGTAAATCATTTGCTAGAATATACAAGAGATGCAACCCAGACATGTTTGCTTTGGGGACTTCATGTGTTGAAGGGCTTAAAAAACTGCAATCCTCACACAAGTGAATTGTGCATGTGGCCTTAAGGATCAAAAGGAAGAGGATGACTAGGACACTGCAGGACAGAAAATCTCAGCAGTTGAAAGTGATGAACATCTAAGTACGTTTCAAAGGCCGTGTGATGAAGATGAAGGCTTGCAAAGCGAAGTGCTTTACCTCCAGAAGGTGGGAACGAAGCTAATACAATCTCCAGCTGCTAATTAAGAATGTGCTACAAATTACTTCCTTAATTCATCGTCAGCAGTTGCTGTAAACACGTTCAAGACACATTTGATACTGATGCACAGTAAAGTGACCCAGTCAGACTTCTCAGTGCCTTCTAGAAATTTTTGGTTAAAAGAGAAAAGTTTTCCACGCTTTTACATGCTGAGTGTTAAAACATGTGTTTTCCCACATCTCTATGAGCTTTTCCGATGCAACCACTGTGCCTCCTATACAGGAGGATGGCACTGTCCTTGAATTGGCAGACTGAATGCGTGGTTTTCTGGCTGGACTGAACTACATGTCGATTTGAGCTTGCACAGGAAGGAGCCATTAGAACTGGTCCAGTTCACTTTGTCAAGGTTGTAAGAAATTTTATTTACATGTACACAGAGAATAATTTATATGCAGTGCTCCCAAGTAAATACGCATTACAGAGCAATGACATATATAGAGCGATGACATTAAAACATAAAGGTAAAAAGATCACGCGCAGAGGTCATCAGCAAGCTCATGCTAATTCTACTGTTCTTGTTATGGCCAAGAATTATGCCCCTTTGCACAGAGGGTCAAGGCGTCAGGGAATTACCTAGAAGTGCCTTGTCTTCAGAGTGATTTTAAAAGCAGATGAAAATGAAGTTATACATGCTTCATGTCTAGTTTGTGATAGTGAGTGCAAGATTTCGCCAAGCTGTGCTGATGAACTGGGTAAACACAGTGTAATCTCGTTACAAGAGTCGTTTGAAAATCGTATGGTTGCGGTTTCCCTATGTTTGACATGTTAACAACATTGTGTACAAGGGACACATTTTGTCAGGTGTAAATGTGTCCCTTGCTGCATGCTCTTGTATACTTTCCTTTCAGTCTTACTTTATTCCTGCGTCCCACAAAAAATTATGCTCAGCAGCGAATTGCTCGGACTCAGAATCACCATCATTCAGCTTGACCACGCCCACTATAACTCTGACTCATGAATACTATCCTGCTTAACCAGGCTCACTTGGACTGAAACTCTAACGCACCAAAATTTTACTGAGTAGTACTTGCTCAAACTCACTCATAAGGCAGATGTGTGTCTGAGTGAGCTTGAGTGAGTGGACTCTTGAGTGAGTTCGCTGATCTACAATTACGAGGAATCTCGAATAATTGCAGCATCTTATGAGGAGGCACTTATTTCAATGAATGTTCTGTGAGACGGTGATGCGAACGGGGAACAGTGGCGCTTTAGCATTCCACTCTTAGCCCTGCAACACTTTTTGAACAAAGTCTGAAAATGGTGCTCATGCGAGCCAAATATTATTGCACTGCGTGCGCCAGGGAATTAGCGGTGTGGTTTCAAACAGTTTGAAAGCCCACGTGCTTCTTTCAACCTATGACGTCGCAAGGCATCGACTAAGTCATTTGAGGTCAAAATGGCATGGAATGATTTCATGATCATGGAAAGATCATCTGCTGTGCTTTGTTTGTTTTGAATACAACAAATCAAGAAAATGTGTATATGTATATCTCTTAAGGGACAACAAGAAAAGGTCAAGCAACTTGGTCGGTGTCTCGTGCGATGCCATTTGTTGAATGAAAGGGTAGGTGCCTTGCCGTTGTGTTTGAAACTGGACTGCGAATTCACTGGTTCGTGCAGTGCAGTAATAGAGAGCTTTAGCAGCGGCGGCTTACCATACGGTAGTGACGGTAATACCGTACCGTCATGGTCGGCACGCGGCTATTTTAGTCGGTAAAGACCTGCACTAGTTGCTCGGTGAGTACGGAAACGTCTTCGAATGATAAAACTTGCTGGTAAATTCCTCAGAAGCTCAATTTTCCACGTGCCAACCACGACGGTACGGCATTACCGTACTTACCGTACGGTAAGCCGCCGCTGCTAAAACTCTCTAATATTTGGCTCACATGTTCGCAGGCACCTCCACAGCTGATCGGCACCATTTCCCGGCTATGTTTAAGAAGTGCTTACTGTACCTTTGATTCACCTTAATTCTGACTTCGTTCGCTGTATCCACATTTTGGTTATATATAATAAGGTGCCAACATATTCATTCTGCTGATCCACATTTTGGTTATATATAATAAGGTGCCAACATATTCATTCTGCTGAAGTGTCTGTGCACAACCATCTTCAACCAAGTGCAAGATATAGCTTATTTCAATGTTTTCATCTTGCACATAGTGGGGTAGTCAGAAGTAGCACAATTTAAACATTAATTACAGTTACCAGGTTTCTCTAATTAAAGGTTACTCTCTACCGGCTTTGTATTGCTTAATCCGTCATTCTCAACAGCAGCACGATGCGCTCCTGATCGAATATGCCTACAGGCAGTCGTGAACTATGTGATTGATACTTATTTACATGCAACACTTTGCACTGTAATACAATGTGCTTAAAGCAAGTGAACGAGAGCTCAGTCAGGCGGCTCGGTAAAGCAGGGAGCTTACGACAGAAGCACGTAAGTGTAAACTACTACGAAGTCACTAACCACTAACCAAGATAAAAAACCAACTAACTAATGTTACCAGAGAACCATGTTACTATGCCGACTGAACCATGCATTCGTAGTTTTTTTAAACACGCATGTGCCTGATTTTTGCAGCAAATACTTGCACTGCATGATAATTAAACTTATTGCTCAAAGCGATGGCATCATCATTAAGTGTTCGACGATATTATGGGTAGCAGCAATGAACTTTTTTGAAGAGAGAAGGAACAAAACTAGCCAGCGTCCTCGTACACACTTATGATGATGCCACACCGGTTTTTGATCGCGAAAAAAGGAGAGCTGAGCGCTGAGGCGCATAATGTGACGTCACATATGACGTCACATATGACATTAGTGGTCTGAAGCACGACGTCCTCTATAAGTTTATAGAGGAGGTCGTGTCTGAAGCGTTATGTTATACAGCGACCTCTATAGTCCAGCCGGGTGTGCGAGGAGGTAGTGGATGGAAGGGAGAGGTCATTCGTGAGAGTCGCCGGTCAAGTTGCCCGTTTGCGTCGAGTCGCGATTTTCCAGCGCCTTCGTCGTCGCCGCGTGTAAAACATACGCGTCCTTCTCCCCCCTTTTCGTCCTCGTATTTATCACGCGCCGCTATCGGCCGAAGCAGCCATGAAGCTGCCAGTCTCCCTCGTCTCTCAACTGCGACAGGTTGCGCGGCACAACATTCCCCAAGGAAGGATGGCCCTACTGCACTCGTCTTCTAGCAGGACGGCAGCCTCCGGATCGGTGAGCTTTGCTAGGTGATCCACGATGACAACGAAGGCGAGCATATGTTGAGCACTTAGCGTAGATGCCGGGCTGAGAGCACCGGAGCACACACTCCCGTAACTGCGTTCCGAGAGGGCAAGGTTACGCGAGTTTCTGTTATCGCGGGCTCGCCGGCTGGTGCATCGGACGAGCGCCTCATGAGGTGCTCCATAAACGTGCAACTTTTGGTCGTGTATTTTGTGTAATTTGCTGAGCACAGAGACGCGCGCGCGATCGCCTTCAATCTGTGATAGGCATATATGGCATCGACATCGGTAAGTTTCTTTCGAGAGCTGCTGGTTCCATATTCCTAAAGAACGAAACTTGTATGGCCTTGCCACGGTGTGGCACTCGGCTGCTGATCCGAAGGTCGCAGGATCGAATCCCGCCCACGACGGCAGCGTTTCGATGGAGGCGAAATGTCGAGGCCCGTGTATACTGTGCGATGTCGGTGCACGTTAAAGCCCTCCACTACGGCGCGTCTCTCGTATCGTGGTTTCGGGAGGTAAAACCCCAGAAATCGTCAAACTTAAGTGGTCAACTGTTCGTTTGCGGCGTTTCCCACGAATTGTTCTTTAACACGCCGACTCTTCAACAAAGTGTGTTCACTAAGAACAGCGCCAAGATGTTCCATTCCGCGAGTCCTACAAGCCAGCGAACTCATCCTGAAACTGAGAACAATTTTCGTGATGCTTTTCAACTGCGATACGAAAAGTTGCGAGTGACCTACGTAGCGCCCGTCTTTCGCCGTGGTGGCATAAGTACTGCAGTATTTGTCATGATGGTAATCTTAACGGTGAATTTCTTACTGGAAAAGCTGCTGTGGCATTGACAATTATGATCTTCACTAAGCCATGATGAAGACTTTACTTCAAAGGTAATTTACTTAATATACATCTGGGGCCACACTAGCGAGCTCATTCAGAACACTTCACTTCATCTTTTCGGTCACTGGCCACACCAAAGACTGCTTCCCGCGGATGGTGATTCAATTTGCCAACATTATATTTGTAGTATCAATTAACGTGTGCTTTCATTTGTGACTCGTTTTATTTGTTGCACAGTTGTCTTTCTTTCTTTTTGCAGGGAGACTTTCGGATTGAGTCCGACACATTCGGTGAGCTGAAAGTGCCGAGCGACAAGTACTATGGAGCACAGACCATGCGTTCCATGCTCAACTTTGACATCGGTGGCGAGCACGAGAGGATGCCAGTAGGTTGTCACGGAGATGTGAATGCTTGTGGTTGCACCTGAGGTTTCTGAGAGCAAGGGCCATTTCTGAAATGACACGTTTCATTCCACATCATTACTAGTTCACGAAGCACGTAGAAGTAGCTCAAAGAAGAGCAGCACTTTACACAAAGTCACGGTACTTCCAGATTGTTAGCCACTCAGCGTGAGATACTAGTAGCTGGAATGAAATGCAGTGTGCCAGCGACAACATAAAATCCTACACAACTATTGCCGTCAAGCTTGTACAAAGTTGCGTGGCAAAACATTTTAAGCTGCTATATCAAACAATATACCTTGCTTGCTTGGACCCATTTGTGCACGCGGGTGTGTAGGTTTTCACTGTTTTTGGCTGGGGCAGTACATTTCCAATGGAGCCAAAAATGGTAGAAGCCCTTGTACTGTGCATTGTCAGTGCATGTTGAAGCTCCCCAGGTGGTTGAAAATTCCTCAGCCCCCAGCAACATTGTGCCTCATAATCAAATCGTGGTATTGGCATATAGAACTCATCAGTTATTATTTTTAGTTCTCAACTTTCTTTCATCAAATGAATTGCCAGCAGGAATAAATTAAGGCATTCGAGATGGACTGTATAGTGTGAGGTTTCCACTCCCTCATATTTTTGTTTCGTGTGGCCTTGATTGTTTATTCCTGTGCAGACATTGTAAACTGCCTGTTGTGCTTTAACACAACTGCACTGACCATACATAGTGTCTTGTAGACACAGAGGTTAATTCATGAACCCTACAGGCACTATTGGACAAAAAAAGTAAACGGACTGCGGCTTCGGTGGCCGTAGGGAAAGTTATCAACCGCGGGGCTGGAGTTAAACATAACTCGGGACACTAGACTCAGGCAAGGTAGCAGCACCGCGTTATGTCTCTGTAGCCACTCTAACCACTTAAGCCATGGTCCGTTTGCATTTTTGGCTAGAGTACTTGCCCTTGAGCATTGTTCTGAGTATGGTGACAGCGTGAAGGCTTGTGTTTTGGCGATTTGCCATTGGTGTTTTGTCCCTTAAATTAACCAAGCCGATCTCGTCAACGTTTCTCCAGCTCCCAGTGATAAAAGCCTTCGGCATCCTCAAGAAAGCTGCAGCCATCGTGAACAAGGAGTACGGACTGGACGCAAAGCTGGCAGACGCCATCTCGCAGGCAGCTGATGAGGTCAGTGCACTCCGGCTTAGTTTTGGTTGCCCATCATGCGGTCGCATTGTAATTGTCAGTTAAACATCTTCATCCAAAAGCACATTACCTTGGACAGTGAAGTACAACCACAAACTGTGTGGGATGATTCACAAATGCAGTAGACAGGCAACCATTTTGGTTCCGAGAAAGAATGAACCTACATGTACTACCACCGAAGGTAATTGGTTTCGTAAAGCTTTCTGAATGCCTGGAACTGATAGACGTTTACATACATGCAGATCTTTTTAGGCTTCGGGTATCACACAGATGGTTGAGGTTGCTGTTTCCCTCTTGTTTAGTTATGGTAGCATGTGTTGTGCTGTTTGTTTTGAAATAAGATGACCAGTAATGCTTTGTGCATCGTCCTACATTTTTCTGTAGCTATGATGATGATGAACGCACCCATTTGTGGCTGTTTCACTGTGCAGGTGATTGACGGCCGGTTGGAGTCTCACTTCCCACTGGTGATCTGGCAGACCGGCTCGGGTACCCAGTCCAACATGAACGTCAATGAGGTCATTGCCAATCGGGCTATCGAGATTCTTGGAGGCAAGCTTGGCAGTAAGAGCCCTGTTCACCCAAATGACCACGTCAACAAGAGTCAGGTGGGATGGTGTCACCACGTGCTTCCATATGCTTCCATATGCTTCATGGTGATCATGTCTGGCCTCACGTGCTTGGTCCATTTTTGTTAGAAATGCATCAAACGTGGGATTATTGGCAAGGGCATTTCAAAAGCAACCTTTCAAAGATCACAAATCAAATAGTTGAAAGGGCCGGTATGCAGCTGTTCTTGGATAGCTTTGGAATGATGAGCAGCCATTTGCACCATTAATATAAAACATCACTTACATTATGGTGTATGTATTCATAACGTTGGCAAGCTTCTGTAATGGGATGCTACTTTTTTTAGGAAATACAAGTGCAGCTCACAATACAAAAGGGGAGAGGGGGAAGGGGAGGAGGAAGAAGGGAGAGCATCTTCCTCTTAAATTGCATCTTCCTCTGCCGTGCTGTAACCGCATTTTCCTAATGCTGTTTGAATGGTGATGCTGTTAGTCTACTTCATTGTAACCAGTAATTCATTATATCAACTTTTGATCTACTGATGTTTGACTGTACACCTGTGTAGTGATACTACACTTTTATTGAATGGTAGGCTTGCACAACAAGCTTGCATTGGATTGTTCTGTTGCTTCACTTCCACCCTACTCAGTCTTGTAAGGCATTGCATAAACTAGGGCGACTATTGCTGTTACCCTACAGTGGCAAGATATACAAAGCCTGGGAAATATGCTTATGTCGTGCACCACATGGCAAGGACATTTATGTGTTGCAAGTGTGAACATCTTTTATGTGTGGCGTTAAGCTAATGTGATTCTACGAGTACACCCAAATACAACATTTTGTAACCAGCCCTCTGTGCCACATTTTCTAGTGACTTACTGCACTTGCATCATTAGTATTTGCAGTGGTGCTACAGATGGAACACACCACTTTACTACTTGTGATTACTGGTGTTGTATGCTTGCACTCTTTTAACATTGGGACAATGCTTGCAGAGCTCAAACGACACATACCCGACGGCCATGCACATAGCTGTCGCCATGGAAATTGACACGCGCCTGTTGCCGGCACTGAAGAAGTTGCACGACGCACTTCGCACTAAGGCCCGGGAATTCGACGACATTGTCAAGATTGGCCGAACTCACACTCAGGTGAGCCTCTGCAGTGCTGAAGCATTTTGGGATGCTTTGTAATACATTTTCATTACAATGAGGTGCTTGTGCCCTACTAGTGCTTAGCATGAGATAGTCTTCTGGCAAGAACCGTCGAAGGAGTGCCTGAGGATGGTCTAAGTGTCTAAATGAGAACACCTAAGTGACATTACAAAACTGTACTGCATTTCTTAACTTGTCTTGGAGTTACTAAATCCTAAATCTGGGAGTTACTAAATCTTAACTTGGAGTTACTAAATCCTAAAAGAGTAAAATAAAACCAGTGTCTGTGAAGCTCATGTTCAGGAATGAAGGTAATTTATCATAGATTCTGAGTATTCGAGGTTCATTGTATCGAAGTTTGACTGTGATACTAAACATTACTGGTAGCAGTTGTGTGTGTATGTGTGTATACATATATACATATATATACTGATAGATATGTGCTGTTTTTTTCTTTCACGTAGGATGCCGTACCTTTGACCTTGGGCCAGGAATTTGGCGGGTACGCTGCACAGGTTGAATATGGCATTGAGCGAGTGAAAGCAACACTGCCACACCTGTACTACCTTGCTGCAGGTTAGTGCACATCAATCACTGCTTGAGTGCAATCCACATACCAGCTTCACAATGGGTTGACGACTTACATTCTTGTATGCATCTTGCCGCCCCATTGCTACTTAGTCATTTGAGATGCTAAGGTTCACCTAAGGTTTAAGCAGGTCCAATCCTTTTTGCAGCAAGCAGTTCTGTTGTCACATGCATGTCCAGGTCATGTGAGAACTGTCAAACTGCAAAACTTTTATTGCTGTGGTTAGGCTAATCACAAACCTCAGTTCAGGTGTTACATTTTTGCATTGTATTGTACGTAGCCTGTATGGTGTGATGTACTGCTGTGAAGTGTTTTCAAATAGATTTGCATAAAAAAGAATTGATGCTCTCTACTTCTTTTATAAGTTGGTCTTTGCTTTGTGATTAATTGAAACATTTGTAACTGCTGATATGTGAGTGTTATTGTATGAGGAACTTGTAGGTTGGTTCTGATGTTGGTCTGGCTGTCATTTAGCACAACAATGAAAGAGAAAAAATGCTGTTAGTACTTGACAGCATTTGATCTTGAATCAGCACTTGTCGTTGGCAGTGGAGCATTGGCGATGACACGAGCTCACATACTATATGAATAACTCCCTTTTATACCATAACATTTCTGCAAAAGAGTCAAGATGCAGCTATTTATTGCTCCAATTGCCAACCGTAAGCCACTTAGTGGCTCCGCCCCGCCACGGTGGTCTAGTGGCTAAGGTACTCGGCTGCTGATCCGAGGGTTGCGGGATCGAATCCCGGCCGCGGCGGCTGCATTTCGATGGAGGCGAAATGTTGAGGCCCATGTGCTGTGCGATGTCAGTGCACGTTAAAGAACCCCAGGTGGTCGAAATTTCCGGAGCCCTCCACTACGGCGTCTCTCATAATCAGAACTGGTTTTGGGACGTTAAACCCCACAAAACAACAAACAAACAACTTAGTGGCTCCAGCGTGTTCAATATAGCCTCCTATTTTTATACTGGCGGAAATTATTGATGGCCATTATTTGTGACGTGTGCATCTCTGTAGCATCAGTTAACTGTCCCATGGATGAAGCCATTCGCTCAGTTTCACTTCGGTAATATCACGCTGCTGCCTTTTGTGCAATTTGGTCTACTCATTTGTTTCACAGGTGGCACGGCTGTGGGCACGGGCCTCAACACGAGGATTGGTTTTGCCGAGAAGGTGGCCGAAAAGGTCTCGCATTTTACGGGTAAGTAGACAGTGGCCTCAAGCCAGCTAGCTACAGTGAAATCTGATGGATACAATCCCGCTTAAATGCCTTTTTCAGGGCAATACTGTCAAACCTCAATAAAGTCGAACTCACTTATAAAGATAGCCATTTTAACGATATATTGCTTAAACAATGAAAAGCTTCCACACCATCGGCCTTTCTATGTTTTCTATGGTAAAATAACCTGCTTACTACTATGCCCTCATGCCACGTTATCGCTTACAACAGTGAAGTCTGGCTGCTAGGTGTCCATGCTGAAAGGCAACGGAACACAAGATCTTTGAAAAGATAGGAAATGAAAAATTCGAGCCGCTATGCTACCCCCCCACCAGAAGCCGCCACGCACTCATATAACAGGAAATGTCCTGCAGCCTTCTCAGAATAGAGAGCCTTGCACACCTTTCCTGTCGCTCTTCTACCCCTCCGAACATGGATAAGGTTACTCCGTGCCACCCCTCCAATCATGAATGGGCCATCCCAAGTGCACTGCCTCGGGATGGCCCAAGGCAGTGAGCTTAGGATAGTGTGGTACGTACTTTGTTTAATATTCGTGTAAGTATTTATTGCACCACAATTGTTTCATTGGCTGATTTTCATGAGTTCATGACACATTTCTTTCACATGGTTTCTGGCTGTGTCATTGCCAATTGCCAATCACCACACTGTTCGATACATCAGGGTTCAACTGTGCATTCTTTTTTCCTTGCAAAACACCATAAACCCTCTGTATTTTCATTTGGATAGTAATATTTCGAGACTATACATTTTTTAGTTCTTGTGATTAATCGTATCAGTGAGATTTCACTTTATTCATTGTACTACCTGTTGTGAGGTCCTAGCAGACATCAAAACTAAGCATTCTTAGATGTGTAGTTCAGCACTATTTCACTTTAATCAGGGTTTGTTCTGCACTGTGTAACTACTGTGTAACTCAGTGGTGGACTTGTCGTTGCAGGCCTGCCATTTGTGACGGCACCCAACAAGTTCGAAGCACTTGCTGCCAACGATGCCATGGTCGAGGTGTCTGGCGCACTGAACGTGCTCGCTTGCAGCTTCATGAAGATAGCGAACGACATCCGATTCCTCGGATCGGGACCACGGTGCGGCTTCGGCGAGCTCTCTCTGCCCGAGAACGAGCCGGGAAGCAGCATTATGCCAGGTCTGCGCATTTCTGGATGTCCTTGTATCCATGAGCATAGCGAGTGCTTTTGAGCTGTGAAATCGCTCCAGTTTAAAGGGACGCTAAAGGCAAACCTTTTTTTTGATAGAATGATGGGTGAATGCTTGAGAATGTTTAAAGCGTCAGTATTATCTTCAGCATCACTTTAGTCATCGAGAAATACAGGTCAGTGTAGGGTGCGGCTAGTGCCACAAGTGGTGGGCAAATCTTACAACTGGCTCCATCAATGCAAGTGGGCCAAGAAACCATAGCTGTGGTATGCATCAGGGTGTCATAGCAACAGGGTTCTCCGTGGCTGCTGACGACTATGTCTGCTCACGACAATAGCTGAACTTCTCTCCTGCTTGTTCCTGCTATCTACACCTGCCTCTCGCACAGCTGGCTGCGCTGCCGTCCGTTAGAGAAAACGGCGAATCTATGTCACCAGGCGGTTCAAGGCGGGCATTTTGGATAGCTCTGATGGCGTGTTGACCACTGAAATACGATCTTTGTTCAAACTAGGCATTTTAATGGCACAAAACAAAACACTACAACGTCTCTTGCATGGTGTTTCAACAGTTCACGCCAACCTAATGTTTGCGTTTAGTGTCCCTTTAACTGCTCCACGTCTAACCACTTCTGGCATCAATGTGCTGGAGTCAGCCTACTGACGTGCCATTGATAGATGGTTAAATGAAACTTCTATGTCATGCATTGTATCCTTCACCTGCTAGAAAAGTGCTGAAACGGAAGAAATACAAAGCAGCATACCAAGCTCCTGCAGTTGCACATCATATGGCATGTGGGAAAACAAATTGCGGAATATGGGAGAGAGGCGAGTAGCATGCGAGGGATTAGTGGTAAGTGTCCATCTCTAATGCTAGGCGACACCTTCTGGCAAAAAGAATGTTCCTCGCTCGCCGCCATGGCTACAGGTGGCAGTGGCTAACACTCCCTGGATTATGCACACAGCAATACCCAATTGAGCAGACAGGGGAACGACTGCCGTTGTAGCTCAGCTGGTAGAGCATCGGACGTGTTATCTAAAGGTCGTACGTATGGCCCCTACCGACGGCAGGTGGGTTTCATCTACTTTAATCCGTTTCCATTTATGTCATACTTACTGCACTACAGTTAAAAATTACAATTAATGTTGCCTTTGGCTTCATTGTCTGTTCGATTCATTAGGTTCCGCCTTTTTGGGCATTCGAGTCATCTTGGAAACCAAACAAATGCGTCTTATCACGCAGCATACTGAACTTCTGGTCTGTTACACAATGAAACCGTGTTGATACGATTCCGCCTAGTACGTTTTTTTTCCCAATCCAGCCCCACGTAGGCGCAATGTATTTTCACACGGTTGATACGATTTTTAGATGATATGAATTATTCTCTGCTTCCTGTGAAGATTGCATCGATGAGATTCCACTGTAATACGATGGTTGCTGGCTGACAGTGTTGTGCCTCCTCTAAACGAACTGCAGGCAAGGTAAACCCGACGCAGTGCGAAGCGGTCACGATGGTGGCCGCACAGGTCATGGGCAACCACGTTGCGGTCACCGTCGGCGGCAGCAACGGTCACTTTGAGCTGAACGTGTTCAAGCCACTCATTGTGTCCAACGTGCTTCGCTCAGTGCGTCTCCTGGCCGATTCGAGTGTTTCTTTCACGGATCACTGCGTGGTTGGCATTATACCAAACAAGTAAGTAATTGCGTCTGTTTGTAGATGTTTGCAAATTCTGTTTGTAGCGACCAACAACAAGTTTTTAAAAATATCTTTCTTTTTATTATTGTAATGGAAACCTTACCGTTCAGAGCGTCTGTCCATGCAATTGCCATGAAAGATTTTTCTATCAGAATATTTTGCCAATGGAGTCTTATATGCAACATACATTGCAAACAGTGGTTGACAGCCACCAAGTCTGTTCACACAAGGTTGTGCACAGAACCTGGTGCAACGCAACCATGCAACACCTTAGAGATAGCGCACGTGCCGTGGTTACACGCATGTTTTTGGTTGCCGCAAAGGCTGTGCCACTTCTCAGCATGTACTACTTTTACTGTTCAGTAAGCAAAGGCTAGGGCAGGGATGTGTTTTTGTGTGCGGACTGTAATTTGGAGCCTGATATATGGTGGTTTGAACAGCAGCCGGTGGTGTACAATTCGAAAAACTCAAAAATTGAGCATGAAAGCTTTATGTTTTGGTTTCTGTGACTTTGAGACCCACTTTAAATATACACATCCTACTGGAAGTAGTGAAAGGTTGCTCAATTTCATCACTATAATTCAGGGCCTTTTCAACTGCAAAAACGTCCTGTCACACATTCTGGCCAGTTGTTGGTCTCTATAAACTGTGAAAGACTTGTACAACACGGTGGCATCACGATATTGTTGCAGTTGCTTGTTGCATCTTGTGTGGTCAGCCTCTACAAATGCCTGTGCTGTGTGCCAGAAGTGGCCGGCAATGTTGCCATTGAAGAAAAAAATGACGCCGTGTACAAGGACTCAGTGAATGAACTGTGAAGGTATCCAACCAATTTCCAAGCATCTCCAGAGGGCATATACACGCCCCTGCACGTAACATTTTCAGCAAGGATAAATTGTGGCGCCATTGTGCATGAATTTTTATATTGCAAGCAAGTTGCCTTGAAGGTTTTGCAAGTTGCCTGTTGCATTAAAGAACTTTGCAAGTCAATCTTCGCACTTTGCCAAGAGCAATAGTTCTTCTGAGTTGTAGTACAGTTGTTCAAGCTATAACATTCAGGATGCCGTGCAAGATGAAGTCTGATCATCTAGCTCCGGGATAGTATCATCCAAGTGGTTGTTTTTCCTGCTGCCTATTTAGCATTTTGCAACATAGCATTAACTGAACTTAAACGAATGTCACGAAACTAGTGTTAGTAGTTGAGTGCAGGTGGCTTAATGTTTTGTTGCTGCCCTGGAACTTCTTAGGGGAGATGTCTTGGCACTGCCATAATCTGTCTGGAGTGTCACAAACCCTTAAAGCAGTTGCAATCTGGTCTATATATATGCAGTAGTTACTGCATAGTGACCAGTAGTTTTAGGATTAATTTACATGTGGGGTTTGCGGGAATATAGTCCTACCAACGACTGAAGTGCGCTAAAACATTTCTGGGACCACTATTAGGCATCATGAGAAGGAACATGTCAATTCTATATGAGTGGATTGTGCAGTAGTCTGATGTATTGATGTCTTGAAATGGAGTGCAAAAGAAAAGCCCTGCAACATGAACCTTCCATATTTTAAGGCTCGCGATTCGTGGCCAGTTCTGCTCACTGTGCTTCAGATTTAATACCTTGCTTGATAGAGTCTACCAGACAAGCGTCATTTTGTGAGCGTAAATATTTTTGACAGACATGATAAGGAATTGCAGGTATAGTAGTTAAACAGAGCACACCTGCGGACGCATAGCACGATACTGTATAGAATGTGGAGGGGAGAATTTAGTTTTTGGCTTTTGTATGTGTGTGCAACAGTGCTGTGTACTTGTATTGCATTCCTGATTTCATCTGTTCGCCATAGGGAACTGAGAGCCATCTCTGTTCAGCTGTAGTTTACTGTGAAAGAAGAGAAATCTAGCAGCCACGCCGACATGCTTTTCTGGCGTTGCAGGGAACGCATCTCCAAGCTTCTCAACGAGTCACTCATGCTGGTGACGGCACTGAATCCGCACATCGGCTACGACAAGGCGGCAAAGATTGCCAAGACGGCGCACAAGGAGGGAACCACGCTCAAGGAGAGTGCCATCAAGCTCGGGTACCTGACTGCCGAGGAGTTTGACAAGTGGGTCCAGCCCAAGGACATGCTGGGACCCAAGTGAAGGGAACACAGTGCAACATTCTGTCCGGTGTTCTTTTGTTCAAGCTGGGACATGCCCTCTCTCTCCTCATCGTGCAAAATCTGCACCCAGTGCATAGCCACACCTTTGCCCCAAACAATCCGAGTGTGCTTACGCTGCCTCGGTTTGTGGGCTTGCGTCTGACTCGTTTCGGATGTGAGGACTGGGCCGAAGACACGGTAACTAATGAAATGTTCTTATGAAAATCTTACACATGTTCATGCGTTGAGAACAATATTTTGTGTAATGAAGGTCTCTTGTTGCAACTCCACATGTCTTCGTTCTGCTGTGCGTTCAAGCTTAGAAACGTGAAGGCCAGGATGGATGGCTTCAAGTGCAAGTGGTGTGATCCGTTAACTTATTGCTAACAAAACTGTAATTTAATAGGACCAAATGCTGGCATTTGTCTGGCATGTATCTCTGAATTAATATCCAAGCTTGAAGTAGGCCTTAATTTTCTTTTTGACCTTAAAATGTTTTAAACATTATGCAGTTTTAGATGCGTTTGGCTCAATGTCAGTGCACTTTAAAGAACCCCAGGTGGTCGAAATTTCCAGAGTCCTCCACGATGGCGTCTCTCATAATCAATGGTGGTTTTGGGATGTGAAACACCAGAAATAGATCAATCAAGATGTGTTTGTCTAAGTGGATTCGGCTCAGATATGTAGCCGCAAGGGCTGCTGTAGTGTCTTATCAGGTAAGGTGTAGCACTGCTGAACTAGAAGACAGGGGTTTGATTCCCAGCCATGGCAGCTCTACTTTGATGGGGTCACAGTGCAAGTACACCAATGTATATGCTCAGATTTAGGTGCAAGTTAAAAATAACTCTGGGTTGTCAGAATGAGTCTGGACTCTTCCACTGTGGCATGCCTTATCATGCGGTTGTTTTGGCATGTACTATGCCAGAACGACAGTGTCTTGCCACAGGACCTGTGCAACCCAAACGAGCCACTCCAGTTGGGTTACCAGTGCCCTGGGTTACTAGTGGTTTAGTTGCAGTCCGAGTTTTGCATATATTTTCAGCTTAAGTACAGAAAGGAAAAAAAAATGTGTCCTTTACTGAGGGGCATTCAAAAAGAAGTGTTGCTTTAGCAAATGCATGTTTCCGTGCCTTGGTAATTGTAAAAATAAACAGTTTAATCTATTTACTTTCTTTTCTATAATGGCTGTGAAACTCTATTATCTATCACTATAACAGGTTTGTGCTTCAGTGCACAGAAGACCGTGCTCATGGTCAACGTGGGTTTTAAGCTTAAAGGTTACAGAGGTATCCGTGATGGCACACATTTATGTGTATAGTGCTCTGTTATTGGGGCAGCATCATGGTTCATCCACTTGGTGCATAAGCTGTGTGGCTGGCCCTCAGAACACAACACTCATGTAGGAGTTGGTAGCTGCTGGCATTCAGAGTGCCAGAAATCATTAATATTATTGATAGCTAAATGAGTTTATCACAGTTGTCGCTGAGCAACATAAGGCAAGCCCTGTGCCAGCTTTCCAACAGGTTGAACTATTCTTGTGTGCTTATTTGATTTACTCTAGCATTCAGTGCAGTCACAGGATTTCCACGATTGCTTTGAGTCCATCATTTTTACCTGTGGTATGTGTATAAGAGGGTGGTTAACCAAGGAAGTGATAGAAAATAGCCACACATGGAAATACTTCAGAGGGTATCATTTGAACATTTGAATGCCATTTGATTAAATGCCGGCACACAATGTCAGAATGAAATGCGAGAACTGTGATGCACCCACTTGTAGCGAGAATCGGTGGAAGAAATCCATGTGGATTTCTCCAAATGAAAGCTTCCTAGTTGACAAAAAATTTCTCCTTGTGCGGGATCTGAAACTGGGATGTTCTTGAAGTTTTCCCTTTTTTTTGAACATTGCTTCACCTGGCTTGCTTGTATGGGGCTCATTTCATTTTTTGCTCTCTCAATATATCGCGGAGGGAGTCCTCTAATTGGAGGCTCGAGTTTTTTTTTCTCATTTTGTGGCTCTTTGGACTTTGGAAACAAGCCCTGACTTTTTTTTTTTTTTTTTACAACTTTCAAATAAACTCGCTCCTTTCTGAAGGAATCTGCAGCGATCAGTTTTTGTGTATGTATGTCCCAGCACTACGCCATGCACAGGCACTGTACTTTACAAACAATTCTTGCACCATTCTCCGTTGCTTTATCAGGCCTGCCGAGTGGCGTCTCTCCTTTGTTGGGAAAGTTGATGCAGCACTGAGCCCGTTGATTGGTCTAAACCAAAACTAATGAAACGGTGTCTTGGCCCTGTGACCGTGCAATATACCGGTGAGGAATGCCGATTCATTGATGTCATGTCATGTGGCCATGACAATGGAGTATGTTCACCCTCTCCGCATCACAGAAGGGTAGGGAGGCCTAGCGAGAAACCGGAACCGGCTGAAGTGGCCGTGAAAAGGTTGGTCTATACCCTGCAGCTTCCTTATTACAGCACTTATTCGTAGAGTTCTTGGGGCGTTATGCCTCAAAGCAAATTTGAAGCGGCAGGGTTGCTTGCTGGCCCTTAAACAATAACAGCAGCTATGCCAAGTCTTCCAGCAGAACTTGTTGTTTGGTGTGTTGGTGTATGCCGGAGAGAGAGAGAAAGAAGGGTGCAAATCCTGTGCAAAAATTTAATGAATGTGCTTGAGAAGGAAGACAGAAAAAGGTGCTCTTGTTAAATTTGTGCACGAGGTTTGTGCCCGTCTAGCTCTTTTAGAGTCTGTGAGTTTATGTGGGAAGTGGCATTTCATGAGCAATGACCTACAGCTCAGTTCTTGGTTGTAATATCCTGTAATCGTGCATTAAGGAAACACTTGTCCACATAACGATGGTGTTTCAGATAGTATTTCACAGCTCTCGTTACACAGAAAAAGAAATTCCACCTTTTCACCATTACTGGCATATACAGAGGGGTGGAGCTCATGCTGGGGCCACCCCCAAGACAGCTGCTAAGAGCCATCCAAGATGCATGCTGCAAGAAGAAAAATTCATCATTTGCCTGGATTTCTTGCAGTGAAACCCCCTCTCTCCCCTTATACAAATGCGTGCTTCTTCTACATATCTCCTTTGTCTGGTGCTGAGCCGGAAGAGCCACCCTCTTGAGGGCACCCTGGATCTGACCCAGTTCACCATAAACGTCTTCACAAAAGTTGGCTCTGTGTCAAGGTGGAGGCTAGCATACTGGTGAGGCTGGTGTTGGGTAATCAGCAGTTCTTTGAAAAAACACCACCCATTACTAATGTTTCGGTTGAGCCATCCTCAATGCCACTTTTTTCTTTGGCTGTTGTATGATACAATAGGTGACGCTTCAACACCAGTGCACATCACCTGGGCCTACCTTTCCATCATTACCAAAGCAAATCAGAGGCCACGGGGTTTTGAACTCTATACTTGCCAGCAAGAAAATGCGCAGGATACACACGTGATCCTGGCAGTGAGAGAGGCATGCAATGGATAGATTTTGCAGCCGCATGAGACCTCTTACGCTGCGTTGTTTGCCTCATGGCTGTTTTCTTAAAACATTCCTCGTCTTTTGGTAGCAGCTAAAAAGCACAGCGATGCCCTGTTAGAGGGCATCACTTTTGAAGCTGGTTGAAAGACTTGATGTGCACGCCATTGCTCTGCTTGCACTTACAATAGCAAAAGGTGGCTACAAGATGCGCAGAGTTATACATTTGGCCAACCGAACCTCGTGTGTAGTTTTCACAGCATTGACTGCTGTGTATAAATCAGAGTATAAAGGCATCAAAATAGATTATGCAAATTGTTTACACTAAACGAAAAATGCAATGATTGTCAGCCTGTGCACATTCGGGCACTGAATGGGTTACAACTGGTACACTCGCTATGAGAGGTTTATGCACGAAGGGATGCACTGTCGTGCTCTTGAAGATCTTTACATTGCACCATTTTATACTTGCTGCAGTCACAAACTGCAAGTACAGTAAAACCTCGTTATAACGAACCCAGATATAACAAACTATCAGATATAACAAAGTAATTGCTATTCCCCTTGAAATTCCTATAGATGGAATTGATATTGGTTTTAACGAACTAATGGTTATAACGAAGTAATTACCACTCCCCCTTCAACTCTGTTATAACGAGGTTTCACTGTAGTGAGCTCCGTGATGTTTTTACCCTGACAGTACCCTTTCATTTGCAGCGACAGGTTCACTGCCTCGTAAATTATAAAGCCATCTTTCTTCGGCACGATGCCAAAGAAAGATGCACAATGGCTTACGCACACTGTAACATTTATTATACAAAACACACATTATTACATCTTGTGTATTAGATTTAATCAACTGAAATACCTTAAAAGGCAACACTCGGGGTGCTACATATGGCAACATTGTTGTCCTTGAGCTAACGTGAGAGCACAATAAAAGTGATAGTACCACTCCACACAGTCATGAATAAACTCTATAACATAACAACAGAAACAAGCACTCATGTATAAACATATTAAAATGCTTTAAAAAACTATACACTATACAAAATCACTTAAACAATAAAAATGGCACACTACTAGGCTTCGGTGAATATTTGATCATACATTACTATTTTCAGTGTTTGCTTCAACGGGATTTTGTATTTGGAATAGTTGCAGTAAACAGATGTGATATATGCATTTTCCTGCGTTTAGCCTGTTTAAACAGGTGGTTTCGTTGTGGTGCATTTGGTGCTGCCATGAAACCAATATTTCAGTCACTTTGGGATATAAAACCCCAGAACTCAATCAACATTTCAGTCACAGTTTGCTCTGGTGATCATGTTGTACCTCAAGAAGTTTCGATGTTACCCATACCTTGAATGGAACTATGGTAACCTTTAAAGCATACCATATTCTCATGTGGATAACCCACACCCTTAATTTCAACACACTGGAAGAAGAACATCTGCACATAGAACCCACAGAAATAACACAAGTAATTATCTGAGTGGCAAAACACGGAAAATAAATTGACTCATAACAGCATACAGTCATCTAAATAACAAAACTTCATAAATAAACTGGCTGATTAGGTTAAACTGTTACTTCTTTTTGCATAGTACAATAACTCTTTAACAATTTGTCAACATTAGGCACTCGTACCTAGGTGCACCATATTTTTATGTGCATAACCCTCATACCTAATTGCAACACACCAGACGAAAAAAAAAAAATGTGTGCATAGAACCCAAAGGAACAATAGCAGACAGTTATCTAAATAATGAAACTTTAAAAATAAACAGACTTGTTAGGTCAAACTGTTGCTGCTTTTTGCGTAGGAAATGAATAACATTTTTACAAATGTGTCAACATCAGGCACTTGTACCAAGGCTTTATCAAAATCAGCACTGTGTTCCAACTACGTGCTTTGCAACTGTTTAATACTAGTTATTACTCTCGTTGACCTCATTTGAAACTAATAAATTGATATTTGCGGAAGCCTGTGCACTAGTGCAGTAGTAGTAATCCCATGACCTGGCAGCACAAATTACAATAAACAAGCTTTCACTGAGAATCTTTTCATGTTGCTGACCAGATTTTAAGTTTCGAAATAATTAACAAGTACTTCAATTATGAATACAGAGGGGTGTTTTGGTGTATTACACATGAAAGTGGCTTGTTACAGCAGCTTGCACAACTTCCAACACCTTGGTAACACCAGGTTATATATAATGTCGAGCACCTTAGCATAACCATCGTAGTATGCCTAGATTATCCACGTGGGACCTGTGACCGGTGCGGTAACCACACCGAAACTGAGTGCTATGGTGGCCACCTGCCAGGCTTTTGACTGGCCCAAGTGGGTGCCTGTCGTAAGACTGCTTGTCATCGGCCGGTTTTGGGCCATCAAATTGCGATATATATTTGTAACGTTCGTTTGTGTATGTGATGTCACTGGTCTGGTGGATTGAGATACAAAGACAACCTTTTCATGGTTGAAGTATGTGCGGTCACAAAAACCTTTAGTACAAAAACTATTCCATTCACTGGTGTTTTATGTGAAACGGCAGACCATGTGGCTAGCTCAGTATTGTGTTTCAGCACATATACATTATGGTGCTTATTGCATGTCAAAGATTTGACAGGCCCCTTGGCCCCTTTTTTCTTTTTCAATACAATGTCTACTTCCTGTATCAACACCCCCCCCCCTCCTCACCCTGCACTCCGATGGGCTATTTTTCTTTTTCTTTGGTGAAAGGTGATAACCCTGCTGAATGCTAATGTGGCAGTTACTCTGCAGCAATGTTCCTGGCCAACCTTAGCAGGGAACAGTTGCTTGAAAAGCACGCCTCCAACACAGAGAACAGAAGTACCAGTTGATGGCAAAGAGCATGTCTATGGAACAACCAGAAGTCTGGTAATACCTGCATGATTTTAAGTTTAGGCACTGTGGCGAGTGAGAAAAACGCTTCCGGCAATTAGTGTCCCAAAGAAATGTGAAATTATGACGGCTGGCCAACACTCGTTTTATATTATCACTGACAACCACAACAGAACTCCATGCAAGTGTGGTGACATGGAAATTGCGATGAGGCCTTAGATCTCTGGCAGGTTTTGGCAACAGATTTAAAAAAGAAAAACAGAAGACCGGAACACAACCTGAACTAACAGAGTGAAAATGCAACATAAACAAACCTAAAAAAGAACTGTATATATTGCTCATAAAAAATAATGATAGGCTCGTTGCATGTATATATGGCATTGCACTTGGTAACAATAGTTTGTGCGGTATTCGGAAAGAACTGCTGGAATTTACCCATAGAAAAGTGAGCTTGACAATGTTCTGCCGTTGGAAAAAGCAGCCTCTTCCAAACCTCGGTTGGACATTGCACGATAGAAACATTTGGACTCATTCCCACTGGTGAACTGCAGAGGTCAGTTTCATTGAAAACGGGCTGTTTTACGTCGGCCACTTGCCATTTGGTTTTTCAGTCGCACAGCTGCACTTACAAGGCTTCTGAACTAATCAGTGACAGAACAGCAAAGCGTCTGCTTGTGCTGTCTCTTCTTTTATGCGGCAATTTCACTGCAACCAGACGCGACCAGGGCCAACTGAATTGCGAGATTTTTTTCATGCAGCTACAGGTGGGGCATGCTTGCGTGAACACCAGCTACGGTGAGCAGTCCCTTGGTCACAAGTATAGGTCGATTGTGCTATGTCTGTCGATCACTGGTGTTAATACATCCACAGTGCTCACTGCAACTCAGTAAGGCACACTCGTCCACCTCAAAGAGAGCCACATGAGAACAAGACGCCGTTCCTGCCAGCTGGTGTAAATGTGCAAATGGCGACTGATATGCACTTGTTCTTCAATCCAGCACCTCAAAACACAACTTGCACGGCGGCAGTACAACTTCACCAGCAACTATCACAGGCGGCAAAATGTTCTCTCGCAATGCGTCTGGCACTAGTATTCTAGAAAGAATGTTTGTCTCTCAAGCCCTCCATCTGAACTCCAGAAAGACAGCAGCTAGTAACAATGCCAGTGCTCGACAGAAACGGTCGCTGCTCTTCGGTGATGCTCCACAAGCAATTCTTGACAAGCGTATTGCCATTTTTCGTCAAGAAGGGGTGATGTCCTTGATTAGGTTGAGCGGGGGAAGAGCTTCAAGTCGAGAATGGTTTGGGAGTGCAAGGGTAAGTGCTCCACGAAACATCTTGCACTCACGTCGGCGTCCGCTGCCTGGTGCTGCTGCTTGCCTCCTGGTCGCCTATCAATGAAGAAAGGCTGGTGCTGCTCTCATGCAGTGCAGCTCCGAACAGTTGCCTCAGTGTGTTCCCAGTCTTCTCATCCAGCTCTGTTCCAAGGAAAGACATAAGTATGGTAAGTCTTGCTGTAATCCAAGCAATGGACCTTTCGACAGTGACCGTGCCTCTTAAGTTAGGTCGTACACATACATTTTAGCAACAAGCGCAATAATTGTGGTGCAGCACAAAAGCATTGAAAGACTACCACCAAAATTTCGTCTGCGGTAGTTGCTAAAAACATTGCAAATCATCCCTAAATTCATGAGCAGAGCTCTGCAACTTTATTACATCTATGAATTTGACGATTGACGCTGCAACAAAACTTCATTTTGTCATGCATGACATAAACACCCCTGGTGACAAGCAAATGCCAGGTATAGTATGTAGTCTGCACAAGGCACTTTCAAAGCTCCTCCATTGCTGCTGGTGCCTCAGTTGTGATGTGCAGTTCAAACAGGTTACCGTAAGCACATTGCAGCGACAAGCAGTGCCTTGAAGTAGATGCAGTATAAAACATGAGTGTGACAGTACGCTGGCTCTGCAATCACTTCCAGTGTATGGCCTTTCAGACTGACGTTAGCACAAGAACACACACAAAAGGCATACATTGGTGGTAAGGGTAGTGGGAAAATAAGCTGCGTTATGGCAGCTTGACTGGCCCCCCCAAACACAAAAAACACAACAGCAGTGCTGGAGTTCATAAATGGCATTTTCATATAAAAGTACACACCATACTACACAGACTATCAACAATGACCTGGATGTCTACAACATCCATGAAAGTAACAAAGCAGCACATTCAATACACCATTCGAGCTTCTTTAATAAGCTGGGTGCAGAATATTGTGATTACTAGCTGGAAACCACAGAAAGCCAAGCTATCTGGCAAGGGTTCATTATGCAAAGGTATGGAGTGCAAACATGGACACAAGTGTAGAGGAGTAGACAACATGAATGCTACCATTTAACTGAAGGCAAGCACTGAGGCAAAGAAGAAAGACTTGAAACTTACCTGCGTGGGTGCCTCGACCCAATAGAGAGATGCTGGACTCAAGTCTTACTAATGTGAAAATAAATGTTACGTTCTTATCTGCACGTGCTTGCGAGTGGTAGTGCTTCTCACGCAGACTGACATGTTTACCCGTTTCACAGGCAGTGCCACCATTCCTGAGCATGTGTAGCTAAGTTCTGCGTCTTCTATCTCTTTCACCTCATTGCTCTTCTACAGTTGACAGTCGGTGCCTGCATTATCCACTTTTCTGCTTTTGTGTCTGTCACACCTTCCCTCTGCAAAACCGTGATCGTCACCGTAGCATGAATATGCAGTGTCCCGACTAAGACCCTAAAGTTGAGCAGGAATGTGTGGAGTTAACATTGCTCATTATCACGCTGTTCATGTCTGGTCTTTTCGGAATGTTTTCTTCTGAACGTGCTGTAGTCACCCTACAGTAACTCAAACTTGAGGTGCACAGAGCCGAGTAGGCAGGCAACTTTCTCATTGTCTCTTTTTCTCTTTCCGACTTAAACGAAATCCTTGAAGACCCACCTTTCTTTTTCCTGATCTTCCTAGCTTCCTTAGTTTCCTTGACAATATCGGGCTGACCACTGCTGACATCGCTGGACGTGTCACCTGTGCAGAAATGCATGCAGTGTTGGCTTATGACACACAGCTGTCTTAGCTGTTACACTGAGAGTAGTGATTCAGGGTACACCAGAATGCAGTATACTACAAATGTATCACTTCAACAGAAGTCTTGGAGAAATCCTGCGGAAGCTCTTATCTGTTGCGGTACACATGTCTATCTGCCCATTCAAAGCCTTAAACCATGCGACTTTTTTGTTTGTTTGTTAATTTTTGTCATCTGAGATGAAGGGACAGCGCAACAGGCAAGCGAAGACAAGAGGCTTTGTTTTGTTGTCAGCTTAACAGGAGCAGAAAGCCTGCCCAACTCCACATTAGGGCAAAGAATGCAAGTGCCGGCGCTTGAATGCTGGTGCCTTCAAATTGGTGGTTGCCGCAATTATCAACATCAGTTGTGTTGAGAATTCGCCAGCATTTGCAACATTGCACATAAGAAGCAGCAGTTAAACTACAAGACTTGCATGTGTAGTCAGCAAAAATGCATGGTTACTACAGATAACCATCCACCCTAGTAGCATACACTGGTACTGCTCTCCCGTCAGCACGGTGCATAAAACTAGCTTGTTTATTTTCGCATATGAATTTATGCTGACCAAGCACTATGCCTCAGTGCTTTTTGAGAATGAGAGAAGGCGGAAAATGTTCCAAGGGCGGAGGGCATTCCAGACTGCCTAAGTCGGTATTTCCATTCCAACCCCAGCTCCGCAAAGCAGTGGTGACAGTTCCATACCTTCGGTCTCCTCGGCATCGTCCTCCAGCTTGGCCTTCTCGGCAGCCTTCTTCTTGTCGGCCGACAAACGGCGGCGTGGCTTTGGCTTGGCTGGAGTCAGGTGGTTCCAGGACAGCAGCGCCACCAGGCTCACGAAAAAGAAATTTGTCGATATGCCCACGACGGCTGACATGAGTGGCCAGTTGTAGAGGAGGTACCTGCAATCAGTAGAGCTAGAATGAGAGCCCCGCCTTTTTGCACATACAATGTCCACCACAAGACGCAACGATAGGCATGTAGTCTGAGGAAACAGCAAAAAACATATCATTCAAAGCAAACTACGAATAATACGATACGGTGTGTAGTTGGTAACAAACTCATTAGCAAAGTTAGCATATACGCTAGAGCGAGCTGGCAGGGATCCATATTTTGAAATGTGCACTTCACAATGTAAAGAACGAAGACAAAAGGAAGTAGACGAGACCAGCATAAACTCGCAACTAAAGTTCATTTAAACCTGTATTTAACGTACCTGTACTTAATCTTCTCAATGTGCTGTTTGTGCCCATCCTATCTACTTCCTTTCGTTGTTGTTCTTAACACTGTGAAGAACATATGTTTGCGTATATCAAGTGTAAATATTTGTGTGGTGCTAAGTGGCAATGTTCCACATAACATATTTTACAGAGCAGCATCGCTCAACACTGCATGAGCCGCAGCCACTGCACTTTTTATTCAGCAACGTTGATGTGGCTTGTCAGTTTGTGCTCAACTTGCTCCTATTCAATGTGTGTAAAGAAATTCAGTAGAAGCAGCATGGGTTTATGACAGCGGTAGCCTGCATTTTGTAATCTCAATACTTTCAGTTGAAAATGCAATGTATGTTGAAGACATACTGCTCACATGGCACTTTGCCAGAAATAGAAAAAGAAACGCACATAGTATTCAGAGAAATGTGTTATATATGGAATCATATCAATGAGATTCCAGTGTATTCATATTGTAGCAAGTAGTGATTTCTGAGGTTGAATGAAATATAGTGCCAAAAGTGTATCCAACTGAACCACACATATGTTTAAGAGAAGATTCCAAAAGCTTTGCTAGCCATTATTTTGTTATTTACGTGTTAAATGATGTTTGCATCTCAGTATTTCCTATTTTGGTGTTTAAGATGTGCAAACAGAGTGTCCAGAATGAGTAAGCTTCTCCTTTGCATGCACAGAACACTTCTATGTGGGCAAGCTATCATTGTAGAGCTGGTAAGACATGACCGACCGAATGGCAGAGCCTATTCTATACAAACTCTCATATTTTATGCCCATAAGTATGACGCCAGGGGGATGAAGCTTATCAAACTTTCATGCCGACATTGCGTTTATTTTGGTGTCGGTGAGACATTGAAGTACTTGTAAAATATAAGCGCCTTGAACCACAACCAGAGAGCTTTGTCCTGTGACACCATTGCTAACATGTCATACAGTGCTCAGTTTCAAAGAGTAACAGGTAAGGGAAAAAGTTACCAGTGCACCTAGTTCTCCTTAGGTGCATTGAATGCGAAAGCAAGCAGTGTTTAGGTGCGACAACTGTGTCTATGTCCACGTTATTCCAAGGTCCACGTGGTGTGATGCTATCACACGACATTATCACTTGGCCGTGCAACTTTTGGTACCGTCGACCATGGACAACACCACGTTTTTCGTCCAAAGGGCACATAACACTTTCGCATTTAATAACTGCACTTGTTGATGCGATGCAGAAGCTGTCCTTACCTCAGTCCAGTGAAATCTGCAAATATCTTCAGCGTCGCTGTGTAAACCTCGATGTGGCTGTTTCTGATCACCAGGCCTGCTTGTGTGGCTGGCTTTGACTGGAAGTGCAGAATGCAGAACATATAACGAGTGATATGTGCATCATATGGACCATTACACGACTACTACAACAGTCAGCTGGCAACTAAACTGCTATGGGTCTCTGTGCCTCACTTGAATGACTAATGAAGCTACATTGTCAGATCATATAAATGGATCGTAATCTACTGACACGCACATCGCTCCTTCTCCCACCTCAAAGTCATCTGCAGTTGCGACGTTATGATCCAACCCTGTGGCCTATAAGTTTACGATGTCACCAGGTAGTACAAACACAAGAGTACAACTGTCACATTTTGTTCGTAGCGCGAAGTGAGCACTGACACACATTTTGTAAGTTGTGAAAACACTGTCACACATTTGGCGCACGTAAAGGAACTGCGGTAAATAAGTGTTTCGCGTGCGTAAGGGAAATTTGGTCAATCGGAAATACCTCGCAAACTGAAATTGTTTGCGACATCGTCAGCCTGGTGCCACTGAACTTTTAAACGCTGAGAAATGACGGCCCAGTACCCCTGCAATAGCCTAGCGGCAGTGTTGCGCATCCCGCACTGGATGAATTACAGAGGACCACAAGCAGTGACCCGAGTGTCTGCAAGCCTGCAGATACACCATTCAAACAGAGATAACTGCGCATGTGGTGCTTTACTCTGCCTAGAAGTGAGGGCCCTTTTGAGAGAAAGGGCGCCCTGCCTTCCGTTTGAAATTTCGGCTATTTTGCACCATGCAGGTGCCCGATGCTTTTTGTTGCACGCAACTTATGTTTCTTCACCTATGCACCAACTCTGTGTGTTTTCAATGCTCAAACCCGGTAAGGGATAAAAGTGCACCATGTCGGACTTACGTAATCTTCCACGTATTTCTCGAACAGCTTGTAGTGATACTATCTGTTTCTCCTCCGCCGAGCCGAAGAGCAGCATTGGAATGTAAGCCAACGTCGATAAAATTTTGACGAGCATCGACTTGTATCGCAGAACACCCTGTTAGAGGACAACCGGAGAGGGAGAAAGTTTATGGCATGAACGCTAACTAATGCCTGATAAAATTGCGAGAGAATTTTCTAATTCTCAGAAACTGCAATCGATCTCTGCACAGTCCAAGCACAGACACAGGCACACACATATGACAGCCATTGTACGGTCGGCTTTCACTAACCGAAAGTTCTACGAGTCATCAATAATTGTATGAGTGTAGATTATCTGAATTGGCATTATGTACAATAATGAACGGATTCACCAAGTGGCATTCAAACATCCACACTAAAAGCTCACTGCTAGGGTTTCCTTGTTGAATCCTCGCATGTGGAGCTTGCATACCTCATATCCTCATAGCAAACTTTATGGGTATGTCTAAACAAACAATCTTGTGCGTGTGTGTAACATGCTATCCCTTTTTCATCATTTTTTTGTGTGACCTTAATGATGCCTTTTCTTTGTGTCAAATTCAAGTCATACGATGCAGAACATTTTAAGGTATTCGCAACACACACTTTAATGTGACCTCCTGCACAATTACAAAAATGGCTACGTTAATCTACGATGCAACGACGCATGCACATCCATGCAAAGGCACTGACCCACAAAAATATCTAAAGGCATGCCACATATGCAGCTTTTGGAGCAATTAAGCAAACTTCAAAATTACAGCCATTGCAGACAAACTCAAAGCACGGCCTTATGGACCAGAGGTGCTTGTGTGTTTCAATGCGTAGATTATTGTGTGCTGTCCGAATGCATCATGGTTTGCGAGGATTCAGACAGAAACGCGAGACAGAATGCACACAAGAGGCTGACACAAGTGCAGAAATACTGGGAGCACGACGAACGCAGACGGACAGGTGATAACAGCTGCGAGTGGCTGCGGCAGGCCAGGCCGAAAGTGAAGTATGCAAATAAGACAGCGCAGAAAGCAGGAGAAGACGAGGTCGAAGTAGATAGAGAGAAATGAGGCACGTTGAGCTACGTCGCTTACGCAGCTGCCTATTCCGTGCAGGCCAATGTGCGGTGAGACGGTAAAATTGTTGACGGGCGAATGAAACTGCACTATTAGCATGCATTCTTACCGATCTGTGTGTAGACTTCAACACTTCGCCGTCTTCACTTATCATGTCCAGTACAACTGTGAACATACCTGCACATGTTTGGCCACAGACATAAGTGAAACAAGACACTGCACATGCTTCTCTTTGTCATGTTGTCCTCTCGGTAAACAGTAACAGCTCAGTAAACAATGACAGCCACTTAATTTTTTTTTCATTAAATGGTGTAAACACGAGAAAGTGAAAATGCTCAGTGTGGATTTGTCCACCTGCAAGCAGCTCGCTCAGATGTAAAAGGAGGAGAAAAAAAAAAGCACTCTTTCAGTTGTTGACTGATATCACGGCGCTCAAAGAACTTCAAGTAGAGTATCCTAGAAGCACCACACTTCACTGGCAGAGATAAAAATAGGCCGCCAGCTTCGCTGGCTCGCTCGATGTGCTTAGTTGCCGCGATCCAAAAAAAAAAAAAAAACAATGATTAAAGAAGGCAACTTCTCACCGATCCTTTGATTGGCCTCCGACTCCGGCATCTCAAGGTCCAGGTATATCTTGTAACGCTGACCCCTGGCAAGGTACTGAAAATAACGACATGCCGTGCGATACGGTTCATCCGGTTACTGCGTCCCCGTCACTCGTACACAAGGTGGCGAGATAACGCGACCAAGGGCGCAATCGCGCAAACGAGAGGATTCGCGTACGACATGAGTGAACGCGAGAGATTCAGAACCGCTCGAACTTACGTCGTCCTGTCCCGGCCTCACGATGGTCACATTCGCCATCAGGAAGTCGCAAAATCCTGCGGGACATGCTCTCGACCTGCGAAGTAACGCATTTGCAAGGCACGACATCAATCGGGTGTTCGCACACGTCGGCGACCCCGTTTGTGAGTCGCTTTCCGAAACCAACTCCCAGAAAGAACAGCTGGCATCCAGGCCGAATTTCCCTCCAAGGTCGCGACGGAAATCAACACTATACTTCCTCGCGGGACTAAAACTCACTCGAAGTGCAGGTGCACCGGATAGACGTGCGACGATTTGGGAATGTAGTTCCAGTAGAAGACGCCGTACAGCAGTATCGAGGTCCACGTTATTACGGAGAACAGCACGGCCACGAAGAAAGTCTGCGAAACAAGCTGCCTGGCGCTGTTGAGCGCGGCCAGGGGCAGCCTGAGCAGCGAGAGGATCATCGTGCCACCGCCGCCTCGCTCCAGGAAACTCGCGTACGATGGGCGATCATAACAGCACGACCAAAGATTACGACCCGTAGATTTTTTCCGTAGGGGCCGCACACGCGATTGCACACGCCTGTTTTGTTTAGACGCTGCCGGAGTGCGGGTAGCGCACTCGCTCTAGAGCAGTGGCGCCAAAATTACGTAGTGATGGCGAGAAAAACTACGAATTATAAAAAAACATGGCGGCCATGACGTCTAAAGCTTTCTGAAGTGTAGCCTCTGAGAAATGCATTTGTCACTTTGAGTAACTGATCTCTAGGGCTTAAACTCAGACGACACCTGTCGTTATATATTATAACATTGAAGGTTAATAATTAAGTACCATGATTAAAGCAGACGTTTTATTGAATACAAATGAATTAATGCGTCAATTTTTGATCGCCCCTGGTGGTCGAGACCGGAAGTAGCGTTTTTGTCTTCCTCGTCTTCCACTTCCGCTACTGGGAAGTCGCTGCATTACAGAAGTTCACAGCAGACGGTCTTCGATATCTTTTTTTTTTCCTTTATTTTCCCCAATAATACGCGGTCTCGGGTGCCGTGTATTTTCACCGATGAAGTTCTTTTCGAGGCTAAAGACGAGGAGCATCCGGGGATAGCGCTGCGGGGCCGACAGCCACGGCAATGTCGAGGTGAGTGTGGCGGCACAAGCGCGACGCGCTCGCTGCTGGCTGGTCGCACACCACCACCGCTCTGCGTCAAGCCAGGCCAGCCAGCCCTCCCTCCGGCACGGTGGTTAGGCCTAACGCGCTTCGGAACACAATAAACACCGTCATCGGTGTGTCTTCACCTGAACTCGCGGCCGGGGAGCACCGTTCGGCGCCGCACTAATCGACGGGGACGGGCCAGCCGCGTAGCCGACGGGCCCTGGAGCGACGGCGACCTTCTTCCGTGGCGAGACAGCGCAGCGAACAATGGTTCTTTGGGAGACCGTCCGGTAGGCCTATCGGCGCTTTTTCGAACTTGTCGGCGTTCTCTCAATTTTTTTTTTCTTTACTTGTCTCGAACGAAGTGCCGCGTTTTCGCAAGAAAACTCTGTCGCCGTTCCTGCGTTCGTCGTGTTGTCTATGGGACCGCTTGTCAAAGCGTCCAAAGGGCGTTCGTGCTGCTTTTTTTCGTAGTAACAAACGCCGCGCGAGACGCATGTTTCAAGCGAAACTAAAGACCGGAGTCTGTTCGTGGTTCTTCACCCCTCCGAAAAAAAGGGGACTCCGCGTTGCCGTGTCCGACGAACCCGTTCCTCTTTATCGCTGCCGGTTGCGTCTGTCCCCTGGGAGTTGACAGGGTAGGTTAACCTCAATCACACGCAACTCTAGTCGTGCGTAGTGATAGTGCAGGCGCCGTCAAACATCTACGTGCTTGACCGACGCGCAGCGTAAACATGAAAGCGGGCGTTGCCGAAATATTTTAGCCTCTGCACTTTTGTCGAAGCGCGTTCGTGTGCCTCGGCAGCCAGAACGTGTTGCGACTGCAGTTAATCCGTCCTTGCGTTTTTTTTTTTCGTGTTTTTCTTTTTGTCGGTCATCCGTGATGTTGCGTAACTTAGAATGATTTCGAACGCCGTATGGCTTCGTCACTTGAGTTCTAAAGAAAGTATAAAATAAAAATACGTTAGCCGAAAATGCCGGAAGCGAAGCGTCAGGCCTCATGCGCGTCAGTCCATTCATTGCGCGCTCCGCTTCGTGATGCGTAGTTCGATGCGTCGTGGTGTTTTGACAACCGCGCGGCCTTCTCGGATCGTGCACCTCCCCGCGTCGGGAGAGCTTGAAGTCGCGGGTTCGATTCCCTGCTGCATTTGGTGGGGGAATGCAAGAACAGCCGTGTCGTACTTCGGCCTGATTAATGTGTGCACGTTACAGGAACCCCCTAATGCCCGGAATATCTAATCCCGCACGTATCTTCACCTAGATAGGACGCTCGGATCACTTGTCAAAATGTGAGTCACCCCATGTGTGTACGTTGTTGCCCTTATCATTCCGTGCAGCAGGCGAAACGGCGTCGCGGGATATGTTTGGAACAGTGGGTTGGCGGGGAGTGCCATTTTGTCCACGCGCTGACAAAAGCTTTTTCTTTTTTTTTTTTAAGCGCCGTCCATTGGCCAGCTGAGCACAACTTAATCGTGTACCCTGGCAGCACTGGGAACGGGAACAGCCTCGACTACTGCATTGTGCTAGCTACCTTTGAATGCTTTTTTTTTTTATCTGTCAATCCATAGACAGGGAAGCTTGGTCCACCCTTCCCGCAGATGCCTCATTTGCTTGTCTTGATGATTTCTCCACTCCACCAGATCCCACCACGGCTAGGAAAAAGGCGTGAAATCTACCCAATAACATTTTGGACAGGCATCGCGCCGGAGTAAGGTGCTGTCAGAAGAAGCTTTGGTTAGCAGAGGGAAAGAAGTAGCAAATGGCTACTGCGAGATTCCCTGAAAATCTGCAGCGTTACCGTAGGTTTCGCGGTGATGTCTACAGATATACCTCGCGTGGGTGAGTTCCGGTGGGCGCGATGCGCTTCTCTCTTTTTTTTTTTAGCCATTCTCTTTAAATTATTTAATGCTTCACCAGAATGGTTCGTGTGGCTTGTCGGAGGCACCTCGATAAGTCTGTAAAAAGGGCCAACTGTGAGTTCTGGTCTGTGCTGCATTGCGTGAGTGGTTTTGTGTGTGTCATTGCTCTCATTGTAAAACGATCGAATGTTGGCTCGAAGTGATTTGCATCAGTGTGCTAAACAGTCTTGTGTTCATATGTCAAGTGATTGTTTGTACATATCTTAAATTGCTTCTCAGACGTGCCATCGACACCCCTGCCACGGTGGTCTAGTGGATATGGCACTCGGCTGCTGATCCGAAGGTCGCAGGATTGAATCCTGGCCACAGCAGCTTTATTTCCATGGAGACAAAATATTGAGACCCGCGTATCGGTCGAAATTTCTGGAGTCCTCCACTGTGCGTTCTTTCATAATCATGTTGTGGCCTTAGGACATTAAACCCCAGATATCAACATAGAATCAGCAGTGCCGCCATGTAACTGCCTGCAGTGGTTAGGTAGCTCTGCATGTTTCTTTTTTTTTTCTAATGCTTTTGATGCATTGACTGCGTGTAATTTGTGAAGGAGGTTCTCCTCCCCATAAAGCTTTTTTTTTTTTTTTTACGAAGCCTGTGGGTCATACCGTAGACATTCACTTAGCTGTTGCTTTAAAAAAGTGTAAATATTTTCATATGAACTGCGTAATGCTGCAGGCGGCTTGTTGTCTGTCATCTCATTCACACAATTCAGCATTGTACTAAGCAGGAATTTGGGTTATATCTTTTCACCTAAAGTACAAACTCTCTAATAAGCTCAGTACGTCTGACAAAGAGGACAATCCCATGCTTGCTCCACAGGCAGAAATTGTATGAAGCGCAGTGTGCCATTTGTCAAACAGGTGTTTAAAAGCCTGTGAGATGGAAAGTTTGTGCGTGATATTTGTCACTAGGCCATTTATGGACGTTGTGCGATATTGCCAAAGTGAGGACTCCCTGAATTGGCATCGTAGGTTGTTCTTAGGCAACTATGTACTGCCTCAATTCTTGAACGAATGCTTCCAACTCGATGCCACCTGTAAAACCAAGAAGTGAGGCTAAGGAAGTGCATCTCTGGCAAGAATGGTTTAGCTCAGTCCGCTCCCTCCTATGCCACTTTTAGCTGCCATTCATGGTTGACCGACACCATTCGTAAGCACAAAAAGGAACACGGTCAGCATCACATTGCAGCCGTAAGAATTGCTTTGCTTGAGCAGTGCCTAAGTGGGGTTTTGGGTTATTTAGGTGTAATACATTAGGGTACAGCTTGTAGGGGTTTACTTCTACTAATAACTACTGCTAGCAGCGGCATCGCCGCTAGCAACCCCCTGCCGTGGGTTCGAGCACTCAACGAGCAGAGAATGAGGGAGTCGCGCTCGCGCGCTAGCTATCTCAGCCATGCCATCGCCGCGCTGCCGCGCGCTTCGGCCCGCGGCCCGACTCGAGGCAGGGCAGCGCGAACCGTCGCACGCGGCTAAAGAGGAGAACATTAGGCGTCACTCTCCGTGCATGGTAATTTAATAAACATTAAAATAATAGAAACAGCAACAAGGTCGAATTAGTCGAATTGAATATAAGGACAGAACAAGAACGATTAACAACACGCGCACACACACGAACACAAACAAAGGACAATAACAGACAACAACACGCGAACACAGAATAACACACAAAAATAACCATGCAAGGAAGGAGAGCCTAACCCCGGCTAGCGCACCCGCGACCGCGAGCCCTCGGAAAAGGAAAATAGAAGAAGAACATACAGACAGGAGCGTCGGTCGCAGGTCGCCGCCGTGGTCGCTGGGGCTCGCAGAAGCACGCCATCCGACCGATGGCCTGGTCGGCCGGAGGGTCCCAAAAGTACGTGCGCACTTCTCCAAGTCCCAGCGTGTTCTCCCGATGCATCTCCAAAACCAGAAACGCCAGAACGCGCAAACGTTCTAGGAATTTCTCGCTGCCCAATGGCAGCCTATGTTAAAACCACATGGGCGAAGCGGGTGGGCCCCCGCTCTGTCCAGCCGGGAAAGGGGGATGCGGCGACATTCCGTGCAAAAACATGGCGTCGAGCGGGACGCGGCCCCACATCCCTCCCTTCTTAAAAGCCCCCCTAAAAAAACAATACCGACGGTGCCGATATACAATAAAATCCGCGAACTACCCCCAAACCAAAACAAAAAACAAGGAAACAAACGCGACAATACAACCGCGGCAAATCTCTCAAGTGTCCGATGAAGCAGGCGCGCGCCACGGCATCTTCACCCGGATTCCGGACGCCGGCCGCGGCAGGTCTCACGTGCCGTCGACCCTGTCGACTTCCTGGCCGCACCAAGTGCCGCGACCACGGCTCCATCCGCAGCCTCGCCGTCGACGCCGCCCCGCTCCGGACACGCAGACTTCGGCCGCCAAATCAGCGCGGCAGAAAACAACAAACAAAACAACAACAAAAAAACAAAAACAGTCGCGCAACCAAAGTACCCCAAAATCAATTGAAATAACGAACGATAAAACAACGCAAGGCTACAATCCTCAGGTGGCGAAAACCAAAAACCCAAAAAGAAAGAAACAGTACGTAAACAGAAAGGAATACTTAGTACAAAACTTGAGACAGTGAAGAGAAGCTAGCGAAAGGGTAGGGAGAGAAAAAGAGAAAGACGTCTCTGTCAGGTTACCTCTCCGTCTGGAATCAGTCGGGAAATAACCAATGTAAACGTGGTCTTCACTAGTGCGACGCCGCATGACCTTACACTAGCGGATGATCCTTCCACGAACGCACACTGCCCATCCGTGACACCAAACGAAACGGGAGATCCACAACGTGTTGCCTACGGAATGAACAGACGCGGAAGGGACGGCGACAGCTGAGCATTCATACTGCACCGTGCCAAATCGCAGAGCACAGTAACTTCAACTAAAGCCTCCCGCTCTGACGACTGGCGAGAATTACTGCAGGGGCGCGTAATCGCTCGCCTCTGCTGTTGGGGGGGTGCCACTGTCGACGCGCGCAAACGCAGCGCTAACCGCAAAGGTGGCATGATACTGTGGCCAAGCTCGTACAGACCGCGCAGAGTGAACCCCTTCTTCTCCCAGGCCACGGCTACACAAGCCGCTTCGGGCCCTCAACTCGCGCTCGTCGCAATACCAGACAACGATGCCGCGCGCGCCATGTGCAGTACCAACACATTCAGGCGCCTCGCCTCCCGGAGGCGAAAAACAAAACCGCGAAAGAAACTATTTACATTATGTACACATGGGTCACTCTGCCGTCAACTACGTCGCTCTTCGGGCCAAACGAAAAAAAGCAAAAGAACAACAACAAGAAAACCAGATTCCTGAGGAGAGCCCGGTGAGGATAGACCCCCTCTTTCATCCTTTCCCCCCGACCGGCCGGCTGATTAACGCCACAATGGCCTCCTTCTCTCCCGCCGCGGGGAAGCTGAAACGCTCTCCCCTTCTGCGTGCGCGAAGAAACAGGTGCCCCAAGGGCTATTCAAGGAAGAAGGGTCATCCTTCTACTTCTTTGTTCGCCTCAGCGGCCTTTCCGCCATCTTTGCCTCCCTCGGTGCAAGTCGGCCATGTGCAACCGAACAGCGCCGTCCACTTTTAAAGAAAAGAGACTTTCGGCGACCCGGGCAAGAAATAGCGCGTCAACTATTCTTTTACTGGTTCTGAATTTAGTGAGGGAAGACGCGCACGACGCGAAGTCTAAAGAAAACCGTTGGACTCACCGACTTGAACGTCGCACGGGAGACAAGATGGTCAATCTCCCGGCCATGGCATGATGGAAGCCTTGGTAAATCCAACGAGTTTCCGCCACCAAGAACAAACTGCTGCACCTCGGTGGCAACTTGCATCACGCCTTTCCTCGCCCACGCTTCGCCTCACACAACTTCGAAGCGGGTTTACCAATCCGTTTGAGAAGTGACATTTGCCTCTCCTCACACCACGATACAATGACAAGAGAAAAAAGGAAGGACAGACAAAGAAAGAGATACGGGCGGTACACGGCAGAGACGGCCAACCTCAACCAAAGCGCATTTTACGCTGGGAACCGAACGCAACTTCCCCACTCTGCCGACACCTGCTCGTCGATCGAGCGACCAAGGGCAAGGCCCCTGGCCCCACTTAGTTGGGCGCCAAAATGTAGGGGTTTACTTCTACTAATAACTACTGCTAGCAGCGGCATCGCCGCTAGCAACCCCCTGCCGTGGGTTCGAGCACTCAACGAGCAGAGAATGAGGGAGTCGCGCTCGCGCGCTAGCTATCTCAGCCATGCCATCGCCGCGCTGCCGCGCGCTTCGGCCCGCGGCCCGACTCGAGGCAGGGCAGCGCGAACCGTCGCACGCGGCTAAAGAGGAGAACATTAGGCGTCACTCTCCGTGCATGGTAATTTAATAAACATTAAAATAATAGAAACAGCAACAAGGTCGAATTAGTCGAATTGAATATAAGGACAGGACAAGAACGATTAACAACACGCGCACACACACGAACACAAACAAAGGACAATAACAGACAACAACACGCGAACACAGAATAACACACAAAAATAACCATGCAAGGAAGGAGAGCCTAACCCCGGCCAGCGCACCCGCGACCGCGAGCCCTCGGAAAAGGAAAATAGAAGAAGAGCATACAGACAGAGGCGTCGGTCGCAGGTCGCCGCCGTGGTCGCTGGGGCTCGCAGAAGCACGCCATCCGACCGATGGCCTGGTCGGCCGGAGGGTCCCAAAAGTACGTGCGCACTTCTCCAAGTCCCAGCGTGTTCTCCCCAGGCATCTCCAAAACCAGAAACGCCAGAACGCGCAAACGTTCTAGGAATTTCTCGCTGCCCAATGGCAGCCTATGTTAAAACCACATGGGCGAAGCGGGTGGGCCCCCGCTCTGTCCAGCCGGGAAAGGGGGATGCGGCGACATTCCGTGCAAAAACATGGCGTCGAGCGGGACGCGGCCCCACAAGCTCTGCAAGGGAATTTTGTAGTTAGTGATAATAGATAAAAGAAAAAAGGTACACCATTTCTGACACGCTCTTTGCATGCGCTTGTCTGCAGCTTCCCCGTTGCAGGGGGTCGCGGGGACCTCCTGGGTGGCGGCGGCGGAGCCCTGCAGCCGCAACCAATGGGTGCGGCCACCGGCATGGCGGACAAGACGCTGGGCATGACCTCGGCCATTAGCACTGCCCCGCCCAAGCCCAGTGACCTGCAGCGCACCGACGAGCTGGAGGAGACCCTGCGGCAGTTTGGCCTGTTCGAGTCCGAGGAGGAGCTGGCACACAGGTGCTCATCTGTTGCGTGTGTGTGTGTTGTGTGTGTGCGCGCGTGTTGTGGCGGCGGAGATATCGGGCACCATGCGCAGAAGCGTGTGCGCCATCGAGAAGACTCCATAGAGTCGTCCAGAAGACTTGTGCCCTCGTGTTTTGTTGTGCCGTGCGGCAGCAGCACTTGTGCGCATTGTTCCTTGTGCAGGAACATGCAGCTTTGTGAATGTGTGGGCAGCCGGTGCAGTTGGGTGTGCATGCACTATTTCTTTTTGTCTGTTCTTATGAGATTGTTCGGAAACCCCACAGCGACAGCAAAGCGGTTACAGCAAATACGGTTCAACCTTCTCTGAAAATTTTTGGCAGTGTAGGTTTTGAAGAAATCCGCGGAAACTTTATATTTCAGCTCCTGCATGCAGTGCGCCCTTGTAACCGGAAGCCTGCCTACAGTTTGGAAGTGTTAGTGAAAAACTTTTGTGTATGTGTGCCAAGTCGCTTCATGTTGAAATGTTGGTTATGGCGAGCGCGCTCTTTGATGCCGTGCTGCCTGGTTTTTCTGCTACCTAGGATGGATGTGCTGTCCAAGATCAACCAGCTTGTGAAGAAATGGATCTATGAAGTCAGTATTAAAAAGGTGAGGTTCCTGTTTGTCTTATTCCTTGGCTGTTTCTGAAAGGTTCTTACGAGCTTTCTTCCCTGAGTGAAATATGAGTTCACCGTCCCTTTGCTCCAAGCTTTAAATGGAGCTTTTGTCTGCGTGGGTGAGTGACGGTGCATGTTCTCATGTGCCTTGACAGTGGCACCTTTTAGGGTGCATACTACAAGCATTGTCCAGAATCCGTACCTGCCAAGTCTCCCAGATTACCCACGGATCTTGACCGTTTCTCACAGTTGTACGGGTAACACAAAGATCTCTCGTAAATTCAGTTCTGCCTTGTTTCTATTCGCGTCCAGTACCTTGTCTGACCACATGAGTAAGGTTGTGTGGCCACGTGGTAAAAAGCTCAGTTCAGTGCACGTTTTTGAGATGCGAAAAGAGTGCCAGATCGCCCCTCCCCACCAGCGCCCCTTTATGGTCCTTCGCCCGACGATAGAGAGGCTGGGCGTTCCCCTCTGCTTGAGAAGCAAGCGATAGGCATCGCACATGTTATTGCATGTGCCGTTCGTGTGATGGAAACGACCGGGCTGTTTCATCTCTGCTTCAGCCACGTCCGTCCCCAGCACTAGCGCACTTTTACACACACGTAAAACATACAATGCGTAAGTGATGTTATCGAATTGGAGTTTGTACTGAACAATCGCGGCTGCAAAAACCCGCTGACAGTGTCCATACAATTGCTGTAGCAATACTCCTGACCCCTTGTTTTGTAAATCTCTCGAATTCTGTTTCTGCAGACTTGGAATGTATGATAAGGTAATTACTATTACGTGTGTGGCAACAGTGTGACATACTGGGATGGGCGTCGTACACCTTGATTGAACGCAGAAGCAAGCAGCCGAGACCTGGGTGTGAGATTGGATGGCTATTACTGGCAATATGGTGCCATAACATACGCTGTTAATTAACAGTTGTGAACTACTGTTAAGTTGGGGGCAACCCTAACCCATGCATCTTTCAGCTTGATTCCCTTGGTGACACTGCCAAGTCTTGTGCCACTGTACACTCCCAGATTAGGAAAGTTTAGGAGGTGTCGCATTGAGGAGCTCTGGGTCCCTGAAAAGCTTTAGCGTAGACATCATAATCTTGCACGTTAACTTTATTATCTTGCATGGAAGGTGGGTCATTGGGGACCACAAACGATCATGTGATCGTTTGTGTCCCGAGTAACTAACTACATGCCACATATATGGTGCAGAAAGATCAAGGTGGTGTTTTGTTGACCCATGTCTTATTGTTGTGGGACTGCTGCTTCTGATATCATGAAAGCAATTTGCTAGTTATCATAGCATTCTGTCTTGTCTCGAGGGGTTGGCTCGCACGATTTTGGAACAGTTGCAAATGCCTGCTCATGCCTGTGTCCTAATGTCTCTGAACTCCATGCAGAACATGCCGCCGAGCGTGGCCGAGAACGTCGGTGGGAAGATCTACACGTTTGGGTCATACCGTCTTGGAGTGCACACCAAGGGTAAGTTCTGAAGAAACTGGATGTTGCGGTCACATTCTGGGAGCGTCTTGAAAGGGGGTGGCATATATTTCGCGAGAACTCTTTGCATTTTCAAGTTGGTATTCCATTGCCACGCTAAGGATTCATTCTTCGGTATTGACTTGCAGTGGGTGGTGAACTATAATGCAAAAGTTTGTTCTTTGTTTTATCGTGCTGTCTGTGGTTATACTTGGTGTAACAGGAGGATTCAAGCGTTTCCGTATTTACAAAGCCCTTGGTTTGGAAAGAAGAAATGGCCCCGCCACGGTGGTCTAGTGGTTATGGCACTCGGCTGCAGACCCGAAGGTCGCGGGATCGAATCCCGGCCGCGGCGGCTGCATTAAATCATTCCTTTTGGCATATGTCTCTGTCAGTATGTGCTGAGAGTAGTAGTTTAAATCATTTAGCCCGTCTGGCTTCCAGTACATATGCATCTTGAATTACCAGGGCACTGATTGTGAGCTGGTAGATGATTTTCTTTTATGATTGACCAGTGAACTGCCTTGTTTGTGGGGCTCTTTCATGTCTCATTCGTGCTGCCGTGATGTGCAAGAGTTGTGTTGACAGGTTGAGCTGGAAATATAATTCGTTACTCACTTTGTGCTGCCTTTGAGAGGCACAGGAAATGGGGGAAATGGAATTATGCGCACAGAATTCAAAGCTGGGAGCGGGAAGGTGCGCACAATGTGTCAACACACTTTACATGTCACGTGCAGCATGTCGCTTGAAACAGCAAGGGGGGTGGGCGGTACTAACTCTACACCTAGTGATGATGGTGATACTGACTAAAATGAGAAAGCACCCTTGGATTGTTTTGTTAACCAAGTACTGGCAGAGGCCTCAAAAGCTATAGTATGGTGTGTGCTCCCCAATCGCATAGCTCATATAATGGGCTGTGAAAGCCAAGCCAGCTTGCAGCCTAACATCTGTCAGTTAGAGGCTTCTTTGTCTTGCCTAGTGCCTTTTGCTAACATCTCTTGCTGACGTTATCAGCTTATTTGGGAAGATAAACGAGACAGTGCCTGCCTGTATGTTTGTCTACAATCTGTGGTGGAGCAGTGTATCAGCTGACTCTCAAAGGCAGTCAATTGCAAATGCTTATCTACCAGGCATGCGAGCCATTGCATGCTTTTGCAGCTTATTCTGGCATTGAAGTATACTGTGGAACAGTAAATGGCATTCCTGACTTCTATTTGCTCGGTATGTCAACTGCGGTGGTGCAGTGGTCGGTGGTGCTTGAGTACCAACCCAAAAGATGTGTGTTTGGTTCTAGTCGTGGCGGTCGCATCTTGAGTGGAGGCAAATACAGATGCAGAGGCCTGTGTACTGTGGTTTATTGGTGCATGTTAAAGAACACTGGTTGGTTGAAATTCTTGGAGCCCCTCCTATTTTTTCTGAGCAGCTGTCAAATATCGATCTGGAGGTGGAATTCCTGCTCCACTTTTTGCATATTTGGCACAGCGAGCAAAACGTGGCACCATTCTCCACTGTGAGAGAAATCTCGCCTTCATTGGTAACATTCCAGGCTAGTTTCAGTTCATACGCAACGTTGTGTTCCTACAGTGGCTGTACTCTGCAGCAAATGGTTTGCAGGGGTGCCTCTACAGGTGACTAACATAGTTACGAGGTGTAGTCGATTCTGCAAACAGCATGTGCAAGGGTGGATTGCGTACACCTTAACATGAAAAACGGGGAATCTGCCCTACTGATATGAAGCTGCGCAAAATACAAGTCCCGGCATGTGCGGCTACAGCACAGCATGCATTTCAACAGGACATGCACTGGTATTATTGTAACAAACCATATATAATGCAAGGTTTTCTTCCTAATAATAGCGTCCGGAGTTTCTGCCTTCTACTGTGTGGAGATCCTAACAGATATTTTAAAGTTAGGCTCAAAGTTTTGGCTTCATTATTGCTGCAAGGTTATGTCCTGGGTTCATCCTGCGAGGCCCAGCCTCCCTAACGGCCACTGCGTCATTTCCTTGTCGCTGGTTCATTGTGTGCCTTGACAGCACACTTGTGCATCTATGAACTATGCGTATTGCGAAGTGAACATTTTCTGCAACGAAGTAGGAATAAGTCATGGACATGGAAACAGTACTTGGTAGCTTTCAAGAGGAAGGTGATTTTAGATGCAAAGAGCATCAGCAACAGTGGTAAGCATCCATGGGTGGCGCTGACAGGAGAAAGGTTTCTTATGGGTAGCGGAAAGTGAAGAAGCTTTTGCGGCCTGTAGGACTGGACATTTCGGGAAATTGAACTCGCCCCGACTCTTGTTCATACGAGAACAGTGAGCCACACATCTAGATGCGAGTGTGCAACGTGTGCAAACGAAAGGTAGGGAGCTCGCTGGAGAAAAAGGGATGCCGAGCTCTGCCTCCAAAACAATCAAGCACTGGATCCACCATGTCAGCCGTGCTGGGTTTTCATAGGGCTGGTGAACTTCAATTTTACAGCTACTGCCCAAAGCGTTTAGAGAGATACTCGTTGCTTTCCAGCACCATTTCATTCCACTGCACAAGAACTTTTAATTAGGGATTGTGGATGTAGCGGCAGGCCTCCCAAAGGACCTTGTGCATCGCTCATTCAAGAAGTACAAGATGTCCAACACCGTTGATGACACAGAGTATGAGTACTTGTGGGATGGTTTGACCAACAAATGACCAACAAAAGTGCTACCGAGGACAAAAGTGCTTGGAAGAGTGGTGTTCAATTTTAATGTTTTTTCCGACCTTTTCTCAGTCGCGTTATACACGAGTAAACCCTTTTCTTTTTATTTCACGTCCCTAAAATTTTGCCTGTCAGCATGCCTGGGGTTGTATTACAGCAAAATCTCAATAATTTTAACTTGAAGGGGGACCATGGAATTGTTTCATTTGAGCTGAGTTGAATTAGAGGGTGGGCGCTGGAATGGATGGACATTGCACCACACTGCACTGGAAGAACCCAGAGCAACCGGTGGACTTTTATCGAATTAGGCACTACTACATGTTTTTGGTAAGTGATTTCGTAAAATATGTTCATTGAGCTCGGAACAGTGAACGAAATAACTGATAGTCGGTAATATGTGTGAGACAAGCATTGACATGCGATCATGTGAGCAGTGAGCCTTAGTGTCGCAATATATGACGCTATTTATGCTCCGAAGAACGTTTATTTACATGGCAGGGTTATATAATCAAAATTAAATGTGATTGGTAATGTGCATAGGTAATATGGCCTGGTTTGGCTTTGCAACACATTGTAATCACCCTGGGGCGACTTCTGCGAGGATTGATGCGGTTAACCAGGGGCTCCCAGTCTGAACTAACTGTTCTGGATAGCGACATGTTCACAAATATAGTTTTCCCCCATTGAAATACAGAGCTGGGCCAGAATCGGAGTGGAATTAACGGCCTTTTACTGTATTTGCTGCTTTATGCGGTACTTGCAGTGCAGGGAAGTGCACTTGGGAACTTATTGGGCCGTCAGAAAATAGAAAAATCAAGATTTCTCTTGGGCGACGTAACCTGCCGCACCATGTAGGCTGTCATGTTTTATACCCGACTGTGCCAGTGGGGACGAAATTTATAGTACTTTGATATCAATTTCGCAAATATTTTGGTTTAGAAAAATGCTTCTTTGCAAATAGTGTCTGCTCAGATCAAAGAGGGAATTGAATAGGATGCTATTTGATAAAGTGTTCCAGATTTTACAGTACTTGCGCGCACACTGACGATGCGTTGCCTGTGCTTTGCAGGGGCCGATATTGACACCCTGTGCGTAGCGCCGCGGCACATTGACCGTACCGACTTCTTCACCTCTTTTGTGGAGCTCCTTCGACAACAGGGGGAGGTCAAAGACCTCCGTGTAAGTCTTTGCTTGCAATTATTTTTATTTACCTTTAGTATTTTATTTTGGTATTTAGTGACAAGAGTTGGGGCTATGAACAGAGGACAGTGGATACTTATACAATATGCCACAAATACAACAGCGATACACGTACCCAACGTAGTGGGAGCAATAAGAACAACAAATGAGCTTAGTGGCTCACATGTTTGTGAGCATTCATTCCTGTCTGCATTGGAATGCTTTTGCACACTACCACACACTATTCTGATGATCTACAATGATTTCATCATAGCACACCGGAATTAAATTTTTAGTGTAGTAATTGAAATGCAAGTAAAACTCAACACTATTTTCTCGGTACCATTCTGCTCTCGAATCACTGTCGGTCGTATCGAAAACACAGTGGGGGACAGTGGCCTCGGGGAAACATTATGTTGCACGGCTATTTTTTGTACGGCTAGCTTTACATTTGTGACCTATTTTGCAGGCTGTTGAAGAGGCCTTTGTACCTGTCATCAAAATGACTTTTGACGGAATTGAGGTAATGTGACTCATTGGTTTCTAACTTTTGTTTCGCCGGTCTATTGTTTAGGGGAGACCCTGCTTGTGAAACTGTTTTCTTAATTTTCTTTTTAAATGTAGCGTGGAACTGTTCTTGTCACTAGCATACGTGCACCTGGTCTATACTGAAATGTTATCTAGTTGTGTGGTTCCTAAACTCCAAAGCATGTGCAGTGGCGTTGAGCCTGCGAAATATGCCATGGCATCTCATCGATGTGATTGTACGAAAACTGGCAAGACCAGAAGTTGTGTCAACTGCATGAAAATACGTAGCACCTATGGGATGTTTGCCAGGTGAGGTGAAAAAAAAAATCGTTGTCCCAGAAAGTGCACAAATTGAATTCGCACCAAGATTTCACAGCACTGGTGCCAATCATAGCTGTGGCAGAAAATTGACAAAAGGCCCAACAAAAAAGATTGGTGGTGCTGAACTTTGTTGGGCCTCACTTGTAATTGCACATTGTTTGGTGCTTTGTTTGCACGTTGCCGTACTTGTGTGGCCTACAGTTGGCGAGGCTTCTGCGTTTGAAAGATGGCGCCCTGCCACAAAACGCTGACCTGTGGTGTTGCGCTCGTGTCACTCACCAGCGACTGTGTTATACGGTTAAACTGTTTTGCATCCTTTTTTATTGAGATATAACGTGATTTCACTGTATTGCAAATGGTGGCCGCACCTGCAGTTGTGACAGTAGTAAAAGGGGACGCGGCTTTTGTATCGGAAGAAATGACCAAAAGATTTTTTTTAACAGCACATATTCAGTTTCTACAAGTCTTTTTTTTTTTTAACCTGATTGCAAAATATGAACCCTGAAAATCGCGTAGAAGTGCTCAAAGAAATTTTTATAGCGGCCAATATGGCGAAAAAAAACTCCGCAGAAATTGCAAGGAAATGGCACTTTTCAAGCTGCAATACCTCCGCAACAGCACAACCGAGCGCCGCCATTTTGCCCTTTTTGGAAGTGCAATTCTCAGTCTTCAAATCTGCCGCTTCAGCCAACTCCTTCGTACAGAAGCAAGTGCACAAACAGCAAAAATTCATGGTCGTTCCGAAGCCTCCGATTGGCCGCGCCCGTCACGTGGCAAATCGTAGCCTCGCCATTGGTCTATTTGGTGGTGCGTGTCTTCATCTGCCGCACCTCTCTGCACGCTATGTTCGTTGGTGTGTGCTTCCTTCCATAGTATGTGCAGTGTTGGCTGTTCAGTGGTGTACAGGTTCAGAAACTGATGTAGTATTGCTCGTGGCGATAGCCTTACCACGTTCGTTAGCACTTAGCGAGCATAGTTTTGGCAGCGGACACCGCAAGTGTGCCTCTTGACATCTCAGCACGGCATTTTCGTCAGCATTTGTGGAATGTACAGTAATCCCTCGTTACAACGAAGTGAGCGATGAGGACGCTTGTAATGAGAAATGGCACTTGTAATGAAATATGGAAATCCTAGGTACAACTTTGGAAGCAGTTTTCTTAAAATGTCTTTTCTTGCTCCTTGCCTAGCTTGTTCTGCTGGTTTCTTCATGACCACTAGGTCTGCTTCAGTTCTGTTCTTTTTTGTTTCTATATTCCTGCAAGAACTGTGCAGGGTGTGACATTCTTACTTTTCCAGTTTTACTTCACTGCATCCAACAAAACGACAAATTGCTCGCAGCTTAAGTGCCAGCGGTGTAGTCACCTCGTAGAAAACAACTAAAAAAAAATGTGTTGCAAGTAAAGAAATCTGAGAATGTCGCGCCCTCAACCATTCATCATAGAACGCAAAACACTTTGAAAAAGCTTTCTGTCACATCTATCACAAGGCCATAAGAAAAGTATTGTAAATCGGTAAGATAATCTTATGAACCTTGTGATGTAGTACCACAATCTTTGTTACTAAATCTACCAATTTTCATCAAAATCCATAAAGGAATAAGAAAATTGGTTTCCAAAGCCACGTCACCCCTTAGAGCAGAGTACATTTTCGAAAATAATTTTTTTGAGGAGCGAAGTTGGGGGAGTGTTCGTCATGAGAGTCAAATACGGTATGTCTATAAACACTATGCTTCCATCAAGCTTCTCAAACGAAGGTGATGTGTTGAGGGGAGTGTTGCCTTACAACATGGAAGTAGCCTTGCAAGTAGTTGCCCAGCATCGCAGTCATCTTTGTGCTGAGTAGCATGATTAGGTTTTTTGGAGCAGAGGTGTTTCACAGGGAAATAGTAACGAATAACTGAGTGCATATCAGTGGAAAGGAGACATGCTTCTTAAACGTGAGTCATCACTTGTAAGTGCAAGAGCATGTGCGTTGGGCGTAATGTTTTCTTGCATGAGAACATTACATCCGTATGGATTTCCTTGTAGCCTTGTGCTATAAAAACGGGTGAATGCTAATTTTCCCTTTCATAAACGTTACTCCACCTTGAGGGTTTCAGCAGAACTCATTGGCCATTACAGTAGCCATTACAGTAGCCATTACATTGGCCATTACAGTGCATGAGTATGGGAGGGAGGTCTGTCGCCATGTGGTACAGTTTAGTGCACTGGGAAGGATTTTTTTTTTTCCTCGAGGGGGGGAGGGGTCATTAGGTCAGTTTCTAGCTTTCATCATCATGCTGTCAGAGATAAATCTCTTTTAGCAGTTACTTGTCCAATATTTATCTTTGCTTAGGTTTGTTTCTTTGCTTCAGTTGTAAACTGACCTCAATGTTCTCTTGTTTTTTTGTCGGCAATGCTGTACACAAAGGGACAGAAATGTCTGGCATGATTTTGTCATACCAAAAAGCATGACTGCATGCACTGTTGATTCACTCATTGTTATTTTTGTCTTAATTCGCAGACACCCTCTCACAAAACTGCAGCGTGTATGTAAATAAGTAAATACATGAAGCAGTGAGGGTAACACTTTCCTTCCTTCTGCAGCTGGACATGCTGTTTGCTCGGTTGGCCCTGAAGGACATTCCAGAAGATCAGGACCTGCGTGACGTCAACATCCTCAAGAACCTGGACCAGAAGTGTGTGCGCAGCCTCAACGGTGGGTGCAAGCATGTGGACGATTTTCTGGGTTAATCTGGACCGTTTTTTGATGGCGTAGTGCATGTATTTTGCAAACGCTGGTGAAGTACAGTAAAATCTCGTTATAACGAAGTTGAAGGGGGAGCTGTAATTACTTCGTTATAACCATTAGTTCGGTATAGCCAGTATCCATTTCATCTATGGGAATTGCAAGGGGAATTGCGATTGCTTCGTTATGTCCAATAGTTCATTATATCTGGGTTCGTTATAACGAGGTTCTACTGTGTACCATTGGATTGAGTGAAATACCTCCAGATGTAGTCAGATGTAGTGTCGGTATTTTAAATTATCCGGCCACCAAAGAGTCACTGGGAAATTCTGTAACGTGCACCATTTTTTTAGCTGCAATAATTAGCTAGTAACCCACCCAGCGAGGGTAGGTGCTCTCTTTCAAGTGTATGACGGCTAATTGTATGGTGCCATTTTTACAGCGCCCATTAGTTTTGAGAGGGCAGGGAGAGGGGTAGGATCACACTGGCAGGTGCATAAAGTCCTTTGGCCACGTGACCACACAGCAGTTGTGCTGCGCAGTCTGCACACTGTAGTGCCTATACATTAGCCTGCTTGCTGTGCTTACAAGTGTTTCGTACATTGTTCGCGTCAAGTCTAGTGAGCATGACAAGAGCACTTGTAATGAGAGAGAGCACATGCAAGGAGCACACCAGCCAACACAAAACTCGGGACATAGATGGTTGCCGTTACATGCTAGCTACATGGATGTCAATGTTGCTAGGTGCGTCGATTTTGGTTTATTGGTGTGCCAGGATGATGTTTCGTAATCCTGTTCACAACCAGCTAACCCAACTGTTTCCGCCAAGCAGTACAAAAATGTGTTAGTGCGCCAGGCCTCTTGATAGTGGCAAGAACTGTTGCTGTACAGCAAGCACGAATTCAACTTATCAATAGGCCCACTGAATGGAACATTAGTGTCATTTGTTCGAAGGGTTGCATGTTGTTTCTCTTTGGGTGTTTTATGTGTGCATGTGTCACTCCAGCTCTTTGTGCACCTCCAGGCACTGCCTTTGAATGCACCTCTGGCATCACGTACCACTTCTGTGAAGTCTGGTTGCCCAGATGTGCAAGCACTAACGAGTTTCAGCCCCCAGATTTTTTTTTCCTCGTGTGTGTTGCTCCATGGCCTTTTGTTACATCACAGGCTGTCGCGTAACGGACGAGATCCTCCATCTGGTGCCGAACCGGGAGACGTTCCGGCTGGCGCTGCGTGCCATCAAGCTGTGGGCCAAGCGGCACGGGGTGTACTCGAACGTGCTGGGCTACCTCGGTGGCGTGTCGTGGGCCATGCTGGTGGCGCGCACCTGCCAGCTGTACCCGAACGCGGCCGCGGCCACCCTGGTGCACAAGTTCTTCCTCGTCTTCTCCCAGTGGCCCTGGCCCAAGCCAGTGCTGCTCAAGCAGCCCGAGGAGAACCGGCTCGGCTTTCCCCTGTGGGACCCGCGGGTGAACGTGGCGGACCGGTTCCACCTGATGCCCATCATCACTCCCGCCTACCCGCAGCAGAACTCCACCTTCAACGTGTCCGTCTCCACCCTGACCATCATGCGCCAAGAGTTCAAGCAAGGTGGGTGTTTTGGCCATGGATTGGTAAGCAGCTTGCGTGTGGATTACTGTCTCTAATGCTGTCCTCAGTTTCTCAGCCATGTCTGGTACTGTCCTCGTCCTGAAAGTGCGCAATGTAGTGATGCTTGAATTAGGGTCATCCACGGTACACAAGTCCGCTGTAAAGGAGTGCTGACCAGCTTGCTGACCTTATTTAGTCCGTATGTTGTACCAGAATGTACTGGTACCAGAATCTCTGCCCTTGTTTATTATTGTATCTGTGTGTACGTTATATCAGAATTGCTGGGCCTTATTTATTAGTCCTCTATATCAGAATGTATCTTGTACCAGAATCCGTTGTCCATTGTATAAGAAGTGCGATCAGTGAAATACAGGAACAGCAGCGTAACACTGCAGCTTGGTCTGTTGTAAGCAGGTCTTTCGTAACGAGGCTATGCCAAAGCACATTGCAAGACGTGGCGTTACACTGTGCAGGGCTGGCCATCACGGACGACATAATGCTCCGCCGGAGCGACTGGATGAAGCTGTTTGAGCCACCCAACTTCTTTGGCAAGTACAAGCACTTCATAGTGCTGATGGCCAGCACCCAGTCAAAGGAGCACCACCTGGAGTGGTACGGCCTGGTCGAGTCCAAGATCCGCATCCTCATCTCCAACCTGGAACGTCACCCATACATCGCCATCGCACATGTCAACCCGGAGTCGTTTCCGCCCAGCGAGCCGGAGGGGTGAGTCGCTCGTTCTGATGTTTTGAGATTGAATTGAACACTAATTGAACAGTTTTTGAATGGCTCTTGAGTGTTCTGAAGCCGGTCTTACAATATAAACCAATGTCCACTACCTCATATTTCCTACTTCAGCATTAAAAGCACAAAGTGCTGCATTCGAAAGAAATGAGCAGTTCGGGCACTACGTGTGTGTGGCCCAGCTTGTAGCAGTTGATGTCCACCAGGTCACTGCCTCTGTTGGGTATGTTGCGGGAAAGCCTGCCACCCGTAAACGGAGTGCATGTGCTGTGGGATGGTTGAGGTTGATACATTCATTTTACATCCTACCCCATTTGAAATGAGAAGCGTGTGTTTGTTTTAGGTGATGCGAAACAGTGATTGGACGCTAATCCAATGTGTGTTCCCATATCAAGGTTCGACTCTAGCCACATGGTGCTGCAGTACCATAAATTTTGCATAGATCGTTAGAATTCAAGCTTGTCTTACATTTGTTTTTTAATGCTTTGCTTCAGGGAGAAGCTCCAGTCCATGTGGTTCATCGGCCTTCAGTTCAACAAGACAGAGCACGTCAACATTGATCTCACCTACGACACGCGTTCATTCGTCGACACTGGTATGTGGTGCCCTTCTCTCTATCTCGCTGTTATCATGACAGTACTGCAACTGATCGTGGGGCTCTTTTACATGATTTGAATTTGCTGTAGTAGCCAGCCTTGTCGTTGTTGCATAAGAGCTCTCTCACACACAGTCTGCTGGACTGAATGTCATGTGCACAATCTAATCCACATGTACTGATCAAGTTCTTCAGATTTCACAGCCTTGTGGTTTTGTAGTTGTCGTTACAAGTGGATTGCACTGTACTTCATTCTTTCTGAATGGCGTACTCTACCTGTTGTCGTTGTGTATGTACAGTTGTGGAAGGCACTGGTGCCCTTCGTGATCGCTTGTATGCATCACTCTTAAAGGTGATGGTCATCTGCCATTTGTCTGTCGTCCTAACGGGGAGGCGTGTATGAGCGCACCTTTGTTTGAAGGGTTTTTATCGTTCCTTGACGGTAGGATGGCAAGAAATGGTAACTGTACTTTTGCCCTCAACACGGCACACCCACACCTGTTTGATGCTCGAGTCATAAACACCGAGCATTATTTCAAAGGATTTTCTGCGTGCCAGTTTCTTGTTACAATATTTTTGACAAGGCAGTGGCTTGTGAATAAGAATTGTGCGCCATCCATTTCATAGCTCTGCTTGTGACAGTTGCATTGATCCTTCAAGAGTTATAGCAGAGGTGCTCCTAGATCCTGGAAATTGAGGACTGGGGTAGGCTTGATGCAAGGTGTACTGCTGCTGATCCATGTACAGTGAATGACAGGACCGTGCACTTGTGGTGCACACAGTGGAGGTTGAAAAGGCCACATGCGAGGCCGATGATCTCAGTGACTGCCACCATCAGTTGAAGCGCTGTGTGTGTGTGTGTGTGTGTGTGTGTGTGTGTGTGTGTGTGTGTGTGTGTGTGTGTGTGTATACAAAGGTGTGCTATGGGAGGACACATGCACGCTTTTTGTCGATTCCAGCAAAGCTTGCTCTGATCTCTCGTGGAAGAGACAACAGAAAAACATGAGAGACTTCTTAAGAAAATGAACACCTTTTCTATATGCTCAGTGAAGTTCACTTTGATGATTTTTGTTAATTTAGCCAGCTTTTGATGTGTGTTCGTGGTAATATGATTTGTAAATTTTTCTTGACCCTGTGGTATTTGTATTGTTGAGATTCTACTGTATCATAAGATCAAATATGGGATATCACCTACCCTCAGTCATGCTTGCATTGATCAGATGTGTTCTTCTTTTGCATTTCAGTAAAGAGGCAAGCAACAGCAATCAACATCTTCAAGCAGGACATGGAAGTGGACATCAAATACGTCAGGCGGTAAGTCTTGTTCTGTGTGGGTGTCTACAAGAAGAGCTTAGTTGGCAAGCCTTGTGTTGGGACACAGCACGAAGGCCTTAAAATAAAACACTCATCACCACTCCCTAGGTAAAAAGAACTTACTGTTTTTTGTTCTAATGGAGCCAAAGACAAACTCTGCAAGATTTCAGGTTTATTGTACGTCATTAGTTCAAACGTAGGAATGTGCCTTGAAATGCGTGACATCTGCTGGACTGGTCTGGCTTTTAAGGGGGGACACGGCTCTTAGAAACCGAAAATCGGCCGAAAAATCGGATTTTCAAAGTCTTCGTTTTCGCGTTCCCACTACCATCCCGCATGTGTCTGCAAATTTTTACGAAAAAATACCGCCTATTTATGCAGTAATAGCGATTTAAAATTTGCTGCTGCAGCTGTGGCCCTTTAAACTTTAAAGTGCCCTCCATTTCAATTTCCTCTAGCTCGCGAACGGCTTGCCCGATCCCAGCCATTTTAGACACAGAAATGTGCTCGTAACATTAAAGCACGTTTTCTCAAAATGACCTTTTTGGCCAGTGAGGCTGTTTAGTCGGGTGATATCTCTGGAACCGTTCATCAGATTTCTATCAGTTTTATTTTATTGTGTACCTTAATAAATTGCCCACACAAAGACAAAGCCGCTTTTTAAATTTATTGTGTCTGTAATTTATAATAATTAATTCAAGTTTCATTGATAAAAGCCAAATGGCAAACACTAAATCCAGTGCTCTGCTAAAAATTTACAGCAAGGAAATTTTAAAAAAGAGCTCTGTCTTAGTGTAGAGCACCCATCCAGGAATCATCATAGTAAATTTCACAGTGCTAGCACATTTACCAAATTCACCAGAGCCTGACTAAGCAACCCATGTGGACTATCCTGATAAATGGCTGTAACTTGGGAACCAGTGGACATAAATGCATGAAATTTTGTGGTTATTCAAATGGCTTTGCTATCAGCCTACCCTGAAAATTTCATTAGGATATCTCAACAAACAAAAAAGTTGCCCTTCCAAGGTAGCCTCCCCCCTTGGGGAAGAGGCGCTTTGACATCAAACATCTTTTTATTTAAGTTAGGATGATGAAAACTTCAGTGATCATGTATTTACATGTGTACATATCAAATATGAACTCAGTTTTTAAGTACCCCATACGACTAATTTTTTAATTAATCACTAATTAAAATTTCATTTGATCACCTTTTCAATAAATTGGCCGTAGGGATCTCGCTGAATGAAACATCATTGCATTCTACAGTTATCAGAGAGTGCAGAAAGCAAATCTTATTGTTCTAGGTTTCCTACGATGGAAGTTATGGAGCTTCAAAGTTCACCATTCGATTACCGAGAAATAATATTTTTATTATTTTATCTTTTGTAAAAATTTACACTTTCCTACAGTAACATATGATACTTTCTTGCACTCAGCAAACATTCAGCTCTTCAGCAACACAAAAATAATAAAAATTGAGTGTGCCAAAGCTGAGAAACCCTTGTCAGAAGAATGAAAAGTGGCCAAAAAATTGAAACTGAGAAAATAGCAAAAAACAAAACTTTGTTTATTCACGGAGTTCTACACAACTAAAAATGCTTTCGTTTGCACGCAAATGCCTCAGAAGGCACCGGGAGTGTAGTCATGCAGACCTTTTTCAATAGAAACAGCCCCATTGCACCTCCGTCACTTTGTAGTGCTTCCAAGCAGCTTATTGATCGCGAAGTCTACGATCCCGTAGGCGGCCGGGTCAGAGTCCTCGCGCGCTGCCGCGAACCCGCGGAAATTGCCGATATGCGGGAGATCTTATCTGCAGTCCGTCTCTCTTGCTGCGCACGATCGGCGCTTGTCAGGAACGTAGTCTTATTATTTTGGCTCTTTTGTAGATAAGATCTCCCGCTTATCGGCAAGTTGCGCGCGCGCGGGAGTTGCCTATAAGCGGGAGATCTTATTTGCAGTCCGTTTCTCCTGCTGCGCACGATCGGCGCTCGTCAAGAACGTAGTGTCGACACTCGTGCCAGGCTGCCTATCGCCGACATCGTCCGAGGCGGCCGCCGCAACGGGTGGAGAAGTCGGCATTTCGTCGCGTTCCGCCGCCACGCCGTCCTGCGCTCGGTGCGCTTCTGATGCACCCGCGCCGCGATCCCGCTTTGCCGCGGTTCTTTTGCGCTTTTTTTTTTCCAAATTTACGCGGGCTTCGGAACTTTCTATTGTGGGGCCGCGTCCCGCTCGACGCCGTGTTTTTGCACGAAATGCCTCGCATCCTCCTCCCTCAGCTGGACGGAGCGACGGGGCCGCCCGCTTCGCCCATGTGGTTTTAACATAGGCTGCCATTGGGCAGCGAGAAATTCCTCGAACGTTCGCGCGTTCTGGCGTTTCTGGTTTTGGAGATGCCTCGGGAGAACTTGCTGGGTCCTGGAGAGGTGCGCACGTACCTTTGCGACCCTCCGGCCGACCGGGCCATCGGACGGATGGCGTGCCTCTGCAGGCCCCGGCGACCACGGCGGCGACCTGCGACAGACGCCCATGTCTGTATGTTCTTCTTCTATTTTCGTTTTCTGAGGGCTCGCGGTCGCGGGAGCGCTGGCCGGGGTTAGGTGCTTCTCTCTTGCATGGTCTTTGTGTATTTTTGTGTGTTGTTCTGTGTTCGTGTTGTTCAGTGTCATTGTCCTTTGTGTTCGTGTGTGTTCGCGCGTTGTTAGTCGTTACCGTTATTGTCCTTTTGTTTATATTTAATTCGATCCTTGATTCGGCCATGTATTATTTATTTGTTTTAACGTTTATTAAATCACCATGCACGGAAAGTTGCGCCTAATGTTCTCCTCATCCTTCGCCGCGTGCGGCGGTTCGTGCTGTCCTGTCCCGAGACGGGCCGCGGGCCGACGCCTGCGGCATCGCGGCATGCATGGCTGATATAGCTAGCGCGCGAACGCGACGACCTCATTCTCTGCTCGTTGAGTGCTCGAACCCACTGCAAGGGGGGTAGCTAGCGGCGATGCTGCTGCTAGCAGTAGTAATTAGTAGAAGAAAACCCCTACATTTTGGCGCCCAACTAAGTGGGGCCAGGGGCCTTGCCCTTGGTCGCTCAGACGACGAGCAGGTGTCGGCAGAGTGGGGAAGTTGCGTTCGGTTTCCAGCGTAAAATGCGCTTTGGTTGAGGTTGGCCGTCTCTGCCGTGTACCGCCCGTATCTCTTTCTTTGTCTGTCCATCCTTTTTCTCTGTCGATGTATCGTGGTGTGAGGAGAGGCAAATGTCACTTCTCAAACGGATTGGTAACCCGCTTCGAAGTTGTGTGAGGCGAAGCGTGGGCGAGGAAAGGCGTGATGCAAGTTGCCACCGAGACGCAGCAGTTCGTTCTCGGTGGCGGAAACTCGTTGGATTTACCAAGGCTTCCATCATGCCATGGCCGGGAGATTGACCATCTTGTCTCCCGTGCGACGTTCAAGTCGGTGAGTCCAACGGTTTTCTTTAGACTTCGCGTCGTGCGCGTCTTTCTTCAGCAAAATTCAAAACCAGTGAAAGAGTAGTTGACGCGCTATTTCTTGCCCGGGTCGCCGAAAGTCTCTTATCTTTAAAAGTTGACGGCGCTGTTCGGTTGCACATGGCCGACTTGCACCGAGGGAGGCAAAGATGGCGGAAAGGTCGCTGAGGCGAACAAAGAAGTAGAAGGAAGACCCTTCTTCCATGAATAGCCCTTCGGGCACTTGATTCTTCGCGCACGCAGAAGGGGAGAGCGTTCCAGCGTCCCCGCGGAGGGAGAGAAGGAGGCCATATGAAAGAGGGGGTCGGTCCATCCTCACCGGGCTCACCTCAGGAATCTGGTTTTTTCGTGTTTGTTGTTTTTTTTTTGCCTTTTTTTCGTTTGGCCCGAAGAGCGACGTAGTTGACGGCAGAGTGACCCGTGTGTACATAATGTAAATAGCTTCTTTCGCGGTTTTGTTTTTCGCCTCCGGGAGGCGAGGCGCCTGAATGTGTTGGTACTGCACATGGCGCGCGCGCGGTATCGTTGTCTGGTTTTGCGACGAGCGCGGGTTGAGGGCCCGAAGCGGCTTGTGTAGCCGTGGCCTGGGAGAGAAAGGGGTTCACTCTGTGCGGTCTGTACGAGCTTGGCCACAGTATCATGCCACCTTAGCGGTTAGTGCTGCGTGTTTACGCGCGTCGGCAGTGGCACCCCCCCCCTCCCCCCGACAGCAGAGGAGAGCGATCGCGCGCCCCTGTAGTAATTCTGGCCAGTCGTCAGAGCGGAAGACTTTAGCTAAAGTTACTGTGCTCTGCGATTTGGCACGGTGCAGTGTGAATTCTCAGCTGTTGCCGTCCCTTCCGCGTCTGTTCATTCCGTAGGCAACACGTTGTGGATGTCCCGTTTCGTTTGGTGTCACGGATGGGCAGTGTGGGTTCGTGGAAGGATTATCCGCTAGTGTAAGGTCATGCGGCATCGCACTAGTGAAGACCACGTTTACATTGGTTACTGCCCGACTGATTCCAGACGGAGAGATAACCTGACAGAGGTCTCTTTTTTCTCCTTCTACGCTCTTTCTCTAGTTTCTCTTCGCTGTTCTAGTTTTTATGCTAAGTGTTCCTTTCTGTTTACGTACCGTTTCTTTCTTTTTGGTTTTCGCTATCTGAGAATTGTAGTCTCGCGTTTTATCGTTCGTTAGTTCAATTGATTTTGGGTTATTGTGCTGCGCGACTGTTTTTGTTCTTTTGTTGTTGTTGTTTTTTTTTGTTGTGTTTTTCTGCCGCGCTGATTTGGCGGCCGAAGTCTGCGTGTCCGGAGCAGGGCGGCGTCAACGGCGAGGCTGCGGACGGAGCCGTGGTCGCGGCACTTGGTGCGGCCATGAAGTCGACAGGGTCGACGGCACGTGAGACCTGCCGCGGCCGGCGTCCAGAGTCCGGGTGAAGATGCCGTGGCGCGCGCTGGCTTCATCGGACACTTGAGAGATTTGCCGCGGTTGCATTGTCGCGTTTGTTTCCTTGTTTTTGTTTTGGTTTGGGGCTTGCGGATTTTATTGCATATTGGCACCGTCGGTATTCTTTTTTAGGGGGGCTTTTAAGGAGGGAGGGATGTGGGGCCGGGTCCCGCGCGACGCCATGTTTTGCTGGGAATGCCTCGCACCCCCCTTTCCCAGCTGGACGGGGCGGCGGCCCGCCCGCTTCCCCCATGTGGTTTTAACATAGGCTGCCATTGGGCAGCGAGAAATTCCTCGAACGTTCGCGCGTTCTGGCGTTTCTGGTTTTGGGGATGCCTCGGGAGAACTTGCTGGGTCCTGGAGAGGTGCGCACGTACTTTTGCGACCCTCCGGCCGACCGGGCCATCGGTCGGATGGCGTGCCTCTGCAGGCCCCGGCGACCACGGCGGCGACCTGCGACCGACGCCCACGTCTGTATGTTGTTCTATTTTCCTTTTCTGAGGGCTCGCGGTTGCGGGTGCGCTAGCCGGGGTTAGGCTCTCCTTCCTTGCATGGTTATTTTTGTGTGTTATTCTGTGTTCGCGTGTTGTTCTTTGTTACTGTCCTTCGTTTGTGTTATCGTGCTCGCGTTTTGTTAATCGTTATCGTATTTGTCCTTCGTTTATATTCGACTTTACATTCGGCCTCGTTTTGTTTGTATTGTTTGTTTTGTTTTAACGCGTGTTTATTAAATTACCATGCACGGAGAGTGACACATAATGTTCTCATCCTTCGCCGCGTGCGGCGGTTCGTGCTGTCCCGCCTCGAGTCGGGCCGCGGGCCGAAGCGCGCGGCAGCGCGGTGGTGCATGGCTGAGATAGCTAGCGCGCGAGCGCGACTACCACATTCTCTGCTCGTTGAGTGCTCGAACCCACTGCAGGGGGTTGCTAGCGGCGATGCCGCTGCAGCAGTAGTATTAGTAGAAGTAAACCCCTACACTATATGGTTTCACCATGATGAAAGGATCAAAACGTAGCCGAGAGCGTAGGCCTAGCTCACTCTCGGCGGCCGCGGCACACTTCGTCTCGCTCGCGTGGCGCCGTGCCGGTACGCCGCCGCAGCGTGCAGTCTTTGGAGTGCGTGGGTAGGGTAGGGTCAGTTTTTTCCTTCCTCCGTGGGTAGGGTAAACCGATGAGAGCAACACAGTCATATCACAGCGAGATGAGCTTGCCGCATGTGCGCGTTGACCTACTGCGCGCGCGCAGCAGATGGCGCGGGAGGCTCGGCGAATCGGAATGCGTGATTCAGTCACGTGTGCTCACTGCACCAATAAGCGCACTTGGTGGGACCGTTTTTTGACGCGGATTTTCTATGCGAATTCTGAGCGCACGGAAACGAGCGCGGAGGGATATTCAAGAAAAAGAGCGGCTCTTTCGAATGACACCAAGATGGCTGCCGTAGGGAACGTAGAACGGCAGTAGCGCGGCGCCAAAAAAAGCCCGTTTTTCGCGCGGCCATCGCTGAAAATTTAGCTCGCTGATGCGCATAAAATGCTTTCACGGCTAAAATACTGATCTAGGACGTATGAAAATTGGCGAGGTTATGCATCAGTAGCAACAGAATCCAAAAATAACATTTTCAAAAAATCGATTTTTCTCGCGATTTTCCGTCTCAAAGACCCGCTTCCCCCCTTAAGTATGGTGCGGGAAAGGCTACTGCCCTTGTACAGAGTGCATTGCTGTTGGGTGGTGGAGGTTGATAGATTCATTTTACATCCTATCCCATTTGGAATGAAAAGCATGTGTTTGTTTTAGGTGATGTGAAACTGATTGGGCACTAATCCAATGTGTGTTCACATATCAAAGTTAGGCTCTAGCCACATGGTGCTGCAATACCATAAATTTTACATAGATTGTTAGAAACCAAGCCTGTTTTACATTTCTGCTTTTTAATGCTTTGCTCCAGGGAGAAGCTCCAGTCCATGTGGTTCATCGGCCTTCAGTTCAACAAGACAGAGCACGTCAACATTGATCTCACCTATGACACGCGTTCATTCGTCGACACTGGTATGTGGTGCCCTTCTCTCTATCTCGCTGTTATCGGGACAGTACTGCAACTGATCGTGGGGCTCTTTTACATGATTTGAATTTGCTGTAGTAGCCAGCCCTGTCGTTGTTGCATAAGAGCTCTCTCACACACAGTCTGCTGGACTGAATGTCATGTGCACAATCTAATCCACATGTATTGATCAAGTTCTTCAGATTTCACAGCCTTGTGGTTTTGTAGTTGTCGTTACAAGTGGATTGCACTGTACTTCATTCTTTCTGAATGGCGTACTCTACCTGTTGTCGTTGTGTATGTACAGTTGTGGAAGGCACTGGTGCCCTTCATGATCGCTTGTATGCATCACTCTTAACTCTTTCGTTACTGCGTGAAAATGGCCGTTTTTTATAGGTCCGCGAAAAAAATTTTTTACTAGTGCAAATAATGCTCTAGGTTACATTGCAGCACACCAAATTGTGCGTAATGAAATGCTCTTTATAAGTAACATAAGTTTGAAAAGAAAAGAAAATATTACACAACTTGAAAAAAATATTAACTCTACTATTTTTATAGGAATTTGAGAAGTACAATACAAAGAAAGCACAATATCTACAAAAATATTACGAACAAAGAAAATTCAAAATATACATTTCGTAGGTAAATTATCCAGGAATATTCTAAAAGAAAAATAAACAATCCACATAAGCCCGTTTTACACACAGATAAAAAAACTGAAACTGCTTCACCGCTCGTGCCATGAGGTGAAGCACAGGTGTGCACCACACCTATCACAAAAAAACTTTTTTTCAACTTTGCGTTCCTTGTAGCACTCGCGGTAGTTTTTTCTTTCTTTTCGGCATAGTTCTGGTGAATTAGTGGGACGTGCACAATGCTCATATAAATGAGCAGTCCAATGAATTTCACGAGTTCCTCCGGAGTCAGCTGTTTCCACGAGCCGTCTCCTTCAGCATAGGTCGGAAGCTCGAAGATATGCATCCAAGTATATTTGCGTTTTCACAGATGGTTCTGGTCACCGCCGCTGTGAAGGACAGGAAAAAAAATCGCGCGATGTCGTGAAACGCTTTGCGCTACTCCGGTGTGCCAGGCCGAGATGCGTGCCGGGCGGCCTTATTGGTGAGAATTGAAGCTTTTTCGCTGCCGGCGGCAGCACATCCTGTCCAAGCGCTGCGCGCACCCTGCAGATAACGAGGATATCTCAAAGGGCGTGCACTCAGATCGGCAGATAAGCGCTCCTGACGGACGAGACCGCCCAAGGGCGAAAACGAAACTTGCCGGTGAACAGCTGAGGATGACCCGGGCTGGCTCGAAGTGCCGTCGCTTTCAGAGCTTGAATATGAGCTGGTGTCGTCTTCGGAATCGTAGCTCGACTCATCTTCACTAAATTCGTGTGCGGGTTCAGCATACTTCCGAGCGGATCGTTTTTCCCGCGACACAGTCCCGCGGGACGCCGCCGCTATGGGAGCGGCGGAGAGTTTGCCGAGCGCACCGACGCTAACGCCGGATGCGCCCCTCTCACGTAGATAAAGAGAAGCGAAACCGAAACTGCTGCAAACTTGCTGAAAAGGCCAGATCAACAAGTTAGACACGCGACGGACCTTCAGAAACGAGCTGTATTTGATTGAAATTGTCCAAACTCGGAACCAAAGCTCGCTGGTGAACAGCTGGTGTCATTTTCACGTAATTATTGCGGCCAAACATTATTGCCTTGCAAAACTGACAACACTATTTGATAATTGACTTCTTAGGAATCGTTTGATAACAAAATGTTGATAATAATCGAGCACAAACTCGAGCAGCGTGCTTTTTTCTCATGTGTGGCGGCCACGCCCCCTTTTCCAGCAGCACACGCACATTACTTCGCGAGAAACTCCGTCAAAAATCGCGATGTCGTCAGAGCGGGAAAATTTGAACGGATTGTAGAAGAGCAGTCCCCAAACTAAACGCCAAATGCCGCTGTATGCACGGGAAACGTTTTTAACGCGTCGAAATCGGCAGTTTTAGTCATCGATCACCGGTGATCGATTTGAATAGGCGTGGTAACGAAAGAGTTAAAGGTGATGGTCATCTGCCATTTGTCTATCGTCCTAACGGGGAGGCGTGTATGAGTGCACCTTTGTTTGAAGGGTTTTTATCGCTCCTTGACGGTGGGATGGCAAGAAATGGTAACTGTACTTTTGCCCTCAACACGGCACACCCACACCTGTTTGATGCTCGAGTCATGAACACCGAGCATTATTTCAAAGGATTTTCTGCGTGCCAGTTTCTTGTTACAATATTTTTGACAAGGCAGTGGCTTGTGACTAAGAATTGTGCGCCATCCATTTCATAGCTCTGCTTGTGACAGTTGCATTGATCCTTCAAGAGTTATAGCAGAGGTGCTCCTAGATCCTGGAAATTGAGGACTGGGGTAGGCTTGATGCAAGGTGTACTGCTGCTGATCCATGTACTGTGGATGACAGGACCGTGCACTTGTGGTGCACACAGTGGAGGTTGAAAAGGCCACATGCGAGGCCGATGATTTCAGTGACTGCCACCATCAGTTGAAGCGCTGTGTGTGTGTGTGTGTGTGTGTGTGTGTGTGTGTGTGTGTGTGTGTAAAGGTGTGTGTAAAGGTGTGCTATGGGAGGACACGTGCACGCTTTTTGTCGATTCCAGCAAAGCTTGCTCTGATCTCTCGTGGAAGAGACAACAGAAAAACATGAGAGACTTCTTAAGAAAATGAACACCTTTTCTATATGCTCAGTGAACTTCACTTTGATGATTTTTGCTAATTTAGCCAGCTTTTGATGTGTGTTCGTGGTAATATGATTTGTACATGTTTCTTGACCCTGTGGTATTTGTATTGTTGAGATTCTACTGTATCATAAGATCAAATATGGGATATCACCTACCCTCAGTCATGCTTGCATTGATCAGATGTGTTCTTCTTTTGCATTTCAGTAAAGAGGCAAGCAACAGCAATCAACATCTTCAAGCAGGACATGGAAGTGGACATCAAATACGTGAGGCGGTAAGTCTTGTTCTGTGTGGGTGTCTACAAGAAGAGCTTAGTTGGCAAGCATTGTGCTGGGACACAGCACGAAGGTGTTAAAATTAACACACCTGTCACCACTCCCTGGGTAAAAACAAGTTTTGTGTTCTACTGGAGCCAAAGACAAACTCTGCAAGCTTTGAGAAGGTTTATTGTACGTCGTTAGTTCAAATGTAGGAATGTGCCTTGAAATGCGTGACACCTGCTGGACTGGTCTGGCTTTTAATAGTGAGCGAGCATATCACTGTGTCACTCTTATGTCACTGTGTTGCTTGTTCTTCCTCACACACGTCATTCCATCAGCATACGAGTGCCGAGGTTCTGGGTTCTAATTGAAGTCTAGCCTCAATTTTGTCCCACTGGCCCCGCCATGGTGGTCTGTGGTTATGGCACTAGGCTGCAGATCCGAAGGTCGCGGGATCAAATCCCAACCGTGACGGGCGGCTGCATTTCGATGGAGGCTAAATGTTGATGCCTGTGTGCTGTGCAATGTCGGTGCTCGTTAAAGAAACCCAGGTGGTCGAAATTCCCGGAGCCCTCCATTACTGCATCTCTCATAATCGTATCGTGGCCTTGGGACGTAAAACGCAATGCATCAATTTTGTCCCACTGCATTGATGGCTTCTTGTCATAAAAAGCACAGCGGCAGCGTAAGCTATATTTTTAAGCTCTGACAATCTCTCTATACAGTCTTACTCCATTCCTGCTTTCCTCCCATTGTCTGCTTCTTCTGCTTCCCCTCTTTTTTTTCATCCACTCCCTCTTTTTCTTCATTGTCACCGTCTTCATTTTTAGCCAACCTCTCCCTCCTCCCCCTCTTCTTCTTTGCCATTGCCTTCCTCTTCTGCTCAGTCATCGTCTGTCTTCCTTCATCGTCATTGATATAAAACCACAGCCGGTGGCCGTTGACACGTAATGTCCTGAAACACCACTCCTACAAATCAAAAGTTGTGGCTGAGAACACAGGGTGTTCAGCCATGTGGTGAGAGGCAAAGGTGGGTGTCCGGTGGGTGCCTGAGAATGCAACATGCCCAACCAAGTGGTTAGAGCCATTCGGGGTTTTAGTGGTGCCACTTCTAATTTGAGGTTGGTTCAAATGCACACACAGGCATGAAGACTTTTACATTGTAGCTGACAGCAGTTATGTACACCAGTGGAGGGTAACATCACCAGCAGTTTTGCTCACTCTAATGAGACCACAACAGCTTACACTATGAAACGAACAAAGCTACAGCTTGGAAAAACACTTCAGTCCGACTTTAGTGATTTTGCTTGAAGCATCTTTGTGCCTCTTTATACTAACAATCTTTTTTAACAAAATATTTGTGCAGGAGAGAGCTTGTGAGGTACTTACCCCAGGCGGTGCTCAATCGGTGCAAGAAAAAAGGGAACAAGACTGCGGTGAGTTGCTTGCTTGTTTGTGCCAACGTGGCTGTGTTGGCTTTAGGGGCATACATCAGCGCAGATTTTTTTTTTTTTTTTTTTGAGGAGGGGGGGGGGGGGGGGTGAGATCTAAGGAAAATGCTTTCAAGTAATAGATGGTTGTTTTAACACTTGCTGTGAAGTGGCGTTCCCATCCTGGTATTGCCATGTTCAGCCTTGAAAGGTGGATCAAGATCGAGATAAATAGATTTTGAATATTGCACAGCTCTTGTTAACAGTTGCTATAAAGCAGCATCCAGATACTGGTAGCTGTAATTCGATAATTGAAATGAGCAGCCAAGCTGAGCAAAGCACGCTGCATTACTTAACGTGCAGCCGCATTTTCTTCCTTTGCTATGCTTGCATCTCAATTTTTCAATGATTTGGAGTTCATTTTGGTGTAGTTTGACAGTTCCCTAAATTACTAGCGGAATATTGTTCACTAACATCGACACACTGTAACAGTATCCATATTCGCAGGTGAAGGCTATTCGGTTCAAAGACCGGATATAACACCATTGAATTTAACACATCTGAACGCCTTTATGGGAGAGACGTGCCAAGGAGCAGCCTTTCAAAGGTCCCTTATAAGCGGGGTGCTATATTTTCGTTTTCTGATAAACCAATATTTTGACATGGGCATGCTAGGAACTGAAGCAACCCCAAAAGACTGCTACATAGAGCCAACAGAATTGGTGTAGGGCTCTTCAGCTTTCTCACTTTATTTGGACACCATTTCCCTCGTTTCCCGCAAAGAATTAACTGCAGTTCACAGCCAATATCACTGCATTTAGAGCCGAAGTATCTTGTTGCAAGCCAGGCTGTTGACCAAAATTAATGGTATTTTGTCCTTGATAAGCAATTGTCATCAGGAATGTGTCTATCATAAGAGGTCTGGCTAACAGGAGAGATAGGGCAGCCAACCATGTGGGTGAATGAGCTCTGACGTCACTCTCTTAATTACAGTAAAACCTCGTTATAACAAAGTTGAAGGGGGAGCCGTAATTACTTCGTTATAACCATTAATTTGTTATAGCCAATATCCATTTCATTTATGGAAATTTCAAGGGGAATTGCGGTTGCTTCGTTATATCTGGGCTCGTTATAACGAGGTTCTACTGTATAGTGTTCATCTAACTGAATGGACCAAGTGGAGCAGTTCGAACTGAGTAGGTTTTATAAATACATTGAAAACGTGGCAAGGTCAAGCAAGAATTTAAAACTAGTTTTTAATTGTCAGGGTTTAAATTTTTGTCTACTGCCCAAATTTTTTTAAGCACACATTTATGTGGTCCCCGGAGGGTATTTGCGCCTGAACCACTCGGCACGGTTGCTGCTTGCAGAACTCGACCACCCCAAACTCCACACCTCAGAACAGCCCTGGCATGACATCGCAGGCAGGGAAGAAGGTGCTGTCCTCGAGCCGCTCGGACTCCTGCCCTCCTTGGCCTGGTGGGCGACGGGGTGGGTGGCACAGTCAATGACAGTGTAGTGACAAGCGATGACTCGTGCTGCAGCCTCAGTGTGGTGAGTGGCGGTGGCTCGTTTTTCTGTCATGCCAGCTGTTAGCTTGGTTGCCCTTTGTTTTTCCTCTGTTTTTTCTTTTTTCTTTTGTGTTTCCTTTAGCTTGCCAATCTGGCAGGCACATATTAATGGCACTTTTCAAATTGGGTTGTAAAATGCTTTTATGGGAAAGGGCGGATGCGGCTTTCGTATCTCGAAAAATGAACAAATCAATTTTTTGAGTATCACGTATTCAGTTTCTAAAGGACTTTTCTTAAAAATCTGATTCCGAAAATGAAATCGGAAGAGCGCGTAGAAGCGCTTAATTTTTGTAGTGCTCTAAAGAAACTCCGCAGAAATCGCGAAAAAGAACAGCATTTTTCACGCTGCATACAGTTGAATCCCTCGTTAACGAAATCCATGGGGGATAACGAAAAGATTCGCTGTTGCGAGAATTTTGTTTTGAAACAAGGCAGTGCAGGGAGAAAATTACTGAAAAGAGAAGCATTGCTGTAAATATTTTGTTAGCCTGCTTTGGTGAGCCTTGCTGTAGGCTATTCAGAGCTTCATTGCCAACCGCAAGTTTACCAAATTGTAGTGGAGTCCATGGTTAAGGGGGGACACGGCTCTTAGAAACCGAAAATCGGCCGAAAAATCGGATTTTCAAAGTCTTCATTTTCGCGTTCCTACTACCATCCCGCATGCGTCTGCAAATTTTTACGAAAAAATACCGCCTATTTATGCAGTAATAGCGATTTAAAATTTGCTGCTGCAGCTGTGGCCCTTTAAACTTTAACGTGCCCTCCATTTCAATTTCCTCTAGCTCGCGAACGGCTTGCCCGATCCCAGCCATTTTGGCATCGTTCAAAAGCTCGCGTTTCTAGCTTTTTTTATGTTCTCAGTAAGCAACCCTGAGCGCGCCGCCTACTTCACAAAAAAAAAAAAAAGCGCGGCGCGCGGTGAGGCGCCATCTTGTTTTTTTGAGCAACGGCGCGGTAAACGTGCCTGGCGAAGCGAAGAAGTTTCCTGAAGAAGTTTCCTGCGGTGCATCGCTTCCGCAAATAAGATAAACGTACAAGAAACGCACTAACGCCGTGACATCGCGGGTCCATGAAAGGGATGAGCAACCGGCCCGAGATCTCGCCTGATAACGGCGTCTGATAGCGGGGGAGGGGTGCTGGTATCGGCAATCTGCTGGTTGGGGGAGGCGCTGATTCCCATCGCTTATCACAAGCAGTGACATGGCTCAAGAAAGAACCCGCGAGATAGGGACGCTTGATCGGCTCTTTTCAAAGACCACGTGATCATTCAAAGACCGTACGATCGTGATCATAGGTGATCGTCGATCTGGACATAGTGAATCTGCCCCTCCGTTACACGCAGTGCAAGATATGCAGCAGAGACGGCAAACTGACGAGGGGCGATAGTAACTATGGCTCAGCAACGAAACTAGCTTTTTTGAGCGAAAAGCGCAACAAAGTTGGTGCAGGCCCCAAGGCGGGGGGGGGGGGGGGTGCGTAGGATACCGACTTTGCTTTATAACTATTGAGCAAGTTGTAGCAGGAGATTTATCTTTGCGGTAACAGATTCCCCGACCTTCAGTTATCATTTCGGTGTGTTATTCTTTGAAATAAACCTCACGAATACTACTTGAAACGTTTTTTCTTGTTTTCTCAAAATGGCATTTTTGACCAATTTGTGATCTGGGAGGGGCCATATCTCTGGTTCTACTAGTCGAAATGCAATAAATCTTTTTTTGTCGGAAAGGTGGGCAATAGCAGAGTGCAGTAGGCCTGAAGTATGACCATACAGCATTGCATAAAATTTTTAAAACTTATAATTGTCTTTAGGTGCCAATCTCAGTTTTCACATACAAATGTTTGACATGCTGTAACTTGTGCTAAAGTTTGTCTAAACCATCCATTCTTGTATCACTGCACTCTCTGATCATAGATCATTTTGATGGCCTATTTTTTCTTGTAACATCCAGTACCTTTGAAGCAGCACTCCTCCCAACCAGCCTCCACTGAGGATAGCTGGGAACATGAATTATTTTAGTTGTATGAAAACTACTCACTACAAATGAAAACCAAGTGCATATTTGAAATCAGCATGTTAAAATACATAAGTGGTGCAAGTTTGATCAGAATCTGAGCATAAATAAAAAAAATATTTTTAAGTGGGGTGTCCCCCCTTAATTCACGTGTAGAGTGGCTCGTATTGCCCGCAGCACGGTACGCCTCCTGAGGAGATTGCTTTTATCCCGCGAGGGTCCCCATATTTCTTGAATCTAACACGTACCCAGTTTCGAACAAGAGTTGAGAGTACAAAGGCACATTAAGGCATATTTGCAAAGTCCAGCTACATTGTCCTGTTTCTGGCCCAAAGGAAACAAAAAAACTTCCCTAGTGGGCCTATATGACCGCATGTAGGCTCCATAACTTTGCCAATTACTCCTTCCATTACATTTAGTTCCAGGCCTTAGCCACGCAAAGAAGACTCAATACAGCTATCTTTAGAGGGAAAAATTACTTTCCCATGACGAGAGCTTGATAATAAAAGCGGCGTGCCACTATGCGAACTTAATTGAGGACAGATGCAACGCATGGACATAGTCAAGTGCAAAGCGAACTACTGCAGACTCCCTCCATGAAAGATGTTCCTCCATCACCCTTTCGAGACGCTGACGGCACTGCATCTAACCGATCTCACGGGAAGTTCTTACCGATGTCGCCAGTGTGGTTTTGTACTCGATTCGAGTGCAGGCAGCTTTACGAAGGAATGTGCGGGCTGTAAATTTAGCCTAAATACGCCAACCGCACTCCACAGCTTATGGTATGGCCGCGAGAGATTCCGATTACGGCAGGAATGCAGCGGTGCCGGATATCGCGCCCCACGGGGGCATACGCGATGATGGCAACCGAGGAATGTGCCGGTACAACTTATCGCCAGCAAGTCTGTCGCGACGATCTGTTCAGCTGCAGTACGTGTTATGTGTAGCGCCTTCACAGTGTGCACCTGCAGTATCCCAAAAGCACCACATTGCTCTTCGCTGCGCTTCAGCAGGGCAAATGGCGTAAGAGCTCACCATCGTGTACTGCAGCAATAAACAAAGGCAACATGATCAGTCAACAACCAAGGTGGCGGCCATGCAAGCATTCTGTGACAGTTATTTTGCGAATTTAAGTGGGTGGAACGTGCATTTGATGAGTACATTCCCTGGACCTGGAGGCACCATGTGGTCTAACGGTCCAGCAATTTCATCCAGCAAATCTCGAGATAGCAGTTTCGTGACGTTTCGTTATCGAGAGATATGAAATGCATTGACTCCTTTGGGCTTTGTCCGGGGAATGTGAAATCTTTCGTTGTTACGAGAATTTTGTTGCGAGATTTCATCATCGGGAGCTTAACTGCATCTCCGCAACGGCGTGACCGTGCGCTGCTGCTTTGCCCTTGTTGAAAAGTGCAATTATCCGTCTTCAAATCTTCCTCTTCAGCCACCTCCTTCATAGAGTAACAAATGCACAAAAAGCAAGATTCGTGGTCGTTATGACACCTCCGAATGGCCATGCCCGTCATGTGGCGAATCGGAGCTTCGCGATTGGTCTCCTTGGCGGTGAATGTCTTCTGCTACTGCGCCTCTATGTGCACTATGTTCGTCTGTGTATGCTTTCCTCCATAGTATGTGCAGTGTCAGTGCTCTGGAAGCTCGATAGCAGCTTCTGAATCTATTGACTAGATAGTCAATAGATTCAGAAGCTGCTATCGAGTCTCATGACTTGCGCCGCGTGTTTGATGATAGCCTTGCCATGTTCGTCTGCACATGCAAAGTGCAGTGGCGTAGTTTTGGCAGAGGACTCGAGTGATATGTGCCTGTTAACATCTCAGCGTGCGATTATCGTCGGCATTTGCAGAAAGTTTTTTCAGCGGCTAATTTGTGCTAAGACGCGTACGAGCGCTGATGGTGACGTCCACGAGCTGCTCTTCATCACTCGCGTGCAGGCGGAATGCTTGTTTTTGTCGACGATGTTGACAGGTCGCTTCTTGGCAATTCATCCGTGGATGAAACATCTTGCACGAGCAGCAATGGCACCATCGCACATGTCATGCCACGTTCCACGTTGCTGATTGCATGTGGCTGTCGCACCTCGTATGTGCCCGATTCTCATCTCACCATGTTGCCATGCTGTACACTAGAATGGATGATACCATTCATGCGCGCCTGGAGCTGCATTTTGTATCGGCAAAAGCATTCCGTGAGGTCGTCGCATACATGGAGAGAAGTTAATTTCTGCAAGCGCGTGGAAAATGGAACTGACAGGTGAGGGCAATTTGCGTGCTGGTACGGAAAAAGCGGACCGAGTTTCTCATAGCCAAAATGACTGCCTCGAACGCATTTCTTGGTGTTGTAGGAGATGGAAGCGCTCCAGCTAGGCACTAGACAATGGGTCAGCATCGCAAATGGTAATGACGTGTGTGTTTGCCAGCGCTGTTGTGAAGGGGTGGCTGTGAAAGGAATATGGTGAAATTTTCTGTGTAAATGACAAAGCCGTGCAGGCTGTCAAAAGTATTGCAATGGGACTAGAAGCTCTGACAAATTACAGGTCGATAATAAACATCGCACGTAGAGAGTTGCACCATAAAACATTTCAGAAACATTTGAAGGCCGAGTCCAGATGTTTTATTGCGACAGCTGCTGCCAGTGTTTGTGTGCTGTAATACCAGTGCCTTTTTTGGCATGCAGATTTGTCCCTGAGGCAGTATACAAATATAGTTATGGAGGCCACTGTGCTTATGCTGAGTATTGTGCAACACTTCGACTGCACCCTGGACACCCAATGCAGCAGAGGAAGATGCCTTTCGGGAAAAGAGAGGCCAACAAAGCACACCAAACTAAAGGCAGGGCATTCAAGAAGCTGTGCGCTGCAGAGGACGCAGACTACTTAATTGGTGCCTTTTTGTAATGAAAAATCCAAGGTACAACCTCAAAAGCAGTTTTCTCAGAGACTTTTCTTTCTTCCTGCATTGCTTGTTCTGCTGATTTCTCTGTGTCCACTAAGTTTGTTCTATTTTTTTCTTTTCTGTATACCTGGAAATATCATCCAGGGAGTGATGCTGTTGCTTTTGCAGTTTTTGTTCACTATGTTTAGCAATAAGACTAATTGCCCGCAGCCTAAGGCCCTGTTGTACAGTCACCTCATAAAAATGGCAAAAAAGATTCTTAAATAAAGGTTTAAAAATGTCGCACCCTCAACTGCTGCTCAGTGTAGAACACACAGCACTTCGGAAAATCTATCGCAATTTTCGAGTGATTCAGGCTTTAACAAGGCCAGAAGGAGAAGAGTATTGCAGAGCAAGAAGCCTTAGATATGCTCATGAAATTTATACAGTAGCATCTCAGAAATGTTGCTAATAAATCTGCCTATTTTTCAGTCTATGAAGAAAAAAAAAAGTTCCAAATGCACATTCCTCTTGCCTTGCACACAAGTACAGTAAAACCTCGTTATAACGAAGTTGAAGGGGGAGCGGTAATTACTTTGTTATAACCATTAGTTTGTTAAACCAATAACAATTTCATCTATAGGAATTTCAAGGGGAATTGCGATTACTTCGTTATATCTGATAGTTCATTATATCCAGGTTCGTTATAATGAGGTTATACTGTAATTTTATTTTTAAAGTCTGCACATCAGAATATAGAAATTAGGAAAATTGTAAAACTCCATCAATGAGTTGCTCGATGGTGTGCCTATGTACATGTCACTCATAGTTACCCGCATTATCTTGAGGAACACGTCAGGGGTTGTGGGGCGAGTGCGACCATGCCATCTCATAGCGTGGTTGTGCTGAACAAAACACGCCTAGTGACATGGTGACACCACGCTCAGAGTATCACATATAAGACGCTCCTGATGACAACCATTGTTCACCTGGCGCTCGGAGCATCTCGTTTGGCAGATGGGCTGGGATGGCAGAAGCGGTGAAAACAGGGAGAAGTAGTGACTGCTTTGTCTTACGTCAAGTGCTTGTAACTGTGCCATTGTGGCATCGCTTGGGAAATTTTTGCAGCTTTGTGTTCCTCACAGTCTGGTGAATGACGGCCGCTACATAAGTTTTGTATTTTGGCTTGAGTGAGGGCCCCTTTAGCATTAGTTTCCTGTCAATGCTTTCCTGGAGTTCCGCCGTGGAGGCCTAGTGGTTATGGCACTTGGCTGCTGATCCGACGGTCCTGGGATCGAATCCCGGCCGCGGCGGCCGCGTTTCGATGGAGGCGAAATGTTGAGGCCCGTGTGCTGTGCGATTTCGGTGCACGTTAAAGAACCCCAGCTGGTCGAAAATTTCCAGAGCCATCCACCGGCGTCTCTCGTAATCATGACTGATTTTGGAACGTAAAACCCTAGAAATCAATACTTTCCTTGAGTTCTGGTGTGCACACAAGCACTGATGTTCAGTGCATGCTTATACAAGAAATGGCACAGGGCTGACACTTCTGATAGATTTCTCAAGTAATTGTCAATCCTAGCATTTGCCAACCTTTAGAAGTGCAACTCGGTATGTTTTACAATTTTCCATTCTGCTCGGCCTTTGCGGGGATAATGTTCTCCGTTGTCTTGGCTGCCACATGTGGACCAACAACTTTCTGGACTAAAATTCGCCCTCTTTTCTGACCAGAGTTGTGTGTTCTGGCTCGTTTGATTGGGAAACTGTCGTGACAAGAGATTCGATTTGATGTGTGTGTGACTACTGCGAGTAAAGGGCAAAGAACATACTGACAGGGTGCACACTGCATTGTAGTCTCCCCTTTCCATGTGTTCTCTGCGCTCGACTCGCAGTGTGTCAAACTGGTTGCCCAAATTCATGCCGTGCAGACTGCCAGCGGCAACCCGGCCTCCATCATGCAGCTCAAGCGCAAACTCGACCCCGAGTCCAGCGTCGACGTGGCTGTTTCGAGTGGTGGGGGTGGGGGAGTGACCATTGGCGGTGGCCACTCGTACAACAACCAGAACGCCGGCAGCGGGGGCTCTGGTGGGGAGGAGGCGAACGATGAGGACGGGGCCGGCAAGCGGTGCCGCTCGGATGAGGTTAACAGTGCCGCATTCATGGACGCCATAGGATTGGGCAAGAACTCCGGCTCGGATCTGCCCTTCCTCGAGTGCGGTGCCGCCGACAGCCAGCTGCAGGTGAGCACACCTTGCATGCACAGTGTTCCCTCTTTGAACTGATGGCGAAGATATTGGAGGCCGACAGTGCCGGCAAGTGCGTTTGAGGCTTCTCATAACTGAAGTGGGTATGTGGTGCATTATCATGCATCACAGCGCAAATGTTGGTGCAGCAAGGCTGCCGAATCCCTTGCAAGCCATTGCAGGCCAGAGCCACGTGCTTCGTTCCCATCGGTCCAATCCCCTTTTTGTGCTACAGCATATCTTAACTTAACCAAGGTTTGTGCCAGTTCAAGCTTGATCCTTGGCATATCATAAAAGGCATGTCTCAGTGTTACTGGGCTGCAGGAATTTTGAATCTCCGTCAGTCATCGCTCTCGCCGCTGTCCGCAGCACGTATGTGCGCAACGATCACCTCGTTACTGAGGCGCTCGGATCAGCCACGGCGGGACCCGACGTCCCTTCCGCGGCAAAACGTAAACCTGAGATAGTTGTGGAGAAACAGTTCGAGCACGGTGCACACAACAGTCAAGCGAGCGGTGACGGTGCGACCGGCGCACGGAAGAGACCTGAGCAGCGGCTTCAGGAGGAAAGTTCCTCCTCTTCTTGCTTCCTCGTAAGTGACGCAGTAAACTCGTTTTCTGAGGGGGCGGACAGGATGTGAGGCGAATCGCAGCGCATACGCTGGCATGGTCGGCGGGGCGAGCCATTTTCAGCGCGTGCCGTAGCCGAATTCAATCGCTATATCCGGTATCGCGGCACTGGCGCATCGTGATAAGCAATTTTACAACAGAAACCATACAAAAGTGGATGGTCGTTATAAGTGGACTGTACTACAATATAATTGACTGTACTACAATATAAATTTCATAAGCATATCTTTAAACTTTTTGGTGTACAGTACTTTTCTCCTTCTGACCTTGCTTCAAGCCTGAATCACTTTAAAAAAATGTGATAGAAAGATCTTTCGAAGCGCTGTGTGTTCTACAATGAATGGTTGAGGGTGCAACATTCTCAGATTTTTTATATGCAACACAGTTTATTTAGTTTTTTTCACAAGGTGACTGCACCACAGGGGCTTAGACTGCGAGCAATTAGTTGTAATGTTAAATGTAAGGAAGGAAAACCGGGAAAGGAAGTCATGCCCTGGGCAACTTCCAGGTATGCAGGGGAAAAAAAAGCCTGATATAGGTGTTAGTGGTCATGGAGAAATCGGCGGAACCAGCAAATCAGGAAGCAAGGGAAGTTGTTTTGAGAAAACTGCTTTCAATGTTGTACTTTGGACTTTTCATTTCAAATTTGTTTTGTCCTTTTCAGTGCACGGCTTCTTGAATGTCCTGTCCTGCCTTTAGTTTGCTGTGCCTTGCTGTCCTCTTTCTCTTTTTCCCAAAAGACATCTTTCTCTGCTGCTCTGGGAAAAGCATGTTGTCCACGCTGCAGTCAACGTGTTGCACAGTACTCTGCATAAGCATGGTGGGCTCCACAATTGTATTTGAGTTCTGCTTCTTGGACAGATTTGCTGCCAAAACTATGCTCCTTACGCGCTAACAAACATGCTGAGGCTATCGCCACGAGCAATGCGATATCAGCTTCTGAATCTATACACTGCTGGACAGCCAACACTACTCACACTTTGGAGGAAAGCACACACAGATGAACATAGCGCGCAGAGAGGTGCGGCAGCTGAAGATACGTACCATCAAAGAGACCAATGGCTAGGCTCCGATTCGCCACGTGACGGGCGCGGCCAATCGGAGGCCTCGGAACGACCACGAATCTTGCTTTTTGTGCACTTGCTACTGCATGAAGGAGGTGGCTGAAGGTGGAAAATTGCACTTTGTTCGGTTGCACCGTTAGGGAGATGACTTGAAAAATGCTTACTTTTAGCGATTTCTGTGGAGTTTTTTGCCATGTTGGGCACTATTTTTGTTTAGCACTTACACATGGTTTTCATTGTTCATATTTCGGAATCAGATAAAGAATGACTTGTAGAAACTGAATGTGCTTTTCAGAAAATTGATGTTCTTGGTCATTTCTTTTACAATACGAAAGCCACATCCCCACTTTTAAGTTCACATTGGCCATGTGGCCTCAGCTGTTTGTCAAGATGCTTTGCTGGGCGAGTTGGTTCATAGTGCCAAATAAATTTGAGTGCAAAAGAAATGACTGGACAAAAGACGGGATGATGTTTTGTTCATTTGTGCTCAAATTTATTTTGGCCATTTCCCTTTTGCAAATGCAGTCACTGTGTGCTTTACAGTAACACTTGCATTGCCTTGCCATTCTTCTGCACTTGCATGCATAATGTCTTTCTCTATCTTTAAAAAGTTCTTCATGGACTTTGCCCTCTTTCGACTGCACTTCGCCATTTTGTTAACTTTGGTATTGTGACCTGTGCTCCCGGCAGGCGTTGACAGCTAGGAGCATCGCTGTCACAGATTTGGAACCACCCCTCAGTTTGGCAAAAACTGCATTTCTCGGTGCTACTAGATTAACGCTACCCTTCCTGCTTTAAATTGCCCCTAGTACAACTTCAGTGTGATCACATGCATGAAACCCATGCCACAACTGTTAAATTTCGCCATATTAACTATGCCACTGCTGTACAGCTGTCACTGTGTTGTTGTAGTATAGTCTGCGCTCGTTACAACAAACCTGCATACAACAGACTTTTGGATATAATGGACGACATTTCAATATTTCAACCTAAGTTTGGTCCATGTATATTATCTATGCAACCAAGTCCGCTTTTAACGGCCCGGGCCACAATGGAATATTGGCTACAGTGGATGAAATTAGCGGTGATCTTTTCCAAACTGGACGTAAAAAACGTACTTTTGCTGGTCTGACAACAGACTTCCTCATGGCAGCAATGCGTGTGCACTTAAACTGAAACAAGTTTGAAATGCATCTGGCAACCTTTGAGGCGTCTGGCGAAGCCGGGCCTCTAGCCGAGCCAACTTGAGGACAAGCACGATGGTGCTGCAGTGTTTTGTCATGCTAGTCATTTGTGCCACACTTTGATAATAGCCTCCAAAAGGGAAGCATCTTTCAATGAACAACAATATTAAGACTGCGGATGCAGTTGCACGCCGTAAAAAGCAAAAGGGGCTATCCAAGGAGACCGCGAGTTCAGTTGTGAATAAAGCTATTGTAGGCGAGCAATTATTGAAAGTATTGGATGAAATTAATCTTAAGCAGTGGACCTAAATGTGAATAAAAAGCTTTTGTGTGCTTGATCTTTACTTTTGATATTGTTCAGATCTCCAATTTTGCAACAGCGTTGCAGCTGCTGCAACCATAGTTTTCGATGTAAGGTGTTTGTGTGCTCCAAGCTCATATTCTGGCAAGTTCCAGTGGCAAGTTAGAATACATCTCTGTGAGAGGTGTGGTCGTATGAATATCTTGAGCTAATTCAGAGTAGCAGTGGCCTTGCTGCAGCCAGTGTAATGGCCCTCACTCATTGAAGCAAAACATGCACCACTGTTGTAAATTACCCCCCTTGGTGATTGGTGACTGTGTCATTCTTAATCATGCTGTGGAGTCCACACCCAGCATATAGTTACAGAAAGGGCCTGCCCCACTCTGCTGCTTTCTTGCCTTCCTCCTTTCTTCCTGCGCTGAAGTTCAAAGAATGGATATTACGGTCTTTGGATAAAACGGACAATTTTCTGCCAGATAAAACGGACACATTTGCCGTCGACTGTAGCACGGTCAAACCTCATTATAACATTCTACATAACATCGAAGTAGCTTTGCTGTATGTGATACTTCGCTGTAGGTGTATATTTGTAGCACTGTTCTAATTGTAATGCTGTTAATTTAATTTGTTGTAGCTGATAATTTGTTATATAGCAGTTTGACTGTTGTAGTATGCAGTGAACAGCAGTAGACCTTTGGTGGTCTGAACGTGGAACATTGGAAAAGCAGGTAGGTGACAGTATCTAGACATTGCTACGCCCAGATTCGTCGTGAAAATTGTGAGGGTCTGGATTTGGGCTACTTGCTCTGTGCGCGCACTCTGTAAAGCCTGTTCACGTGACAGCAGCCTCCCTGAAAGAGGAGCAGGGGCTGTTGCACGAGCCGACAAATGACTTAAGTCACCACACGCAACGCTACGAGGAGGGTGTCACGATATAGAGGTTGAGGCATGCGAGTGGCAGGCATCATGCGAAACTGTGCATGTGAAACGGACACTTGTGTGTGCGTCGTGGTGCTCCTCGGCCAAAGTTGCCTTCATGTGAACAGGTTTTATGGTGCTGAAATTGTTCTCTTGTTGGCCTCGCACATGCTTCACTGTTTGGCGTTTTTGATGCTGGCCAGCATGATGCTCTTGACGATCTTTCTGCTCATCGCACAATGACGCGCTTCGTCGTGTGCCCGAGGAAGCCGCCCTTCCTGGACGGGTTCCTGCCAAGAGCGACGCTTTCGCCGCTGGTTCTGGCAGCATGTGGTTCAGGGGCTGGTGGCAAAGGTAATATGGTGTACAGTGGCAGGCCTGTTGCGTCCCAGTTGGCACCAAGAGTGGTGCATAGGTCCATGAAGGCATGGCATGGCGGCAGGGGCGGCGTCGGGGGGGGGTACCTACGGCGGTAGTCGGGGAGGGGCCATTTGAACAGTAGTAACAGATTTTGCTGCGTATTGACGGTAATTTAGCAAACGTTTGGTAGTGGTTCTCATTCTTTTATGATTGTGTTATTCTATACAATGTAATGTCACAGAAATTTGCATCTTGAGATGCCCAAGTAATTAAAGGCGATTAGAATGCTGCAAACGTCCTGCTTGTTTGCTCTAGTACAGACCCTTTCCTTTCCCTGCACCTTTTTTTTAAACATTATTTAGCAAACATTTAAGTGCAGCCTGTGCACGATTTCCTGTAGTAATACAAACTCTTATGCACCTTTATTCATGACTGCAATCCTAACGTAAATAAGTTCAGAGGATGATCTGAAATCAAGCAAGGTACCTTGTAGGAGCAGTTTCTACAGGCTGTTGTTTATACAAGGTTGTCACTGGGGCTCCACTGACATTCTTTCTCTTGCGCTTCATTTGTTATTTAGACCTTTTAGAAGAAAAATTGTTTTGCAAAAACGATTTCTCCTACATCCGTGCCTCCCCTTCAGAGTAGGCGCTCTCGTCAGTTAAGGCAAGAAAGGGGTGGGGTGATTGCAACAGCCTTGGTTTCGTCGCATCCGTGGTACTCGGACAACTTGGTCCGGACTTCTGGACATCATGCTACCTTTGCCACTTTCCCAACTGCCCCTGCACCACGGACTTCACTTGCGTCCTAACGCATATTTACTTTTAGTGCCTTAACTGCAAATGGAGAAGGTGTCCTTGCCCGTCCTTTGCCTCAGCTATGCCTCTCCTTCCGTTGTTCTCTTGTAGGTGTTGGGCTGACACTTTCTTCGCTACTTCTTCCTCTCCGTGAGCACATGCAGAGAAAAAGAGAAAAAAAAATGAACAAAAAAAGAAAAGAAAAAAACCCCATCGCCGCCGCTGCCACTGCCGCCGTGCCCACCTCGCTTGCTCGGGCCCTTGCGGCCACCTTCACGCAAGGCCTGCGCTGCTGCACCCTGCTTGCCTGTTGTCACCTGTGGGACACTTCACGTTTGCATGCACTCTGGCTCTGTTATGTTATCTGTGCACACCCGTACACGGTGCCAATGCACTGTACAGCAGTAGTGGTATGGCTGCACACTGCATGGCTGCGATCGGCGACCTGCCCCCCCTTTTTTTTCTCTTTCCCCTCTTCCTTCTCCTCGTAATTCTCTACTTAATCTTGTGGCTTGGCATTTGGAAAGTGGACTGTACAGCACACCGTAGTGGCTTTAGCATGCACGCATGTAAATTTTCTGACTGGCACCCAATGTTCTTTTGAGGCCAGATGCTTTGTTCTTGTGAGGCGTTTTCCACCTCTTCAGCCCCTTTCTGTCTAAAGACATTGGCAACATCTGAGCAGTTGCCTGAAGAAAAAGGCATAACCTCGGTTTAGAATGACCCGTTCAGAACGACCGTGAGGATCTTTTCTTAGTCCCAGTGGGAGACTAATGTAGTCCGTCATGCTTCTGTTAATTTAAAGAGGAAAATTATATTCTGTTGAAGGGGTTAAAAGCTAATAGATCTCCCAGAAGTCCCACCCTCCCACATTGGGAAGTCAATGCCCAGCATTTGGACCTGAAAGAACAAAAAATTTTTTTTTACGAGAGCACTAGAGTTGAGTTTGCAGTCTCTCCGAGTTTTTTTCTTTCTTTTGAGGGGCCACATGTTTTGTGGCCTCACTCCCCTTTCGCCCTTTCCCCCATCCTCCCTCATTATTTACATTTAACTGTGTGTTTGTGTGTTGTGGCTCATCTGCTGAACAATGTTCTGCTAAAATTCAGGACTGTGCATAGCTTCCCGTGGGGAAATAGTGCTGTATCCTCTTGTGTACACTGTGATTTGAGTAGACATTCCGTGTGCGGTATCAAAATTGCAGGGCGCGCGTTTTCTTGTGATCTCTTGTGTGCCAAAGCAGGTTGTAATGGCTTTCAATAAAGGTACCTTTCTTTCCAAGAGGCATTTGCTGAAAACCTGGCCGTGCTCCTCTCATGTTGCTTTAGCGCGCCCTTGCTGTGTACTAGTGGGTTACAACTGTATTTTGTTGTTTTATTTCCTTGCATGTGTACTTTGAAAGTAATGATGATTGCATGCACATTTTAATTTGTGTGTGTATGTGTGCGCTGAACACATCTACAGCAAGTAGTTTCACAACAAAATGATTCTTAGCGCGAAGTGTACTGTATGTCTGAGATTTCATGTGTGTTGTTAACATTTTCTTCTAGGTCTCTGAACGCTAAAACAGGCTTGTCCATTAAAATGAAACTGTTGGGCATCCTTGAATTTGGCCAATCAATTGATGAACAATGAAGGCACATAGCACTGGCATCTTTGCCCTCTGCAGATATTTTGCACAATGATTACACTAAATGAAGTGCAGATACTGGTTGAACATTAAGAAGCTGTCCTTAGGAAAGTCCCCCAAGTTGTTCGAAATGGTGCCATAATTGGCACCATTTGTCCATAAGTCCAAGTGAATGCACTTGGGCAAATTGTTGGGTACCGTGATGAACTGTCTTGAACAGTCGAGCTGTAAAAATGGGTCTACCTATTTATAACGCATGTAATGCCGGGTTGTTACTTGAGTTAGAGTTGACACACCGACAACTTTCAGGAATTTGTCTGGGACGGTAGCTCCCCTATGGGAGCCTTATGTGTACTGCTGGATGTTCATTAGGGTATCTTGTTGCAAGCCCAACAAGTGGGCCAAGCTAAGGTAGCTGATGGTTATGGGCCAAGAATTGTTCAGAATACACTTGTGGACGTCAGCAGCAGATATATGCATTTAGCAATGCTAACACAGTCTTGCCTCGGGTTTGTATGTGTTGCTGTGAGATCATGCCTTCAGTATCGGCAGACTTTTGTGCTTGTTAGTTGATAACCGAAGCTGTAGCTTGGCGAAATCTGTTGAAATGACATTAATAGGCACACTGTAGTTTAGGCGAGCATGTTCAGACTGGACCTTGTTTATGTGTACGTGTGTGTACTAGCATGGCTGTGCTTCATTTTAAGTATAGTGTACTGCAAGGGTTACCACAAGACACAGTTGCAACCAAAGCTTTATGCCTCTGTCACATGAGCGCATGAAGGGCTGGAAGCAGTATTCCTTCTGTGGCTGGCAAGACATAGCCTCAAAAGCAGTATGTGCCAGTAATTGCAGTTTAATTAAGATTGTGCTAATATCAATTTTTTTCAAGTAAGGATTGAATACAAATATATAGCCTCAAATATATAATCAAATATCAAAACACACTTATATACTATATCTTGAATTGTCGGATATGTCTGAATTTTCTCCCTGGTGCAATGCCAACTACTTGGGTTTTTCACCCCGTATGCTCAAACGCCACCGTGCCGAAATCCACATATCTTGAAACACAGACTGCGAGAATGCTGAGAAAAAGGCAGTATGGAGACATCGCCAAAAAGTGACTTCTTTTTTTACAAAAAATGTGTCCGTGCATCCACATTATCAATGGGTCAGCTGGCTGTGGACAGTGAATGATAAGACTAGCATAGAATAAAGCATAACGCATTGCTACAAAGTACTGGCACAGGCTTGCAACTAGGTGGCCGCTGTTGTATTGCCCCTGTGTAAACAGTCTTAGTCAGCACAGTTGATTTTCACGCTTTGTCAGTGGTCAGAATGACGCTCTGTGGCGGTTATTCTTGTGTGGAAAATTCGAGAAGCGAGCACTTTCGTGAAATTTTTGGCACTGTAGCAGTCTGTTTTGAGCACGGTGTCGACATGCATTTTCTTTTGTGCTCATATGTGCGAGGTTCGCTGTTGCCTATATACCACTGGTGTGTTGGTTGCTGGGTCACAAATTCTATTGCAAAAATGGTCTATTAAATGTGCTACTCTTTGTACATTGAGCTTTTGTGGGGAAATCTGCAGTTACAGGTGCCATATTGAAAAGGCATCATCTCGGCTTTGTTATGTTTTCATAAGTTCAGCTGTCTTGGAGCTCCACTTATTTCAAAATTCCTTCGAGTTTTTACTGCTTCGAGTTACACGGTGTTGCTATAAATGCTTTAGCGCAAAATCTATCACTGTTGGGAACACAGCGTCGATTAGCTTGTCACGTAACAGTATCGATGCAAAGCAAGGTATAAGTTACTGAAGGCTACCATGAAGGAATACTTAATTGTGCGCATCGTCAAGATGCTGCAGTGCAATGTTGGAAGGTTACATGAGTGCCAACAGCACTTTTAAGCACTAATTAAAGGTGCTTATGATGTAGTACATGTTTGCAAGCACAGGTTGTACCCACTGGCCTGCCTGTTGGTCACTGTAACGCATCCCATGCTTACTCACATATGAATCGTGGTCTCGGCACCTACCGTAAATGCAGAACAGCCATCGGCAGCAAGATGACTGGATAAAGTAATTGACTCAGTTCAAATATATGAAAATTTTGCATACATTATTTTCAGATCTAGTACAAGAAATACCAATGTAATATTTGAAGAATATTCGAAACTTTCAAACATTCGCACACCCCTGAATTTAACGAATGAGCGAGTGGATATATTTGTCTTGTTTTTTCATCATAAAAGTTTTCTCTACTGGAAGGCCCAGTAAACCCAGTAGTACAGTCAAATCCACTTATAACAATCCCAGATATAATCTCTTGGCTATAGACCTGCGACTCTTGTTATCGGCTTCTGGTGCACAAAGGCGTGATGCAGCTATCTTCAGTGGCACACCACTGTTTTCACATAATTTGGAATGGATACAAATTTACACAGGCCGCAGTAGAGGCCAAAACTAACAAACATGAACTGGCTTCGAATGTGACCTGCCGCCATTTTGCGACAGCAGTGTTGTGGTGCCGCAAACATGGCTTTGGTTTTTGTGTTTAACCATGTGTAGCCATAATTGAATAACATACTACGCCAATCTGTACCCACTGCCATTCAAGCATTGCCGTCGCAGCTGTCTGCTTTACGCTGTCCATGCATGTGTAAATGTGGCGTTGCGTGCTGGGCAAAGGATCTGATTACTCAGATGCTATCGAGAGATTGTGGCTTGTCACTTCATTTGAGCAGTTGCTGATAACAAATCACGATGATGTTCAACCTTTCAAACACTGTATACTCTCTGATCTCTAAAAAAAAAAAAAAGTTATGGGAAGTGGCGATTTTAGAGATGTGTTAGTGAATTCTTTTGTGGTGACTATGCACTCTGCCAGAAGCAGCTAATAGTTTGTTGAAAAGGCACGCTAGTAAAGCATACAGCTGGTTTCATGATGCAAGAAAAGGCTGTACTTTTCACTGTAGGGGTTGTTACCGTGTCGTATTAAATCTGAGCGAAGAAATAATGACTTGGTTGTTAATTTGCACATATTTTTAAGGGTGAGTCCTTATACAACAAACTGCTGATATAATGTCCAGTTTTCACACCAGTTTTGAGTAGGTTATAAATGGGTTTCACTGTAACTCTCATTTTGTTCTGTACTCTTGTAAGTAGGTTTAATGGGTCTGGAATATCACCTGACTATGCTTTTTAAAAACAAGTCTTTAACGTTTCCAAATCTTGTGGTAAATTTATTTGAAGATTCTACGCAGTAAGCGTTCACTTCGTATCTTGAGATAAATCTGTGCGTTGCGACTGGTTCCATTTCACATGCCTGTGCCACAATTTAGTGCATTGTGAAAGATTTAATAAGAGATGATTAGAGTTATATCTGCTGTGCAACAACCCCACCTTAGTCCTTCGTCTTTATGGTTTTAGACACTCTTTTGACAGAGGCGTTGAACTGTACTGAATCTTCAAGGCAGTTGTGCTGTTCACTTCCAATGTGCAGTTTTATTGTGGAATATATTGAAGTTGTTGAAATATATCCTCGTCAAATCGGCAACATCAAGGTCATCCTTTGCAGCGAGGCACTTCCTACAGAAGTTACCCTCCCTTGCACCAGCTGTATAGAAGTTTTTTGATGAGCGAATTCATGTGCAGTATGCGTAACGCGTGTGTATCATTGGAAATAAAGGTGTTAAGTTAGCGTCAGTAGTGCCAAGAAAGTGCTCTAAGCACGTTCTGTGATGTGCGCACATTTTCGCATGTGCATGTACTTGTTTTACTCATCCATACAAGGTGAGTGAGTGTTTCACGTGTACTATCGGTGACAAATGAAATGCGAAGGGTGGAGCATGTGGACCAATCATTACCAAAGTTGTGGGGTGAAACTGTGCATATACGCCTGTAATGGTGATGACTGGACGGAGTGGTCTATGTAATAGGTAATGCTTAGACAATGTGCTCGGCTGTTTGCGTTTCACTTGATGCTGACAGCAAATTTTGCTTCAGTAATTAAATCTTAGCACTCTGAACAGAGCAGTGCAAGGAATGTTAAGAAAGCAGGGTACGGTACAGTCCTTCCTTTTATTTTTTATTTCCCCAGCCAGTAAAATTGTTTTGAGAAAGTTTCTATGCACTTGAGTTTCAGGAAGAAGCACGATCAGTGTTTCATACCCTTAGGCGGGATGTGGCAACAGATGCATGGTCTTGCAATAAAATGAAAAATGGAAGCTGTTGTCAGCATGCACTTAAAGGGACTCCAAAGTAGAAAAAAAAAAATCTGTTGGTAAGATGCCTTTTCAAAATACCAAGAGTGCCAGTCTTGCAAGAAGACCCTTGGTAAGGTAGGAAACTTGAAAAAAAAAATACTGGTGTTGACGTTCTGGCACTCAAATGCGCGATGTCAGATATTTGGGTCTGCTGCGGCCTACATAACTATTAATTGGTAAGAAAGGCCTACATTGTGTTCCAAGGAAGCCAGAGACTTGAGAACATTTGATGGTGCGAATTTAGCCAGAATACGGAAAAAGAAACCGGCCTTCTGACGTCATTAGGTCTCAAGGGCCCGGCGTGAATTTCAATTTACTTTAGTGTCTCTTTGTTACAGTAGCAAGTGTATGTACTTTGTTATTAAAAAGCAAGCAAGTTGATCACGAACTGCTGTTTTCATTTGTAAGAAAACTGAGAACAGCAGGTTCAAACTCTAAAACACAATGTTGGAGAGCAGTTGTCTGTTTCAAGTTGATTAAAGGTTGTTTTTGTGGTAAGATTACAAAAAAGTGCTCGAAAAAAACTTTACTGAAATAGTGTGCTCTAATGTAGAACAAAGGAAAAAAAACAAAAAACAAGCACTTTTGCTTCATGCAAAGGCACATTAGCAGATTATCAGAGGTGCAGCAAAGAAAATTTATTTGTCTTAGCTACCATTTTTCCATACCAGTGCCACTCTTGCCACTGGAAGTTTAATAAGCAAGGAAACTCTAATGTAATATTGGTGGCACCTCCACATTAAAGTTGAAACAAAAACTCCGCGTTAAAGGCTGAAGTAGTGCTCAGTGTTAAAAAAAAAAATTCAAATCTTTAACGATCAACGTAATGTATATGTACGGAAGCACAACACTGAGCAAGAGTCTGCTGGTTTGCAATGAATGGAATAATGTTTGTACTAAAGGTGAGCGGGATTTTGCATTGCACCGAAAAGTGACCACACGTGTATTTCGTCCCTAAAGCGCTCTTTGCATCTGACTGAATCCAGCATACCAGTGACATAATGCACAAACGAATGTTAAAAGGTATATATATTGCAATTTGATGGCCAGTCTTTGGTGTGGACCAGCAACCGGCCTACGCTTTAAAAAGCCAATTGGGCCACTCGGAAGGCAGGCAGGTGACAACGCCTAGTTGAGTGCCAAATTTCAAAAATGCGGAATTGGCGTGCGCTCTGGCTGTGCTTCCATAAGAGCTCGAACCAAGTTCCGAGTCTATGCAGTTATGAGAGTAGTGCTAAAGCGAAAGGGCAAATTTGTTGGATTTCTTCCTGTGCTGTAAAATTGCTTGCTTTCATCATGTCCCTTTAAATGCTTATGTATTCCACAAGTGACGTTTGCTGAGGACAGAAAAAGATGCCCTATGGCAAGCATCTATGTCTTGGAAATGAAAACCCTGTCATTGGATGATCGGCTGTGCTGTAGTACTGCGAAGTTCAATTCCTTTCTGGTTCAATTCCTGGCTGTCGTGGCCATCATTTTTGCAGGACTCAAACGTGCACCTTCATTTTGTTAGATTCAGCAGCACAATAAGAAACCAAGGTGTGCACAGCATTAAGTTAATGGCAATGACATTTCAATTGGGCCAAATTTTTGGCAAATGCTGTTCTCTCAATCACCTTGCTTTTTTTTCCTCTGTGCTACTGTTATCCCTGAAGCGATGTATCCAGTGGATGCATAGCGTTTGACGTGCTTTGAAATGGCAAATCCTTTTCCTTAGATGGACGATTCGTCATCACCTCTGAACACCAGCAGTGGCACGAAGCGGCAGTGCGAAGACGACTCTGAGGCTGACGGGGAGGTGCCGAAGCGGTCTAAGCCAGACAACAGTGAGGTGCGTGGGATCGTTCATTGTGGGAATGAGCGTGGTGTTTAGGGATTCCACTACATTTCGGCAGGATCTCTCCTGCAATTTGTAAGTACGAGTGCAGAAACGTTGGGGAACTTCCCGCCGATGTGCGAGCTCAACGGTTGTGCATCATACTGAGCCCTCCAGTCAATTTGCTTCCTTGAATTCATGCACATTTCCCAGCCCCTCTGTATTTGAATGTACCTTTGCGAGCTTTTACCCGTTCCGCATCTGTGTTGCATTAACAGGATACTGAAGTCGCATTTTCATCTGCTGCTGCTCACATGCTTGTGCATGAGCATTGGTTTGTAGTGAATTTCAGGTGGCTTCATATTCTTTTTTTTTTTTTTCTTTGACGAGCAAAAAAAAAGAAAACATTATTTCTGCAGCTGTTATTGAGGGCCAAGATGTCTAAGCCTGTGCTGCAGCTGTAGTGGGTAATGTGGCACTGTTCTTCGAACTGTGTACACGCATGAACAAGCCAGAGCCCTGTCATTCCAGCCTCGTGTCTCGCGTTTCTGCTCAGGCAATGGAGGAAGGCGACGACACTGTGTCGTCATCGTCTCCACAGCGCAACCACGTGGTGCCCGAACGTGAGCCTGCCGAGAGTGTGGGGTCGGCGGCAAGTGGGCCCGAGGTACTGTTGCGACTGGGCAGAGCCCACCGGCCGTCTGGAGGACACGCTTCCTCTCTCTTTCTCCCTCTCTCTAATATGTTAGGAAACGCTTACGCTTCACAGCATGGCACATTTGTAAGCAAAGGCATAAACACACCGATCATTTGATTGCGCTTTGAAGCTATGTGCTAGGTTAACCAAGTATCCCTAGCGGAAACATTGACAATGCACATAAGCCAGCTCTTCCAATTTTTCATTGAGGTATTATGGATCTGTCGCCTCATTAAGAATGTTATGCCACACTGTGAAAGTGAATTCAGACCTCAAGAAAGCTGCTACAGTGATGAAGAATCCATTGGCAATAGACTGCAAAAGAAATTCTTATGAAAAGGAGTTGCAATGGTACCTGCAGTGCCTTCTTGCGGCAGAACAGTAGACTGTATGTCACGACGGTACTTGTTTTGAACTGGCTTATTGAAAAGTTTCTGAATCGGGTGAGACTAGCAGTGTCGGTTGGAAAAGATGTGTGCTCAAAGATGTGCGTGCTGTTTACATGTTGCCAGGTGCAGGAGTGTATGTAGGTACTCTTAGGCTATCGCAGCTGCAGTGCTCGGGCTTCGTGATTTTAACAAACAGTGAGCGACCTGTGACAAGAGTGAACTTTCAGATTTGCTGTTGTGCAAGTTTCCGATAAAAATCATGTCAGGGGTATTAGTGCAGCTTCGCTCTTGTCTGCATTTATTTCAGATATGTTCGGAGAGCCCCATATGCACGTACCAAGCTCCTTACCATTCTATGCTGTTGATGGCCTTGATAAAGATCAGTTGACATACTTCATAGTCAGTTGTGAAAGTTTTCACTTGCCATCCTGTTTCAGTTCACTGTACGCCCAGCTTGCTGTCCTAATGCTTTCGAGATGTTTTCACAGAAGTAATGAGTCAGGGAACGTTTATTTTGGACTAATATCAAGATAAGGTGTTTTAACAATCTGCAGCTCTACATTTTCTTTGAAAACTTCCTTGTAGCATTCCAATGCACTTTGCCCACCATTACAGAGAAGCTTCTGATTTTGCCCATGATAGGCATCCCATATGCCAAGCTGTTGGTTAACTGAGATATTCATTCTTGTCATGTAAGGTACTGAGAGTGTTAGCTTGACCACAAACTTCCTAGCGTTTGCAGATTACAGGGTTAGCGCAGACTTCAGTGGCAGTAGCAAAGCTGGTAGCGAAATCCTCTGGTGTTTCGTCGAAATACAGTGTGCTTGAAAATTCTTTGCCTGCGTTGGTGCACGTGTTGATGGAAAGCCATAGAAGTGCTGCAAGCTAGCGATTGCCTCAATTCCAGAGCCATATGCTGGCTGTTAAACTCAATGTCTAACCCACTGCAGCATTAACTTTGTGCAGCTATGGCTCAGCACTGCACCATCAGTTCTCACTACCCGTGCTGCTGCCATCATTCTCTGGTAATCTGTAAATTGTGGGAAGTGTGCGGATGAACTAAGCTCTCTGTCGTTGTAAGTATATCACGCCACGTATAGCTGTTAGTTCTCCTTTTTTGTTGTTGTTATTTGACGGGCAGCGGAACAGAGTTTGTTGTCATTTGTGTGTGTGGTGCAGCTATGTTGGATTGTGGCTGGGCGCTGCTTTAGGGTTGCACTTCCTTACCAGCAGTCAAGGCGTAAGTTTTCTTTGACACACAAGTTCCTTTGTTTGTTGAACCAGTGCTTTTGCCAGAGGTTTCTTTAATACTTCTCGTGTACTTTCAGGTGTGGGCTTGAAAGCTTAGCCGCATGGAGAGTGCTTTTTTTTTTTTCAAGCTAGCAGTAAATGTCACATGGCTTCATGAGGGCTGACTATGGAATTGCCAGCAGATCTTGTACATTTCATTCCTACAATATCCTCTTAAAAAAGCATTTATGTAGGTTCAAATGCTATAAACAGTAGAGAAACGGCTGCCATGCAACAGGATGGCCTGAATAATTTAGTCGAGTGGTAGTCGTTGCGACCATGTTTCAGTACCCAGGTTTTGGCTGCTTATGTCTAAATCTTATGATTAATGTTATCATGCCTAGTCCACCTGCTACACTGTCTTAGCAAATTGATGTTATTGCATGATGTCACGACAACGTTCGGACCAGCCTTTTGGGACTAAAATGGCTATCCTATTGTGTTTTAAGTGTTTGCCAACCTTTACAATTGCTAGGCAGTGTGTTCATTTTAAGTTACATTCAAAAAGCATCTAGTAGCACCTTCTACAACCTTGAATGTACGTATTACTTTTCTTTCTTGCCCTCTTAGAAGGGCCAGTTGGCAGGGATTCTCAGAACATCGCTGGCAGCTTACCATCGTCCCTCAAGGGGAAAGTGCGTAACGGCTGCATTTTACCAGTGGTATACTTACCTACAGGGTGGGATTCTGGAGGCTCACCGGAAAGTTTCAGCTTAAAGTGAGGATAACACAGCAGACCACAGAGGAAAATGATAGGCATTACAGTGGAACCCCGCTGTTACGTTCCTCACTGCTGCGTTTTCTCGGCTGTTACGTTGTTTTTTCATGGGTCCCGGCATAGCTCCCGTAGGATCCCATGTATTGCGAACCCCGCTGTTACGTCGCAACTGTGGGCGTGTTCCCGCATGCTGCGTCGCAACCTGGCACGCCGTACCCGCCCGGGCACCGCTATTTCGATTTGACTTTTGACAGCCTTGGTCACGCTTGCAGGAATCGCCGCCCGCTGATGGCTGCCGAGCGACACTCCTCCCCCCCCCCCCCCCTCCGCCCCCGCCTTTGCGTCTTTTCATGCTCGTTAAAGAAGGGCGTGGTGTTTCCTCCCCGCTTCGACGGCAGGCGTCCCGATAGGGTTGATGTTATCACCTCCGAGCGACGGAGATGGGCGGTGCGTTTGATCGCTGCTTCAGCCGTTTTCGTCGCCCCCACTCGCGTGCTTTTATTCTAGTGACCGTACTTTGGGCTCCAGGGGCTTCCGGAGAAAAGAATCGGGAAAAGGGACATCGTACTCACAGCCGCTTTTGCGTATGACTGCGCCCGCCTGCGCAGCGAGGGGCACGGCCGCGCGGCTGTCTAAAGTCTGTCCGTGTGCGCGCCGGCAAGCTGCTGGTTCGGGCCGGACGGTGAGCGCAAATATGCAAGGAATTTTCTTTTTGTAAAGCTGGCTAAATATCAGGGGAGCGCAAATTATGCGATGGCGTAAATTATGCGGGTAAGTACGGTAAATAAGCACTGAAGACGGAACGTGAAAGCACTGTCACGCGATCGCGGACCCGACGTGACCAGCCGTACTCGCAATCACAAATCACGCGCGGGGTGCGGGAACAGGACGCGGTGATCGCAGTGACGGGGCGACTAGCCTCCAAAATTGGCGCGTCACGCTGGAACTAAACCTCAATGATCACAGTATTGATTGCGATCTCTGAGGCCATACTTTCTCTCATAGGGGCACCGGAGGCTATAATGGTGGCCCATTCACTGCGCTCGACAGCCGCGAACGGACTCTGAATTATCAAATTTAGAGCTAGAAATCGTCCAAAATATCGGTCGTCTCAAGACATTAGTGAGTTTTAGTATGTCGGAAAGCAGCAAAGGCAAAGATTTAGCGTAAGGTTAACGTTACCGTGGAACACACCGCGCATGCGCAGAACGTTAACGTATACGATACCCTTACGTGCCTACGCTATTTTCGGAAGATATCGTTCAACGCTAACGCTCGCAAAGGGACTCGTACGGAAGTGAGACCACTCGCTTCAGATCTGTCGGGGCATCGGCCTGCATTGCTAAGCTTATTCATTACCCGCTCATGTTCTTATTTGCCTTAGGTTTGGCTAATTAAGCTTCGCCAGCCGTGTATTGGTGACAATGTGTCGCCGTTTTCAAGATACGCTCTCAGTAAGCGGCACACAAGGCTTAAAATGTGAGTGCACTTGCTTTCACGGCCTTCGAGACTGCGCGTGCCTGCGCTCGAAATCTCAGAGGCCATGTCGCTTTGCTCACGTTTACGGTAGTCTTGTCGAGATGGCGGCACTGCCACCGGGGCTTTTTTTCTTTTTGTACATCGGCTGTTTCAAGCTACGATTAACCAATTAAATAAAGCCGAGACGAGTAGTGTGGTGCATTACTGTATGTGTAATGCTTGAAATGACAGTATTGTTTGGCGAAGTATTCCTTCAGTCACAAAGGCGACTTGGATAAGCCAGCCTTCGCAGGCACATGCACAGATGCGCACCCCCTGGGCACTGGAGAAATGTTGCAGAAGCTCCGGGGCACTGATGACAAGTGGAAAATCCGCCTTCTCAAAGCGGAAATGTCGGCGAAATTTCTCGTATACGGCATAGCCTCGATGACATGGACTGCCTGCGTAGCTTCTCTGGTTTCCAAAGTATAAACTAAACGTTCCTATGTCATCGCAACTTCGAAATGAGAGGCAGTACGGGTCAGAAAGGAGACTTGATGGCGGCATTTTGAAACGAAGCGATGTTTTTCGGGTCTGCCGACGCAGCACTAACAACGTACTTACATAATACTGGCTCAATGATTTAGTGGCGCACTTAGGGATTTAATAAGAGTTGTTAAGGTGTAGTTGTCGCCGTACATGCCTTTGTGTTAGCTTTGGTGTTTCGCTCTCTTCTGCTATACTAAAAGTCTAGTCTGTGTCGCTAAGTGCACCCAGCTTTACTGTAACGTTAACCTTAACGCTAAATCTTTACGTTTGCTGCTTTCCGATACGCTAAAACTCACTACTAAGTCGGTGTGGGCACTGGCGGTACCGCGCGGCTGTCCGAATTATCACTCGGCGACCTATGTGGCTCACCTTGCTGAAATAAATTGTTTGAAGTCAAAGCGGCCCTGTCCTCATTCATTTTCGGAGCTTTCCTCATTCATGCGTTTTCCCGGCTGTTACGTTTTTTTCCCCCGTTCCGCTGAAAAACGTATGAACGGGGTTCCACTGTATTTTGAGGGACTCGAGCAGATTGAACCAGCGAACAAACATGGGTAAATAACATCTTAGTGGTAATTAGGAACAACAATTGGTCATGGCCATGGTATGTTATGAGAATGCAAATCAACCAATGGTCATTAAGGGTAACAGAGTGGGTCCCAAGAAGAGGCAAGCATTGCAGGAAGGCGGCAGAAAGTTGAGTGGGCATATGAGATTAGGGAAGTTTACAGGGACAACGTGGCCACAGTTAGTACAGGGGTGTAAACAGGCTGATGTTGACAATGAAGGGCTTGCATCATGGTGAACCTGTATGCCCTCTGATGAAGCATTTAAGACAGTGTGAAGATATGTAGTACTTCACCCTTTAGCCCTCTTTGGTCACTGAAAGTGCCCAGATTCGGAGCTCAGTGTGTCTTTGTCTCTAGCTGCTGCAGTTTTCACCAAGAGTACCCGTGGGCTCACGGTGAACAGTAGCTGAAGAAATCCTTGGTGAGCGTGAGTTGGCAATAAACAAGGGTCTCAGCTTTTTTTGTGTGTCTAGACTGTGTGGCTTATTCATGAAGGCACAATGACTGAAGCAGGAAAACAATAATCTTTACCTCTCTCTTACCTGTCTTTTTCTTTTTTTTATGCTTCATTCTTTGTGCCTGAAAATGTTGAGGAAGCCCAGTCACCAGCTAGCTCATTTAAAAAAAAGGGTCCTATAAACAGGAGTGCAGACACTGCTAGCCTGGTGGGGGTGCATAGTGTTATGCTGACATGTGCTTTGTGACACATTCGTCAGATGGTGTTAAGCGAGGAGGTTCACCACTGCCGTGAACCAGAATCTCACTAGTGCTGATAGCTTGGTTGTCTTTGCGTTGCTATGGCTACTTTTCTTGCCAGGTGATTCACTGCATACTTACATCAGCTGATCTCCATGAGGTTTGATAGATGGCACTCCAAAAAATAGTTTGCCGCGAGTGAAATGAGAGAAAGAAGCACGCACGAGGCAATGCTGTGGTTGAACTTCGGTGCGGGAACAGTGAGCAGAGGGAGGTAGCAGTGAAAACGATTTAGACGCTGCACCTCGCGTTTCATGTCCGAATGTGTCCCAAACAATGCGTTCGGGCGTGCTGAAGTTTGCGCTCCTGTTTGTATTGCTTCGTGCACTGGGTTTGTTGTGTTGCATCCTCGGGTGCAGGCTTGTTTCTGGTAATAAGGCTGATGGACCTCCCTGTTTTTCTCATTTTCTTGTGCAGTCTGTGATTGCCTTGCAGCGTGACAGCCCGAAGCCCTCCCCCGCCGTAACATCGTCGACCGCCGTCGATGAGAAGGCGCACATTTCAGACGTAAGTACATTGCGCTCGGCCCACGGACATCCCTGTAAAATGGTTACTGAGGGTTTAGAGCCAGGTAGCTCGTGCTCTTGTTAGTTCTTCATTTTATTACACAGCTATATGCTGTAATAAACGCCCTCTTATGATGACTTCTTGAATACTTTGTACTGCATGGAAACATTTGTTCAGCATTCCATAGAGACATTACAAAGAGATCTGCCTGACATGTACAAAGTCAGGTGCTTTCTGGCATTAAGGGTAACAGTGGATGCAATAAATCATTTTTGGGCCTTCTGTCTACTTCGTCGTAATGATTTTCGAGTGTATCAACCATTGGAATTGTGTGCAGTGCGCTGGGAATCCATGTGCCACCGTCTGTGTCAGGTCAAGAAAAATGCGTCTTTTTCTCCTTTGAAGGACCCCATCCATCCGGCCAATTGTGTCACTGCGTCACGTCGCAGCAGATCACTACACGCTTACGAGTGGCACTTAGACAGGCTCCTCAGAGGGCATCCGCACCTGCGTGTAGCTCCAAAGGATGTCTTTGTTTTGATTGAAGATGAAATAGTTTGAGTGGAAAAACGCATTGCAAGAATATAGACAACTTTCCAGTTTAACAAGAAATAAAGGAGCAAACAGTGGCCATCATTTTGGTAAAAAAAGACTGTAAGTGCGGAACACACCTTTTGATTTCTCGCACAATGGCAGCGCGAAGGCAGTCATCCTCAGTGACACGGTGCCTGGCTGGAGGGTGTATGATAGTGAAGATTGGTATTTGCGTAGCGTATCAAGTGTATCTAACACTTGACCCCCCCTCCCCCCTATGTACGCACACACTTCGTGCTCTTCACGTACCGACGTTGGTGACACTTGGCAACTGTGAGGCATCTTGGAGGTTGTCACCTGGTGCCAAGGCCGTTATGAGCGACCTCCAGCATATGTACTACATAGAGGGACCCGTTTGAGGCGAAAAGCCCGCATTTTTCTTGAATTGTAGCCGAGTACAGGCAAGAAACGTTTGAGTAGTTCAGTGCACCTCTAGAAAGGCATGGTGCAAATGCATTTCCTCCATTCTCTCTCTACCTCTCTCACACAGGGCATTGACAGCACCGCGAGGTCGCCGCTGCACGCGACGGCGCTCGAGTCCACCGTGTGAAGCAGCCTTTTGTTCCACTGCCGCAGGTAACAAAAGAGAGGGGGAAACAAAACAAATGCTCGGGACTAAGAGAAGCAGAGTGGTGAAGCAAAAACAAAAGCAAAAAAAAAAATCAAATCTAGACCAGCCGGAGCAGAGGATCCAGGAAATCTGTTCACCACTGCTTGGCTCTGACCCCTGCCCACTCGGTTCTCCCGGCATCGCCTTCTTTTTGTTTCGCCCGTCCGTACCACTCCTTTCACAGGACTCTTCTGTCGTTCATGCATTTTTGTTTCCTCGCTGCACTTTTCTCCTGCCACTTTTGTTTCACCTCTTCATTAGCATTTTATTATTTTTTTTAACGTAATGTAGTGTGTTCAGAAGCCAAGCAGTTATTTGAAAGGATTGCTTTCATCACCACCCCCCTTGCCGATTCTGCTCTCAGACGTCGCTGGCACCAACAGTCTTATCACCAACGGGACTCGACATGCGACCTCTGCACCACCGGACATGAGCACGACCAGTTATGTTGTGGGGAAGGACAGACCATTGCTGTGTTTTTGGCCTTAAGTTTAGCACTGTTTTGGTGTCAACCTCGACGCGTACAGATAGTGTGCATCTGCTATGCAGAGCTGTGCGCTGCATCGATGTGCTGCTTTTTTTTTTGTTTTTTTTCCTCCCTCAGGGGTAAGGGAGACAGTTTTTTTTTCCGGACTACCATCACTTTTGCTCACTTCGTAGTCAATTGTGCCATTGCAGGGCTTAGTTTTAGTCCAAGCTTTGGTCTGGCTGCAGAAGCGGCACAGGCATGCGTGGCAACCATCATCCGCGGAGCGGATCAATGACCGAACACTTCGCACACTGCTCGTCCACTCATCTGGCGTATGCAGCAGCCGGCTGATGGTTGAAACCCACAGCCGAATCGGGCCGTTCCGGCCTGCCACTGACTTATTGCTGCTGAAGTTGCCCGTTGGCAACGTACGCATGCCATTAGAAAGGCCAGAACTGTAACGTAAGCTGCCCTTCAGTAAGGCCTGTCGTGCAGCACAGTTTGAAAACGTAAACACTACAGCTTCTGTATCTTCTATTCTTTCCTTGTTTCAATTTCCCGCTTTCCTCTCTAATCTTCATGTCATTGGTGTAACGAAAGCAGGGCGCAGCTTGGTTTTTATTTTGTTTTTTGTAGTTTTCTTCGAGTTAACTAGTTCAATTAAACTTTTCTCCTCTTCTGTGTTGTTTCACTCCCAATTGGCACTCGAGTGCTGTTAAGAGTAATTCAAAAGTGCCAGCAAAGCTGAAAGATGAAAGTGGCACATATTGGTTGCGTGCCGGTAAAGTTATGGCTGCCCAGGAATCTTTCTGCAATGCTGAAGCCACAACAAAGCCAGCTGTTGCAGAAGCTGCCGCAAGTTGTATGTGTTCTGGTAGCCGAAAGCCGGGCCTTTGCACCTCTCGGATTCAGACCCGATGAGAACACTTTTTTTTTTCTTTCATATGTGTGTGCGTGTGGTGTGGCTTTTGTGGTCCAGAAACATTCGCAAGCGCCTGTGAAAGTTAATGGTTGAAGCCCGCTAAAGCATCGGGAAGATTCTGATGAAACAACAGGAAGCGCGCTTAAAAAAAAAAAAAAAAACAGGAAGGTTCTGATGGCTGTAAACTGAGAACAGGCCGTTGCCTCTTGTGGTTTGTGGTTGTTTTAAGATCTGGTTTCGTGGGGAGGCGTTTCCTTTGTTCTTGTTTTTTTTTTTTTTGGGTGCTTTGTACAAGAACTCAACAGTCGTGTACCTTGTGTGTGCATGTACCTGTGTAAGCGAGTTTTCATGGAAACATTGCTGAGTTTGCAGTACATATTTTTCTAAAGCCAAGTAAGTCACGGAAACGTTCAGTGTTGCAGGAAGCCAGCTGCAACTTTTTTTTTCTTCATTTTGCCATCTCATCTCGTGTTGTTTTCAGCTCATTCCTTTGTCACAAGCCCATTTTCCTATCAAACATTTCTTGTTTTAATTGTTGTCGTAGATTGTGCTTGTTTGCACGGCTACATATGTGAATGGCACCCATGGTTGCCCCATCTTGTTGTACTAGTTCAAATTGTGAAAAGTAATAAAAATATCCTTACCTTGATAGAGTTTCTTACAGTGGTACCTAGGGGAAAGATGGTGCTGATGGTCTACGAAATTGCCTAAACAGGTCCTGTGGCCATCGCAAGTGAAGTGAGATCTATGGCTAGTTTGGATAGTCTTCAGCATGGCTTCATCTTAATGTGTGTGCTGCCCTACAGTTAAGCTTTGTTGAAGTTAAGTTTTGTTCTGTGATACACATTAAAACAACATTAGCGTGCTTTGTTAAAATGCAGAGCCCTTTTTTAAGTCCAGGATGCAAGGAGGCAGGAATGGTCGCTGCCTTGCCTTTTCTGGTGATTTGGCGGTGTGATTGTAGTACAGGCAACATTGTAATATAACTGTACCCTTAGGAGAAGTACTTATGTTTTCGATAACACACTATTGTAATGCACTAAAAACATCACCTCAGGTGCTTTTGTAGTATGCTAAGCCATCTAAAGAGATGGAACGTCAGTTGGGCACACATTGGATGCATCCTTCCAGGCCGAATGCTTTGTCCGTCAGACATTGTTGCGTGTAGATTTGTGCACAAGCACTGTCACTTCCCCTGGGTGATTGTAGGAAATTCTGTGATCCCCGAGAGTTTTTCTCCCCATCATGACCCTCTACCTTCTGATTGTCTCTGTATCTTTCATTGTCATTGTTAATAAATTTGGCAAGCGTGCTAAGCAAAGAAGGTGCACAGGTTGGCTGCAATCACTTTCCAGAGCAGGCAGCTCTATTATGGGCATATTGTGCAGAAAATTCGTACAGTCAATTGCTTTTCTGTTGGTAATCTTTCTGTAGCAAATATGTCGCTGCTGCTTTTCTTTCTTATGCTACCATTACGTGCCCACTTGCACAAGCTTTATTTTGCGTGGTCCTTCGTGAATGAATTTGGCATTCTTCCATTTGGAAATGCACGTGACTAACTATGAGTGCAGAGCTTTCTTTTTCCATCCTATTTCCTCTTGGCATGCATATGCATATTTTTTGGCCTACAGCAATGGGATCAACTAAAGCATTTGGTTGCCTACAATTATTTCGCCTTGAGCGAGCCTCAGTTGTAGGCTTTGGTTGATGGTGATGTTAGATCACGCTGACGATAATGCAATCGTTGGCGATATTGTCTGAAGTGCATATGATGCGTTATGGTACTGACAAAGGTACGTTGCCTTTCGAATAAATTCTATGGTTACTGTGGCAACACTTGATAGTGAGTTGGCGATATATGTTAATATATGTGGCAGTACACAGCAGAATGGCTAAAAAAATATAGAGCTTGGCGACTATGTGGTGAATAATATTGAGCAGAGCAGTCTTAAAGAAAAACTGGTCGAGATAATTAATCTGACACTTCTCAGAAGCAGGCAAGTTATTTATTAAGCAGCTGGTGTGTCTTTGCAAGTGTTATCTTGCTACCTCGCTCATAGGGCCTGTGAGAGCATGCATCCATCATGAATTTCATGAATTTGGGGCAGTTAAATTTATTTTTATTCCTGGTTTTTGTATTCCAATCTAGTAACATAATGCCAAGCAAGAGTGAGTATTAAGCAAGTTTGTTTTGGCAATAAAAACGAACTTGTGCACTGCAAAGGTGAAATCACAGCACAGGACTTTGGGGCGGTGTGGCCTTCTGCGTGTAAGATGACATGTCCCGTTCTGCTAAAGTAGGAGCATGGCATCTGAGCAGTTAGCTTCCACTTGGCGGTGTGTTCTGCCCGTTCTGTTAATTTTTTGCTTGTTTAAGCCGACTCTGCCAGAGCATTGTTACCACACAATTCATGGCTTAACTACCTGGGTGTGTATTTTTGAGAAATTTCATTGCTCGAATGACGTTCTTGTGTGACACTATCGTTTTTATCAGTGCCTCAGGTCTACCAGAGGTAAAAATCTTGGAATGGTGTGCATGGAGTTGGAGTGACTAACCAAATTCATTGCCCGAAAAAAAATAATAAAAAAAATCAGCCCCCCCCCCCCCCCCATGATAGGGCTAACTTGCTTAACCTAAAGTGACCCCCTCCCCCTTGTCTATCTTCTCTATAAATATATTTTGCTCCCCTCCCTTTCCCTGTCTCCCGATGTTCCAAACATAGCTGCACTGTGCGATGACAGATACGTAGGCAACTGTTGCTGCAGGTATTGGATTAGTGCATTCCGTGAATGAACGAGAGCCCACATCATGGCCTTCCACTTTCGGGATTTCGGGTGTCGTGGTACGATTTTTTTAAAGCATATATTGATATGAATGCTCTAATCTCCTCTGTTGTGATTTGAGTTCTGCAGGTTTTGGGTTGGCACACACGTGGCCGAAACTGCCGGGAATGCTGTAAATACTGAAGGTCAAATAAAAGCGCCTTTTTTTTTTTTTTCTTCGATCGAAGTTTTGCGTCCTTTTCATGGCAGTTCTGCGCATTGCACCTGCATTTGCTGCTTTGCGTTCGCTGCACACACAGCCACATATGAAGCGATGGAAGGAAGCAAAGGTAAGTGCAGGGAAGGAATAGAGTAAGCTTTATTTAAATAATAAAGGTGGTGGTGCCTGAATTTTTCATCCACGTTATTTGACCTAGCCGACGTCTCCTGCTGATAGGCCCGTCACCAGCTGTAGCTGGTCCACAAAAGTGGACATGACCACAACCGAACCTTTTTTGGTGCGGATCCTGCCCTTCATTGCCTCGCGTAACATGGGAGTGTAAAATGGCCTAGTACCACCAATGTACTACGGTGGCTAGAAATGTTTAGGGAGCCGCGGGAGGCCATCTTCGCTCTTGACCTTGAGGCGCTCAATGAAACTGGGCGGGTCGCAGTGGTTACCGGAATCTCGAAATGGGGAGCCGCCTTTCGACAGTATCGCTTCAAAAAAATTCCGTCAACAAATGCTTGCTCCTGCCCATGAGTTCGCTTAATGAGGATCTTGTGGTAGATCTGTTCGTGTCTGAACGAGCGTTGAGTGCACGTGCTTAGTGCGTTCCTAGACACTAGGTTTGCTTACATTCCTTCAGTGCGTATACTTCTGGGTCGCTTCCGAAAGCACATAAATGAACATGCGCTTCTAACATAAGGATACCTTCAGCTGTTCTTGAAAAGCCGAATCTGTTGCACGAGTAAGACAACTGCAAGAACCTGCGATAATGCGAGAGGATTCGCAGTTTTATGTGCCCAGAGAAGTTGAGTGGTATCCAGTTCAAAAGTGAAGGATGAGCGTATGGCCTGCAAACGTGTAAACTGTGGTTCGTTGTGCAAAAGGGGAACGAGTTAAAACGTTTGGCCCTCTCAACTTTCATGTTGACTGAAAGATAATTCTCGTGCTGGCAACACTACGGTTGATAATGAAATATTTGGTAGCGCGACTGTGTTTCAACAAAACGTCTACATTAATGAGTAGGTTTTTGTTGAAATGACCCATTTCTCTGTGAGTGTATCTCGTATCACATCACACATCCCCTTATCTCTTCATTTTCGGTTTCTGTTCTGAAGCGCTGATGCGAAACCCTCACTGCGCGTGAATGGCCATGTCGGCCGTGTTGTGTACAAACATGGACGCTCCAGTACGTTCGTGGACGAACTCCATCGAGTGTGGTGCAAGTCGCATTGCAGCGTTATATTCAATTTAAAAGGCTGATATACCCTATGTGCGACTCGCCATTTATAGTGAGGCGAGCTTGTGCAAACATCCTGGCCGCTACGAGCGAAGATCGACGCACAGTTCACAGACTTGTCGCGCTCCTTCAATCCTCGCCGGCGTTCGCCCGACGTGTCGTCTTAGAAATCGCACCTGTTGATCGTTGCCACCTGTTCATACTGCCGCCCGGACGCTCCCACGATGTCGCGTAGCGATGAAGAGCTGGAGCGTCTCGCCAGGGAAGAGATACTCCGCGAAACCAAGCGTGGCGCCGAGAGGGCGAAAGACCTCGGCGCCTATGGCTGGCAGAAGCCGCGCATCAACCCGACCAACAAGAACTTCCTCAAGAACACGCTTCTCAGCACCTTGGTTAGCAGGAGGCCTGGGAGGAGAGAAGACGCGAAGAGGTCGTCGGGGCGCCTGTCCGAGAAGGACAGCCGCCCACGCCGCAGCGGAGGCAAGTCGCCGCGTCGGCGTTCCGATGACCACCCGAAAAAGCCATCGCCGGACAGGCGCTGGCAGGACCGACATGACGATCGGAGGGTCGATGCTGGTAAAAGTGACCGGAAAAGGAGGCACGACAGTGCTCGAAAGCAGAAGCAATGATTCTGAAGTGACGAGGCCGTTACAAGCTGAAACCCGCGCGGGACTGATTATCTAGTTGTGTGTCTGCGTGCTGCACGACTGTCGTATTACATGACCGTCGTACCTGACCGTCGCATTACAATTGTGCCCAACTGCGTGCTGATCTGGTCATTGGGGAATCGCGCTTTGAAGAATTGGAACTGCGGTAACTTGCAAGAATGCGCATGTGTAGTGTACCTGTGACTCGCCGACAGAAGTTGCACTGTGCTGGATGCCAAGACTGCGAAGCCCGTGTCTACGAGCGTCTCGCATCAGTTTAATATTGGCCCTGTTTTATCTTTTATTTATTTTTTTTCGGAGCAGTCGACTGGAAAAGCCGTTTCTTCTGGTTTTCGCTGCACCATTAAAGTACGGTAACTTATACAGTTCCCCTAGAATTACAGTTCCTGTAGAGTTGGAGCATATACAGCAGGGAGTTCTAGCGCGTCCGGTTAAACGTATACACAAAGGGATACAGGATAGCGTATAGTGTTGTTTTTTTTACAGTCAAGTGGCACCAGCTACAGGTGATAAACAGGACAACCAAGACTGCGTGATCTACGTCCTCCGAAATTCTGGCGGCCACTCGCTAAGCCTACGGCCTCAACAGTTTGAGTGTTGCGCTCAGAAACGGTGCAAATTGTCACAGGTGCTTTACTGTCGAAGCTTCATGCAAATACAGTAGTCAGTAACTCGGGGACTGCAGGGCATGTGATGATGACACGAAAGATTCGAAGCGGAAGTAGAGTGCACTCTAGCGGAAGGCATACACTCTGGGTGGTCAGCCATGTTTGCGCATGCACTGTTTGCACCTCGTGTACCGCTCTGCGGAAAGTGCTTTGCGTGTTGCAGGTTACCAGACAAACTTAAATTCCCTACTAAATCTATTCGCACTCGTGTTTTGCAATGCTTGTTGAGCTTGAAGTGTGCGTGCACAGTAATGTAGCAAAATTACAATGGAACGTGCAGCACCTGATGAATTTGTTGCGGATTCAAAGAATGCAATCCATTCGACTCTCCGAACATACACAGATAAAAATGTCAAGGCAGCCTTACAGCAGGAAGGATTTCATTGACAGCTTGTGCCAAGAAGAGCTCACCCATCCTTTTTCAAAGACTGTTCGATGTAGCTATAGTATCACTGTCTTAAGGGTGCTTATAGCAATGAGATTTATAAATTATTACCAGGATTATAAAAATTACCAGGACAAGAGGACACACACTCTTGTCCTGGTGTCTTAGTTACTGCAGTTATGTTTCACCAACAAGCCCGAATATACACACTTCGAGGGAAAAACTTCCATTAGTACTGTCCAGGTGCTCATGGCTTTCTCGTGGAGCAATTACAAGTAACTAGTTATTTTCGCAAAGGTTGGGACAGCTTCACCAAATCCCCTTTTCAGATGGAGATTTTTCCGACCAAGACAAAAAGTTCCATTAGCATACTTGCAATGCTTGTTGCCTTCTCGTGGAGCAATTATAAGTAACTGTACTTTATTTGGTGATGATTGAGGCAACACACGAAATCGCCCATTCAGAGGTAACCCTATAGTCATGGCAGATGAAGCATTTTCACGACCGAGGTGAAAACTTCCATTAGTTCTCTCTGGATGCTCGTTGCCCTCTCCTGAATCAATTATAAGTAACTGTAAATTTCACGATGATTGAGGCGACACATGAAATCGCCTATTCAGTGGTAACCCTATGGTCATGGCAGATGAAGCATTTTCACGACCGAGGCGAAAACTTCCATTAGTTCTCTCTGGATGCTCGTTGCCCTCTCCTGAATCAATTATAAGTAACTGTAGTTAATTTCACGATGACTGAGGCGACACATGAAATCGCTTATTCAGAGGTAACCCTATAGTCAACGCAGATGAAGCATTTTCTCGACCGAGATGACAACTTCCTTTATATTCTCGCGATGCTCGTTGTCCTCTCGTGCCATGGAGTTACACAGGGCTGCGACACAAGAGGCTGCGAGCTGCATGAGCGTATTACTGAGGATCTTTGTCTGGCCTTGACCTAATTTAATATGGTATTTTAAGTAGGCTCACTAAATTATCGAAAAATATGGCATAGAGTTACGCGGTGTTGCAACCAGAGCGCACAAGAGCGGCATGAGGCTATTGCTGCGAATATTTCAGTGGCGATGGCTCTATTGGTAGGTTTTCTTTTTAAAAGGCCTTGTAGATTGTCAAAAAAAGAATGACAGAGTTACACGGGGTTGCAAGACAAGGGGCTGCTATAGCGTTTTATTGGGGTTGTTTGTCTCGCCTTGACTTGGCACATAGCCTTGGTGCATAGCTACTGCCTTAGCAGATTAAGCATTTGCCCTACCAAGAAGAAGACTTGCGTAAGTACTCTCGTGATGGATCGTTCCCCCTCGTGGAGCAATTATAAGTAACTAGTTAATTCGCGATGATTGAGGCGACACACGAAATCACCCATTCGGAGTAAGTCCATAGCCTTGGAAGATGAAGCTTGGCGGATGAAGCGGGAAAACGCTTCATCTGCCAAGGATATATGCTTATTAGCTCAGAAAAGGGCATATTAAGGAACTCGCCTGGATCATCGCCAAAATTTCTATAGTTACTGATAATTGCTATGCGAGAGGGCAACAAGCGTCGCGGGAATACTTGTGCAAGTTTTGCAGCGTAAGCTGTTATTATGAGACAACAAGGGTCGTTTCTGGCGCCATAGTTGTCCGCCGCCGCCGGTGTCCGTAACCACTATCACGCAAATTTCAGAAAAAGAAAAAAGAATAACCAGGACCGAAGAGGACTCGAACCCACGCCCTTCGCGTGACAGTCGAGCATTCTACCACTGCGCTACGCCTGCACTTGAAAAGCTGAGGAATCGCATTAACAAATGTAATGTTACGTTGCAGAATAGTAATACCGAAAGGGAAGGGATCAAGGGCTCGTTCTTTATCTGTTAGAAACAACTTAATGAGCAAACAGACAATGAAGCCTAGGAAAGCATAGGGGAAGTTACTTGTGGTATGGTAATTGTGGAGAAAGTAGAGAGGAATTAAAGTGGACGAAAAGACAAACCTGCCTTCGGTGAGATCCGAACCCACGACCTTCGGATGTCGCGTCCGATGCTCTACCAACTGAGCTACAAAGGCGGTCGTCCCCCCGTCCACTTTATTGTGTATTTATGTAGGTATTATCCTGGGGTGTTAGGCAGCGCCACTCGAGGCCAAGGCGGCGTGTGTAAGAACACACTTTCTTGCCAGGAGGCGTCACGTAGAACGTGAACTTAGATGAGATGGCTGCTGCCCAATAAGCCCTCGCATGCTACCTAAGGCACCAAGTCTGCCGCAACGAGGCCCAAGCTATGAAATAACGAAAGGGAAGCAGCCATCTCATCTAAGTTCGCGTTCTACGTGACGCCTCCTGGCAAGAAAGTGTGTTCTACACACGCCGCCTTGGCCTCGAGTGGCGCTGCCTAACACTCCCAGGATAATACCTACATAAATACACAATAAAGTGCACGGGGGGGGGGGGGGGGGGCGACCGCCTTGTAGCTCAGTTGGTAGAGCATCGGACGCGACATCCGAAGGTCGTGGGTTCGGGTCCCACCGAAGGCAGGTTTGTCTTTTCGTCCACTTTAATTCCTTTCTACTTTCTCCACAATTACCATACCACAAGTAACTTCCCCTATGCTTTCCTAGGCTTCATTGTCTTACATGCCTTGCACCTACGTCACGACCAGGCGCTGCGGGATACCGTTTCGCCATCGTGGAGGACCAGCCGCGGCAGTGAAAGTGCGGACGCGTATGCGTTTCTGTACTCGCTCTCGTTAGCCGCGGTATTTGAGTTCTCGAATCGCAGGAGAGCAATGAAGAGACGAGTGTGAAAGAGCACAAACCTTTTTCACGTGCCAAAAGACGCACACAGTCAATGCGGCCGCACGAAGCAGCTAAAATCCCGAGGCAGCGCAGTTTGTGGCTGACGCGTATCAAGCGCGCCGATCGCGACACCGAGCACGCTGATACATCCAAGTGTGCACAAGAGCCTACAAATGTTTTGCGAGCACAGTTATGCGCCTGTTCCTGCCTTGAGCATCGTCCGTCGGCTCCCGTCGTAACCGATCGCGAACGAGCGTAGCAGTGGCGCACCGACGGGGGGGGGAGTTCGGGTGTTGTAACCCCCCCCCCCCCCCGAGGCCGACCTAACCCCATCCCACTCCGTAACTTCTCATATGTCCTAGAAGAATGTGGCGCTAATGTCTCCGCAAAATGCCGAAAAAAATAATAAAAATAATCATCATCATTGATGTTACTATTATTTGGCATTTTATTTACTTTTTTTTTTACACACGCAACAACTGTGTAATGGCATGCCCCGCCCTTCGTGAAAAATTGAACCCCCCCCCCCCCCCCCCCGGTAGAGATCCTGGGTGCGCTACTGGTAGAGCATTCCTCTACTTATTGCGCGCCTTCCTGAATAAAAATACGGTCTCTCAAAATTTTGCCCAAAATGCCAAAAAAGGTAAGACTATAG